>OZ010791.1:95431849-96155750 GCA_963932465.1 Maratus speciosus
ATTAAAAAGGTGAATCTTCTGTCACAAATTTGTTTGTAACATAAAACTATAAATACAAATGAGTCGATACATATATATACCTTACTGCCAAAAAGAGTTTGTTGTACTTTTCCAACTTCCCTCAATGAAAAAGAAAAGTGTTATACAGTCTGCATTTTTATCTTCACTAAATATCTTGAAGAGAGAGGCTTACATTTAGCATTAAAATTGATAACATTCGCATATTTTGTAATTCATTGTTTTATCTTATTAAAAGTTGGGGGAAAAGCTTTTGACACTAAATTTTCTTTTTATCAATAACACAATACACAAGAAGAATTTCAAGATTATCATCTTTTTCAATTTTAAGTAGCCATTATTCCCTATCACAACACATCTTCTCTCTTTTCCCTTTCAAAATATCGTTAATTGAGGTGTTGAGAATCTGAGTTGCCTATGCCACAATTTTGTGAAAAATGAGTTTGAGGAGTCAAAGCATTGTATGCATGACATCTATTAGTTACATAATTAATTTTAATAATTTCGAAACTATTCAAGTGATTTAGCAAGTTTAATAGATAGTCCAACTTATCTTGTATATCAAGCTGCCAGTGCAAAAGTCGATCAAGGAACATGGTCACTCTAGCACTGCCAAATTAATCACCATATACTTTCTGAAGAAGTTTTGTCTCCTCTAGCCACTTTAAAAACTGGCTTAAAAGATTTTGATAAAAAATGTGTTCAAAATTTTAGAAAGCATTTTTCACAAAATCGCAAATGGCGATGTTGGCCCACTCTGGTTCTCAACGCTTCAATCTTTTCTTTTCTTTTTTAAAATCATTTTCTTTTTTAATACTATTAAAGATTTTTTAATTTTGTAATACCTCGTTTTCATATTTCATATATTTTTTAAGTTAAATATGTTCAAGGCAGTCAGATCTATACATACTTTTAAGTGGTATTATGAGTAAAAGATACTTCATGTGACATACGAATAGAAGCGAATAGAAGTAGAAAGCTCATTTAATAAAAGACCGAACGACTTACATAAAAATATAAAATACAATACCAATAAAAAAAAATAATAGAGATTTTTAATACTGAAAAAAAAAAATCATAAAATTATTCTGGTGTGGATTCTATATTAAACCTTTGAACAGAAATTTTTTTTTATAAAAAAAAAAATTAGTTATATTTTAAATTTTGCTTGTATTCCATTTTTTTTTCTTCAAAAAAAAAAAAAAAAAGACAAAGGAAATATAGGAATGGGTGGATAAGAAATTTGGAATTGCCCCCCGGTGGGGCGTACGGCCCACGTTGTGAACCACTGGTTTAGACCTTAATAAAGTGCGTGTGGGGAGGGGGGAGATCTATGCTGTTCAAGCGTGGTTTCCCCGTCTGATCAACCCCTCCTCCCCCCCTTAGGCAGTCAAAAACCTATATCTCATAACATCTACACTCATAAAAAAAAAAATTTTTTTTAGAAAATGCAACATAAGACGTTCCTTCTTTGAGTCTACAATTTCTTTATTATTATGGCAGAAAAAAATTTTAACAAGTGTGGGCGTTTTAACATGCATTTTCGTATTCTCTTAAAGCAGGTTTCTTTGATACAAAGTAGATTACCAGTTTTAATTGTATAGCAATTATGCTGATAAATATGTCGCAATAATAAATCGTCTTTGAAGCGGATGCGAGAAGAAAAATATCTTTGAATGTTTCTTTACCTTAGTAAAATGAAGCTTCAAGGAAAACGTTAATAACAGAAATGGGAATGAAGCATGCTCTCAAAACAGTTTCATCTGTAATCAGATCTCCATTTCATTAATTAGTTGCTCTGAATATAAAAATAAATTAGCATGTAATGACATTTTTTTAGAAGTTATTGTTTATTATATGGATTTTATGCAAGGTTTACTTTAATAAGCTTTAACGGAAAATGAAGCTACTAGAGGAAGGTTTTTAATGGAATTATAACTTTACACTACAATAAAAAATAATACCTTTTAAACATTTCTGTATTTTATTGCCTTGTACATATCTTCACAACTTATTGAATAGCCCATAAATTTTAAAAATACACTATTCAGTCAGTTTTGTTATTAAAAAAAAAGAAGTTAATAAAAAAAAATTAACACTGCTAAAACAAAATATTTAGTGCTGAAACATTTTTCTACCGTAAATTTAGACTAATATATGAAGAAACTATAATTTAAAAAAGATACTTAACTTTTAGGATATAGTAATAATTTTTCATTAGGCTCTATTCACTGCACTAGATAATCATGCTGGCCAGAAATTTGAAAAGCACAAAATATTCCGTAAGTTTCCAGCTCTGTGGATGTACACTATATGGCCAAAGGTAACCGGTCACTTGCGATTTTAGACATTTTCTTAAATATCTAGAAAAATACATGAGGAATTATCTTGAAACTCCAGGTGTGTAAACAGAATAGTACAGGTCATACATTTTCGTGAAGATTTTTCCCCGAAACCCCATAGGGGACCGTCAACAAATTGAAAAAACACGAATATCCTTTGGATAACCCTGTAAAAATAACGTAGCAAAAGCGTTCAACACAGTAGATTATGATTAAGTGCCTTACTGCAATAAACTGTTAATTTTTATGAGAATAGCAAGTATATTCGTAGAGAAATTAAAGTTTTTATAAAAAGAGTCCCAAATTTTGCCAAGTTTTTTTGCTTATAATTTGTAGAGTTCTTAATATAAGAAAAAGTTCTTTTCAGAAAATATGGCAAACAGCATTGTACATAATACCCTGCAATCAGAATTAAAAAATAATAAAAATTGGATGAAAAATGAGCAGGTTTACTAAAAAATGTTTCCCTGCGCTTGCGCGAATGCAATCTAAATATAATGTGCATAATGTATTAGCTAAGTATATAGAGCAACTTTTGTGAAAGTCTCAAAAACATAACTTGAAAATTCTGAAAATGATCGTTGATAGAATAAGCTCGAAATCCGTTGTTCCCAAAATGAAGCAAAAAGATGAGGGGTTGTATCCATATATCCATTAATTAGTTGCCAATATAGCATACACAATATTGCACGTATTTGGATACAGCCCCTCATCTTTTTGCTTCATTTTAGGAACAACGGATTTCGAGCTTATTCTATCAACGATCATTTTCAGAATTTTCAAGCAATGTTTTTGAGACTTTCACAAAAGTTGCTCTATATACTTAGCTAATACATTATGCACATTATATTTTGATTGCATTAGCCCATGCGCAGTGAAACATTTTTTAGTAAACCTGCTCGTTTTCCATCCAATTTTTATTATTTTTTAATTCTGATTGCAGGGTTTTATGTACAATGCTATTTGTCATATTTTTTGAAAATATTTTTTTTTATATTAATAGAACTCTACAAATTATAAGCAAAAAACTTGGCAAAATTTGGGAATCTTTTTATAAAAACTTTAATTTCTCTACGAATATACATGCTATTTTCATAAAAATGAACGCAGTTTATTGCAATAAGGCACTTAATCATAATCTACTGTGTTGAACGCTTTTGCTACGTTAGTTTTTACAGGGTTATCCAAAATATATTCGTTCTTTTTCAGTTTGTTGACGATTCCCTATGGTGTTTCGGGAAAAAATCTTCACGGAAATATATGACCTGTACTATCTTGTTTACACACCTGGAGTTTCATGATAATTCCTCATGTATTTTTCTAGATATTTACGAAAACGTCTAAAATCGCAAGTGACTGGTCACCTTTGGCCATATATTGTAGACAGGGGGTTTTCAGGAGTTTTTTTTTCTTCCAAGGTATCCAAGATATTTTTTCTTCCAAGATATCCAAGATATTTTTCTTCAAAGATCTCTTTCGTCAGAATTTTTTAAAAATTTAAACTGAATACCGCATGTAAATCTATAAAATGCGCATTCGCGAATAATAAGCATTCTGTTTTTGATAGGGAAAACGAAAATATTACATTTATATATGGGGGAAAAAATTTGACAAAATTAAACTTGCTAAAATAACATTTTAATCTGATAGACGAATGCCTTAATGATTCAAAATAAAGAAAAATGGTCAGCAGCGAAAAAAATTCTTTTTAACAGGTTTAAGTTAAACTTGCGAGTTTAATTTTCCTCACCATTTTACCCCCATAACTTTTTATTTTCTTCTAAATTTTTACTTATAATGAATATGTATAGTACCCACAGGACATTCAAATAAGAAATAATAACAATGTAGTACTTTTAATGCAGAATTTTTGTATAACATTGTCTTAAAGGGGTGTTAAAAAAGGAACGGTAAGGTAAAAAAAGGGGATGGTATTGGAAAAAAGGGACGAAATGGTAAAAAAAAGGGACGGTAAGGATGGAACGGCAAGGAAAATTACCACCTATTTTTAGGAAAATCATGTTAAGACCAAGTGATAGCCACAATGTTCATTGATTTTTAGAAAGATTTGTTAACATTGGATTAAATTAATTTTTTTTTAAATTTACCTCGAAAAGTGCAGGAATAAACATTGGGGACGGTGAGACTACCCATAAAGCCACGATGCTTGAAATTGATATTTAAATGCTGATTTAAATTCTACAGTAAATTTCCTACCAGAGAATTTTAGACATTATTTCTCTAGCATACTTCTGCATGAGAAAAAACTTGAAAAAAATTCTGTGGCTGCATCTGAAATGATTTTCTGTATAATTTTAGAAGAGGGATGGTAAGGAATCTAAAACCCAGGGACAGAGTTTAAAAACTAATAACCACCCTAAAAATGTGTGCAGGTTAATTTTTAGCTACATATTTATATAAAACAATAGTTCCAGTTTCAGAAAAAAATTACATCGAATTATTTTTATTGAAACAGTTTTATCCAGACAGCTCCAAACTTAAAAATCAGCATCAGGGACACGGGACGGTATAGGAGTTTTCCAGGTGTTTGGATCCTTAACATCGTTTAAAACTTATTTATCTCGTTAATATTGTTGTACAATCATACAATGGGATGTTCTACAGTATATAAAATTTAAAAAAACACAAAAAGTGTATTAAAATAAAAATTATTATTCAGGGACATGAAAGTCAAAAGATTGTGAGAATGCCCCATATCCTGCATAATGTGCACTATGCTGTTTTAACGACTTGGGAGCTTTGGCAAAAAATTCTGTAGAAATCCTGTTTAACGTTAAACATTTTTTTTCCGAACGTAAATTACGTATGCATATATAAGCTCCCTTATTAAAGTACCATAAAATTAAGTTTTTGCAATGTGTGCCTTTCTGTCATTAGAAACTTTGTTTTAAAATAATTATCGAAATTAGAAAATGTCGTATATTTGCTCAAATACACAAATTCTGGCACAAAAATGTTAATATATTACCAGCTTGTCTACTTACTACATCTGTATTTGTAGATTTATTTCAAAATATTAACGTGTTATGTTCAGCATTTCAGTGAAAACAATGTGTGGTTTCTTATATTATGGCCATTAACTGCCTGACACTTTCAATTTCAGACATTTTGTCAAATATTTAGAGCTATACTTGTCGGACTGTTCTGGACCTTCAGGATTATAAAGAATATGTTTGACCTCATATTTATCAACATCGACTTTAAATATAGGACAATTAGGGGGTCAAAACAAAAAATCAAAGAAAAAAATAATATTTGGGATCCCCCTGTAAAATAAAACGCACGAAATTATCTATCGCTACAGCATACAAATATGCGGATATTGTAGAACAAGTGTATTAATTTGAGTAAGAGTACCACGCATATTCATGGAGATATAAAGATTTAAGTTCAAAAAATTCTTGCATGTTTTTTGTTTATATCAAGTAGGTTTTCAACCAAATTTAACGCCAGTTTCAGAAAATTTGGTAAAATGTGGTAGAAACAATATAGTATAATTGGAATATAAATATATTAACCCATTTATGCCTGATTTAAGTTTTTCCCAATTTCTTGGTAAAATCACTTTAAAATGTTTCAAAATGAACTGGAATGGAAAAATACTAAAAAAGATTATGATAAAGCATTTTTGTATTTATTTAACCCGGGAGAACTCGCTAGTGAGAATGCCCAGTTGCTTTTCTTTTACTTTACACTCATATAATATCAACTTTTTTTGGTTGGCTTAGTACTTTTATTCACAAAATAGGTAAAATAATTGAAAAACATTTTGAAATTTTAATTAAAATGAAAAATGATTTAAATAAGAGTCTTAAAAAAGTACGACTGTGAGAGAAAATCTCATGCAGCGAGTTCTCCCGGGTTAATAAAATGTAAACGTACTAAATATGGTAATATGCGTAATATTTATTAGTATAATATGCGTAATTATATGTTTTGTCTAAATTTATGTAAAATAATGTTTTAAATTGTATATTATATACTATAATTAGTATTTTTATGAAATACTAAAAAAATACTTTTATTTCTTTACATAGACTAATAACATTATAAGTATTGTTAATAATTTAAGAATAATCGTATCAGAGGCTTAAAAACAATTTATTTCACAATCATCTCCAAAGGACTTTACATAAATAACTGTCTCCTAAGTGGCTAATAAAAATATGAACCCATTCGTACCTAGCGCTCTAAATTTTGTACATTACAAACATGCATAAAAAATAGGCTTGAACATATAATTTCACAATATAAAAAATATGTATTTCAAAGAAGTCTAGAAGCTAAGATTATCACTTATTTATTTAGATCCTTTAAAGAAAACATACAATTAAAATCACTTTTTACATTTCGCCATCTTGAAAAATAGAAAATTCTGTAAACACCGAAAACAACCTGCATTTAAGCAAATAAATATCCATCTTATGCTATCATCTCTCGGTAATAGATAAAGAAATTTATAGTGACTTATTTCATACAATTTTCGTGTTATAAAGAAGAAGGAAATTATAGAAATTTATTAAAGTTCGAAGCATCCAAAAAATGGGACGCCAGGCATAAATGGGTTAAACATATGATGAAAAATGAGCAGTTACGTGAAATATTTTTTATCTGCGCATCACGAACGGTTACAAAGTTTTTTCTTGATTTAATAGTGGACTCTATAGAGCAACTGACATAAAAAAGCCAGTCAAATATCGTGAAAATTCAGAAATATATCAAAGACAGAGTGAGATAGCTGGTTTTTAGTTGCTCTCTAAAAGCAGCTGAATAATAAGGGATTTTCCACAAATTCTCGTTTTTTATTAACCTAAATTCAGCAAAGGAGTTAGTATTTAATGAATGCCAATGAGTAGATCTGGGACAAATGTTTCAATTTTGATACTTTTTTTTTTTTTTTTTTTTTTTTTTTTGTCTTGGAATAGGCTTGTTCTGGTGGCTTTCCAAGGAGAATTATAAAACATCAATAAAAAATGAAAAAAAAATTAATTAAAAATGACAAATTATAGAAAATCCCTTAACATTTAGCTGCTTTTAGAGAGCGACTAAAAATCAGCTCACTCTATCACCGATATCTTTCCACGATATATGACTGGATTTTTACCCGACTGCCAAGAAGAGTTATGTGTTTCACGCGTATCTGGGTATGTGGATTTCTTTATACTCTCGAAACATCCCACCGGCTGGATGGATTTTAATGAATGAGGTCTCTATCGATTTGTCTTAACCTTCCGATGGTTATAGGCTAGGTTTTGCTTTTATAAATTCAAAATGGCGGCCGTAAAATATAAAATGGTGGTAGACAAAAAGAAAAAATTTTACGCACCCTATTGAGTGGCATATCATTTTATAGGTCTTTCAAAATGAAGACGATGTTTCATTGACTATTTTACAGTCAGAAGCTCTGTTTAAATATTACACAACTTGGAAGATGTGTAGGTAGGATCTCTAGCTTTACTGCAACTCTAACCATCATAGACCTCTATAGGCCTCATCAAAACAGTGTTTATAGATAGGAACTAACAATTAAACACAACTTAAAAGTCATCAATACAAGTAAATAAAGAAAATAGGTAAGTAATATAAAAATAGTTTCACACTGATGAGAAATAAGTAATTAGTTCGCTTTTTACGCAGTCGGGTTTTTTGATTTTTTAAATTTAATATAGTATTTTTAAAATCCTTTTTAAAAAAAATCCAAAATAGGATATCCGGTTTTATCCCAAGAGAATTCGGATCGGAAAGTAAGCCGTAGGGAAATATAAAAATTTGTCTAAAATTGAAAGTGTCCGATGATTAATGGCCATCGAAATTATTTCGTGCATAAAATGCACACTACTTTTTAGACCTAATTTTTTAGAAAAAAACACGCGCATTTTACTCGAGTAAATACGGCAATACATTTTGAATGTTACATACATTGTTTGAAAAGTTTACAAAATCGAAAAATGAAAATCTAATTTAAATTTAAATTAAATATATAATTAAGTCTAAATATTTTTTTCATTTCATTGTTTCACTTAAAAAAAGGGGGTGAGAAGAACGTTTGAGAGTGTTTTACATCAGCCTTGATTGTAGTTGCTCTATTTTTTCGGGGAACGCACTCATAATTGTATAGATGCGTAAGGAAGGTCATTCTTTGATTTCTGCGGCCTTCATTTTGATTATGATATGCTTTACATGCTATATGTAAGTAAATCTCATGGAATACTATTTTAAAACGGGCAACAGGTAATTCTACTTAGTACAAACAATCAAAATATAATATAAATATTAGTTTAAACACTTTATATTGTCTGCATTTATTGTTAAATCTTTTTAATTTAAAAATTTAATAATACCGCAGCTCTTATTTTTAAATTTTCCTTTAACATCTTTTGCTATATTGTTTGAATTGCAAAGAAACTTGTAAACCATTGTTTAGAAAATTAGGTTTAGAGAATAAAGTTACATTCCTTTGTAATTATGCAGCATTTCCCACTATTTCATAGAAAGAACAATGGTTTTGTTTTCTTTTAGAGCGGTGTTTCTCAAATTGCAATTTGTAGCTTTCGTCTACGTAATCTAAGATCCTTTGTAATATTTTGTAATGTACCGTACCACAAATATGTTGAGGTTACATTTAACGTTGAGGATACCGAGATTCATTTTCTAGGATTTTCTCAGGAGAACTCATATGCTTGATTTAGAGTTACGGATAAATTCAGATGCTGGCACAAGCTTCCGCATCTACAACTGATAGTCCGGGAGCGAAGCTAACGAAAAACACAGGCTATCGTGGTGCATTCCTTATATCTTTTCCTACAGACCGCTAGAGTAACGCCATGCTCTTTTCGTACACCTGCATTGGTGCATTCGAGCACATCACGTGACTCCAGCGGTCTGTAAAAAAAGATCGCGGTAACCTTTCTTTTTCGTTAGCCTCGGTCCGGGAGCCGGTGACATCGGAAGCCCAGTGATCGCGGAATCGAAATTTTTTTATGTTAGATAATAAATTTATGGTTTAGGATAAATAATATTTTAATGAATCTAGATCATATAACATACAATATTTCCACTTTAAAATTAAGGGGGATTTGGAGAAATAACAGACACTAAACGACGCTACGGCCGTTATTGTCAAGAAGCTCGAACGGGGAGTCCTTCCCGTTCAGGAGCTAAACCATTCTTCACTTTGTCATCTCAAATCGTTCTCATGCCAGATTTATAAAAATTATATCTCAGCAAATATTTGCTGTGTTGGGCCCTACGTCACCAGAACTCCTGTTGGAACTTGCTGATGGGTCTTGTTACTAGTATGAGTGTGTTTTGAGAACTCCAAAACCACAACTCACACTCGGCCATTCGACATCTGACCCAAAAGCAACAAGAATGCAAACAAACAAAACTAGAAAGGAAGATTCAATTTCGGAAAAGAAGAGGAAAAAACAATTAATCTACACGAAAAACAAAAGAAATTGTCGTATACTGTCATGAAGTCGTCGACTTCACGCAGTCATTATAAAAAAATTGCTAAATTTTTCGTCAGTTTAAAAAAAGAAAAAGCAATACGTCGCTTTTTGCACCGTACCACAAGTACGTTGAAGTTAGATTTAACGTTGAGGATGCTAAGGTTCATTTTCTAGGATTTTCTCAGGAGAACTCATATGCCTGATTCAGAGTCACGGATAAATTCACATTCAGAGGCTGGCAAAGGCTTCGGCACCTACAACTGATAGTCCGGCTACCGCTGACATCGGAAGCCCAGTGTTCGCGGAATTGAAATTTTTTTATGTGCACGATAGGGCCAAAGGTGACCGGTCACTTGCGATTTTATACGTTTTGTTAAATACCTAGAAATTGTTTTGTTAAATACCATGAGGAATTAACCTGAAACAGCAGGTGTGTAAACAGTATAGTATAGGTCATATATTTCCGCGAAGATTTTTTCCCGAAACCCCATAGGGGACCGCCAACAAATTGAAAAAGAACGAATGTCTTTTGGGTAACCCTGTAAAAACAAATGTAGCAAAAGCGTTCAAACTCGAGATTATTAATAAGGGGCTTATTGTAATATACTACGCTCATTTTTATGAGGATAGCATGTATACTCGTAGAGAAATCAAGGTTTTTATAAAAACAGTCCCAAATTTCGTCACGTTTTTTACTTATACTTTGCAGAGTTCTTAATATAAAACAAGTAATATAAAAATTTTGTTTTTAAAGTCAATTCCTACTTAGGCCATCAAAGAAAAATTTAATATAATCAAGCTAATATGAGTTTTTGTTGCATTAAAATATCTCAATTTGTTGATTTTCTATAAGCAAGTAAATCCTATTGGTTTACAATGGAAGTCTATGGGAATTTGGCGAAATATTACAGATATCGCCAAGTTGGCGTCACTTTTGGCGGCTCATTTTGGCCGCCAAATTTGGCGATATATCGCCAAGTTGGCGACAAACTTGGCGGTATTGGGCGACAGAACAGGGTCCCCCCCTATGGTAACCCTTATTGAAAATACTTTCATTGAAATTCAATAACCAATGGCGGCCATTTTGTTTCCCATGCAAAACTAAAATTAATTAATTAAAATTTAATTAATTAATTAATATTTGAAAAAACTTTATTAACATCAATTGTCATCCAGTACAAGTTTTAAAAAATTTATTTCAACCTGATAGGATGAATAATGAGTATTTTATTAACGATTGAAAATTTGTACAAGATAAATATATAAATAAATATAGGGAGAGTGTGAGCTAATAGTAGGAATTGAAAAACGTTCTTTTCAGAAAATATGACAAACAACATTGTACACAATACTCTGCAATCAGAATTAAAAAATAATAAAAATTGGATGAAAAATAAGCAGGTTTACTAAAAAATGTTTCACTGCGTATGCGCAAATACAATCAAAATCAAAATATAATATGCATAATGTATTAGTTAAGTATATAGAGCAACTTTTGTGAAAGTCTCAAAATCATAGCTTGAAAATTCTGAAAACTATCGTCGATAGAATAAGCTCGAAATCCGTTGTTCCCAAAAAGAAGCAAAAATATGAGGGGTTGTATCAAATATCTGTTGATTGGTGCCAAGACAGCGTACACAATATTGCACGTACTTCTATATTTGGATACAACCCCTCATCTTTCTGCTTTCTTTTTGTTTGACAGGACAGTTTACGCAATGCTGTAGAAAGCAGAATTCTGAGAATGGAATGCGTTATTGAAAATGGTGGATGATTCATTGAGGATGCTTAATGTTATTCTTCGTTATTTCCTCGTTGCCGAGCGACATGTTTTATTTTTGTTGATGCAGATTACATCACATGAAATTATATTCATTTTTCTGTATTGTTTGGAATCATAGGTCAGGCTCTAGAGCTGTCTGATTAGGTGAACTTTAATTATAACAATTCGCAGTTCCTCGAAGTTTGTTGAAACTTTTAAAGTTGTGTGCTTCGTCTGGATTGACTAAAATTGATAAAATGAATCTGCAAACATCGCCTTAAATATTGGCGCAGCGCCACCTACTGACGAAAAATGTACCAATTTTTTTTTTCGATTTTCGTAGAGCGCATCTCTTCAACTAGTGAAATTTTGCTTCGTTTGGAGCCATAGAACCGGCTCTAGAGCCTTCTGAATAGGCGAACTTTAATTATAACAATCCTGTATATTAAGGGAACCTTTTATTTCTATTCGCTCTGCTGTATGTCATACGAAGAAACTTTTGCACGTGAAACTACTCAAAAGTATGCATAAATCTTACTGTCTTGAACATATGTAACCTAAAAAATGTTTGAAATATCTAAACAAGGTAATATCAAGTTTATAAAATATATGAACCTTAAATAGCATTAGAAAATGAAATGCGTAGGTAGTAAACCTGTATGGCTTCAGCGCAGGCATCCTACACAGTAAATAAATTTACATCATGGCATATAGAGGAGACCGGGGGAATGGCGGCACCTTAAGGAAATTTAATTTTTTTCACATAAAAAAAAATGCTTATTTTTAATAGTAAAAATTCTAAAGCTGAATCGTGATCTTTAGTATGTGTATAAATTTAACCGTAATCATAACTGTAAAGTAAGCACACACATAAAAAAAAAATTCTTTCAACTTCACTACGCCGCTGTGTCGGGGTAATTACACAACTCTTTAATGACCTAGTAAATACATAAAATGGATACTAGAAAACCCATAACCTACTGAAAATACTTAGAAAGCAATAATTTAGCAAAATAATGAATAATTACAATGTTCCTTAAACTAGATTTATTAATGTGCTACGCTTACAATTTAACTCAAATTGGAAAAGTCACCCTTTGCCATGGTGGTGGCATTACCTCTAGAGGACAATATAGTGAAAATCCCACAGCAAAGCCGAAAGAAGAACCGAACTTGTTCAACAAATTGTATCAAAAGGTCGGCGAATGCATGTAGATTACGGGTAATATTATCTTAAGTACCTAATGTTACAATAAAAGGTGCTTACCTCTAAATAAGAAACATCTAGATGAAAACTAAAATTTTCTCGAGAACAAATGAACGACGTACAACAAAATCACTCTCACTCTAGGCACTGTTTCTATTGTTGGCCGCTATAGTGCAGACGCATTCACTAGTTCAAACTCCCGTTAGTTTTTAAACTAGGCGAGGTGGCGGTATAACCCCGAGTGGCGCCATTCCACCGGTCTCCCCTGCATTTTAAATTTTAAAATCTGATAATACATGGCAGACAACTAACAATATTAGGAAAGGGAAAGCAGAGAAAATGTGTTGTGATTGAGAATAATGTTTCTTTAAAATTATTAAAAACAAGAATCTTGAAATGCTTCTTGTGTATTGTGTTATCCACAGAAAAAAAAAATTAGTTTCCAAATCTTTTCCGCCAATTCTTAATAAATTACAAAAATGAATAATTAAATGCGTCAATGTTTTAAATCTTAATGTTAAATGTAAGAGTCTCTTCAAGACATTTTGTGAAGATAAATATGCAGGCCGTATAACAATTTAATATTGATGTAAGTTAGAAAATAACAAAACTCTATGTATAACCTCATTCAGCGGCGTCGCGATGGGGAGTTATGGGGGGAGCCCCCCCCCCCCCCAAATATATGTGAACTTGGGAAATTTGAGCTTAGACTTGGGAAATTATAGATTTTTGAAACATTTTTTCTTTTTTTAAATAAAAAGTTTAAAAAAAAGAAATTTTTATTGTTTTGCTGACTATCTTTCAGAGTTCTGTAATAGTAAAATAGTTAAACTTTCAAAAGAAATACAAAAAGCAGCCAGACTCAATTTCTCATTAGGTTTCTCTGTGCTACGAAAATATCATGCATCTACCAGACCTGAATTTCGCTACTGTTGCCCATCAACAGGGTCTCTGATACATTTACTCCAAAACTTTGTTCCTTTCTCAAAAATCTAAAAATATGAGACTATTTTCATATGAAATACGATTATGACTCATACACAATTGAAGACAAAAACTTTCCTTAAATGAACCAATAATTATAATTTTTATGTTTTTAGTTTCAGCATTTTTCTTTGGAAAGAATTTTTTTTTCTTTCTTGCGTATAATTATCATTATCAATAAACATACATTGAACATATCATTTTAGTTGGAAAATAAAGCAATTTGTTTCACTTTGAGAAATTTTTGCATTATAAGTTGGGAAAATTTTGAACTCTTCCCCCCTCCCCCCGAAATTTTTTTTGTAGCTACGTCCCTGAGACTTCATTGCATTTACAGAATTATGACAAAAACACATTTGTGTCAGAAGATTAACCTCTTTGATAAATTAAAAAATGTGAAATGGATAATTATTATTAAGGCTATGTTACGCTTCCACCGTGTGAATTGAATCTACCTTTTAAATAATAACATAGAGTAGGTGTGGGCAAAGATACGCACTTTCCATACATTTTCATTTTTAACACATACATTGGTCTAAACTTATGTAATGAGTGATTAAAATGTTAGATTTGAACCTTAGGCAAGTGCTAACATCAACCGACATTCTGTCAAATTATAATTCTGAGAGAAATTGCAATTTTTAAAAAACATTGCTCTGCGTATCTTTGCCCCATCGGTTGGGGCAAAAGTACGCAGTCATGGGGCAAAGATACGCAGTGCGTATTTTTGCCCACTTACTGCGGGTTTTTGCCCCATTTCCAATAAAACGAATGAGTTATGCAAAAGCATTAGTAAATTTCACTAGTATTTATAGTTAAACTGAAAATTGTAAGTTAAACCACGAAAAAAAAAAAAAAAAAAAGGTCTGTGAGATCGCAAATAGCAGTTAACCTCAAACTACTGTGACAAAAATTGTTGCATAAATACTGTGAGTGGTCTTAAAGACCCCTTGATCGTAGAATGAATAAAAGGGTTGACTGACTCATAAGATACTGTTTTTGAGCTAAAGTTTATGTAAAGGCCTATTATAATAAAAGTTCTCCTAATTTAGAAGTCTTTAGCGATACTATTAAGTTTCCAAACGAATCAAAATTAAACTAACATCAATAGTTAAATTGAAAATTACTAGTTAAGTTATGAAAAATGAATATAGCAGCAGTCTGTGAGACAGTTAACCGGAGTTAAGGGTTAAGACTTTAAAACAAAATTGTTTTATGAAACTAGAATATTGATTTTTAAAAGTAGGTAGGTAGATACCTACGTTCTATATTTTAAAAAACTTAACTAGAAAAAGAAAAATGTAGTTAACTAGCTTATATTAGTTAAGTAGCTATTATATATTTTATACAATATAAAAAATAAAACTTACCACAACGTAATTGTGGAAAGCTTTGCATCTAGCTAAAACGATAAGGCAAAGCCCCGAGTCTTAAACTTGTGCGTATCTTTGTCCCAAGACGGATGCGTACTTTTACCCCATTCTGCAGTATTTTACTTAACCGGCTACCTACAAGTTTAAAACAAATGCGATCGAGATCATGGAAGACGGTAGTATTCCGAGTGACGCAGCGTTAACCCTAAAATCGTATCGTAGAATTCGTAGATGGCAGAACTCATATATACGACTAACTCAACATCAAAGAAAACGCGAAAAGCCGCCATTTAATAACTCAGCAGATACAGGTCCTACTGTTCTGATTTTTTTAGAACAGTCCTACATCTGCAGTCTAATCCTATTCTGAAATTTTTACATTTCTACGTGCAGTATATTTTGAGGTCTAAATAGCCATTTTTAAAGCGAAAACGATGGAAGAAGTTCCTAAAGTCAAAATCTGGAAAATGGCCCGGGCGATTTTCTTTAAATTGATATATAATAGGAATCTGTTTTATGTGAAAGAAATAAGATAATATTTGTTTCCGGGAAAACTCTAATTTTCTTTTTAATTAACTTTTTTTCCCCTCCGAAAATGATCTTATTAAAATTAATATATAATACTAGCCGCCCTTGACGACCAGTTTGGTCTTCCTTAAACATATGCTAAGCATTGTATCACGTTATTTTTATACATAAATTAATTTACTTGCTCAATCCTTCGCCAAATCCAAAGATTCTGATACAGAAATCCTGAACTCAGTATTTTTATGTTAGCCGGGAGCAGGTGATAAATCGCCAAACATTGTTCTTGTAGTATTTTTTCGTATTTCATTTACTATATAGCACTTTCACTCATTTTAGTAAAAATGCATAACTTTAATTTAAAACTGAATTATTTAAAATTTATGACTCTCAATTATTGTTTTAAAGAAAAGGAAAAGTAATAAATAGTACTATAAACCATAATATTTAATTTCAACATCAAAGCTTTGTTTTTATTTACCACGTGAAAAATTGTTTATGACAGTCGCATGAAATGGACTATTATAATACTGATGATATGATATTTACAATATTTGGCGATTTATTATCTGCTCCCGACTAACATTAAATTACCAAATTGGCCGGTTGGCATACAAAAAGTGAAGCGGTCAACCCGGAACTATTGATGACAGTCACATGACTTAGGCTTTTATTATATAGATGAATCTATTTTAGATGTACCGAATAAGACCATGTTTGTTTCCAGGAAGACTCTTATTCGTTTTATGCCCCACCAGTGGCTGAGAGGTTCTGCTCTCGAAACTGGTAGACGGGAAGTGCTGGGTTCGATCCCAATCGCGCCCGTCGGCCTAATCGTTCAGAGTTTTCGTGGTTTTCTTCGAACCATGGATTTCCATGCGTTAATACGGGTTAGGTTCCCTTAGAAAGGCCCCCACGAAGGGCACTCCCCCTCGGGCCTATATCCCTAGTGTAGATAATCGGCCGTCACAAAATCAACCAACCAACCAACCAACCTTATTCGTTTTATAATAAGAATGAAAAATCGGACTATATTTTTCCACCATTTATGGGAATTCCACCGAAGTTGCGCCTACTGTATTCATGCGCTTAATTTCTTCTGATCAACGTTTAGTAGAAAGTTGTTTTTTTTTTTTCTATCAAGGTAAATATGATTTTATGTTTCTATAAAAATGTATTTATTTATTTAGATTTTTTTCTTTAAGAGTTGCATCTGTTGGTGGTAAAATAAAATACAAATTAGTAAATGACTTTTTTTTTTTAATCTCACATGCCACGCTATCCAAAATCAAAAGTAAAATTTATGTACGTGATTTCTTTGCGTCATTGTATCCAAACTAAGTGAAATATATGCAAATGGATATTATGACGTAAAGAAATCACTTACATAAATTTTACCTTTGATTTTGGATAGCGTGGCACAAAAGATAAATCAATTTATTCAGATAAATACATTACAGTGCATTGTACAGGTTCAGTGAAAGTGATATTTTTAACAGTGTATTGGAAAATTAAAAGTTTTGGTTAGATGTATAAATATATTTAGCCAAATCGAAAACAATTAAAATTGAATTTTAAAACAAATTGTTTAAGGCTACATCAATACGTCATTTAAATTTTGATATCATATCTTTTAAAACTCATAATTTGAATTTATGAAAAATGTGAATGATAACGCATCAATGAATAAATTTTTATGCATCCTTTTAAATTTAACATAATTCTTACGCATGCAATTATAAATAAAACAAAAATAAAATGATAGAATAAATAATATAGCGTCACTTAAAATTTGATATAATTATTTTTAAGTTCCATATTTAAAATTCTTATAGCAATAAGATAAAGTGCTGCGTCACAAACTTTTAACCCGTTAAAGGTTTTTTTAATTGATAAACTATACGGCATTTAGAAGCTATAGAGCTCCCGT
The DNA here is from genome assembly GCA_963932465.1 of Maratus speciosus. Classification (NCBI taxonomy): domain Eukaryota; kingdom Metazoa; phylum Arthropoda; class Arachnida; order Araneae; family Salticidae; genus Maratus; species Maratus speciosus. Next base: position 95,449,463 of record OZ010791.1, read on the forward strand.
TCTCCACTGAATTTTTGGATTTGTAAAAATTCGAAGTATTGTTAGCTAAACAATAAAGTGAAATTTAAAAAATATTAGATCAAAATTCGAAAATTTAAACTTCCCTCAATTTCTTGGCACGGAGTGCTACTTTTTTCATAAGGTTTGAACACACAACTACTAACACATGAGACCAAACTACTACTTAGCGGTCATGATTGTAGAAATGTTTCTTCATATTAAATCAGGCAGTGCGTATCTTTGCCCCCGCTTACTCTACATATGTAACAGAGTCGGTGTGTGTGTGTGGGGGGGGGGGTCCCTGATTTTACAGATGCTTTGGTGGGGCGTGGCCAACAAAAGGTTGGGAACAACTGGTTTAACCTAATACCTGGTATCAGAAGTATCTCCGTAAACATTGTTTCATTCAGTCGTACTTTTCTTTATTGTCCATTTTATTTTATCTAACTCCAAATAATTATACTTCTTTACAACAATATTCCAAACCGAAACTTTATTCAACGCATTAACCTGTCGATCTTTTAAGAAAAATCCCTTTCCAAATTCCAACAACAACAAACAGTTTCGTTGCCATTCACTCAAAAAGGAATGACAATCTACTTTCAACACCTGGAGCTGTGTAATATCATCGTTATGGCCGTAAAACTGCGGTTTTCAATTAGAGATCGAGCATTTAACACGACCATTTTATTTCGATTCTACGCATTAACCTGTCGATCTTTTAAGAGCCATTATTTTAAAAATCAGACAAAGTGTGATAGTTGTATTTTTTGATTTGCTTGATATTTTTTTATGTGGAAGTAGATCACATTTAATGAATAATGTGAAATTTTGAAGCCTGAAAATTTTTTCCCTTCACTGTAAAAAATGTCAAAGTTCAAGGTTGTGACCGCCATGAAAAGTGAAATACGAGTATGTTTGCAGTGCTAAAGCTTGGGAAAGCAACGACATCCTAAAATTCTTTTGCGGTGATATGTTAGTATAACACTACCTGCTTAGTAAACTGTATTCGTTTCCATGGGGCATTGTTATTTTACATTGTTATGTTGCCTCAAAAAGCAATGAAAATGACGTTTTTGTTCGCTTTCCGCACGTATTTTCTTATTTAAGCAATAGTACCCCAAACTTTTTCTTATAGAATATCAAAGTGTACTACTAGGACAAGCTAAATAATATAAAATTTTACCGGAATATTGCTGCTGTTAGCAGGAATAGTCTGTTAAATATTCAAAAATTTCAAAATAAGCAGCATTTCAATTAGTCTTTTCTCAAATCAGCGTCACGGTTCAATAAAACAAAATATATCACGTAGTAGTTGGAAGTATGTACAAACACATGGAAAAGAAAAAAAAGTGGGGCCTCGTCATATTTTTAGAAGAAAAAAAATGTCAAAAATCACAAAAAAGACTGTCATTTATCATAAATTTTTCCCTATCAGAAAACGAAACATCCCGTTTCTCTTTCTCTTAGCTATGTTTTTCCCCTATGAGAAAATGAAATATCTCCTTTTCTTTCCCCTTCCTTGTTCTAAATGGAAAAAAGGGAAATTTAAACGGGATATTTTGACTGTGAATTTTTGTAAATTTTGTTATTTTTTTTTTTCTAAAAATATGACGAGGCCCCACTTTTTTTCTTTTCCATGTGTTTGTACATATTTTCAACTACTACGTGATACATTTTGTTTTATTGAACCGTGACGCTGTTTTGAGAAAAGACTAATTGAAATGTTGCCGATTTTGAAATTTTTGAATATTTAGCAGACTATTTCTGCTAACAGCAGCAATATCCCGGTAAAGTATTATATTATTTAGATTCTCCTAGTACTACACTTCGATATTCTATAAGAAAACGTTTGTGGTACTATTGCTTAAATAATAAAATAAAAGCGGAAAACTGACAAAAACATCATTTTCATTGCATTTTGAGGCAACATAACAATGTAAAATAACAATGCCCCATGGAAACGAACACAATTTACAAAACAGGTAGTGTTATACTAATATTTCATCACAAAAGAATTTTGGGATGTCGTTGCTTTCCCAAAGTTTAGCACTGCAAACATACTCGCATTTCACTCTTCATGAAAAATGACGGTCACAACCTTAAAGTTTGACATTTTCTTACAGGGAGGGAAAATTTTTTCAGGGCTTCAAAATTGCACATTATTCATTAAATGTGATCTACTTCAACATAAAAAAATATCAAGCAAATAAAAAAATACAACTATCAAAATATCACTTTTTGTCTGAATTTCAAAATAATGGCTCTTAAGAACATTGCATTGCAAATTCCAATAACAACAAACAGTTTCGTTGCAATTCGCGCAAAAAGAAATTACAATCTACTTTCAACACCTGGAGCTGTGTAATATCGTTATAGTCGTAAAACCGTGGTTTTCAATTAGAGATCGACCATTTAACCCGACGATTTTATTTCGATTCAACGCATCAACCTGTCGATCTTTTAAGGAACATTCTATTCCAAATTCTAACAACAACAAACAGTTTCGTTGCCATTCACTCAAAAAGGAATTATAATCTACTTTCAACACCTGGAGCTGTGTAATATCATCGTTATGGTCGTAAAACCGTGGTTTTCAATTACAGATTATTTAACCCGACCATTTTATTTCGATTCAACACATTAACCTGTCGATCTTTTAAGGAACATTCCATTCCAAATTCCAACAACAACAAACAATTTCGTTGTCATTCACTCAAAAAGGAATTACAATCTACTTTCAACACCTGGAGCTGTGTAATATCATCGTTATGGTCGTAAAACCGTGGTTTTCAATTACAGATCGACCATTTAACCCGACCATTTTATTTCGATTCAACGCATTAACCTGTCGATCTTTTAAGAACATTCCTTTCGGAATTCCAACAACAACAAACAGTCTCGTTGCCATTCGCGCAAAAAGGAATTATAATCTATTTTCAACACCTGGAGCTGTGTAATATCATCGTTATGGTTGCAAAACCGTGGCTTTCAATTAGAGATCGACCGAAAATTCGGTTTCGTTTTCGGTTCAAAATCTGAATTTCGCCGAAAATCCATTTTCATCAAAAATGGTGCTGAAATTCTGCCGGACCGAGACTCAACCGAAACTATTTGTATTCCAAAAATTTCGTTTCTTCTTTCGGAAATGCTCAACATGACTCATTGATTCGAGCTGTATCGGCTCAAATGAAACACTTTTTATTTATTGCTATCAACTTCACTGATTATAATTATGAGTCATCCCTGACTCAAGAAGTGAGTGCTAATTATAAAGCAAGTAAATATATAGGGCTAAACTTTGAAGACGCTTTTCACGTGCTGATTACTGCTACAGACTTAACAGTAATAGAAAATGTCTAGTTTGAAACTGCAGAAGCATTTTGAATACTCTTTGAAAAAGTTTCAGTAAAGCAGATTATCATTTAGAAAAATCATCATAAAAGAGGTAACATAAAATACCTAAAACATTTTTTAATTAGATGAAATTCGTATCATGAGAAAATCATTCTGTGTCGTTGATGAATTAATTGTACTTTATTTTATGTGAAAATAAAAAGTTTTGATCAGAGGCACAGCGACAGGCAACTTGGGCCACACGTCAAATTGATTATTAATTATGTATATTTAATAAACACGTATAATTAATGAATAATTATATATTTCTATGTATGTATTAATTACATTATTTTTACATTTTCTTTTTCGGCCGAAAATAGGAAGATTGCGAAACTCGGTTTCGGTCTCAAAAACCTGTTTCGGTCGATTCTTACCTTTAAATGTCACAGCGGCCTTGTCACCAAACATCATCACGGCGAATAATTGTTCACTACCTACCGCTTTATCTGACATTAGCAGTTCATTAGCAGTTCATTCTCGCTCATCCCTTCATATATCTCATCCTGTATTCATCTACAGCACAGACTTCGTCACATGCATATTAAGTTTACCAACTAAATTTAATCTTTTGCAATGAACCCTTTGCACTCCAAGCTTTTTTACCATGGCGGAACTAGCAACTCCGCGACATTTAAAAAAAATAAAATAAAATATGATCTTATATAGACAAATTGAAAATAATTTTTTTATTTGAATGTTTTATATATTTTTACACGTTAAAAATATAATACGGTGAAATTCGTTTAACACGAAAACGCTTAACATGAAAAATCGGTTAACACGAAATGATATAGCGGTCCGGACAGTATACTATGCAATTTAATGCTTTTTTTTTTCTTTTAATACGAAACAAAAAACGTTTAACACGAAAAAAAAAAATCACTTTCGAGCTAGTTAGTTTCAGTAGAAATTGGTGAATTTTGTGTTTAGAGCACTGAATTTTGGGTGAAAATCGGTGAATTCGTGTTTTTTGTAAATTAGCGTATGTTTTATTAGCGCAATGGCTGAGAAATCGATGCGAAAACAAACTGCTATTTCGCTTCAAATGAAGATGAAGCTGCTTAATGCAGTTGATGGAAAAGAAGGACGAAAACAGAAATCTGCAAAGAGTTTGGCATTGCTAATTCTACGTTATACACAATAATAAAAAACAAGGATCCCATTACGTTAAGATTTGAGCACAGTATGTTTAAGCCAGAGAGAAAGCGTATGAGAACGGCTAAGCACGAAGATTTAGAGACAGCATTACTTATTTTGTTCAAACAAGCTAGATCTCAGAATGCTGAAAAAGACACTTAAAAGAAAGATATCTGACTTTTCCCCCCAAAAACAATATTTTTTTTTACTTGCTTTTTATCCTAATGGATGCAACTTACTAGTAGTTTAACCGGAAATCGAAATAAAATTTGACGACGTCGAAAATATTTGTAAGTTTTGTTCTTTTTTTACGAATCACTTAACGCGAAATTCTTTAAAGACGAAAAAAATTTTCGGTCCCCTTAGTTTCGTGTTAAACGTATTTCACTGTATTTTAATCTTATGCTCTATAGTTCTGTTGGGTGTGGTATTTTATAAAGCACTTACCAAGGTGCATTGCAGGTTTTTCGGGACAAGTGTCACAAAAGTATATCGTTTGATGTCTCTTACCTTTTCCTGTTCTGTAAGAGCAGACTCGACAATCTTTGACTCCACCTGTTAGCATTACATGAAGCCCTCTATTTAATCGAACACTTGTGTGGGTATCAGTGGATGTTGAAGCCCCACGCCTTTCTTGAAAATCTCTTTTCAATTGATTAATCAATAATTTCACGAACCAAGGTTGGAATTAATGTAAATTGTTCATGTAAATTAAGATGGTGAGTGAGACTCGCCGTTAGAGTTGATGTAAAGAATAGCGTGGTGAGTGAGACTCACCGTTAGAGTTGATGTGAAGAATAGCCTGATGAGTGAGACTCACCGTTGAAGTTGATGTAAAGAATAGCGTGGTGAGTGAGACTCACCGTTGGAGTTGATGTAAAGAATAGCGTGGTGAGTGAGACTCACCACTGGAGTGCAAAGGGTACCAGTTTTATTTTTCTTATATTGTTATAACATTACTTTGTCAAAAGAAAACACATCGAATGACAGTGCCGTTTTTTATAATGCTAAATTTTGTTTATGATACATATCAGTCAGTTTTATCTTCACAAAAAAATTCTTATAAAATACGTTTTGGATATTTCCTTTTATCACATCTGTGCAGATTCCAATTAGATCACTTCATTAATGTAAATACACTGGTGAAAACAATTAAAGGGACAAACGGTTTTTTATAAAAACAAAACAAAATAAGTTATCCCTATACGCAAATAAGGTATCAGATGATAGTTAAGCTCATCGCGGACACATCCGCCACTCAGTGGTATGTGTGGTCACAAGGCAGTGGCGCTGTGATCGCGTTTGTGCAGGGGTGCCTCATTTGACTGCCGAAGCTTGTAGCGGAAGGACGTTTTGAAACATCGTAGCATAATCCAATCCTTGTTTTTTGAATGTCTTTGTTTACCATTCGTTAGTATGGCCAGTCGACATCGTCTAGATGATGCCACAAAATGGCAGATTGTTGGAAGACTCGAGGGGGGCCAATCACAGGCTACCTGTTGTAAGGACCTCGGTGTTCCGTGAAATGTGGTGTCTACTCTGTGGAGACAGTTCATAGAGACCGAAACAGTGATTCCCTGACCTGTACAAGGCCTAAAAAGGGCAACAACGCCGACTGAAGACCATTATTTGAGACTTTTAGCCAAAAGGAATAGGTCCGCGACAGCGACACAGCTGTCTTGTCAACTGTATACTGCTACAGGAACATCCATTTCACGGAAAACAGTCAGCCAGAGAATTAATGCAGGTGGTCTGTGTGCCAGGTGCCCTATAGTCTGCATCCCTTTGACTGTGAACCACATAAAGTCCCGTCTAGCATGGTGCCGAAAACACCTGTTTTGGACAAGATAGTCTGGGGCGGGTTCTCTACAGTGATGAGTCGCGATTCAGTCTGGACAGCGACTCGACACGTGTTCTCATCTGGAGAGAACCCGAGAGTCGATATCGGCCCTCTAACATTGTCGAAAATGATCACTTTGCTGGAGGTGGTCTGATGGTCTGGCAGGCATCAAGGCAGACGGGCGTACCGACCATCATGTGTTTGATAGAGGTACTCTGACAGGTCAGCGGTACAGGGACGAGATCCTTGCACCCTGTCCAAGACTTTTCCGCTGAGCATATGACCAAATTTCGTCTTTATGGACGATAACGTCCGTCCACATAGGGCTCAGCTGGTGGACGAATACTTCGAACCGTAGGCTGTTCAACGAATGGAGTGGCCTGCGAGGTCCCTGACCTTAATCCCATCGAACACATATGGGACGCCCTTGGACGATCAATTTCAGCTCTAAGACCAGCTCCAACGACCATCGATGAGCTCAAGGGTGCCTTGGTGCAAGAGTGGGTGCAGTTGCTACAGATATTGATAAGGACCCTGGTAAGAAGCATGAAACGCCGATGCGAGAGTTTTGTAGTTGTTACAGACGATCATACACTCTATTAGACATGTTTTTCTCTGACTGACAGGGTGTCGGTCAGCTGCTATGCTGGACACGTGACCAGTTACCTTATTCAGGATGCAGGTTGTGCCCATTTTTGTTTTCCCATACATTGGTCTTATATCGAATGATATTTTGGCCAAGTTTGGGTTTATTTGCTTTATTAGTTTTTTTTTAATTGCAAAAAAACTATTTGTCCCTTTAATTGTTTTCACCAGTGTAATAGAACAGTAAGTAAGAACCAAGGTTGGAATTAATGCAAATTGTTGACGTAAATTAAGATGGGGAGTGAGACTCGCCGTTGGAGTTAATGTAAAGAATAGCGTGGTGAGTGAGACTCGCTGTTGGAGTACAAAGGGTTAACATAAGTAAGTACAGAAGAAAAATAGTAAAATAACAAAAAACACTCTTTTGGGCATTCAAAGTTCATCTTCAAATTCACGCCTAATTTTTTTAATGCAATTCATGTTTTTTCCCCAAAAAAAATTCCGTTACAATACATTAATTTAGTGTGGGCAACTTGAGAAAAATTTACTGCCCTTTTTTACGTTTGTTGGAAAGCGCAAGTAAGTAAATTTATTGAAAAATATATAATTTTTGCTCTATTTATTTTTTAAGATAAGGAACAGGAAAGAAAAAATGAAATGTTATTTAAACAAGTTTTTAGGATTTCTAAATTGATTTCTGAACGTATAATCGTAAAATAATTAATATTGGACTTAATTAAGTAATTTAAATAATTGATAAAGCGTATTTCTTTTAGCGTTACAGTCTTTTTTTTTATATACAATTTATTTTCTTCTATTTACCTTTTTAAATGGTTCATTTCTGCAATTTCACAACCATTTGGATATTTTGCCGAATTTTTATTGGCACATAATGAAATCCATTGTTGTTTCATCTCGCACCCTATAGAGTTGTATGAGTTACAGAGAATATTGGGCAATTTATCAACTATGGCGGGATAACGGAAAAATACTTTAAAATGAATGTATTAATATACAGGGTGATTCTAAATTGTTTTTACAAATTAAGAGGGGTGATAGTAATCATCCAGATGACCAATAATTACATAGGAATATTGGGTCGCATTCGGCTCTGAGAGGCAGAAAAGAGGAATATTAGAATTCCAACCTGAACTTACAACAGTGTTGGGAAAGCGAATTAACGATACCACAAGTTGCACAATCAGAAGTATTGTTGAGTGAAAAACTCACAGTACAAAATGCCGATCACGCGTGTCGTTGCACAGTTGACACCGACGAAGGAACGACTGGAGCACCCTCTCGAAGATTCCTGGTGTGGTCTGAATTTTGTCCGTGGCAACAACGATTCTCGCTACACGATCTTCAGCAGAGGCCACAGGCGTCTCGTACACTAAAGATTTCATGTGCCCCCAGAAGAAAAAGTCCAGTGGGTTGAGGTTCGGTGAGCGAGGAGGCCAAGTCACAGATCCGCCACGTCCAATCCATCGTGCGGGATATGTGGCATCAAGAAGTTACAAACCCTGATGGAAAAATGGGGTGGGGCTCCATCGTGCATAAACAACATGTCTCTCTGGATGGGAAGCGGAACAGCCTGCAATAAACTGGGAGTACTTGTTCCAAGAAGATACGGTATGTTACGCCGGTCAAACGGTCTGACAAGATGTAAGGGCCTACCAGGTAATCACCAAGGATACCTGTCCAGACGTTCACGGAAAAATTTTGCTGGTGGTTACGAGGGGTAGTGCAGTAAGGATATCTGTAAGACCAAACGTGCTGATTTTGCATTTTGAAAATGCCATCTCTGCTGATTGTTGCCTCATCACTAAATAATACTAATCCAGGAAATCGTCGATCGTTAATCTTCATCCCCAGCATCCATTACACAAAGTCTGCCCGGCAGGGATAATCATCTGTCTACAAAGATTGCACTTTTTGCACGTGATAGGGGTGCATGCGTTCCTCGTGTACCATACGCCACACCAATGGCTGAGAAATACCTCTGTTCGCTTGCATGTGGAAGGAGCTGCTTCAAATCTAGTCAAAACTCGCTATTCCATTTCTGGCGTTCGTGCATTTCGCGAATCTGCATTCCTGTTTGAGATGGCAAACGAACCGGTTTCTCGCAATCGTCGATCAACACTGGAAAAGGTAGAATGACTAGAATACGCTGTTGGAAACCGCTGTTCGTACAATCTTCGAGCTTCGCGTCCATTCCCTTTTGCTTCACCGCATGTGAGGTGCATATCTGCCAATTCCTCGTACGTGTAATCTATAGCAGTGACGAAAAGTTTCGGATGAAGTTATCAAGATAATACTTGAAGCAATGGTGTTGTGCCGTTTTTAAAGGACAATGTTTGCTCTGCTTGACTTTCTCCGTTACCAACTAAGAGCAAAATGCTGCTTCTTCTCAGTGGAGACTTGCATACGGTAAATTCTTGATAGCCTTATGATATGCTGCGTAAGCAGGTACAAAATGACGTAAGAGGCGATGACTTGTATTGCTTCATCTCGCAGGATCTGTGTCTACTTTCCTCTTTTCTGCCTCTCAGAATGGAATGCGATCTTATGTTTCTATGTAATTATTGGTCATCTAGATTGGTACTATCACACCTCTTAAATTGTAAAAACAATTTAGAATCACCCTGCATAATTAAGTTGTAAAAATATTAACACTTTATTTGCGTAATTATTTATTAAGAAATTGCTTCCCCACCAAAATTAGCTTCTTTAATGTCTGAAAATATAACGGATTTTTTAAATAATAATAATGTGAAATTTAGATAAGTTTTTCATTAAAAGCGATTAAATAAATCGGTAGTTATAACTTTTTTTGTGCAATACTTACTAAAATAATCAGATTAATTATCCAAAAACACTCTTTTGTAAATATCACAATTTTTATAAAAGCAATGTATTTAAATGTATTATGATCCTCTCTGTAAATGGAAAGGCTTTTGCTGTTGAAAATGTTATATATATATATATATAACCATTAATTAAACATAACCTTCCACCGTCAAATATTATGAATTAAAGCTGTAAGTATTAAAAAAAAAAAAAAATTAATATAAGAATTATTATGGAAGAAAAAGAAAAAAGTGGACACCGACAAAAATTGAAAAGCTTATACATTGAATTACGTTATCAAGGGCACAGAATTCAATGATATAAGCAAAATGGTTGTTTTCTGTGGGAAAAATAAGCTAAAGCTAAAAGTTATATATATATATATATATTTTTTTTTTTTTTTTTTAAGAAAAGCTACGCCTATGTAAATGATTAAGAACATTACCACTTTTTCAAAATATTTAGCTTCGGCTGTTTCTCTACGATTTCTAAATTTGATAGAGCAGAGTATTTTGCGTGGAAAGAAAAATAAACTTTTCTTTGGCTCAAGACGTGAATGCAAATTATAAAGAAAGTAATGCATATGGGACTAAACTTTAAAGGAGCTTTTCACGTGCTCATTACTGCTACAGATCAGAAAATTTTTAGTAGTTATAAACAGTAACAGAAAACTTTTAAATATCTGTCTTACATTGAAGGGTAACAGTAACCAGGAAATATTAAACTCCTGTTATTCATTAACTATCGCCTTAGTCGTCCTTTACATATATGCAAAGTGTCTTGTTTGGTAAGAAAAAATATATCCTCTGAAAATAAGTCCTAATGCCTCTTTTGGACCAAAAATTAACCTCTTCGGTCCCTGAGTCCCAATACGGGGACCTCTGTTCTTTTCCTTATAAAAACTAAAATGTTCGATTTTTTTACATTTTCACATCACTTCTTAATAGCTGAATGTTTTTTTGCTTTCAAGGCAAACGAATAAATGGCAGTATCTAAGCTGATTTCCACATAAAATAAATGTTATTTTCATCTGAGTTTGCAAAATGACTAAAAAATGCCCAAAAGACAGTATGACCCAGAAAGTGAGAAATTTTCATACCTATTTAATTTAAATCTTTTTCAATAAAAATTTTTGAGGATTTGCAGATTATTTACTTGTTTAAAGCTCTTAAATTTGTGATTGCGTTAATTTAGGTTAATGGTTATTAAATTGATGTTTTTAAGGGGGTTTGTAGTTTTAGATCCCTATTTTTTAACCTAAATTACTAAGTGCTTAATGGATCAATTTCAGAAAAAATATTTTTTTCTGTCATTTACGATGTCATGTTGTTTGAAAAAACTCACTGAATAAGCATTTTTATTATTATTTTAGTTTCGGAACTGAAGAGGATATTATGACACGATCTATTTTCGTGGAAATACGATAATAGTGGTCTAACCCTTTGAGGGGCAAGCAATAGTGTCTCTGCAATATTGAATTCTCACCGGAATAATCGAAAAATTGTATTTTTAAATAAGGAAAAGCAATTTTTCAACATTTTCCTCCCAAAGTTAAAAATATAAAATTTAGTTAAAAGTTTCTGGTGCGAATCTTGTTTAAGGTAGGTGGGATATACAGTGCTCAGCAAAAGTTTAGACAATGATCTATTATGCTTCTGTGCTGAGAAGTATGTAACGAATTGTTGTAATTCAACTGTCATATATTACTGGGGACTTATCCTTCATACACAAACAATAAATTTTAATTTATACACTTTACATAATATATAATGACAAAAAAACGAATTTAACATTGTTGCAAAAGTATAGACAATCTGTCTGTTAACAGAAAAATATCCATAAATTAAAATCGAACTGCACCTCCATTGTCTGCTATTAATGCAAAAATGTGACTTTCCATCGAAGAAACTAAATCCTGCATCACTTGGGGGTCTATTTCGTGCCAAACACGTTCAACATCTGATCGAAGTTCATTTACAGAGGAGTATTGTTAAAAAATTGCATAAACCGTATGAGATATGATGCCACAAAAGTTTTCGATTGGGTTCAGATCAGGGCTACACGCGTGCCAGTCGAAAACAGTAATATTTTGAGAGTTAAACCAATTTTTTGATTTGTATGCAACATGAATAGACGCATTATCTTGCTCAAATACATACTTTGGAAGAGATAAAAGTTCACCAAATGGCTGTAAATTGTTTTCCAATGTATGTATGTTGTCTTACGCAGCTTGGCGACCACTGAGGAACTCCAGAGATACTTGAGAATTAAAACAAATTGAGGCCCAAGTCATCAACCCTTTCGAGGGCAAAGGACACATAATTTTAATTCCAGAAATGGCAAGAATATTTAATTAAAATTTTCCTTTTATAATATACGTGAAAATGAGCAATTTCATATTTTCTAATAACTTCGTTTATAAATTCTGGTATCAGTCCATTATTTCATCCGTTTATAAAAAGAATTACTCCGCGACAGGAAAGGGTTCAATTTGTTGTGAGATTTCAAGGCTGGTGGTTTTATCATTTTCATGTAAACTAATGTACATCTTTCTTTAATGCATCTACGAAATTATCCGTTGGCACAGAAAGCTCTAACTCACTTTTAATGCGATTAGCAGCCATCATTTGTCTAGATGCCAGTTTATGGATCCTTCTATAATCTCGTTTTCTGACCACACGAGTCCTTCCAGATCTATGTTTTGCTTTGAAAGAGTCACCCTTAGACAGTACTTAATAGACAGACTTCTTTGGCCGATTGAAAGTAGCTGAAATTTCCGCAACAGTCTTCCCTTTCGATTTCAGCTTCCGTGCTTTAATTATTTCATCTGACTGAAAATTTCTTGCTCGCGCATATTCACTAACCGATGCTATCGCGAGGTGCACTTAAATACTTCATGCATGTGACGTCATAAGTTTGAAATATGCGGTTTTCGGTGAACAATATCCAAAAAATCACAAAAGTGTCTAAACTTTTGCAATATGCAAATTTCACTTTTTTCAGTTAAATGAAATAATTTCCTACATTAAAACCGTTATTTCTGCCCTAAACGTTTAAAATATATTTAAAAATAAGTACAGTCATTTGTATAACCCAAGCGTTCGTATTTTTTATTTAAAGGTTAAAAATCACCAGTGTCTAAACTTTTGCTGAGGAGTGTAATATATCCCACTGCCCCTTAAGGGGTTAAAAAAGAAATTCTTGATTCCGAAATTTCCTTCCTGAAACAGTTGAAAACAGTCTGAAGAAATAAAAATGGAATCTTGTATTTGGTTTTCTACTTTTGTATTCACCGCTTCTCATTGGCGAACTTTGGAGTTCTGTAATCTGTACTATTAACAAATTTGTGTTCTTTCGTGTGAAAAATGTTTAGCATTAGTCTTTAGTGTGGCATCAAACATAAAATCGAAATTATAATACGTAAATTAATAGATCTATGCATGCATACATTTATATATGAATACATGCATACTACATAGGAATACATACATATATGAATATATACATGCAATGTATAATGAATACATACATGACATGAAATCTTTAGCGATTAAGCGCTGACATGCGTCTAATACGGAAATTACCTTTCATTCTTGTTCAAGCTATGGAATTTTAATTTATTACTTTTGAGATAAGAAGAGTTAGTTGCACAGACTTTGGATTTACATCTGAGGATGATGAAATGTTAAACCAACAATGTGTTTAGTTTTCAAATGTCTGTCAAAAAGAAATGAAAAAAAAAAACCTTATTCATTGATCTACACGCTTTGCATAGATATTGAAATGCACTTCTGTGTTTATTAATGCTATCAAAATAGATAAAAAATCCGCATCAAAGTGAAACCAACCTTGAAATTACTGATACGATCGATATCAATGTATGATTTTTAAACACAAAAAGCAATCCCAAATCGTCCATCAAAAATTCCTTCATGCATACGTTTCTTGAAAACTTTTTACGGTTTGTTGGCGTATTAGTCAAAGAAACCGAGATCACAAACTTAAGTAAACTTTCAATCATTGCGAGAATTGATCTCCTAATCCAGTACTTCTGGACTATCACTTTCAGAAAATTCGTCCAATATACACTAAATTATTCCTCATTTTTTAACCCTTCACTGCACGATTTTTTCTATTTTTATGAAAAAAATTATTTGAATCTATATATCGGTCTAAATAAGAAAAATAGTGAAAAAAAAAATAAATTTCAAATTTTCAGCTAAAATTTGATATTTTATGGCGTGCACCCTATATACACAATTAGGGTTTTAAAATATTGTATTGCTATATTTTACAACTAAATGAGCTTAAATTAATAAATTTTATGTGCTTAACACTTTGCAACATTTTTATATTAATATTTTTAAGTATTCAGTAAAAATAATGAAATTAAATTTTACCTTAATAGCTTCATCGATTTTTTTTTTGTTTCCAAAGAACATATTCTAATTTTTTGTCAAATGCAGCCATCTGACTTACACAAAATAAGTGTTATTCCATTCTTTGGACTGTTCTCGATCAGGGATAGAGATCCTATTGGCCAAATTCATGGCACATAATAAGATTACAGTGTTTTAGGTATGTGCAGATGTGGCACGTGGTGCAGTGAAGGGTTAACAAATAATTTCCGTACTCCTAGAAAACATGTTTTATCCGTGAATTCTACCCGAAAGTCTGAAAGAGAGACAGAAATTTCATTCATTCCTAGAACACATGCGCTCTATTAATGCTAAAATCCAAATTTATTTTAAAAATGAAATCCCAAAAATTTTATAAATTAAGATTTCTAATTTAATTAAAAAAGAAAAAAGTTTTCGAATTTAAAAATAAATAACAATTACTTTTCTCATTCAATTAAAAGTACTCACAATTTACTTTTTTAAAGTTGAATACAGTTAAATAAAGTTGAATTTATAAAGTTGTTTATAAAAAAATATTCGCATTTAAAAAATATTTTAAATGAACATATTTAAACGATATTTTAATTTAAATATTGAATGGGGAAAAAATCGGTATTAACTCAAAAAAGTTAAAATATTTCTTATCGAATAAAAATATATTATTCATATTTTACATCTAGCGATCAATTTAAGAATACTTATAATTCATATTTTTATCATACACTAATACTAAAGTATTTAAACACGATCCACAATCTCATAAATACGCAATCTTTCCGAAATGAAAATTAAAATTCAAAGCATTCCAAAGAAATTAATCAATCCATAACCATCTGAAGAAAAAAATTTATTTGAAAGTGTCTCACTTATAGCTGTAGCCCAGTGGATAGCATTACTCGGCTTCTAACCCTAAGATAGCTTGTTCTATTCCAAGGTCAGCTAGTTTTATTTTTTTCCCACTTTCTTCAATTGACATATATTTTACCTCCTGTAACGAAGAAAAAAGAAACGGATATTCGTCAATTAACGGAAAAATCCTGGTAGCATCTCTGTGAGGGAAATTTGCGTGAACTGAAGAAAGAATTTTTGAGATAATAGAAGTCAGCGCACTAAACATTCGAAACTCTGATCATCGAATATCAGAAATAATTCTTGAATTCTCTCTAGTTCAAAGATTCTCAAACTTTATTTTTATGAGACCCATATGAAAGTTTGAAAGTGTTTGCAGCCCATCTTATTTGTAGTTATATGGATATATTTGTATAATCCGTGATAAGAAAAAAGAGAAATTTCGTACGACACATATATACGAAAATGGTATAAGGTATTTCTAATGTGAATAATCACTATAAAAACAATGTAGTATAATATAAAACTCAACTTTCTTTTGCTAAATATGAAAAAATATATTTATTAATAGTTGTATAATAACAATAAAGAAAATACGTTTTAAAAATCAGTAGGATTTATATTAACAATATATAATATTAATATAAACATATGTATAAATATATATATACCTATATATATATATACCTATATATATATACCTATATATATATAATATATACCTATAATATATAAACATATACATTTTAACATTGTTTGTAACAAACGAGATTTCCGTAATCAAAGGTTAAACTATTTTTTAAACCTCAAACCGCTTTCATTGCAATTTAATAAAATACTACCATTTCAGGAAGTTGCTTACCTATGTTTCTTCAGGTTTTTTTTTTAAAGTATAGTTTAATAATATACTGCCAGTTCAGGAAGTTGTTTATCTATATTTCTTCACGATTTTTTTTCCGTACAGTTTAATAAAATACTGCCATTTCAGGAAGTTAATTACCTAAGTTTCTTCACAAATCCGATCTGGGCTTCTCTAACTACAGAACATATTGCCTAATGCACAGAACACAGCTGAAAATAACTTTAGGTAGATTTCGTAAGAAATACTACCTATTACATTCTCCCCTATGTTGAAATCTCTGGAGAATTTTTGCAGATCTACACCGATCATGACCCATAGAACCCAAAACCATCCCCAGTTCAAAACTTGATCTGTCTATCTATCTATGTATAACTTCTATAATTCTGCACAGATCTTTTCCAAACTAACACATAAATCAAGGGACAGAAAATCTCGGTAAAATTCGTTAATGATCAAAATTGAACCAATATGGTGAAAATAGGGAGGGTTTTTGTGAAATAGAAAACACCTCATAACTTCTTAATTATGATACATACCAAATCAGTTTAAAGTTAATATAAAAACAACTTTTATATTGACAAGTTTTTTATGGGACCAACACTTACAGCAAGTAAATAAATAAATAAAGGTGGTATTGAGGAAGAAAAAAATTCATAATTTTGTCAATTCACCAGATATTAATTCGCTTAAAAATTATTATAAATCTTCTTCATATTATCTACAACTTTTATACTGATAAGATTTTGATAGGACGACCTCTTACAGCAAAAAAGAAAAAAAAAAGGAGGGGGGGGGGTGGCTGTAGAAGAAAAAAAATCACATCTCCATTAATCTGCCACTAAGGCGATAAAAAAAGTGTCATTGTCGTGATGAAAATTTTTGACAACCATCAGAGATGCTGTATATTGTGTTGCATTGTTAAATGCGCGCGGGTCTCAATAAAAAAAACCCGTCAGAATGTAAAATATAGTGTGTTCAATTAATGAAACAATCACCACATGATTTAAATTTATTATTTAAAACTTCTTAATAAACTTCTCTCATCTATAACTTTTGTAGTTACAAGTTTTTGATAAGATGAACTCTACTAATGGATGATATTACTAAAAATATTCTCAAGGAATGAAAAAAACGGGAATTGAAGAAAAACTTATAATATTAACATGATTCTGATAAAATTAATTCTTACAGAAAAATGAACTTAAAAACTCGTCAAAAGCGGCCAGATAAAATTGTTTAACTAGGTTTATCTCTAAACTTGATTTAGTTTTTGTTGGTGGAATTAGTACTAAACTTTGAAATCTAACCTGTGCCTGCAGGCCAAGCTGGCAGGGATTTTTTAAGTGAAAATTCTTATTATACATTTTTTATAAGGAATTTTTATATTAAAATTTCGATTATGTATTCAAATAAAGTTTTGAAATTTGTTTAAAACGATACGCTTGTAGTAGCCTCATGCCAGAGGCTAATGGCTGACGAAATCGACAAAGATTTTGCTACTTACAGCAGCTTTTGATTCTGTTTAGTTCAGTGTTTAAGGGCGTAATTCAATTACATATCTATTAAATTTGTGTTTTATTTAATTATTTATTTTGGTGAAGTTTTAGTTTCGTTATGGAATTATAGACGGAAACAAATGCTGAACTATTTATATTATTTTAAGTCAGACGGGTTAATCTTCCGCCGTATCGACGGCGGTTCTTTCTAAGTGAGTAATCGAGTTCTAGATACAAGTAGATTTTAAAAAAAATCAGGCATGAAAATTATTTAAAAAACCATAAGTTGCGCTTGAAAGTACATTTTTTTTTTTTATATATATATAATCGGTGGTGTAAAATTGAAATTGTACGTTGTTTAGAAATTAACAAAATTATACCACTGTCAATATGACGTGAGCGTTACTCATGAACATGTTTTTTCTTTATAATTAAGGATCGATCGAAACAGGTTTTTAAGACCGAAACCGAATTTCGGTAATATTCCTTTTTTTAAAATTTTTCATATAAAATGAAATGTAATTAATTCATCAAGGGCTCAGAATGATTTTCTAATTACACGAATTTCATCTAATTAAAAAATTTTTTATGATTTTTTATAAATGATCATCTGTTAGACTAGAACTTCCTCAAAGGGTATTCGAAACACTTCTGCTGTTTCAAACTAAAAATTTTCTGTTACTGTTAAGGGAGCAGCTTTTAATGAGCACATGAAAAGCGTCTTCAAAGTTTCGTCACATATGCATTGCTTTCTTTATAATTTACACTGAGTCATAACTGATAATTATAAACAGTAAAGTTCATACCAAAAAATAAACAGTGTCTCATTTGAGCCGGTACAGCTCAAATCAATGAGTAATGTTGAAAATTTTCTAAGGAAGAATGGAGATTTTTAGAATACAGATAATTTCGATCGAGTTTCGGTCTGGCCGAATTTTCGGCAGCATTTTCGCCAAAAACGAATTTTCGGCTGAAACTCAGATTTTGGGCGGAAAACGAAAATGAAACTGAATTTTCGGTCGATCTTTATTTATATTATAGATATAATAGTTAATGTCTATGTAAGTATGGTTAGCATATCTTCGTAGTTGTAGTAGCAATGGAGTTTTGAAACAGTTTCTTTCAAAGCCTACTGGCGAATAAATCGTGCGTAATTTCAATAAACCTTATTAATAACTTCAGTAAACCTTTATTTTTTCTCTTTTGAACGGCTACTTTTAACTTTTCCATCCAGATCGAAAAAAAAAAAATTAAAAAATAAAAACCTTACTCAAAAGAGTTAAAAAATGGGTCACCAAAATTTCTAATCATTTTATAATGTAAAATAGAATAATATTTGTTGATTTTTCCCCCTTCTTTCAGTATCATTTTGGTTTACAGTAGTAGTTTAGCTCTTGCAAGTTAAAGCTTTATACTAAAATTAAAATTTATGTAAATGATTAAAAAAAAAAAAACAATAATAATAAATCTGTGTTGAAAAAACAAATTTTTTTGTATATGTCTTGTGATACATCATTACAACTCGGTTGCAGGCATATTTTAAACAATGGATTTGTATTACGAGATATAATTAAAATATCAGACAATGGAAGTGAAATTTAAAACCTATGTAGCATGTAGAAAGTATCTGATCGTTATCTTAGAAAAACAATAAGTGTTTTTTTTTAATCATCTTTCTTGTTCTAATTAAATATGAAAGAAAAAAATCTTCAACATTAATCTCACGTTCAAAACGAAATCTCAGTTTGGAGTAAAAGTTAGTTTATTAACCCGCCAACAACTTTTCCAAATTTAACTTTCGGAAGCGAAGCGACATTCTCTTCCATAAAAACAATTAAAACTTGTGCTGTAAGTAATCTGAACTTGACAGAAGACACCTTGCAGCTGGAAGATAAGTTTAAAAAAAAATAATAATAATCATGAACGTCTGAAAAAGTAGGGAAAGCAGTTGTAGAAGAAAAAGGGCAGGGTCCTGTGTAACAGTGCCCTCATTTAGAGAGAATCTTTTAGGAAATAAGCAAGACAAGTATTATGGAGTTAATAAAACGCATGGTTTGTTCGTGAGTAGATTTTAAATTGATTCTATGATCATGAAAGGCAGTTTATTTGATAACAAGAGAGAAAAAAGAGCGTCGTTAGAGGAGATGTTGCAGAAAAGCTATTTTACAGTGGGAGTTTACCATAGAGTAGGGATGCATAACCTGTGGCCCGCGGGCCAAAAATTTTCCCGCGATGGGTTAGCGTGTGCACCGCGAATTTCGTCAATTTATAACTAAAAAAAAGCAAGTTTTGCCCATACGTCCAAGAAAAAATCGTGAATTTCGTCAATTTGTCTCAGAAAAATTGAAAATTTCGTCAGACATTTAAGAATCCCGAATTTTGTCTATCAGGCGCGGAAAAATCGCAAATTTTGTTGGTCGTGCACAGAAAAATCGCGAATTTTGTCGATAAGACGAAAAGAAAATAAATGATAAGAAAAAAATCACAAATTTCGCCGATCGACCACGGAAAAATCGAGGGTTTTGTCAATCGGGCTCGAAAAAATCGCGAATTTTGTTGTTTAGGAGAGGAATAATCTCAAATTTCGTTGATCGGCTACGGAAAAATCGCGTGTTCGTCTGTTTATCGCGAGAGAAAATCGCGAATTTCGTCAATTTGCCATGGGAAAAAATTATAAATTTCTTCAGAGCCAGTTAAGAATCGCGAATTTCGCTGATCGGGGGCTGAAAAATCTCGAATTTCGTCGATTAGGCGCTGAAAAATCGAAAATAATCGATCGGGCACGGAAAAATGACGAGTTTTGTTTATCGGTCTCCGAAAAATCGCGAATTTTGTCGATGATGCGCGGAAAAAATGAAAATTTCGTTGATCAGCAGCGGAAAAATCGTGAGTTTCGTCAGCTTATCGCGAGGAAAAAAAAAGAGAATCTTGGTAATTTGCCGCGGAAAAAATTTGCAAATTTCGTCAGTCAGTTAGAAATCGCGAATTTCGTTAGTCATGCGCGGAAAGATCGCGAATTTTGTGGATCGGGTGCGGAAAAATCTCGAATTTTCTCGATCGGCTTCGGAAAAATTGCAAATTTTCTTGATCAGGCAAGTAAAAATCGAAATCGCAAAGTTTTTTGATCAGGCTCGGAAAAATCGCGCATTTCGTGGATCAGACGCGGAAAAATCTCAATTTCGTTGATTGGCTCCTTTTTGTTTTTTAGCACTTATAATAAAACAAAATTTCCTCCCCGGATAAAGTCAAGGAATATTATCACTCCTTGAAAACAATCCTTGCTATATCTGTGCTATACAGGGTGTCCGGTCTCAACGGTGTCCAATGGCTAATTCCTAAACCGTTAGTCATAGACATATAGTTCCAATTAGAAAAATGCTTTAAATCAGATAAAGAAATATTTTAAAAGCGATTTGGGTCAATAAAAACATTTCTTAAAAAATTACGAAATTAAAATTTTTATACGGTCCCCCGGTCCTATAAGTTATATTTAGTAAAATTTTCTTTTTACACTGACAAGTAAGACAAAAAAAGTCCCATTCATATGACACTAAAATTGTGCGAGTTGTGAAACTTTAAAAATGCATAACTTATGCCACTTTTCTGCTCTGAAATCAAATGAGTTCGGCTTGGCTTTGAGGGATCATATTCCAAGTGCTTAAAGTATTCGAAGATCTCATTTCATGTGTATTTGAGCTTTGAAAAAAATCGTACAAGTATTACGATTAAGTTAACATTTATTAAGTTTCAGATTGGCTGAAATAACATATGTATTTTGTCAGGATTTGAGACTGTTCCTTTTATGATTTCTTTTAATAAAATTGTTATTTTTATAAGTTCTTATGTTACTTCAACGACCTTATGTATGTTTTTCTAGTTCAAAATTTGTATTCGAACTTTAACCCACTTTCAAATATCCGAATGAGATTACATTTTACATACTGGCGCAAATCCGATAACAATCTAATATTATTATGATTTTCGGTGGTTACCATTTATACTTATTTTATAGGCTAACACAAAAAATTTCGGATAGATTACCGCCAAGAAGTTTATGAAAAAGTTTTAGATTAGATAACACAAGACGGAGAATGTTGGGTTTTTTAACTTTTATGTATTTTTTAGCATAGAATCCGAAAATTGCCTCAATTTTTAACCATCATGTCAGGATATTTCGCAAATCATAAATTGTCGAATTTAAAGAATAACAAAAATCGGATACTATAAAGTAGAGGAGATGGTTGTATTTTTTTAACTTTTGATAATTGATTTTTACGTACTTTTTAGCACTAAATCTGAAAATGACTTTCATTTTTAACCATCACGTTAGAATTTTTTTGCAAATGTGTAAGTTAAAATATAGCGAAAATCTCATACTATAAAACATATATAAAACTTTTTTTATTTTATTTGATTCAATAATTTATTCGATATTTTTGCTTATCTTGGGATTCTTACAGCTGGGTGGTGTGATGAGATGGGGGAGGAGATTAAATTTTAACTTTGAAATTTACAATTTGCGAAAAATCTTGATGTGATGGCTAAAAATGAAGGTCAATTCCGGATTCAACGGTACAGAATACATAAGAATCAATTATCAAGAGCTAAAAAACATGAAATAACCCAGCTTTTGCAGGCTAGTGTAATCTAATAATATTTTAAAATACGTATCATTTTGTAAAGAATTGAGGCAGTAAATTTAGCATAATTTTATTTAACAAAAATTCTGTTTTTTTCTTTCTTCTTAAATGTGTATTACAAATTGTATATTTTGCATTAATCAGAATGACTAAAGATTTCAAATTTATATTGCAATTCTAATTTTACTCTCAACCATTTTTTAATATATCTGACGAAATTATATTTCGACTAAATTTGTGAATGACCCCCAATTTGCAGCAAAAACTATGCTCCAACTTTAAACAGGTATTACTCGGTCAATTTTAATCGTAGAACAAGGGGACTTTTTTTGTATTACTTGTCAGTGTAAAAGGAAAATTTTACTAAATATAACTTATAGGATCTGGGGACCGTATAAAAATTTAAATTTCGTAATTTTTTAAGAAATGTTTTTATTGGCCAAAATCGCTTTTAAAATATTTCTTTACCTGATTTAAAACATTTTTGTAATTGGAACTATATGTCTATGACTAACGGTTTAGGAATTAGCCATTGGACACCGTTGAGACCGGACACCCTGTATATAAAAACGTAAACTGTTGATATATCCTTGCCAAGTGAATTGGATATCTTGACTGGGTAAGGGAACCTAGAGGGGCAACCCCCCCCCCCCTCTTAAACAATATTTTTTATCCGATTATAGGCCACAGATCACCTCCCCGAAATAGAATTCTCTCCGTGTTACTGATGTGGCCTTCGACAACCCAGACATTTTTGTAAGTAGCCCTTCTCTAAAAAAGGTTGTGCATCCCTACCATAGAGTAAAGAGAAATAATAGTGTTGAAGTGTGATCACTGCAGGTGACCATTTAGGAAATATATAGATGGAGATGCAATAAGGTGGCTGGGGGGGGGGGGGGTTGACGCCAAAAAAGTAACACTAAAGCAGTAGCTAGTGCTACAGTAGGCCCAAACACAAGCACGTTCTTTCACGAAAAAAAAGAAGAAAACTTTTAGTAATACAGTTTTTAATTCATAATACAATGGAATGCTGCTTTAGATGCTTAAAAATAAGCAGATCACTTTCATTTAAAGAAAAAAATGCACTGGTGATGTCAAAGAATTCGGTCCTTGTTCCAGGTGTTTGTTTTGTTTGGGCCTACTGTGGATGTTTAAATTTGAGCGATAAATGGTTTCATGTTGCAAACCTTTTTTTTTTTTTTTACGGCATACTGCATCTCTATCTGTCTCTTTCCTCCATGGTGTTTACACATATTGCGATCGATCTTGATGTAAAATTAAAAACAACGAGAAAAAACAGGGTGGGGGGGGGGGGAATCTGGCAACATGTAATAACGTGATAACTGAAATATTGGCTGCTATGAAAAAATATCGTCTGCTACTGAAATGGCACGCGAAAGAAGTGAGGGGCTTGAAGGTTATAGATTTGTCCTTTCCGAAGAGAATTATTATAAAAATTTCTGTATGAAAATCATTTAACAGGTGATAAGTGGGAAAAAAATTGTCACAATTGTTGAAGCATGGATTTATCTAAATGACTGTAATAAAAAAAAGTTGGAAATTGTACGTCAAAAGTAACAAATGAGGTGCGTTCGTACTATAACCAGTTTTATAAATATTTTTTGAACCGCATATTGTACTGAATGTAAATTTAGTGCACTTCCATAAGTGCATATCCATTTTATTCTGTTCGAAAGGCTGTAACATCATTAAAATGCGCTTGAAATAATTTTTTCCCATTGGCCGTAATGTAACGGAAAACTTTTGACTGTCCCTGTCATTAAACTATACATCCGATTTTCATAAAATTTGAAATGGCTCGACAAAATTTTGCAACAATTATAGTATTTAAAATTTCAGACCATTCGGTTGGGTATATTTTGCTCTGTTATATGCGGGCGGACGGACAGACAGCCGGACCGAAGGACAACTATAGGTGTTACGTAAATATATAATTACGAACGCACCTAAAAAGATCGATTTATTACTGGAAAAGAGACCAAAAAGACTTACAACTTTGATTCAAACACGGCAAAGAAAGTTTCTTTTGAAATCTCTCACAAAGGAAAATTAAAGACCAGAAAAGTTGAGAAAAATGTCAAAATTAACTCTACTTATTATCAAAATAATGTTTTAATTCCTATTTTTAAAGAAGAAATTCCAAAATTTTATCCTACCGACGTTAAAATTTATAAGTTCCACCAGGATAGAGCAAGCAGCCATACATACAAAAGTACAGTCGCATTTCTCGAAAAATTGACAAGAGAAACTGAAATCAAGTGTATACCGTTTAATGATATTCCAACCAAGTTGACAGATGTTTCACCAATGGATTACTGTGCCTTTGGACTATAAAAACAAGCTCTTGCGAAATGCCGACCAACTACGTTGAGTGTACTCTGGAAATGTAAGGTGGGGGAACGGAACAAAATTCCACTTCCAGTTTTACAAAAAGCCCTACTACCTTGGAAATCTCGCTGCAATATGATATTCCACAACAAGGCCTACCAGACAGAACATATTAAAAAGTAATTGTTTTAATTTATGTATTTTCTTTTTGTTGTCAAAATCGTACCAAATATGTGTTGGCACCCTCTGTATTTTTTCCATCGAAACGAAAGAGTAGGAATTTCATTCTTAATATTCAAAACAATATTGAATTGTTGAAGTGAGGTATATAAGTACAGGGTGCGATATGTCCGTTTACATTTTCAAAAAAATATCATTAAAACTTAAGGAATGGTCGTATCGGAGTGCAGTATACACCATAAGATTTTTCAAAGAGTTGGACTTTTTGTGGCAATAGGGGAAAAAAACAATTCAAAAAACAGACTTTTCAAAGAGTTGGACTTTTTGTGGCAATAAGGGAAAAAACAGTTCAATGATTTCGGAAAGCAAGTTTAGATTAAAAAAAATTCTGAAAATTTAACAAAGTCTCTTATTGGAGTATCAGGTACCGGAGACCCTGCTCTGTAGCAGGGTCTTCGTTAGTTGATTTTAGTTATTATTTGATAAGGAACGCCTTTTTAATGTTCTATTGGGATATAAATTCTGTTTTAGATCTCAAAAATGCTTTCATTGGTAGTTCTTTCTATATTAATTAATATACGTGACTGTTCATGGTTCCACTTAATAATTGAGGACTAAAAATTAAAAACGCTGAAAATACCAAAAAATTTTAAATCTTTTTTCTTTCTTTTTAGTTACGAAAAAATGTCTTACATGCCAAGATTAACAAACAGGAGAACCCTTGAAGGGCCAACATTAGTAGGAATAGTTCAAAAAAGTGTAGAAAAATATCGCTGGTTGAATGTGCCACACGGAGTGAAGTGGAGAACGCTGAATCTGCCACACGAAGTGAAGTGGAGAACACTGAATCTGTCACACGAAATGAAGTGGAGAACGCTGAAATTGTCAGTGATAAGATGCGAGGCGACTGGTGCCCATTACACAGCTTGATTATGTTGTTATTGTTTACATCAATGGGATATTTTTAAGGAAGTTGAAAAATATTAAATATATAAATAATAGAAATGTTTAGAAATTATAATATTAGGTATTTAAACACTAAACGAAAGGAAGCTAGGTACCTACATTTTAAGGTGTTGAACTAAGAAACCAAAAGGAGTGAAGTGAAAAACGCTGTAAGTACCAAAAGTTGGATTTTTCCTTTTCTCTTTAAAAAAAAATTCCTCTTTTGGACTTTCAGCGTTTTCTATTTTTAATCCTCAATTGCCCTGATAGATTTCATTGTATTGACCATATTGATGTATGACGTTGCATAATACTGATCTCTGACTGGGTTATCGGAAAGGAAATTGACCGCACCGACAACTTTTTATGAACAGATGCTAAAAAAATGCTGTATTCTTGATTGCCACCACACTCAGTGTTGAGGCAATTTCTCCTGGTAAACTGACTCAAATAAAGAGATGGTTCAATAATTGACCGTAAAGTTGTTGAAAGTGACAGCAACTTAATCCATGCTTTTTTGAAACAATCATTCAGCTTTCATAATAACAAATGATTAAAAATTTCGAATGGTTTAATTATCACATAAGGTGCGATTTATAAGTTGGAATCCAACATTAGTGCGGCTTGACAAAGAAAAAAAAAAGAAAAAGAAAAAAGAAACTTGAAGATGGATTCCTTCTTCTTTTATTAATTATTTCAATTTTATTTCACATTGGAATGAAGACAATTTTTTAAAGTCACTTGAGCTTTCCCGAAGATTGTCAATAATGTTTGATAATGCTATCTAAAAGAACAAAAAACAAATGGGCATTTATTTCCTAATTGTTTTTTCAGAGCAACATTTATTGTTTGGTTGCATTGAATTGTTTTTATTGAAACATTTTTGCTAGAGGAATATTTCACTATGAACAATTTGGAGTACTATAAATACGGATTACATTTATAATTAGTAAATCTACACATCGGGAGCCTCAACTTCAGCTCCTTAAACCGCATCTTTTTATTTTGAACTCGCTGTATTTAATATTTAAAACTTTCAAACCGCTGTTACATTTATTTCATACTCAGATGGTTTCAGGATTTATTTATTTTATACATATTCACATAGTGTTTTCTTTATGAAGTTCATCTTAATTTTATGTAACTAAATTGTAATATGTGTCCCCCCCCCCCCCGGTCTTGTATTAAAGCTATAAAGTTTTAGAGCTTAACTCCACGGGGTGGTTATCCAGTTATCTATGCTTAATTCTTATAAATTGCAGCGAGAAATACAATTATATGAACTGATCGCTGAACCCCAATTTTTCTGACCAATTAGATAATCGTAATTATGTGGAATTCAATATTTTAAAATTTGTATCTAAACTGATTGGAATACTGATTTCGTAATGATGACATTTAGAAATTAGTTTAAACGATTAATCATTGTCATAAGTATTTTATTAACTAATACTAATAGTATACAGGGTGTATCTGAAAAGAGGGGCAAAACTTTACGGGGTGATAGAAAGCAGCTATACGAGTAAATTTCGTCATAGAATGTATTGTCGGAACGCAAACCGTGAGAAGTTAAAAGGTAGTTTTCCCCTGTCGCAGTTAAAGAATTAACACAAAAAAGAGAGGAGATACTTCAGAATACATTTTATTAACTGGAATGCAATTAATGTACATGCTCAAAGAAATTGCTTAACCCGGGAGAACTCGCTGCATGAGATTTTTTCTCACAGTCTTACTTTTTTAAGACTCTTATTTAAATCATTTTTCATTTTAATTAAAATTTCAAAATGTTTTTCAATTATTTTACCTATTTTGTAAATAAAAGTACTAAGCCAACCAAAAAAAGTTGATATTATATGAATGTAAAGCAAAAGAAAAGCAATTGGACATTCTCACTAGCGAGTTCTCCCGGGTTAAAAGATCTTCCGCTTCCGCCAGCTGTAATGCACACTTCACACCTGCGGAATAGGGACTGACGCACATTTGCGAAGACACCAGGCATTTCCCGAATATCGTCGGCAACAACGGCAATCCTGGCGACTAGATCCATATCGTTTTCAATGGGGCACTCGTAAATTAGGCTTTTCATATAGCACCACAGGAAAAAGTCCAAACACGGGAGATCCGGCGATCTTAGTGACCAAGCTATGGGACCCCCTCGACCCATCCTTCGCCCTGGAACAGTAGAAAACTACCTTTTAACTTCTCACCGCTTGCGTTCCGACCCTATATTCTATGACGAAATTTGCTGGTATAGCTGCGTTCTATAACCGGTAAAGTTTTGCCCACTGTTTCAGATACACCCTGTATAATTATGTTAGGAAATAAGTTATTATGATTAATTTGTACTTAGTAAAAGTGAAAACGGTACTTTTAAAGGTTTATAAATTCCTTTTAATAAATAGATCAACATGTTCCATACACACAATAGGTGTCACTATCAAGTTTATCATGTTCATTTTTAAAGTTATTGCAAAAATAGTTTATTTATCGGTATTGATCTTGATAATGTCACCGATTGTGTGTATGAAATCTGTTTATTAAAAGGAATTTATAAGCCTTTAAAGGTATTCTTTTCATTTTTAGCACCGTTAATCATATTAGTTTAATAATATTAATTGTTCAATTCATTTGAAAATAACTACTTGAGTTCATTCAATAATTTTTCAGTAGCTACGCCACAAATGCCGACAAGAAAAAAAAATTATTATTTCTTAATTACTTAAATGATTAATCAAATATTTTTCTGGATTATGAACAATAATATGCATTCACTAAATTATTTCAACAGTTTTGGTAGATGAACATGTCAGTATGAACAATTATCTTATTAACAACAAAGCGAAGGGCAGATGTCAAAAAACAATACATCCGTAAAGATAACGTTGCATAGTATCACGTTCATTTAGAACTTATAATCTTTAGTGTGAAGGTTAAACAAGACCGATTACGCAACTTGAACAGTACAATGAGCACAACGCACTTTTAAGTGCTTCGATCAGTAGAGCATGCCTGATAATAAACGTGCATGTATTTAATGAAAATGAAGCATTTCAGGAAGTTCAACTAATATTGATAAATGATTTGAAATGTTATTTCTAAGTGCTTTTTTATTCCAGGTTTCTCGGATTCAAATGTTTCAGTTGACATTTTACTCCATTTCACTAGGCTGATTTATTTCAAATATTGCATAAATGCTCGGCCCTGAGGCTAACACAGACATACTCTACCTTTTTTTTTCTCGTGGGCCGCAAATATGTGTTTGTGACGTTATACGAGCCACAATACACTTAAGCAAGTTGGAAATTGCACGTCAAACGTGGCAAATGAGGTGCGTTCGTACTATAACTAGTTTTATAAATATTTTTTGCACTGCTTATTGTATTGAATGTATATTTTAGTGTACTTCATAAGTGCATATCAATTTTATTCTGTTTGAAAGGCTGTCACATCATTAAAATGCACTTGAAATAATTTTTTCTCATTGGCCGTAATGTAACGGAAAACATTTGACTGTCTCTGTAATTAAACTATACATCCGGTTTTCATAAAAATTGAAATGAATCGACAAAATTATGCAACAATAATATATTTTAAATTTCATACGATTCGTTTGGGTAGTTTTTGCGCTGTTATATGCGGACGGACAGATAGACGGACAAACAGACGGACTGAACGACGACTATAGGTACTACGTATTTATATAATTACGAACGCAACTAAAAAGGGGGGGGGGGAATAGTAAAAAAATTAGTAAGATAACATAATTAGCATAACAATGCAAAGTTAATATCATTACTAGGGTTGAACGTTTGTTTCAGAAAAAATGTTACCAAAAACTTTTAGCACCACTATTTCTAAAAATAAACTTCTTGGTACATTTCTATTGCTAATACCTATCTGTAATAGTATTGCTAATGCTGTACAAACTTCAGCCTATTGGCTGAAATTTGCTGCTCGGAAATAATAGCGTAAAAAAAGTTTGATGCCAATTTTTCTTCGCGACAAACGTTCAACCGTTAGTAGCAGTATTAGCTACATAATAAGTATAATATAAGAATTCAGAATTTCTAAAAAAAAAGTTTTTTTTAATCAGGGGTTGTTTATAATAAATCAATTTTTTGCTCGATTCAAAAACTTTTTTGTGTTATTTTTTTAATTGCAGAAATATTTAGTGCACATTTAATTAATTTGGAATAATTTTTTATTAGTGTTGAAAATTAAGAAATGTATGCACCACTATAGCACAAATAGAACTATGTGGAAAAAGTACTTTTGGCTAAGAAAACGACATTTAAGATGTTTTAACATAATTTTAAATTAATTATAAATGACAGGACAGATTTTGCCTTCCCGTGAAAATCCATAAAACAACAGTGAAGGTCTTAAATAATTTTTATGCACATCTCATTTATTTTATATATGGATTACTGATTATATGTCTTGGGCTGCATAAAAAAGGTTGCCGGGCCTCATACTGTCCGCGGGCCCCAGGTTGAGTATGGCTGGCTAACACATTTTAAGTACATTTTCGTCGAAAAATATTTATGGATTTAAGTTTTCTTCGTACACACGGTATTCTTCTTTTGATTCTTTAACGTTGATGTAAATCAGGCATGTCAAACACATGGCTCGCCGATAACTTATCTGTGGCCCGAGAAGCCTTTGTCATTTTAGCGTAAAAGGTATTTTGAGGTTTGTTTTTTTTCCGAAAAAAAAAATAAGACAAAATAAGCAAAGTTATTGGATTTTTAGTTAAAATTTCTTTAACTTGGCTGTGTTTATAGGAACAAATTTTATCCTGTGAAATGGTAATACTATTATCAACCTTTTTTTTATCTGTCCCGCAGCTTTGTATATAGAGCTTAATATGGCCCGCGGCGGTAAATGAATTTGACATGCCTGATATAAATACTTAGAGCACTACAGTATGGTGAACTCTTGAATGATTTTATTAATGAGTAAACAATACGAAAACGTTCGTGAGATAAAGATTATGTCAAAGCGAGGTTGAATAAAGTGTACTTCAAAATACTTTTATCCATTTTTTTCGTATTTGTTTCAATTTTATTTCGTTATGCCGAGCTGATAGAAAAAGTTATTTTACTAGCAAACAAATACTGTTTATATTAGTTACACTGGAATCCAATATTGAGTCAATATTGCCTTGATTGGAAATCTGTCCAATGAAATACCAATACTGGTTACATATTTCTATGAAATACCCCAGTTATAGAAATGTAACAATTCTATGAAATTCTAATGAAATCACAAAATATTACAAAAATATTAACTTTACATTGAAAATATTGATAATAAAACGACCAAATATTTCGTGCCAATATTCCCGAAATATTAGTAAAATATCTGACCAATTCGGCAAGTCACACCAATATCGGTGTGACTATATTCTAACATTGATCAAGAGATAGGCAATATAAACAACATTGGTCAATATCGATTTTCTACAAATGAAACAATATCACAATTGCTTTAAAGAGTAATCAAGTATTTTCACTGTTTATGAGCAAGAAGAAGCAAAACATTAAGAACTAAATTAATTTATTGTATGCATAGTTTTTAATGTAAAGTTATAACTTTTAAACTTCTACAAAAGTTAATTCTCTTATTCATGTGAGACACATTGTGCTTGGCATCAACTTGAACACTTTCAGGTGTGAGCTATTTCAACCGCATATCTCACTCTAGACTGAGGGTACTTGGTGCTTTTCGTGATTTTTAAAAAAATACTTGGAAGATATGTATTTTAATATTTTTTTATTATTATTATAAATCTCAAACTGTTCTTATTCATAATGAAGGAACTGTTTAAATGTACTAAAAATTAATATTTAATGAAAAATTATTGAAAAAAGCATGTTTTTATATATTTTTAACAAGTTCCGCATAAGAAAACATCGTTTTTTAACATAAAATTTTACATAGACTTGGACAAAAACTTTCCCAAATGTTGTACAAATAGCTGAAAATAGGTTTTATTTCTATGTAAACATTATTTAGTAAAATTTGCTTTTGTGTGGTACATTTCAAAGCACAAAGAGCAACACCACAAGGTTCACAATAAGTTCGAATAAAGCTCTGATTCTAAAATAATTTCATATACTTACTTCTGTTTAGTGCTTCCACCTATATATCTATATTTTTTCAAAATAAAAGGTTCGTAGATAATATCTGAAAGACCGGGAACATAGTGTTGCCAGGCCAGGTGTCCCGATTTTCATGGACTTCAAGACCTGTCCCGAGTAACCACTGCACGGAACACCAAAAATCCCGATTTTTAATGTTGCATAAATAAATAATAATTAAAAAAATATCATGCTATTCGTTAGTTTGCAAAACAATTAAATGCAGTAAAACTTGTATCAATAATGGAAAAGTTTTATAGCAGCTTTCGAAGGAATACCATAGAAATCTATCTGCTTAGACGGAAACCTTTATAAAACGAAAATTTTTGAGGTTCCTATCGATTCTATTTTTACAAGATTTAGTGTATTTGGTACAGTAAATCGTGTGTAAACGGAACCTGTTTCTAAAAGAATTCAGTTTTTAAAGTAAAAAATTCATAGTCCCTACGATAGGAATACAGAAGGTATTTATATATATTGTGAACGATTTCGATGTTAAATTAAAAAACAACGACAAAACAGCAGGGTAAAAAATCTGGCAACATGTAATAACGTGATAACTAAAATGCTGTTAAAAAATATCGTCTGCTACTGAAATGGCACTCGAAAGAAGCGAGTGGCTTGGATGGTATAAATTTGCTCTTTTCGAAGAGAATTATTATGTCATGTCAGACGAACGTCTAATTGCACGCTTTTTGTTTCAACATGAAAAAGAAGCCCCTGTTCGCGAAGGAGTTTCTTTTTCATGTTGAAACACAAAGCGTGCAAATAGACGTTTGTCTGATATTAGCCTTAAAACTTTGGTTCAAAGACTGCAAAGGCAGTTTCTCCAAAGCATTTATGATGATTGCTGGTATCTCTTACAACGGAAAATTAAAGATAAATGAATTTGAAAAAAATGTTAAAATTAACTCTACTTATTATCAAAACAATGTTCTAATTCGTATTTTTAAAGTAGAAATACCAAAACTTTATCTTACGGATGTTAAAAGTGTTGAGTTCCACCAGGATAAAGCAAGCAGGCAGACATACATCCAAAAGTACAGTCGCATTTCTCTAAAAATTGACAAGAGAAACTGAAATCAAGTGTATACCGTTTAATCATACACAAACCAATCATACACTAACCAAGTCCCAAGATGTTTCATCAATGGATTATTGTGCCTTTGGACTATTAAAACAAGTTCTTGCGAAACGCTGTCCAACTACTCTGAGTGGACTCTGGAAATGTGTGATGGAGGAATGGGACAAAATTACGCTTCCAGTTTTACAAAAAGCCCTACTATCTTGAAATCCCGCTGCAATATGATAGGCCACAACGAGGGGATACCAGATAGAACATATTTTAAAAATAATTGTTTTAATTTACATATTTTATTTTTGTTGTCAAAATCGTTCCCAATATATGTAACGGTATGGCATAAGGAAAAAGTTCCTAAGTGTCTCAATGGATGGCGCTGTAAGCGGCATAACGAAAGTGGATTCGGCGTCAAGTGACATTTTTAATCGAAATACGACGCTTTTGTCAGGAGTTGCACAGTAAACCAACCGTACTGTTCAATGTGCATGAGTGTTTCGGTTGTTTTACGGGAAAAATGACTTCCAAATTAGTTAACATTTGTGATACTGTTAGTGAAAAGTCTATCCACCACGGCAAGGTCGTAATGGAAAAAATCGGTTTTTAATTGTCTTTGGGCCAAAAACCGCATAAAAAGCACATAATGATTCCATTTAATTGCCCTTTGACCAAAACCCGCATAAAAAGCATATAATGATTCGGTTTTTAATTGTCCTTGTGCCAAAAAACGCATAAAAATCACTTAATGATTCGGTTTTTAATTGTCCTTGGGCCAAAAACCGCATAAAAAGCGAATAATGATTCTGCTTTTAATTATTGCTAGCAGGGCCGAAACTAGGGGGGGGGCAGAGGGGGGCACGTGCCCCGGGCGCCGCTTTAACAGGAGGTGAAGGGGGCGCCAAAATGAAGATTTTGTTTGACGTTTGACACAAGAATGTATATATATATATATATATATATATATATATTATGAAATTTGTATAAAAATGTCTCGCAGCTGGAAAATTTAAAAGGAAAACTGAACCAAATGCATTAAACTTTACAAATAGATAAAAAGATTCATTACAATACAAAATTTCAAAGTATCATGCCTATGCGTTTGCTTTCTATCTTTTAAATCACTTCCTGTGAGGAGAATCCGAGGGAGACTCATTACCGTTTTTCAAGGTCAGTCTCTATTGTGGGACACCCTACTGTCCACTACGGATAACTACCAAAGGAGAAGTGACCCCTCAGTCTAGATAAAAAAAATTCCATGAAAGCTGTTTTTTTTTTTTTTTTTTTTTTTTTTCCGCTGAACTGTGTTAAGCTTCCTTTCTTTCCTTTTTTTTTTTTTTTTTTTTTTTTTTTTTTTTTTTTCCGTCTTGCCATGGGCGCTGACTGCCCAGGACGACGGGAAGAAGAATGCACAGAGTAAAATTCTTAGTAAAACCTTTCTTTTTTAGATATCGACCTCATTTAGACTATGCAAAAAAAAAAAAAAAAAAAAAAAAAAAAAAAAGTTTAAAAAGATTAAAATGCAATTCTTTTCAATAACTTTTCAAAGATTTTAATGGATCAATGTTTGACAAAGCTGATTACGTAGTTCAGTTTTATATATTTTAAATTTAAAAATAGGTTGTCTGTTAGATATTTAGTAAAATTCTTTTTTGTAAATTTACTTTGTGGTGGAGGGGGGGGGCGCCAAAATCCATGTTTGCCCCGGGCGCCAAAAAGGCTAGTTTCGGCCCTGATTGCTAGGCATGCGATAAGACAACCGATAACGATTATCGGTTTCAACTTGTGGCGGACAATGGTGGACAGCATATGGAACCTGTCTGCCGCATGTCTAGCAATAATTAAAAACAGAATCATTATCCGCTTTTTATGCCGTTTTTGGCCCAAGGACAATTAAAAACCGATTTTTCCCATCGAATGTAATACGACCTTGCCGTGATGGATAGACTTTCCACTAACAGTACCACAACTGTTGACTGATTTGGAAGACATTTTTTCCGTAAAACAACCGAAACACTCATGCACATTGAACAGTACAGTTGGTTTACTGTACAACTCATGACAAAACCGTCGTATTTCGATTTAAAATGTCACTTGACGCGAATCCACTTTCGTTATGCCGCTTACAGCGCCATCTATTGAGACAGGAACTTTTTTTCCCTTATGCCATCCGTTTCCCCCTTCTTCCAGTATATTCATTTCAAATTTGAAGTCATTCTGACCAGTGGTTCTTTTTTTACAGCATTTTGAAGGTTAAACTTTAATTATAATCACCCTGTATATTAAAGTGCTAAGACGGAATCGCAAGAAACAGGAGAAAAATTCCGTTTTAAACAGGCTTTCGTCTCAACACGCATAACTGTATGATAATCATACCGTAGGGACAATAAAATGTTTACGTTTAAGACAGAATTTCGTTACATACAGTTTCAGTTTTCAAAGGATTTACTGTATTTTAATGTCCCGATTTGGAAGCCACTGTCCCGCTTATTTTATCCCCCTGTCCCACTTTTTTGACACTGTACCTGGCAACAGTGAACACACAATAATAAACAATTTTTGTATAGGAAATCAATGTTGTAATCCATTTATTCAATCAATTATACAAGGTGTCTCACTTTAATTCCAACCCGGGTTTTTCTTCAGAACAATAATGAAGATAAAAATATTTAAATAAACAAAAATCAAAATTACGATTTATTTTACTAAAAAGGTACTAAAAAATACATAAAATAGGTTTTAAAAACAAAAACCATCGAAATTGATGTTAAAACTTTCGACTGATTTAAACAGTCATCATTAGGGGTGAAAAATTATAAGGTGTCATTTTCGGCTCCTGATGATGACTGTTTGAATCAGTCGAAAGCGCTTGGCTGTCGACTTCTTAACATTTCCGATGGTTTTTATGTTTTAAAAATCTATTTTATGTTTCTTTAGAACGGGGTCAACTTTTAACTCGGTGATCTATAAAAGTACCTACTATATATTTCGCGAACTATATCTACGAACCTTTTATTTTGAAACATAAATATAGGTTGCAGCACTAAGCAGAAGTAAGTATATGAAAATATATAGTATCAGGGCTTAATTCGAACTTAACACGTTCGCTGCCAAAGCTGAGATGGTGCATCTGTTCATACATGCCAAGATCATATCTGCAATTTAGTGATTTTAAATTATTTCTGTTTTATTATTTAAATATACAGTATGACGAATTACTTTTAGCAACAAATAAATTCACAAGAGTATGCTCATTGTTGGCAAATGAAACATTGTAGGTATTTTCTATGGCACTATGCTCGTAATCGATGATTTAGATAAGAATATCAATAACGAGTTATCTCGTAGCTGGTAAAGAAACCCAGTTTGCTAATTACGAATATTCTCGTAGATGGCAGCGAACGTGTTAATGTTAACCTTGTAGTATTGCTATTTGCGCAAATTCGTCCTTTGAAATGTACCACACAAAAGTTACTAAATAATGTTTATATACAAATAAAACCTATTATCAGATATTTGTATACAACATTTGGGTAAGATTTTATCCAAGTCTATGTAAAATTTTATGTTAAAAAATGATGTTTTCTTATGCGAAACTTTTTTTTAAATATAAAACATACTTTTTTTCAATAATTTCTCATTAAATATTAATTTTTAGTACATTTAAATAGTTCTTCCAGAAGGAATAAAAACAGTTTGAAGTTTAAAATAAAAAAAATATTATTAAAATACATATATTCTAAATATTTTTTTAAAAAATCATGAAAAGTGCCACATACCTTCAGCCCAGAGGAAGATATGCGGTTGGAATATCTAAGACCTCAAAGTGTTAACATTGCAGAGAGAAATTTGAGATCGGACTGATAACAAATTGTAATGTTAAATGACTGAAAGATGTTTCAGCACGAAAAAGATAATTCGGTCGTTTTTTCTCAAACGTTCTTCTTGAAGCTTTCTAGGCAAATTGTCTGATGCCAGAAATACTCCCCCGTTTATAATATATATCACATAATAAGTTGCATCCTTGTTTGACTAAAATGAATTATTTTTCAGCTGTAAATGGGTGTGTTATAATTAAATTCTGTTTATAACCAATCTTGAACCTAATCTAAGCAATTTAATATAAAAAAAGTGTTCTGGTTATTATCTTAAATTTTATGATGAGCATCCGAAATAAAGGTACTTATTTAGAAAGGGTTTTCCCCTCTTTTTTCTGTTATCTGTAAAAGTAAAATAATAAATAAAATATTTTACATCTACCTAAGCAGATAAGATTTCAGTATTTATGATTATATGATAATTATCATGTCTTTCCTATTCTGTATATTTTTTATGCGAATTGGAAAGTTAAAAACACTAGGCGTTTGAAAAATTAAGCAATTTTTTATGGTGTATTTTCAGAGTCTTTGCATGAACTAAGCCAAAATGATCATTTACATTGAAAATAAAGACATAAAAAGTAAGTAAATAATTTTTTTTTACTTAATAATGAATTTTATTTTTTTAATTAAATGCATTGCAGCATTTCCTTAGTACGCTTATAAACGTTTATTGAAATATAATTCTAAAAATCCTATTTGTTTCGCTATTTTTTTAGTACAGTTTAAACTGGTATGTTTAATACTGTTTGAATAAAAAAGTTATGTAAAATAGCTGTAAAAAACAACTTAACCCTAATAAAAATATTAGTTGCAATGTTAAATTGTGTAACCTTTTTCAATAACAGAAGTTGTGAGAGTGGTTCATCCCCTGAAAGAGATTTCAGCCACCATAATAATATTTTAGAAAAAATATATGTATTTATATAAAGGTTAATTTTGATGTTTTGCGCAACTGCCGTTTTATTGCTATTTTTATGGTTATTTTGAGCAAAAATATAAAACTATTTTACATTTTTCTCAAAGTTTCAGCCATATTCAGTATTATCAGTATTATCAAATTCAGTAAGTTATTTTTAAAATATTTTTAGAAAATAACCTTCGAAGGTAAGATGGATATCTTAAAACAAATCTTTGTCTTAACTATAATAATAATTTAAAAAAAAAAATCGTTTTTACCCAACTGCCAAGAAGGGTTATGTGTTTCACGCGTATCTGGGTATGTGGATTTCTTTATACCCTCGAAAAATCCCAACGGTTGGATGGATTTTAATGAATGAGGTCTCTATTGCCACTAATATTGCATATAATAAGCCACTTAATCATAATCTAGTTTGAACGCTTTTGCTACATTAGTTTTGATTGGGTTATCCAAAAGATATTAGTTCTTTTTCCATTTGTTGACGGTTCCCTAAGGAGTTTCGGGAAAAAATGCTCACGGAAATGTATGACCTGCACTATTCTGTTTACACATCTGGAGTTTCAGGATAACTCCTCATGTAGTTTTCTAGATATTTAACAAAACGTCTAAAATCGCAAGTGGCCGGTCACCTTTGGCCATATAGTGTATACCTGTACACGCCTTAACTTCTGAACTTTCGAGAATTTTGAGATCATATTGAAAAAACGCATTGGTAGTTATAGAAGGACGTTATCTGTTGAAAATCAATCAAATATTAAAACATATTATATAGGAAACTTTCATTGATAGCTCAAGAATAATTTCAATCTGTTAAGGTTGTTACAAATATATTTGTGTTACAATTATGACCGTAAAACAAGGTGAATAGAAACAGTTTCCAACATTAGGCATAAACAAGTCGGAAATTATACGTCAAATGTAGCAAATGAGGTGCGTTCCTACTATAACTAGTTTTACAAATATTCAGATCTTGGTGCAATAGCTGTTGCACTCATATGCAAAAATGCATGAATACAAAATTTATTACGATTATATATATTAAATTCAGTAATACGGAAATAATAGGACGTCATCACAGTGGCAAAACCTAGAATCATTACCTGTCACGAGATATCATTGAATTAATTGCGTATGATAATATTTAATTGAATAATCATTATAGCAACCTAGAATCATTACCTGTCATAGGATATCATTGATACGTATGATATCATGGGATATCATTACGTATGATAGGATTTAATAGAATGAAGAAAACTTTTATTAATATCTTTTTAAGTTTCGATTCGATTTTCATAAAATTTGAAATGACGACAAAATTCTGCTCGATTATATATATTACATTTCAAACTATTCGGTAGGGTAGTTTTTGCTCTGTTATATGCGGACAGACAGACGGGCGGACTAAACGACGATTATAGGGGGTACGTATTTATATAATTACGAATGCACATAAAATCAGTATTAAATATTTTTTAAATGAAAATATCGTGCTTGAAAGTTTGGATCTAACCTTCTTCTTTTTCTAATATCTCCAGAAAATGGGATGAATTGGAAGTTTGTAATTATTTTTTATCTTTCTTTTTGAGTTAATAGATTACTTATCATGTTTCATTTTTGAAAAATTTTTGGGGTATAGTTTTAGTAATTTTAAGTATAATGCTAACATTTGTCAACAACTCAGATATTAAAAATATTTCTTTCTTTTACTTCATAAAATATGTAAAGTGGGGTAGTAAATGACGGACAAAGAAGCCCATCCTTAATAAGGTGTTTCATAAAAGATGGGCAAAACTTTAAGAGGTAGTACATATCCAAACAAACAACTTTCATCAAAGAATGCATGGTCGGAAATAAAACGCAAATATGCTGACGCGTTTGGCAACTTGGTCAATGCAAATGTTAAAACTCCATTCCTGTTGCGAGTTATCGAGAGAAGAACGACACTAATAGCATGCGAATGTGATATGGAGAAGAAAAACAAAGCGTTCATAATTCATTCATAAACATTCTTATGATTAAACATAAGATTAAGATAAACATTCATAATCCAAAATTTCGCCTCGATTAATACATAAAAACCGCTGATCTGAGTGTGCAACTGTCAATCGCGGTAGGAACATATCGGAAGGTGTTGTCTTTCTTTCACTAATAGGGGAAAAGCTGGTATCATTTTTATTGACGGAACTGCAAATGGAAGTGACTCAAAAGCTTAACGATCGTATGGAGAGCGAATTCCCAACTTGCTTTTGTCACTTAATCGTTGTTTGTGTGTTTTTGCCTCGTACAACATTACCTTCGGCGCCCTCCAGTACCTTTCCATTTTTTAAATTCCGATCATGCATTCTTTGATGAAAGTTGTTTGTCTGGATGTATACTATCCCCTCTTAAAGTTTTGCCCCCCTTTTATGAAACAACCTGTATATTGAAACACATGTTAAATATGCTAAAATATAGTTTTACCTTTAATTTATTATACCTATTCAAGAAAAATTTTATCATTATTATTTCCCTACTTTGATTAGTACCTTCATTTTAAATTCCTCATAATAATCGAAGACTTTTTCACATTACAACTTCCCCAAATCCGCAATCCGAAAATCCACAAACGCCTAAAATCCGCACATCATCGCAATGTAAACAATGAAACATTCAGTTCAAATGTAGGGGAAAAATTACAGATTTTTTTTAGTTTTCCATGGGTATTTTAATATGTAATTCTCGATAATATGACTGAACTCATGATTTTTCATGAGGGAAGTATAAATTTATTTCTGAAAATAATCAAGATATTGTTAATATCACTGGAAATCAATCTTTTTACCAAATACAGTGAATTCTCGATAAGTCGAATTTGAAGGGACCGGCAAAAATATTCGAGTTATCGTAAGTTCGACTTATCAAAAATCCTTAAATACATACAGAAAATATATGAAAAATAATTCAATCATATACATAGGAATTGCAATTATACTGTAATTACGGAGTCTGTAAAATGAGCGCTAAAGAGATATACAGCCGGACCTCGTTATCCCGACACCCGGTTTTCACGTCACTCCGCTTATCACGTCAGTTTTTCAAAGTCCAGATTTTCTGTATATGATTTTAATGTAAATAAACTCCGGATTTTACGTCGTTGAATAAATTTCAACTCCGGATATCCCGACGGTTTAGAAAAATTGTCCATTTTTCATTATCCATTTCATAAGCAAGGAAATTAAGCGGTAAGAAATGTCTTAGTCAAACTTTTCACAAAAGTGTCTAAAATAACCATTGAGATAATTGAGAAATTTTACTTCAATCCTTTATCTGAATAAATAAACCCACACACTATGAATGACCCACTTAAGCTCCAGATAGACATATCAGTCTACTCGCGGTCTTTTTGCCCTAGTCAGGCAGCGGTTTCTTGTGGTGACACGGTGTTTTTCATCCGACTAAAACAGAAGAATTGCATTGCATTGAAACGATCAGAAATTATCTAACAATTATTTTTGAAACGACGAATATTGATTACAATTCATTGTGTAACATTGAAAAAAGAATTGTAGGAAGCACATCTAGGGATATGCAAACCTTAATTCATCAATATTTCATGTAACAATGAAAAAACAAGTCATCATTAGTCTGATTTTTATTCTTTTAAATTTTGTTTTTGTGTTTATTTTGTTTAATAATTATTATGATTTATTGTTTATTTTGATTATTGCTTAAAACTGCAGGAACAGTTATGAACTTAAAATTATATTAAATTAATTAAAAATACAGCTTTTTATAAACATATTTTTCTCCAACTCGGTTACTGCGACACTCCGCTTATGACGACACTTTTTTCTGGTCATTAGAGTGTCGGGATAACGAGGTTCGACTGTATAATTTAATGCTACATATAAGGTACTTACAAACTCAAGTTTTCCGAAAAAACTTGTTAATTATGACTGTTTGAAAAAACTTTGTCTTTTACATGTCAGAAAGTATGTAAACAAAGGAAAAGAGAATAGTCCACACCGTCTCTACTTCCGAGATATTGCAGTAGTGTCGTCGTTGTCGCATGTGCTTCTTGATTGTTTGGAGGTGAAACGCAATTTACTTCCTCATCATCCTCAAACTCAGAATCGTTCTCCACCTTTTTCATTGCTTCAACTATATCTGAAGCACTCATTTCTCCGCAAACTGCGACATTTTCGTCAATATTCAAAAACTCATTATCGTCATCTTCAGAAATAACTTGATCGTGTAGATTTTCATTCACAACACATGAGTGTGCATTGCTTGCAAAGAAGCCACATCTACTGAAGCAATTTTTGATAGTGATTTGTTTCACGTCCAGGGACTTGAAATCAGTCTAATTGCTTCAACACATCACACTTTTGATTTATACCATTTTCGTCATCTTCGATTGCCTTTCACCCTTTTCTGTAGGAATGTTTTAAACATTTAATTAATCCCTGGTCTGCTGGCTGTAGTTTAGAAGTTGTGTTAGAAGGCAGAAATTCTAACTTGATAGATTTCATGTTCAAAAGTTGATCGTGGGCTGTACACGGATCAACGGAGATCAACATTTTACGCTTTTTTGCATGAAGCACTACACCTAAATTTCTGATGTACTCCTCGAACAATATCAGTGTCATTCAAACCTTGTTATTGGATCTTTACTCTACCGAAAGTGACTTTTTATGTTTGAAACAGCGAGGCTTATTGTATTTAGCGATGACCAGTAACGGTATTTTTTTTGTTCCACAAGCATTTGCTCCGACAAGTACATTTAAGCGTTCTTTACTTAACTTTCTACCGGAACATGATTACCCCTTAAACATCATTGTCTTTTTAATAAAACATTTGAAAAAATCTCCCATTTCATCCATATAGTAAACGTCGTCTGCGCTATAGCCTGCAAGAAGTTTGGGTAATGAAACTGTCTTCCATTCATCACACAGCGTATCAGACACATCTTTTGCTTCAGTTCTAATGTTCGAAACACAATGTTGTGTCTGGCTTTAAATTTTTCCAGTCATCCCGTGCTTGCAGGAAATCCTTCCACATTGAATAACTTTGTGAAATCCAAAGCATTCTCATGTAACATCGTACCACTTAAAAGGAATTACACTCTTCTATGTCTGCAAGATGTAAACCACTTTAGGAGGTCTGTTTCGATATCTTAGAAGGCACACGTATTCATCCTTTTGCACTTTGGGTTGACACTTGACTTACGTCTTTTGAAAAATGCGTTCTTTATCTTTGAGTATGGTAGATAGAGTGTTGCGAGGGATACCATATTTCAGGGCTAGATCTTTCACATTAAATTAGGATTGTTTTCAATATCTTTTATCAAATTTACTTTTTGTTCTAAAGTAAGAATTTTTAATTTCTGCTGCGACATTTTAAAAAACCCGACTGAAAATGTATGACGATGTGAAAGCAATAAACACTAAAATGACAAGACTCAACATTAAAACAAAGAACCCAAATAAAATTTCAATAATGGAATCAAAAGATATATTAAAAATAATAATAATAATAATAATAATCCTTCCATAAAAGCGTGAGAAATTTGGCAAATTAGGTTACACTAAGCCACCTGAGAGTTGAGACAAAGGAATACGCAAAGGAGAAATGAATGGGGGAGGGGAACAATTGCCACCAAAAATTGCAAATTTGCAGACTCTTCTCACGGTCCAGGGTGGGAAGTAAAAATAGCATCCTTCAAAGGCCGCGAAGGAGTTCAGAAAAGTTTTATCTAACAGAAAGTGTTAGCATTTTTGAGCTGTGGCTGAAAAATTAAGAAATTAGTCCAATTACTATTATTTGTCTTTCTGAAAAATAAATTCGACTTAAAAGATGTAGACTTCGACAAAACGAGAAAGTTTAACATTGATTTGT
Source organism: Maratus speciosus (assembly GCA_963932465.1). NCBI lineage: Eukaryota > Metazoa > Arthropoda > Arachnida > Araneae > Salticidae > Maratus > Maratus speciosus. Next base: position 95,492,890 of record OZ010791.1, read on the forward strand.
AATAACAGGGTCGGGACTTCGTGTAAACTTCGATTTAAACGAATATTCGACTTATCAGAGTTCGACTTATCGAGAATTCACTGTATATTTATGTATTAATCAAGCTTTTTTTATTATTAGGACTGGCTAAACTTGAAATAAAACTTCCTTACTTTATAGTTTGGATGTGAATTAATAGGGTACCTTTCTGAGGAAAGTTTCATTGAATAATTCAAGGGAAATGCAAGTCATCGTTACTATGTATATTTAATTATACAATATTATTATTTACTTGACCTTTATTTTTAATAATTTAATAATTTTTAAAATTATCTTACTTTTTATCATTTTAGTTTATTACTTCACTTAATTATTTTACCATTTTACTATCTTGCAAGCATTCATTATAAATTCAATTGCATTATTACTAGAGATGCAACGAATATTCGGCCTATTCGGCCTGTCTGCCGAATATTCGGCTTCGGCCTAATATCAAGTTCATTATTCGGCCTTGGCCGAATAATACTGTTTTTATATTTACACTATTATTTTCCCCGGGGAAAATTGGGTTTTTCATGAAAAAATAAGAAAAAGCCCATGTGGGTTGGTTTAAAAAGAAAAAAAAAAAATGGGTTTTTGCGAACCCTGATTATGAGGGCTTTGTTACTTTTGAGAGAAAGAAAAGAGAAAAGTATATCTTGGTAGCAGAAAAGAATAATTATATTTTAATGGAATGAATAATTATATTTTAAGAAAACAACCTTTTTCTTTGCATACAGAATGTAAATTTAGTTTGAGTAGAATGAGAAAGGATATAAAAAGACAGTGGACACATGCACCTTCTTTTTTTTTTGGGGGGGGGGGGGGGGGTGAAATGATTTTTACTAAAATAAAGTTTCATTTTTACAGAGATAATGAGTTTCTATTTTAGATAAAAAATATATAAATTACTAGAACTATCTGTGCATTAAATAAAAAACTATGAATTAAATTATTATTTACATTTTTGAAAGGCAATTGTTACAAAGTATTTAAAATATTACAAAAAATACATAAATACATTCAGCTGTTATGATTTTTGAACACTCAAACAAAAAATTAATTTCAATTAGACCTTAATTTAACTTTTGTTTTTAAAATTAAAAAAAAAAAAATTAAAGTCAGTATTCGGCCACCGAATATTCGGTATTCGGCCTAAAACTTGGCCGAATATTCGGTATTCGGCTATTCGGCCAAATCACTATTCGTTGCATCCCTAATTATTACATTCAAATTACAGTTTTAAAAATGTAAACAAAACAATGACCAGAAATCCGCACAATCTCTGGTCCCAAGCTGAGAGGATTTGAGAGAGTCTACTGTACAATTTTTTAACGTAAGATTTTAGATGCAATTAAAATGCTAGTCTTTTTGATAATAACATGTTAATTCACATTTTACTTTGAAGATTGCGGAATTTTTTGTTTTTATCTTCGTATGACCAGCAATGTTTCTTATTACTCCATTTATTCTTAGTGTGTGCAGTTTCATATTTTACAATAACCGCATATCTAAAGTAGCTATACATATTAATTTCAAATATAAATACTAATTAAGTTCTACCGTGTAATTCAAGAAATCTATTTTCAGCCTTCTATAACTTAAAAATAACATTTTAATTTTTTATTCTGAGAATTTAAATTGAAAGAAATTTTAAGTGTTCCGTTTATAAATCCATTCAGTTTAACATGGTTTTTGTATAAATGTTGGAAGACCAGTCTCTTGGGCGACAGAAGGTTTATAAAAAACAGGCAATTCCGGTAAAATTAATGGGGAAAAATAAACAGTAATTTAAAATTTGTTGAATTTTTGCTGCAAATGACGGATGATGACCATCATAGTCGGTAATTTTTTGGGTTTTTTTTTTTTTTTTTTTTTTTTTTTTTGTAAATATAAATCAAGTGAAATCTTTTTTTTTTTTTTTTTTTTTGTTAAGTGGCTTCGTTTTTTACTTTGAATATTTTTTTATACATAAAACTTTTAAAATATTAATGAATATTTTACAAAGCTTCATCAAAGTTGCGGAATGTAATGTATTTTTACATAATCTTTTATTATTATTATTATTACGGGAAAGTTTTTTTTTTTTTTTTTTTTTTTTTTTTTTGTCTCTTATTTCCTCACCTTGAAATAAAATGTTTACAAACAAAAAAGACATTTATTTTAAAAAAAGAAAACATTTATTAATAAAAAGATAGCAAAAGCAAAAAAATAAATAAATAAATAAATAAATATAAATAAATAAAAAATAAATAAATAAAATAAAAAATAATTAACTTTTTGCTCTAAATTTGTATTATTGCTTCAGCATTGAAAGAAAAAGGCGAAAGCTTTGAATATGTAATTCGGACGCTGAACCCACTAAAAGGAAACGGGACGTTTATGGGCGGAGGATGTCATTGAACAGGTGTCATCAATTTTGCGGTCTTTCCGTCTTTAAGTATTTATGTTATTTCTGTATATAAAATGTATTATTCACATAGCAAAACTACTTAATATTTCAGAAAAGTAGTGTAGCGAGGTTTTACCCGGAAAAGGAATTCTTCGCAATTTTTTATTACATTTATCGCAGAAATTTACATAAATTTCAATTCAAATGCTTTGATATAAATAAAACTTCATTGTGAAAGTTGACACAAATATGCAGTAACATGGCACACAAATAATCTAAACGGGGGAAAAAAATGAAAATGTGCAGATGACTTCTGAGGATGATTTCAATTTCGGAAAAAATCTGGTTTTCAAAATTCTTGTTTTCAAAATTGAAAGGGTCTTCAGAATGAAACTGCAACCAAAACCGAACTAGTCGGATCTGCCAATGCCAAAACATTCTTCTATTTTATCTATCTCATACATGTAAATACTTAAAAATTCGCTACCAAAGTGTCAAAATTAAATGATAATCTATGAACATCTTGGCGATTCCAAATCTATAGGTTCATTGAATTGTGTGCATTTAAAAAGAAGATATAAGCATCGTATTTTTCAAACAAATCATTGAATTTCGGCACCCAACATCTTAAATGTCTGTAACTAAAATTTCTAACCCAAAAAACATAAAAGCGACACTTATTTCGCAGTATATGCCACCCAAGTCTAATAAGAATCTATTTATGTGAAAGTTTAACAGAATATCCCTTTAAGACCTGACCTACACAAGTGTCTAGGTAATCCGTGTAGGGGTTTTCTTTAGAAAAAGAAAAAACATTTTCCTCTTTTTGTGCCATTTAAAGTCCAGCCTGCACCCACATAATTGCGTGGAACCTTCCTTGGCATAGCCTGACATATTTTTTTTAAATATTTTTTTTTCAATCGAATACGATCCTGTTAATTAGGGAAAACCACCTAAACTTTTCATTTCTTCCAAAAATATCCTGGTCTTAAAGGGATATGGAATGATTAAATTGCGTGCATTAGTTTTTGAGATATAAACTAAAAAATAAACCTGTGGCTATACAATCTATGAAAGATCAGGGCCTACAGTGCCTATGCCGGTTTTCTTGACCCTGGGCCCTGGTGTGCTATACAGCATATGTTTCGGGCAGGTTGTCAATCTAACGCCGGGACCCTCGGTGCCTAATTCCGAAGCTGCTCATTTTATCGACTCCGAAGGGATGAAATGTTGAGTGAACCTTGCCCAGTCGGGAGTCGAACTCTTGACCTGTAGCGTGGCAGTTCTGAGATATAGCTATCACGAAAATCGTAAAAAATACAGCATAGCAGCGCCAACTGTTGTATGATTTACACGAAAACCTAATCAGCACCAACTTATGTCAAGGTCTAACAGAATATGAAGTTTGATGAAATTCCGTGCATTAGTTCTTGAGGTAGGACTATCGCTAAAATCGTGTAAATCCTGAAAAATGCAGCATACAGTGCCACTTGTTGGACGATTTGTACCAAAATTGAATCAACAAATCATATGACTAATTGAATTTGAAATTTGATGAAAATCAGTGCATTAGTTCTTGAGATAGAGTTATTGCAAAAATCGTGAAAAATACCGCATATCAGCGCCACCTGTTGGTCGATTTACACCAAAAACTAATCAGCATCAATTTATATAAAGAAATTAACCTGAATCTAAAGCTTTATTAGATTCTGTGCATTACTTCGTGAGATAGAACGCAAATTTTTGTCACATACATACAGACTCACAGAGAGACATTTTCTAAAAACAGTCAAATTATGTTCAGGAGCTTCTAAAACGTATAAATCCGTCGAAAACCGGGAATCGAAAAATTTCGGGAATCCAATGCTTTCTTCTTGTAAAGATAGAAGAATGCAAAAAGTACAAAGATATCATGTTAGACATCGACGTCAGATAGCCTGTGAAAAGGAAAAAAAAAACATTTAAAACTGTTGAAGTGCAAACGATAAATTTGTTTTAAATGCTATTTTACAATTTCGACTTAAGGTATTTGTATACCTTTAAAACGTCAATTTCAATTCAAAAATTTACTGTCTTAGAAAAAAAGAAAAATCATGCGTTAAGCATACATTGTAAAACACTTTCCAACCCTTCCAGAATTCTTTACCGAAACTTCGTTTTTTAAAAAGGTAAAAAAAAAAAAAAAAAAAAAAAAAAAATTCTAAGTAAACATTTTAGAAAACACATAACACATTTGAAAACCAGATTTCAGCAATTAATGCCCACAGCCGGAAAAGTAATCCAATTATTTTGTGCAGCCTTGTATTTAATCTACAATGTGTACATATTCTACATAATATGCTAAAACATAGTAAGAAAATGTATAATAGATTGAAAATTCACTTTCAGCAATTTCTATCAATATACGGAAACGTTCTTGAATTCTTTTGTACAGCCTTGTATATTACCAACAAATTTTTATATACAGCTACACATTAAGCTAAAATATCATTCAGGATAAAACACGTTAAAACTACTCAAATCACACTTCCAGACATTATCATCATTATTAAATCACGTATCCAGTTCTTTGCGTGGGCCTGCATATGATTTTATTTACAATATACAAACATCTCTAAAGACAGTTCAACTTGAAAGTGCAAAACCCAATTAAAAACCGCCTTTAAGCCATTCACGTTGATAATCTGTAATGCTTACGAATTCTTTTGTGTAGCCCTGTATATGACCTATAGCCTTTATACACACCATATAGTAAGTAAAAGTTTAAATAATCTAAAACACGCATACAATAAATGAAATCGCATTTCCAGCATTTATAGCTAATACACAGTACTTCAGTTAAAATATGGTATCCGAATCTTTTGTGTGTCCCTGTAGTAAGCCTCAGTAATGTATATCAGTTTCATTATATTTGAAATAGTGTAACAGAACATACACTGCAATCAGTTTTTCTTTGTAGACCAGTATGTGACGGAATATTTTTGTGTGGCCATAGCCATGTAAATGTGTAGTAAAAACTTTGCACCCCATATTCTACAGAATGCATGATTCAGTGCACTACATAAATGCATATCAATTTCATTATGTTTGAAATTGTCTACGATCATTAAAATGAACTAGAAACCATTTTTTTTCCATTGACCGTAATGTACCGGAAATCTTTTGAGCATCCTTGTAAATGAACTATAAGTGCTACCCGCTTCATTTTCAATACTAATCGGGCTATAGTAAGCATCAATAACATAGAAAAAATCCAGGGCAATCCGAGTCCATTTATGAGAGTTACAGCTCAGACAGAAGGTCAGACAAACCGTTAAAAAAAGGATAAACTTTATGATTCTGGAGCTTTTTAAACATTTATATTTCTTACAAACGTTTAAAAAAAAAAAAAAAAATAAATAAAATAAGTTGAAAGTAGTTTTTTGATTTTTTTTTTCAAAAGTGATTATTTTGTAAAATTGTGTTAAAAATCGTCATAACCCAATAAATAATAGTTCGAAGTTCGATTACTACAATTTTTTTTTAAACTTACGTGTTGAATATTCAAAGGAACTAGACTATTCTTAACGCTGGTTTACTGAAAAGTTTATGAGTTACACACTTTTAATTAACGAATTATTAATGTATTTCAGGAATTTTCAGCGTTGTTTATCTTTTTAATATTTATAACTTTTAAAATATAGTTCCTGTATAACTGTATTAATGCGAAATTCATAAAGTTTATTTATTTTTAATAGTTTTAAATTTAAATACCTCATACGAAAACCGCACTTTTTCGGTTAATTTTACACAAAAAATAAATAAATAAATAAATAAAATAAATTACTTATTTGTAAGGATCTACCGAAGCAGGTTTTTAAGACCGAAACCGAATTTCGGTAATCTTCCTATTTTCGGCCAAAAACGAAAACGACCACTTTTTTAAAATTAATACATACATAATGTACATAATTATTAATTAATTATATGTGTGGCCCAAGTTGACTCTCTGTGGCTCTGACCAAAACTTTTTATATAATATATAATTATGTCGTCACACAAAATGATTTTCTAACTGTACGAATTTTCTTCAATTATATGTTTTAGCTATACATACCTCGATTTATCTTATATATTGAGTTTTTGTAAATGATCATATGTTGTACTACTCTGTTATACTATACTCAAAGAGTATTCGAAACATTTATGTGGCTTCAAACTAAAAATTTTCTATTACTATTAAGTCTGCAGTTTTTAATGAGCACATGAAAAGCGTTTTCAAAGTTTACTCATATATGTATTTCTTGCTTTACAATTCCCACTCACTTCTTGAGTCAGTCATGATTGATAGTTATAAGCAGTGAAGTTCATAGCAATAAATAAAGAGCGTCTCATTTGAGCCGAAAGAGCTCAAATCAATGAGTAATGTTGAAAAATTCCGAAGGAAGAATCGAGATTTTTGGAATACAGATAGTTTCGGAAGAGTTTCGGTCCGGCCGAAATTTCGGCATCATTTTCGGCAAAAACGAATTTTCGGCGAAACTCAGATTTTGTACCGAAAACAAAACCGAATTTTTGGTCGATTTCTACTTTTTTGTATGTTTATGTCGCATTTTTTTCTGACAGTTTTAAAAATAATTAGCAATCTTAACCCTTTAATGGGCAAAAAAAAAATCTGTTCGTAAATTCATGAAATAATTGATTGACACCAGAATTAATAATCGAATTTTTCAGAAAAGAAAAACCTGCTTGTCTGCACTTTCATTGTAAAGGTAAAATTTTATTAAAATATTCTTGGTGCCGTTTGTCAGTTTTGGAATTAAAAAATTATAAAAAAGTGACATATTCACACTGACACTGCCCCTGAAAGGGTTAAACTTAGAATTCACAAAAATTAAAAAAAAAACGTTCTGAAGGATACCTTAACCTGGATTTATGCCTGAATTTTTGTTTTTGCAAATTTGTTTATAAAATCACTTTAAAATGTTCCAAAATGAACTGGTAAAATATTTTTAAAAAATTACGCTAAAATATTTTTGTATTTATTTGATAAAATTTAAACATACTACACATGAGAGTATGAATGATATTTCTAATAGTATAATATGCATAACTATATGTTTTGTCTCAATTTATATAAAATAAGCTTTTAAATTCTATTTTATGTACTAGAATTATGTACTAATTTTTATGAAATACTAAGAAATATATTTATTTCTTTACAGAGACTAATAATATTATAAGTATGTATTAATAATAATAATTTAAGAATAATCGTATTTGAGGATTAAAACCAATTTTTTTTCATAATCATCTTGAAAACGACTTTATATAAATAACTGTCCCCTAAATGGCTAATAAAAATATGTACACATCTGTGCCTAGCGCACTATATTTTGTACGTTACAAACATGCATAAAAAATAGGCTTGAAAATAAATTTCAAAACTTAAAAAAATACCTATTTTAAAGAAGTTTACAAGGTGAAATTATGGCTTATTTGTTTGGATCCTTGATCGGAAAAATACAAATAAAATTACTTTTTACATTTCGGCATCTTTAAAAATTAAAAATCTATGAACACTGAAAAAAAGCCTTCATTTAAGCAAATAAATATCCATCTTATGCTGTCATCTCTCGGTAACAGATACATTTGTAGATACAGTAAAACCTCCCTAAAGCGACCACGTTCCGTTCCAATAAAAATTGGTCGCTCCGAGGGGTGGTCTCTTAATGGAGGTCATGTTTAAATCTAGATTTTAACTGTTGAAATAAACGGTCAAGTGCGAGCATTACTCGCGCACAGAGGGTTCCGTAGAATAAATATATGAATTTGTAATTGTATTATAAAAAAAAAAAAAAAGTTGCTAAAAGAATGCTAAGACATTTTAAAAAACTATATAACGTAGGGTTGGGTATAACTGTATATATTAGAAAAGTGTAATCGGGTATACCATGAAAGTTCAAAGAGATATATGGAACAATATCAAATACAGCTATTCGTATAACTCTTTTTTTAATATTATCCTAATCTGTTTATGATTAACTTAATTCGGTACTGACAATAAAGGCAGTGCATAGTTAAACTTCATTTGGCATTTCATGAAACTAAATTCAGCGTAGTAATAACCTTTATTTCTACAGTGTATATAAAACAAAATCTTTGTTCAAAGTTTAAATTTGGCATTGTGCTAAGTGCGCTTCGAATTGAGGTCTCAAAGTTGCAACGCCGCCTTGGTCAGTGCCGCGTTTTTCCAGATAGGTGTTTAATTAACTTTTAAAGTCACTCGAGGCGTAGTGAGAGATACAATCAATGCAAACTATCGCGAATCTCACAGTATTTATGCGATTCATTCTAATTAAATATTTCGAGGGCGATGCCCTTAACCCGGGAGAACTCGCTAGTGAGAATGCCCAATTGCTTTTCTTTTATTTACATTCATATAATATCAACTTTTTTGGTTGGCTTAGTACTTTTATTCACAAAAGAGGTAAAATAATTGAAATAACATTTTGAAATTTTAATTAAAATGAAAAATGGTTTAAATAAGAGTCTTAAAAAAGTACGACGGTGAGAGAAAATCTCATGCAGCGAGTTCTCCCGGGTTAAAAAACGGACACCTAATTTTAATTCCAAAACAGACAAATGGCACCAAGAATATTTAATTAAAATTTTCCTTTTATCGTGTACGTGAAAATAAGCAAGTTCGCATTTTCTAATAAATTCGTTTATAAATTCTGGTGTCAGTTCATTATTTCATAAGTTTATAAATAGAATTACTCAGTCCCGGAAAGGATTAAGTGGTCGCAGGACTCATAAAGCTTCAAAATTTAAGAAATTTTAATTTTTTTAGATGTTAAACTCCTATCTTTTCTGAATATTTTGATATAATTGTTTCCTTGAAATTCCCATTAGAACAGAAGTTTTGGCTTTTAGAATTATACCCGCTCAATAGCTGAAGCGGCGTTTCCGAAACTTTAACGTCATTATTTTCCAAATGGCGTTTTTGGGTATAACGCGCAGGATACCTCAAAAACTTCTGAATATTTTTTCATAAAATTTTCAAAACATATATTCCATGTTATTCTGTATAAACTGAACCTAAAATTTCCTTTTTATTGTTCAAAAAAGTATTTTTTCAGGTGATTTTACTGTTGAAATTTTCAAGATTTTGTACTAGCTAAATGCAGCATTGCATTAAAAATATAAAAATGCTTTAAATACAAGTTCAGGGAAATTATTACAATCTGAAGTATAAGTAAGCACCAAAATTTTCATTCTAGTTGCAATATTTATTTTGTAATCCTGCGTGTAAACTGTTATGCCAATTTTTTGTTCGACAAATGTCTAACAGTTTCGAGCCCCCTATAAATACTAATTCTGTATCTTGCAATTTTTTAAATACATGAAACGAAAGAACATACTTATATCTTTCATTCCAATTAAAATTGTGTTTTAAAATCATATACATTTTAAGACATTAAATGTTGAAAATGGTCTTTTTTTTCATTTTTTCCACTTTTTAGAGTCCCGAGACCCCTTAAATTAGTATGTTTTTAACAATTTGACGTTTATTGCTTTTATACTGTTACTGGACATTACATTACACAAATATATCATTAAAAGTTGTTAACTAGGCATAGAGTACGCCGCCCTGTCCTTGTGTATGTCCAAACTGACCGTACCTTTAAGGGTTAATATCTCAGCTAATTACCGATGATTTTTTTCGAAAATCATTATCAACAATGCTTTTATTCTTCTGCAACGATAGGTATATTCAGCGATGCTCAACAATTTTTCTGAATGCCCGTAAATCGAAATTTGTGTATAAGAAAAAAATGCTAATTACTCAAAAACTATGTGACCCAGGGTAATCGCTATAATTTTCCGGCAAGGTTTATATTAACGTCTACTACCTCTAATTTTTTCATAATTTTAGTTTCACTAGATTCGGAATTAGATGAGGGGGGGGGGGACATATTTTTGCGCTACATTTTCAACAATATCTTTGAAAATATAATACCTAAAATTAAAAGGAATGTATTTTTGAGTTCAGCGTTACAAAAGCTTTCGCAGGATACCCCACATAATAAACAAAGAAAAGATTTTTTCTTTCAAGTAGCATAATTAGCCCCTATACTTTTTTACTAATTATATTTATGAATGTTTATTAATCTGAAAATATGTGGGTCAATGGTCTTTATTACTTCCCCGAATTTGAACTTTCCACGTTCCATAGTTTACGATTGAAATGGCTGTGACAGACAAACAGACAGACGGGCAGACATAGGAGTGATCTTATAATGGTTCAGTTTTTACTTTTTAAGTACGGAACCATAAAAAGGTAACAATTAACGTTACTACAATTTATTTTTCACATTAGGAAAAAATATGAAAATTTAAGTATCAAAACAAAAGTTAATTACGTAAGTTAATGACTGCCGAGTTAAAAAAATTAATACATTGACGTTTGCTTTGATTTTACGGTTTTATCACTCATAACTTTTATTTCTAAATCCTTTCGAAGTTCAGTAAATAAATGCAATATTTTTTTGGACAGGAATAAATAATGACGATTTCATTAATTTATCTATTTCTTTGAGAGTTTCCTGACAGAATAGAGCAGAGGAGTTTATTGACCGTCATTCTTAATTTGTCATCAGAGTTAAATTTATTGCCTAAAAAGGCACAAAGTGGTTTAAACACTTAAAAGTTACCGAAATAAAATAAAATTCTTTCACTGCTGAAAAGTAGTTGAAAAATTAATTAAAAAAAATTCTTTAACTTCTTTTAGAAGTTCGATGAATAATGCGCTCTCCGGAATTATTTTTCTAATAAAACCTTCTTCAAGCGACCACTAAAAACGGAATTTGTTTCATTTTCTTCAAAGAAATGGGTCGCTCATGGAGGGAGTTCAACTGGGATGGTCTCTGAATGGGGGTAAAATTAGTATTGAGCCTATGGGAATAAATTTCGTTCCACGAAAAAATGGTCGTTCTGGGAGGTGGTCGCATAGGGAGGTTTCACTGTAATTATTTCATACAATTTTCACGTTTTATAGAATAAGAAAATTATACAAATTCATTAAAATTCGTAGCGTCCCAAAAATGGGACGCTAGGCATAAATGGGTTAAGAGGACCGTGGACCTTTACTTGAGCAAAAATCGAAAATTCTTTTTGTGTGTATTACTATCCTCCAATTTTTACAGAGTGAAAATTCATGAAAATTCATGCAGATGCGACAATTTTTCGTAAAATTATAGGATTTTTTAATTTTGTACACAAACAATTTTTTGGCTCTTTGCTATAATTTAAATCTGTTTTTCTCAAAATTGATTTTTCAACGTTTTTAGAATTTTTAAGTTCCCTATGCTTCTTAATTTTTTATCAAAATTCATGAAATTAACAAAGGAAGAATCCCGATATTGCTTTCAAAGGCATGTGCATGCATTCTAAAATTCGACTTCATTAAGATAATTAAATTTTATATTTAACTTATTAAAAGGCAAAATTTTGATGAAAATCGATATAAAATTCGGAAAAAAAACTCGAAAAAATTAACTATTCAAGGGAACTATCCATTAACTATCCATTTAAAAATATATACACAAATTAATAGAGTTTTAAGTGATTCAAATGCAAAATCGAGGAAATATCTCAAAAATTAAGACGCAGGGAGTATTTCAAAATTTCGTTTTAAAATTGTAATTTTATTATTAATATTATAATAAGATTGGAAATTTCTATTAAGGTATTCTATATATTTATGGTGAAATGAAATTTTGCACGAAATTTCATATGTCTATGATGAAATTTTAATGAAAAAATATTTAACATCCGACGTCCCCTTAAGAATATTAGAAATTTTAAGTAAATTATAGCTGTTAATATCAGCGTGTATGAGTGGCTTAATAGTAATGATGATGGAGGAAAGAGATAGATGGAGATGCAGTAAGGTGGCTGGGGGTGACGCCAAAAAAGTAACCCTAAAATCAGCTACAGTAGGCCCAAACACAAGCACGTTCTTTCACGAAAAAAAGAAGAAAATTTTTAGTAATGCCGTTTTTAATTCATAATACAATGGAATGCTGCTTTAGAATGCTTAAAAATAAGCAGATCACTTTCATTTAGAGAAAAAAATGCACAGGCGATGTCAAAGAATTCTGTCCATGTTCCAGGTGCTTGTTTTGTTTGGGCCGAGTGAAAGCATTTAAATTTGAACGATAATGCAAATCATATTGCAAACTGTTTTTACGGCATACTGCATCTTCATCTATCTCTTTCCTCCATGAGTAATGATAATATTCGAATGAATCCTTCGGGCATGCTCAAAAGCATAACTACCAACCTTCGTATTCGTTTTAATCAATCGAAACCAGAAATTTTGTAAAAAATAAAAATAATAAATAAATAAAAAATAATTAAAAATAGGTCCTAACTTAATTCTTCTTCTTCTTCTTTTAACAAAATTTCTGGTTTAAATTATTGAAAAGAATACGAAGGTTGGCAGCTATGAGTTTGCGCATGCTCCCGAACGATTCATTTCGAATATTAAAATAATTCATTATGCCCTCACTTCTTAATAGATGAAGATGATCATGCAGCCGATTTCTACATCACAGACATTTTCGCAATAAACTTTTTGATTAATTGAGCAATCTTTCTTTTATTACCAGCGTAGTATAATTAACTTGTTTTTTTAATCAATTAACCTCTAAAAATGGAGTATCTCCAAGAATATTGAAGGACAATCAACATAATTATGCATGGTGTTTGTTTGGTTTAATCATTTTTACATGCTTATTAAATTGTAGCGAAACTTTATCTATTAACTATGCCGATGAACTTCGCTACAAAAAAAAAAAAAAAAAAAAAAAATCAGATCGTTTGCTTTGTTGATCCACTTTTCATCCGGGGTCTTCCTTCATTGCGTTCAATGAAATGAAAATTCTTTTGTCGCTAGCCATGTAATACAAGATTGAGCTACTTTGTTGTAGTTTGAGTGGCATAACTGCTCAACAATGAATATAGAAATCTATTATAGTGATCTTCATAAAATCACATTACTGTGATCATGAAAACCATAACTTAACAATAAAAAGGTTATTTTATTTATCCACAGAAACTTTTGTTTAAATACTGGTGACACAAAAGAAAACTTTATTTTTAAGCTATTGTAAAGAATTTATTTTCAAGGTCATTTGCCAAACTTATTAGATTATTACGGTATGCAAATAATTTAGAATTTTTAATTAATGCAATTTAATCCTAGACTAGGGATGGCGAAACTTTTCACATTCGGGTGACAATTTTTTCTATAAGAAAATTTTACGTGACACGTACAAACTAAAAGATAAATTTAGTGGATCGAAAAGTAATGTAGAGATCTCATCTCACATGATCAGTATTCAGTATAAAGCGAGTTAATAGCTTAGAGTAACTGGTTTGGCCTTTTGCTCGACGCTAACGTTCTCGCCTTCTGATCATGGGATCTCTGGTTTGTATCCATGGAGCTATAAATATTAAAATATAAATATTATTAGTCTTCATTCCTCCATGTTTGTATCCCAGCGGCGCCATTTCACTCTCTCCTCATTGGTGAGTCGGACAAATACGCAACAAACATCTCTTCTCATAACCTACAAATGGCAGCACCAAATAAATCATCTCCAGCAAGCAAAGCCTGTGAAACGCCTACAGCACATAAGCCTGTCATACTGCGCATCACACATGTGTACGACAGCATCACTCACGAGTGAATGTCGCTCGTCAGACACCAACAAGATGTCTTTCTCAATGGGGATGGAGTGTGTAGCGATATCATCTTACATGATCAGTATAAAGTGAGTTACTAGCTTAGAGTAACTGGCTTGGTCTTTTGCTCGATGCTAATGTTCTCGCCTCCTGATCATGAGATCCATGTTCAAATCCTGGCTTAGCCAATTTACTCTCTCCTCAGTAATTTTTAATGGATCAAAAAATAAAGATTAGAAAATCAAATAATTTAGTAAAAAAATCAAGATTTATTTCTAAGGTCAGTTGCCAAAACTTAGAATAAGAAAGTAATTCATAATTTTTCAAATAATGAAATTTAACACTTAAATCGGGGTGGCGAAACTTTTCACATCCAGGAGACAATTTTTTTTTCCTAAGAAAATTTTACATGAACACGTGGCAACTGAAAAATAAATTCAGTGGATCAAAAAAAGTAAGTTTAAAAAATTAATAAATAAAGATTAGTAAATGTAATTTAGTGATGCAAAAAAAATCAAGGCTTATTTCCATGGTCAGTTGCCGAAACTTAGAATATACAAGTAATTCAGAATTTTTCAAATAAGCAATTTTACCCTAAAACAGGAGTAGCGAGCCTTTTCACATCCTCATTACAGATTTTTTTCAAAGAAATTTTACATGATAATAGCATGATAACTAAAAAACAAATTAAAATAAAAAATTCTTTAAATTTTTTTGAAATTTTTTAATAAAATTTAAAAATTATGAATAATATATAGTTAGGTATTACACTGCAAATAATTATTAGAGTAACAATTACGTTTTAGAAAGTAATAAAAATATAAGGAGGTTAATCACGATTTCCAGGGGCGCGTCAGCAGCATCCGGCGCCTGTGTTCAGAACATCACTTGGCGCCCCATATTCATAAACCCCGCCTCCCCCCCCCCACCAAAAAAAAAACTTTATAATAACTATTTTTCAATAACTATAAATGCATACCTGCCAAGCCAACCTTCCGGGGTTTTCTCCAGGTCAAATAAACAAATTTTGAACCTGAAATCTTATTTAATGAAATGTGCCTTGTTTCTATAGGATTCTTTTTTTTATGTCATTTATTAAATTAAATTTCTTGTTCAAAATATTTTTGTTTAGCTTTAAAAATAAGGAATGTTGGCAGCTATGTAAATCATGGACATCCCTAAAAAATGGGTGCTTCAGCTGCTTGCTATCTCCTCCCACAATGGCATACCTCATAAGAAATTAGCTTTTACCATCTCTCCCCGAATTTTTAAGCGTTCGTCTTTATTTATATTTGTACTTAAGACAGTTCAAATAAACTTTAATTTAGAAATATAAGTGTGTTTAAATAATCAATGGTAGCACCATGATACAAAGAAAGGGGTGCTCGTAATACGGTAAATATACATAAAGGTAGAAAAATATTTTCTCAAATTACGGAGCGAGGTATAATTTTTTTTATTCTAAGATGCGGTTTAAACAATTACCACGCGTAGATCATAATTACGGGGTGCATTTTTAAATGTTCCCCCAGGCCTAGAACGATTGGTTTTATATTAGCAAATATAGAACCGCTATGCTGGCTATATATAATTGTCAAAACGTATCTTTACCTAGTCACATGCTTAACCCTTCCTTCCTTTTCGGATTTTTTTATCTTTTGTATTTCAATTATAAAAAATATTTTTTTGTTACTGAAAATTAATATTATGTTCTATCCCGAATACGAAAACGCAAAATATTTTTGTCATTAAGCAAGTAAGCAGCATTATCCCAGGTCATATAGTTTTTCAGAAAATCGCACATTTCCGTTATACATAAGCTTTACTTTGCGGGCGCTCAGTAAGGAAATTGAGGGGAGTTCGACACGTAATCATCCAAGGATTGTTGATAATAATTTTCAAAAGGGATTTTCGATAATTGGCCGAGATATTAATTAAAAACCTTTCTAGATAAATGCAGCACAGATCAAGGCGGCGATGCAACTTTGCGACATCCTTTCAAAGCGCACTTGTCAGAATGTCAACTTTAAACTTTGTACAAGGTCTTTGTTTTAGGTAAGGCGAATCATAACGATACATAGTCACCCTTTTTCATTCCAATTGAATTCAATTATTGAAAAATATTTAATAGAACAATTCCAAGTTTTTTATAAACTCAACGCTTAAATTTATTGTACGGAAGTTTTTGTACGCAAGTGAAACTCGCACTTGACCGATTATTCTTTGTTCAAAGCAAATCTAATAAATACAATTGAAATTTCCATGAAACGTAATTCAGTTTGAGGTTGTTCTCAAAAATATTTTTACCTCCTGAACAACATGAAACTTTCTTACATATTCATGGGCTAGTTTTTATGCGTAAAAGCATAAATGATAGGCATGACTATTAAATTGGTTTGGAATCGAATGGCGCTTTTCATTTTTTTTAAGTATTGCATTTTAAATTATATTCTGTTTTACTTATTTATTGTTTCAGTTATATGTAGCCGATTAATTTGTGCTTTTTCTTCAATTTACGTGGAAACCATGCATAACCTGGGGCTTATGTTGCTCTATCATTGTGCAATATAATATACTACCCGTTTATATATCGTTAGAAGGGCTTAATTTACACCGGAGCCCAACTCAGGAACTTCTATGTTTTTAGTAAATATTTAAATATTGGTCGGAATTTACCAGAGCCCATAAGTAAAGGGCTCCAGAGTCCAGTGTAATAGCGCTTCCGAAAAACCGAAGCCTAAATTACCATTTCCTTTCCTTTCCATCTCCTCCAAGCTTTTGCATTCTTTTTTATCAAAACACTTATACATAACGTAATGTGTCGCATACGTAGGAGATGGCAAGGAAAAAGGCTCAGTTTTTATATTAGTCTTTGGGCTTGCCTGACACAAGCTCAATCTGTCTTACATTCAAAATTTTATTTATTCATGTATAGGGAAAAAAAAAAACTTTTCCTCCTTCAAAATTACATGTTATATTCTGTTTCAAATCATCTTAATGCTATTTTGAGCAGAATGAAAGGAAAACAGAAATCATGTTTTTCTATTTCAAATTTATTATATTCATATTTATGTTGCCGACGACGTGTTGATACGGCGCCACTCAAGAGACTGAACGATGAATTTACTTTCAGTTCGATTTTCTTTTATGAAAATAGAATAATTTTTAATTGGTAGTTTTTTTAATAGTTAGATGTCTAATTTAGACTTGAAAAGAATATTTTCTGTTTTTAGCCGACGAGCATCAGTTTGAGGTTTTTTTACTTTTATTGCGTACGAGTATAAAAGTCACGTTAGTAATTTTTCTATTTATTTTGTATCATGAACATTGCCCATGCTAAGGCTCTGCTCTACGCATTTACGAAGTCACTTTCATTTGTTAGTAGATATAATTGCCATGTATTGTTATTCTGATAGAAAGCAATCGAGCAGTGTTTCCCCTTTTTATATAAAAGCACCGAATCTTTCCGATAACTGCGTCAAATTTTTAATTTAATCTGATTTTCAGGGACTCACCACAAAAGATTGTTATGCGAAAGGAGTCTATTATAGTTTAAGATATGCACCTTTTATAGGAAATTGAAAAACATTAGTCCATTCATCAGCATATAAATATTAATTTCTGTAAATTTCATTTAATTTTTTTCTTAAAAATGCGTATCTGCAAACTATCCTTTTTTTGTGTTAGCACTATTTTCGAATCATAATCCTTACCATATTTAATCGAAGAATTCTGCAATTAATTAACATTAAAATTAGGCAAATATTACTGTTCAGAAAGAGTGATAACTAGAAAGTAGAATAGTTGACAGCTAAAAATATGCTGATAGATATATTTAAATTTTTTATTTTGCTAAAGAAACAAAATGCTTCAAATTTTGCAAATAAAGTACGAAATATAAATATTCAGCTTGGAGTGACAGGGGGGAGGGAAGGGAAACGGTACGGTTGTTAGTAGCGGTACCGCACAATACTAGGGCTCCGGTACTTTTTTGTTAGAAATTAATCCCTGATCATCAGTATGTATATCGCTACCAATGCTACAGTAACATACAAGTGTTACATATTTTCAATCATTTGAATAATGGAGTCCATCAATATTTACCACCAGCTGCAACGCGCATCCTGCTTTCGGAAAGGTTGGAAAGGCCTGATCTAGAGCAGGGATGCCAAACACGGCATTCGCGGTTTCCTTTCCGAATTTTTAAAGTTTCTATAGCTTTTTTTAAAAATGTATTTCTGTCACTTGAAGGCGCCGCTAAAACTTTTGTGGCGTCCTTCGACCGTGACCTTTCGACTTATCTTTCGACACCATGGCACCTTTCGGCTTGAGACTTCCTCCCCCACCCCTCCTAAAGCTACGCCGCTGAAAAACATCTGCAAATTTTATATATTTTAAAAATGAATTCATAAATGTATCAGAAGTAACCCACTTTCGAGTTCAATAAATTTAAATTAAATAAAAAAAATTTCAAATATTTCAGCTTCGCCTAAAATGTTTGACGCCTTTAGTATTCTGGCGCCTGTGTGCGGTGCACACTTTGCACATTGGGTCGGCGCGCCCCTGACGATTTCCGTTGTGATATCTCGGTTGAAAAACAATTATATCAGGTCCATAAATACTTTTAAGGGGTTACATGCGTTTTGAAGGTTAAAGAAAAACTTGTATTCTCTATTTGTTTTATATAATAAATAAATTATTTTATTTGAAATTTTAAGCATACATAAAAGAGCGATATTTAAACAATATTTTATAAAATTTTCATTCAAAAATTTAGAAAATTCAGTCGGGGACGCGATTTCCGGGAACCCTAAATAAAAAGTGTGCTCGTGGTGGTCAAGATAATTCACGATAGCTTTATCTGAAATTAAAAAAACAAATTTTTTCTGTTAGTTGATAAGTATAGCTCGTGATTGAACAAAGGATTTAAATAAAAATAAAAATTTGAATTTTTGGCAGAGTTGTGTGCAAAACAGCACAATTTTTGGTACAATTTACACAACATATAGCCTTGTAAAATTACTTGTAATTGAAAAAAACAAAAACAAAATTCCTTCTTTAAATTACTATTCAGTCCTATTTTGAAAAAGTGCGCAAAATTTCAATAAGATCAGTGCATCAGCTTTTGAGAAATCGTGACAAAAGCGATTAAAGTTTTAAGTAGGAATACAGCAAACAAAAAAAAAAAAAAAAAAAAAAAAAAAAAAAAAAAAATGTGTGTGTGGGTGGGTGGGGGAGGAGATTCGGTGCTACGGGGCGTTTTTAAATCGGAGAATTATTTTAAGTGCTATTCATCGTCGAAATGGATCAAGATATTTCAATTACATAAAGTTTTATATGATCAAAAACTATACATAGCAATAAAATCGTCTTTTGAAACAACATACTTGACTACATTATGGTGTGTTGTGTCCAAACATTTTTTTTAAAATTGATTTTTTCGAAGTTTTTATTCAAAATTTCATAATCGAATAGAGAATAAATTCCTATTTTCCAAATAGCCCTTTTTATTTACAATTGACACAAATTAAAAAGCCTGGCTAATAATATTCCGAATCAATGTATTTTCAACTCATAAATATATTTACAAGTGGATATTGGAAATGAAAGAACGCTTTAAAATTATTAAATTATTATGTGCGAAAATCACTTACCTGTGAAAATTACGTCATATTTAAAGCGAATTGTGCATTTTCATGTGTTGTAGTATTTTTTAATGACAGATGGAGCACAAGTTTATAATGATACATACATCAGTATGTAAAGGAAAGTTTTTGCTGGCATGTTTAACAATAAGATTTTTTTTTTAAAGATTATTTGAAACATTTAGTTTACTTTTAACATAATGATCTAATTATGATAACACAATATTTTTTTATTGCCGTGTTTTAAAAAGAAACTAGGGAAGATTAAAAATATTTTGATATCAAATACATTAAATTTAAACATTTAATATTTGGTTTTCAACTGTCAAAATCGTTCCCTATAAAGTACATCACATGCATTTGCATTTATAAATCATGAATTTCAAATGTTTCCGCTAGTGATAAAGTTATCATATTTAAATTGAAACGTTCATTCAAAAATCCATTTAATTTTAAGTGATCCTAGGTAACTAAGAGTGTTTTCTTCCCCTCAGCGTATTTTTATCCTTATTTTATGCTTCTCACGATATTTTTAGATTTATTTTAACTCCATCAATGTGCCAGGTAGACTAACTTTTTGAATAAAATCGATGTTTCTGCGTGGCTTGGCAGAATTTTATACTCTCTACTCTTTGGTGCAAATTACCGTGTATTGACAACTCAAATGCTAAAAAAATTTCGCGAAAAAAATATCGTGTGCATGTTATTTGCCTTAAAATTTTGAAATATGTGGCGCTTAAATTTTCACAAGTGGATCATATATGTGCCTTACTGTGACATTCTTTGGTAACTATGGGTGTTTTTTTTTCCTTATCTTTTATTCTGTGCTTCTCACGATATTTTTAGATTTGTTATAACTCAATAAATATGTCTGCTAGACTCACTTGTTAGAAGGATGACTTTTATGTTGAAATCGATGTGTCTAGATATCTCGTTAAATTTCCATGCCCTTTAATGCTTTGATGCAAGTGCAAATTACCGTATACTGACAACTAAAAATCTAAAGAAGTTTCCCGAAAATAAATAGTGTGTGTTTTATTTTCTTTAAAATTTTGAAATATATGCTGCTTAAATTTTAGAAATGGATTATACTGTGCCATTGGTAATTATGGGTGTTTCTCACCTCAACATATTTTATCTCTTATTCTATGCATTTACATCTCCTGGTATTTTATCTCTTATTCTACGCTTTTCATGATACTTTAAAATTTGCTTTAACTCAATAAATATTTCTGGTAGAATCACTTGTTAGGAGGAAGACTTTTAGAATAAAATCGGTGTGCCTTGGTGCCTCCTCAGATTTTCATGCCGTCTATGCTTTGATACAACTTACCGTGTACTGACAACTAAAAATCTAAAGAAGTTTCCCAAAATAAATAGTATGTGTTTTATTTTCTTTAAAATTTTGAAATATATGCTGCTTAATTTTCAAAAATGGATTCCATTGGTACCATTGGTAGTTTGGATGTTTTTTACCTCAACATATTTTATCTCTTATTCTATGCATCTCCTGGTATTTTATCTCTTATTGTGTGCTTTCCATGAAATTTAAAATTTGTTTTAGCTCAATAAATATGTTCTGGTAGAATCACTTGTTAGGAGGAAGATTTGTAGAATAAAATCGATGTGTCTGGGTGCCTCCTCAGATTTTCATGCCTTCTATGCTTTCATGCAAATTACCGTGTACTGACAACTAAAAATCTAAAGAAGTTTCCCGAAAATAAATAGTGTGTGTTCTTTAAAATTTTGAAATATATGCTGCTTAAATTTTCAGAAGTGGATCATATATGTGCCTTACTGTGCCATTGGTAACTATGGATGTTTTTCCCTCAACATATTTTATGAGGGTCTTATCACTTCTCATGATATTTTATCTCTTATTCTATGCTTTTCATAATATTTTAAAATTACTCTAACTCAATAAATATCTATGGTAGACTCACTTGTTAAGGGTGTATTCGAAAAAATATTTTTCCACCCTCAACAGCTCGAAATTTTCTGAGACATTTTCAGACTCATTTTTAAAAGTAAAAACATGAAACTTGCTGGGGTGATTTCTGAAGACGTGTTTAACATGCCGTGTGATTTCATTTTCAGCTCAATTAATTAGAATTTGATTTTTAAACAATTATTTTCTCAGTTTGACCATTTTTTTTTCATTCCCAGATCGCCCGCTTCGGAAAATTCGGTTCAAAATGCCAACTTTGACAGCGTTTTTTACAGTATTTTCTGCATTTATCAAAAAATTAAGGAGCACCGCACATTATATAGTTTCTAAATAAGAGAATTTCCAAGTTTGATGCGTTTGAGAGCAAAAATGAATTTTAAAAGGAATCAGAAAATAAGCCGTTTGGATCGGAATACACCCTTAAGAGAAATACTTTTAGAATAAAATCGGGTGCCACCTCAGATTTTCATGCCGTCTACGCTTTGATGCAAGTTACGTGTACTGACAACTAAAAATCTAAAGAAGTTTCGCGAAAGCAAAATGTAGTGTATATTTTATTTTCTTTAAATTTTTTAAATATATGCTGCATAAATTTTCAGAAGCGGATCATATATGTGCCTTACTGTGCCACTGGTAACTATGAGTATTTTCCCCCTCAATATATTTTATCTTTTATTCTATGCTTCTCACGATATTTTTAGATTTGTTTTAACTCAATAAATATGCCTGGTAGATTTATTTGTTAGGAGGAAGACTTTTAGAATAAAATCCATGTGTATCAGCGCCTCGTCATATATTAATGTCCTCTATAGCTTTGATGCAATTTACCATGCGCTGACAAGGGACAACAGAAAACTTACAGAAATTTCACAGAAAAAAATTCCATGTGGGTTTAATTTGCCTTATAACTTTGGAAAATCTGTTGTTTGAATTATCAGAATTTTTTTTTTCACCAAATTATTTTTAATTTATTTTTATTTACTGTTTAAACTACAGCGGATATATATATATATATTAAACCAGGGAAAATATGTTTTTAACAGCTGAGAAAAAGAAAAAATAAATGAATTTTTTCACTTAGTTTTTATACATATATATTATATGTTTGTTTACACACAATTCAGTAATGCGTAGACTAATTTTTTTTTTCTAAAGAGTATTCTTTTTATTTGAGAATCCCATGTAATCTTTATTATAATTTCATCATTATTCATTTGTTCTTTTCATTAAATTATTGTTAGTATGCCTAAATCTTTGCTAAGTTTAAATGTGATGTTAAAGCGGGGTACTTCATATATTTCATTAATTTATAAAAATTAAAGTTAATTTAGAGTTTCATGAGTTAATTAAAAATTTAACAATTAATGAAGTATATTATCTCTGGTGGTTTGAAATTGTTATACATAAAGAGTACAGTAGAACCTCGATTATCCGAAGTAATTGGGACCGACTCTCTTTCGGAAAATCGAAATTTTCGGATAATCAAGAATTCTTCAATTTTGAGATTAAGGAGAAATATATGCAATATTTCTTATTATGGTAACAAGTGCTTAATAAAAATAAAGCAATAGCAAAATAGAAACAAGAATAAATTACTTGTATTTTAATTTTGAAATTAAGTATCTTTTACATATATCATAAGGGTTTGAAAAAATGTTCTGCTTGTCACAGTTTCGATTGCTTTTGCTTTGAAGCCCTATCATGAACTTTTTTAATATGATTAGTTCACCAGTATCACAGTCTTTCTGCTGCTCCAGCCATGCCAAACCTTTTGCAAATCATTCAAAAGCTTCAGAACTGCTAATTTGTTCTTTTTCTTCGTTCCACTCCGCAGGTTACGGGAGTTCAAGTTAAATTCAAAAGAACTTTAACCCTCCGAGCGTCTTGCAAAAGGGTAAAATTGTAATGTTGTTTTCTTTGCATTTTGTTTTAAATGCTAAGAAAATATGATTCTTTCAACATTATAAAAAAAAACTCAATTACAAATATGAATGTAATCCTTGAGAGTATTAATCATTCTTCAATGTATTTAAAATTCATTAAATCTATAGAATTATATTATCTTAAATATTGCTTGTATTGCTGTAAAACCTTGAGCTTAGTGAACGGAATATTACGCCCCAAACACTTAGAGGGTTAAGAAAGGGGATCGAAAATATTTATATATCCTCGTAGTTCGGAAAGGACCGCTTGCACACAAAGAATATGATAGTTAAAAAAAAAAAGAAAAAAGCTTTAAAAATGGATTTCGGTTAATCGAGAGTTTCGGATAAAAGAGGTTCTACTGTATTTCATTTCTGTTTGAAAACGGTATTCATACTTAAAATTACACTAAGTGCAACTTACTTAAAATATGACAAAATATTTAAAAAGGTGTTAAATTACTTTAATACTTCTTAGTACTTTCAGCTATATACTAGCCTTTGTCAGATAATACTAAATTTTAAGTTTAACTTTTTGAAAATGAATTTAGCATTCTAATTATTTATTTGCTGCGGTATCCATACTTTCAGGAATGGCTTTGATTTTGTATTGTGATACATGAAATCAATCAAATGAATTATTGTCTAAGGCTGCTTTGAAGCAATGTGTGTACTAGTTGATAATGAACATAGTTCAAAAAAAAAAAAAACGAGAGAGTATACGCGATAGGCAGGCAGAGCCGCAAAAAGGGTGGTGCGAGCGGTGTTCCTGCACCAGGCACCATGAGTTAGGATAAGCGCTGATAGGCTTAATCGGCGTCGACACTTATCACTTCTATTACGCTAAGGAGGGTATACGGAGTTTGTAAGAAGGTATACGGAATACACCGCCGTATGCCCTCCACTACGCCCCTGACGTCAGATTTCACGTCAGATTTTTTCACACATCATAAATTTCAAAGTTAAAAAGCAGAAAAAAAGCGAAAATCTGGTAGTATAAATAGATGTAAAACTTTTTTTATTCAATTTTATTTCATTTAACTCAATATTTTATTCAATTTTTTGACTTATACTGCGGATTCTTACTGCTAGACAGCTCAGGGGTCCAACGAGGATGAGGGGAGGGGATTCAATTTTAATTTTGAGCTTTCTGTCTTTGAAATTTACGATTTGCAAAAAACCCTGACTTGATGGTTAAAAATGAAAATAATTTACGGATTCAGAGATAAAAAATACGTATAAACCAATTATCAAAAGTTTAAAAACGCATCAATCACATCTATTTTATAGTATCAGATTTTCACTATTTTTTGACTTTTTAACTTTGAAATTTGCGATTTGCAAAAAATCCTTATGTGATGGGAAAAAAATGAAGGCAATTTTCGGATTCAGCGCTACAAAATACATACGAATCAATTACCAAAAGCTAAAAAACATGACATAACCCAAATTTTGCAGATTAGTGTAATTGTTTTTCTTATTTTTTCCTATTTCACCTTCCAAATAAAATATTGATTAAGAAATTATATTTGAGAGTTGGTTTTAATTACTTTTAAACTTTTGAAGAGAATCAATTCTAGAAACTGATAAATGTATCCACTATTTTTTTATTATTATTAAGGTTTATTATACTGCAAGATATAAACTACATTATATTCAGATGTATCCAAATTTACCAGAGTTAACTATAAATAAACGTACTAAAACCTAATAAATTTGGACATTTACAATAAATCAATATATCAAACGTAAATTGTATGTTTCGACCAATGTAGTATAATTTCGTGACGAAAGCTACCTATTTTAATTCAAAGATTCTATTTTAATCTTAGATAGAAGCGTTTGTTCCATGTGGAGTCCTACGTAGGTCGACTACAATCAGACCCGATCCAGAAAATTCTGCTTAAAATCAATTCAAAAACCGCCACTAACTCGACCCCCCCCCCCCCCCTAATCCATCAACACCAAACTTTACACAAACCCAGCACTTCAACCAAAAAGTCTACCCGAAGGCAAAGTGGAAGAAAATTAATCCATATTTTAACCCGTTCAGCTGCAAAGGACATCGGAATTTACGTACAAATTTATTTGTAAATAAGAAAAAGCTATTTTCCACAACATAATAAAGGCTAAAAATTATACCACATTTCTGGTGCTAATGTGGCATTTGGGAATTAAAATTATGTGGTTTCATAAACATACCACCGCCTTCGAAAGGGTTAATGCAATTATGGAAAAATAGTCTGCTATCATGTTTCTAATATCAATTTTATCTTTTTGTACAAAAATAAACATACGAGGTTGTATCAATGAGTTTTTGCCCTCACATAGAAATACTTGAGTGAAATTTATGAAATTGCTACATTGTATTAGTCTATTTCTATATAGTCACCGTGCACAATAACACATTTCTGCAAACGGTATTTCAAAGAAAGGGAGGAGATGTATTCCAGAAGGCGCGATAGTAGACCCAAAGGGGTAATTTTTTCTAACTTTTGCCGACCCCCACATGTGATATATTGTTGGAAAGACCTGTGGCCATTTATCAGTGTTGATTTCAGGGGGTGGCACGGGGGGGGAATGTCCCCCCCGGAGGAAATTTTTGACTTTCTCCTTATTTTTCCTAGTGGTGATATTTTCCTTCGAATCCTCCCGAAAAACCTGTTAAGATGGAATCGCAAGGTACCGTTAAAAATGCTGTCTTAAACTAGATATACTTGCATAGTATTTTTGTCGTCAATTACAAGGAAATGTTCCTTCTAAGGTATTATTCCGTTATAGAAAGGTTCAGTTTTTACGACATATAACATCTTTGTATAAGTAAGTCTTACAAGCTATTCGAAAAATCGAACATGTTAAAAAAAATTACGAAATTAATGTTTATTCTGTTTATTAATATTTAACCTTTCAGCTAACTTTTTGCACAATAGGTGCGTGTCATATTTTTGTGTACAATAGCAGTTACAAGATTTTAAAAAAAAATGAAGAAGAAGAAACAAATTACATAATTATTAATTAGCATACCGCTAATACTTGCATAATATTTATTTAAAGCATACCTGTAGTAAAACTTAAATTTTAATTTTGGTGCCATATATGATATTAAACTGTAAGAAATTGTTGTTAAATAATTCCACTTTTTTTTTTTTTTTTTTTTTTTTTTTTGTAAAATTATAAAATAACTAGTATAAATTTATTTTATTAACATTTTCGAAAAAATTAAATGCGGTAAAGTCTGGGAAACAGAACCTGTCTATAGCGGAATGCGGAATCCTCTCTTAAACGAAAAAAAATACGGTTCCAGTAAAAGCAGTGCACTGCGTGATACTTTCTAAGACGGAAATGTGTCTTTAACGGAATTTTTCTTCCACCTCTTTCAATTTTATATTTGCGGCTTTTAATATACCACAATTGTTTTCATTGGGACCGTAAAATTTTCTGGTTAGGAGAAGATTCCATTATTGACAGGTGTGATGTCAAATCACATATTTTTGGCTTAGTTACTCTAATTGCATCAATTATTAAACTATTTAGATATTTTTAATTAGACTCTCAATTTCTCTAAAATGTATTTAAATTATACCATAAAATATATTTTTTCGCTTAATATCCATTATTCAATCTTAACAATAAACATAATAATTCATTGAATGTATCATATCACGATAATAATTTAACTAAATAAGCTTTACCTATCCAGTGAAATATTATTCATAATATTTTTGAGGTTATAATACTAATTTCATGTATCATAAATAAAACTTTTTCTGTTACAAAGTACTAGCCCATAAAATAAATATTATTACTTCCTTATTGTGAAATTCTAAATTTGTGCGTTTCTTAATTAAAATATGATATATTGTTATCATTCCGTTCACTCATAAAATATCTTGAAAGTTAATCCTTTTAGTAATAATCCATTTGTTTATCCCGTATTACATAAATAACTGCTTTATCTAAATGTAATTTTCTCTTGGAAAAACCAAATTCATTTATTGAATGATAAATTGATTATGCTGTCAAAAACATTATTATAATGGAGTTTGAGTGGGTATGGACAACTGAATTAAAGGCACAGATATGTTTTCATACTTGATAGTTTAAAAAAGATTTAGTTACTGAAAATATCTAAATATTTCTATGCAAACTTTATAAATTACATCCGGTATTTACTTGTTCGCTAACATAAAATATTTTATTTTTCTTATTTTATTGTAGAATGCTAGGGAAATTTCATTTTCAAAGACTTAAAGCAAAAAGATAAGCAATAAGCAATTAAGATAAGCAATTAAGTGACGCTAGTTCTAGACCAAGGTTATTAGACATATAGGTTGGCTCGTCACTAAGGACGCTGCTCCGCCCACTCTCGTTGCTATGAGGGAGTCATACGTCACAAGAATCCCAGAAGGACAATTCCCTATCTGGCGTAAGAATAAAATAGGAGTTTCGATTTATTAAAAATTGTACAAACTTTCATTTTTCAAATGCTAACACTCACGTTTGACAGTTTATTTTACTTGAGTAAACTAACTAGGTAAAGTATGTAGTTTATACACTTTTTCTTAAATCTTCATAGAGTTAGTAGGGTTCAAAGTTTGAGGATACGAAAGTTAAACTTACATGGGAAATTTAAATTTATAGCTTCCCAAAAAAATCATCCGATTGAATTTTTTTCCTTTTTTATTAAGATGCAATGAATGGCCCAAACATAATCTAGGCATTCCTTTTATTCAAAAACACATTTATATTTATAAAAATTATTATTAATAAGTGCATATTTAAAAATACTAAGGTATGTAACTCGGACTTACCAGATTAGTCCATAGGTAAAAATCATTTTTTAAATCGAAAACTCTAAATAGAGTTTTTCCATTTAATATATATGGCTGCTAAATTTGAGTTTTATTTATAGTATTTTATTTATTGATGAAGTTTTATTGTCGTTACGTAATATTAACCGGAAACAAATCCTGAACTATTTATAGACGGATTAAAGTTTCGTAATCGGGCTGTACGCGATGAACATAGATTTTAGTCCAAATCACTCTTAAAAACCACACAAAAATAAATAAATAAATAAATAAAAATAAATGAGGAAATTGCAATAAAGTTTTCAAACAAATTCTGTTTCAAAGAACTTTTTTTCCCGATTCGGCAGTGTAAAAATTGAAATTGCTGCGATGGTTAGAAGTTATATTAAATGTTTATCTCTCTCTATATATATTAGTAAAAGTGAAACTTATTGGTCAGGTGTTGCCACTGCCAATATGATGTAAATATTACTCACGATAATTGAAAAATTTTGTAATATAAAATTCTAAAATGATTCTAAGTAAACAGAAAATTTAAATTTCACAATGGAGATCGTGCATCAAATAAAATAAGAAAAACTATTGTGTAGTTGTCTTTATTATAGAAAATAAAATGCTTTATGTTGTAATTAATATAATATGTGAATGCTTGAAATATTGTAAATATGCTTTTTTTTTTAATTATTGGTATATTATATTTTTAACAACAACAAAAAAAAAAATCATGATGTTATTAGTTATTGAGAGCGCTAATTTCTCCTCCCCCGCATTTGTATGAGCCCTTGCACATAGCTAATTCTTGGTTTTAAAGAACCCTGTAAAATTGCACTATGTATTTTTCATAAATATTTTTTTAAAGAGTAATAATTTCATATGTTGTATAAATTGTTTTTATGTTTTTCACAATTTAAAAATATTTAAAATTTTATTAGGCTTTATAAACGTAATTCTGAGAAGTTACTGTTTTGTTCTTTTCTAATTTGTAGAAGTTATTTATTAAAACATACATTTTAATTAAATGAATTAAAGTTGCAACCCACTATTTTAATAATTTAATAAATAATCTAAAATAAAATTTGGAAATAGGCAATTCATATTTAATATATCAGACATGTTACTTTTCCGCGAAAACGCGGAATTCCGCTTTTTCGGCAATGAATTTTATTATCTCTGGGATCGATGCAAATATGCAATAAAATTTGTTGACATTTTTAATAGAGGGGGGGGGGGGATTAGCGTGAATGGATGTAATACAACAAAAACGCGAGTATGAACCGTGCCAAATTGAGCAAATTTCTTCAACCGATCGCGGAAAAATGCAAATTTCTTCAAAAAATCGCAGGAAAAGTGCAAATTTCTTCAAAGGATGGCGGGGAAAAATGCGACTTCCACCAAAGTATCGCTGGAAAAAACGCGATTTTCATCAAAGGATTGCAGAAAAAAGCGTATTTTGCCAAAGGATCTTGTAAAATATGTGAATTTCGGCGAAAGATCGTGCAAAATACGCGAATTTTGGCGAAAGATCGTGTAATAGCGAATTTCTTTGAAAGGTCGTGGAAAAAACGCGAAATTCGTCGAAGGATCGCGAAAAAAGAATGTGAATTTTGTCAAAGAATCGCAAAAAATGCGATTTTCGTCGGATGATAAAAAAAAAAATGGATCTTTGGTGAAAGATCATGGAAAATGCGCGATTTTTGGCAAAAGATCGTGGAAAACGTGCTATTTGTGACGAAAGATCGTAGTAAATGCGTGAATTTCTTCGAAATATTGCAGAAAAAACACGAATTTCTTCGAAAGATTGCAGAAAAACGCGATTTTCGTCAAGTGGTCGGGGAAAAACACTAATTTCGTCAATGTATCGCAGAAAAAGCGCAAATTTCATCTGAACGCTGCGAAAAAATGTGAATTTCGTCAAAATTCCATTAGGCCGTGAAAGTTCAGCTTTTTTTTTGCTGAGCCTGTACCATGTCTGATATATATATATATATATATATATATATATATACTAATAAAATAATAAAATAAGAGAGAGAGAGAAAATAATAAGAACTATAGTGCAGCTATAATTTTTTTCCTTCCAAAATTGTTTTATTTATTTTTCCCTCCTGCGTCACTGTAAAGATTTTAAAAATTAATAATTTTCTTTCCATAGAGTTTTGCAAACTAAGGTCTCTTATTTCTTTACACGCGAAAAAAAGGTATTATTAATTTTTATTCAATTAGAATTGTATAGCAATTAACTGCATAGAGCCATAGAGCTAAGGCAAATTTCGACCCTAGTTTCGTTTCTTGGATTCTTGTGACGTAGCTGGGGGAGAGTCCTCCGATTGGAGGAAAACTTAAGAGCAAACCTGTATGTCTAATAACCTTGGTTCTAGACGACACTGTGTCTGGTTAATCTATTGCGCTTTTCTGTCGTTACAGATAAAAATCACAGATTAAATTGAATGTTGGATAGGAATTATTTTTGATATTGAATTATGTCAAAACAGTCGAAATTATTTTCTTTTATCCAAATTAAAAAAAGAAGACGTAGTGAAGAACCTTTAGTACAGTCATCTGTTGAAAATCAAAATAATAATTCTCAACTAATTTTGAATGAAAGTGAAACCTGTAATGTGATAGTTCCACCCGCGATACCTTCGTGTAGTAGTGTTAGTGGACAACCTCAACCGGAAGATAAAAATGCTGGACGCAAATTCAAATATCAAAAACAGTGGGAAACTAAATATGAATGGCTGTATTTTGATCGAACTCGTGGTGGTGCATTTTGCAAGCTGTGTGAAAAGCATTTAAAAAATGATGTAGAGGTATTCCAAAAAACAAGTGGGGTATTCATATCAGTGCCCTTCACAAATTTTAGGAAAGCAACTGGCAATACAGGAAAACTTGAAAAACACTCAAAATCAGACAAACATTGTAAATCTGTTTTTATGGAAAATGAAAGATTATAGAATTTAAATGCTCCTATACACACACAAATAATCCAATACCGCGAAGACGAAAGGGATAAAAATAGACAAGTTTTATCTTCTTTAATTAGAAGTGTGTATTTTTTAGCTAAAGAGGAGATACCCCACACTACAAAATATGAATCCTTAGTTCAAAGAATTAGAGAAAATGAAACTCTTCGCGACTGGGTTAAGTCTCAAAGTGAAAGATCGACTTACATAAGTAAATCAACTGCTTCTGAAATATTAAGCTCAACAGGCAAAATCTTAGACAAAGCAGATGACAAAATACTTAGTGGTAAATATTATTCTATAATGGGAGATGAATCGACGAACATAAACAGTCAATCACTAATGGTGCGGCACGTCGTCCATGATCCAGTTTGCGAAGTAAGATAAAGATTTTTGTGCATAATATACTTAGAAAGAACTGACGCTGAATCAATATTTTTAGCTATAGATGATGCTTTAAAAAAACGAAATATGTCATATGATAAATTGGTTTCATGTTCTTTTGATGGTGCAGCGAACTTCAGTGGTAGTATAACTGGTGTTCGTGCTCGTATTTCAGAAGCTAAACAATGCGAAGTGCCTTACATTCATTGCAGATCCTATATTCTATCATTAGCTGTCACTAATCCAAGAAACAAGACTATAATGATTAAACGATTTTTTCACACAGTTAAAGATATTTATAAACTTTTTCATAGTTCTCCTAAGAGAGGAAAAATTTTGCACGAAATACAGAAAGCTTTAGAAGAACCCGTTCAAATCATACCTGAGGCAACGGATATACGCTGGCTTAGCAATTACCGTACTGTTCATGCTGTATTTTTATCCTTTAAATCGATTATGATTGCATGCGAACACATACACAAGGATGGTGCTGATTTAGCAATTTTAGCTTGTTGTATTCTCTTGGAAATGATTAATATTAGTTTTATAATCAGTTTAGTTGTTATGGATGAAACACTTAATGCTGTATCGAATTTAAGCAAAATTCTTCAAAAGAAAACTCTTAGCATTTCATTTCTTCCTCAACTTGTTTCTGGTACAGTTGATCACTTGCAAGAAATTGCCAACTTTTGTGATAGTGACAATAATAATAACGAATTGCAAATTAAAATTAAAGGTCTCGAGAGTGATGTATCAGAAATTAAGAGCATAAATTTTAATGACACGAAAAAAAAATTGCTTAAAAAGTGCAAAAACTTTTATAGAAAAAATGATTCATCAAATTAAAGAAAGATTTAATGATAAAACACTGCGCTTAATAGAACTATGTGCATTTTTTCGAAGCTTTGGAGAATTTGTAAAAATAAATGAAATCAGTGTAAGGAGCTGTGCCATCTTTTTGGAATTCAGGAAGAGGATGCAGCAGTGGCAGATCTCCGTTCTTTTAAGTACGTTGCACACAGTAATTTAGATGATACCAGTTCAGATGTCGCTTCTTTCATTTTAAAAGCTGATATTGGATACGAAGTTTTGAAAAAACTTGCCGAGTGTGTATTGTGTGTACCAATTACAACAGCGAGTGTAGAAAGGTCATTTAGCACAATGAATAGAATTATGACAAAACTTAGAAATCGAATGGGGCAGGATACTTTACAATCGTGTATTAAAGTATCTATCGAAGGTGATGAGGAGCCAACAGATGAATTCATCGATGCAGTGATCACACATTATGCATCTTCGAAACCAAGACGCATTCGCTTAGTTTAAAGGTGAGCAATTACAAATTTAATACTGAACTTATGCGATTTATCAAAAACAGTGCTTTATAAGAAATAAGGACTAGTTTTATAAGGTAGATTTGATGGTTTTACATATAGAATATTATAATTACTATTTGTACTTTACAGTAACTGAATGTTATACACATTATATGGTATTATTTATTTAAATTGCTATTAATATTTTATAAAATTAAAGTATTTAAAAAAGAGTGAAATCTCTATTTCTTTAGTGGACATGATTGTTACGGAAGATTTGTTTTTATTAATATTAAGAAGTTATACTTAAACATAGACGCAGATAGAAGTATACAAATCGGGGTTCAATTTTAAATTTTGAAATGTTACATAACTTTTATCTTTCATAAGTTTGAAAATATTGCGGACGTTACAAAATAATTAAAAAATTAAGAGAAAAAAATATATAAATTTCATCTACAGTAAAAGGTTTTAACATAGTAGGGCGTCGTCCAACCATATTCTCCCCCCACGAAAAAAGGGAGAAAAATCTCCCTATTCCATTTAATATTGTCCGCGTCTATGTCTGAAAGCATTATTATTAAATAATAAGTAAATATCAAACAATAAAAATTTGTTATTGTATTATTAAGTATGTAAACTTTGTTATTGTTGTAACGAAGTTTTATAATTTGTGATTTATTGCCATTTTTCGGTGCTGTTTCATGAATAACTGTATATTAATAGAAATATTTCAGTGGTAAATTGTAGCAATGTTGATTCAAAACTTTTATGAAATGGGATATTCAAATCCTGTATGGCAAGTTAAACTGTAAGATATAATGAGATTAAATGAAAAACAAATGACCATAACTTATATAAGTTATATTTAGGAGTGACAGTAACCTAAGAATGCCACACTTATTTTTTATCTTTTCAATAATGGTTTGGGCACAAAAAAGTACAAGAGTACCTTAAATTAAATAGAATTTTTAAAAGTTTTTTAAATTGTCAATTTGAAATTAAAAAATAGAAACTTATATATAGCATGATCTATGGAAACAGAAGATTTTCAAAATCCCGACTGGAGAGATACTTGTTAAGACGGAAACTTTTTCTGATCGTCGGCGATTCCGCTTTAGCAGGTTTTAGTATATTAATGAAATCAGAGAAAATGTCATGTTGGAATACTAGTGTCCCCCCCCAAGGATCAAAAATCCCCCCCCCCGGAGGTAACGGTCTGGATTCAACACTGCCATTTATTCACGCTATGCACCTCCCGAGCTCCTTCCCCCCCCCCACAATTTGCCCCCGGGAACATGAATGATGTCTGCAAAATTTAGAAAAGTGCCCCGGAGGGCAAATTGGGTGAAGGGGCTCGGGAGGTGCATAACATGAATAAATTGTCACTGCCTTTCCAACTATATGTCGAATATGGGGTGTCGGTAAAAATTAGAAAAATGCCCCCCTCTTTTGTTCTACTATCACGCCACCTAGAACACACCTTCCCCCTCTCTTTGAAATACTAGTTGCACAAATGTGTTACTGTGCACACTGACTATATAGAAAAGGACTTATAAAATGTAGCAATTTCATAAATTTCACTCAGTTATTTCTATGTGAGGGCAAAAACTTATTGATACAACCTCGTATATACACTAACTAGTATTCAAATGCATTTATATATTTTTTAATTAAAAATATATTCAGGACTTTCTTTAAAAATCGGTTCAACGCGAACCCGACACAAAATAATCAAAACTCAGCTTTAAACCAACCCGAGCAGTTATTCAAACCGACGCAGGACTCGAGTACAAAGTATGTGAAGCACTTGGTACGACATCATAGCATATTACAATACACGTTTATGGTTTATTATGCTTTTACGAAACATTTAATATTCAATAATTTTACTGAAACATTATAAGTAATGAATGTAATTGTTTAATTAGGTCCTTGAAAGTAAACTGAATTCTGAGCATGTAAAAGGAAGTTACCTTGAGAAATCCAGAATTTCACCCTACTTTAGTTAAAAATTGAACCACGGTATTTCAAAGAATAAAAATGTCACAGCATGGCATTTCAAGGAGTAAAAATGTTGGCAACTGTCGTTCGTTGAGTTTTCGTTTTAAAATCAGATAAATGCTTCTTAATGCAACTATTTAAGTTATTATTTTTTTTTTTTTTTTGTATTATCCAATAGATATTAAAGTACAAAAATGTCGTTTGATCGAGATTGCTATTATTAACATGAAATTGTTCTTTAGCCACGTATTTGTACAGGAAGGCAGAAATAAAAAAAATAGGAGCATTCATCAAAATTCTCATTCTAAAAGTCACAGAATATAAAGTTCCTTATATTAGATGTAAATTCCCAACTGGGCGAAAAATGTCCGGACGAGGATTCGAACCAGGGATCTCCTGGCTGAAGCCGCCAGTGCTCTGTCATCTGAGCTATCCCGGACGAATCTGGTGGAACTTTTTCACCCAGCAAACCTTAGTTATTATAGCATCTGGTCTGAAACCTGGCTCAGCTCAACAGAATAAATCACAGGTAATGGAAGTCCAGAAATCGCTGGATACGAAATTACACTAGATTAATTTTAACACAATTATTCTAATTGTTAAATAAATCATATTAGATGTAAATTTCCAACTGGGCGAAAAACTGGGTGATTTATTCACAACGACGTCGCCGTGACGTCACCATGCCTTACGGGTAATACTCCATAGCTGTTTCCACACAACAAGTGGTGTAGAAGTATGTAGGAACTTTCTCATCTCTGTAGGGATGCCAGATTAAAAAGGCCATGTGGTTTTATTAATTGAGCGATAAAATTGGCTAAACTTGGCTACTCTGCCAAATTCATGATTATGAGTCATCGGGCCCGTATCCAAAGTGAGGAACGATTCCTTAAAAAACTAATTAATAGGTCTGATTTCTACAATTCTCCAACATATGCAGGGTGATTCAAAATAACGTGGCCAAAATGAAAGGACAAAGCAAACATATGGTATAGCTCGAACACATCCTGCTGCATAATGCGTGTCTCCAGACCTCTGGCCAAAACTCTGTGCAGTAGTATTGGTCCTGTAGCAGAACTGGTCGTAATTGTGCAACATGTGTAGAAATACAGTATAAATTAAATGATGTAAAATAATTTTTGTTTATTCTTCTCGTACTACATGTAATTTGAAACCCCCTCTAGCGGTTTCGGATAGAATTTGCGGCCCAATGTTCCTATCTGATTTTTAATTCTTTTTGTATGCCAGATTTGCCTTTTCATTTTAGCCGCATTATTTTGAATCACCCTGCATATACAGGGTCATCGAAAAATAATGCCTAGATTTGAAAAAAATCATAACATCGAAACTTTTTATGTTAAATGAGTAATTCTTTCACTACACGATAACTGGTGAACGCAAGTTTTGTTTTAGTTCACCCGAATTCGTTTGCGTGTCAGTGTTATGCGCGCATTAGTTGCGCAGTCGTCAAGGTCAGCCGACGCGCCAGACTGCAGCTGCTCAGTACGATGACCGTGCAACAAAAAGCACAGTACGCTGTTGAGCGTGCAACAAAAAGCACAGTGCGTGATTTGGTATGTGGAGTCAAATTCAATAGTCAGTGTACAGCGGCTTTTTCGGAGAACTTATCCAGGTCAAACTGCTCCTGGTGCTCACATTGTACATATTTGCTCCTGGTGCACACCGAACGGTGCTCACATTGAAACATACTAAGGTATGAAAAAAAATTATTTTTTGCCGCACATTATAAGACTAAAACCAATAAATTACCTTTCATATTTTTTGTGACAGTTATTTAAAATCTAGGCATTATTTTCCGATGACACTGTAGATATATGACTGGTGACTGGTTCAAAACGGTGAGCAAGGCGGGCACTTCATGACGTAATGTCTGTACTTTTTATCAGCAGCATAGAAAGAAAAAGGTGAAAATTTACACGCTGGAGTTACTTGCAAGGATTACTGGGATATCGAATAATAATTTTAATAAATATAAAAATAGTATTAAGAAACATTCTAAAGAAATAAAAATTAATGTATCAAATATGAAGGAATAGATCAGGAGTTTTTACAGAGAATTTTTGCTTTTAACAGGTGAAAGTTTTTAGAATAAGAAATAAAAAATGTGTTGATTCAAAGGCATGGGATTAAAATATAATTGGTATTTAAGATATTATTAAAAGACAGGGGGGAAATGTAGATATTGTAAGAATTTGGAATATTTCAATTAAGGT
This sequence comes from Maratus speciosus, assembly GCA_963932465.1. Classification (NCBI taxonomy): domain Eukaryota; kingdom Metazoa; phylum Arthropoda; class Arachnida; order Araneae; family Salticidae; genus Maratus; species Maratus speciosus. The sequence continues at coordinate 95,530,260 of OZ010791.1, forward strand.
AAGAATGGCGAATTTTTTTTAATTATTACACACACGCACATACATACACACACAGATATATACATATAATTAAACGTCTATTAAATATACTAGCTAAGAAACATCCTCAACTGTCAGTTCTGGATTATGGTATCGTTTGAAAGTTCTTGGCATGAGGATTAAAAGATTAAATCATTCATCAATCAATAAATAAAATAATAAAATATAATTAAAGCACAAATTTAAGACGCGTAATCCAACTATGCTTTCAAATCACTGAAATGAACAGAATAAAAAATGCTGATTGTAAATGGGCGATATTTATGTCAATTTTTTCGGTTTTTAATTCTGGCGCGATGCCAATATGAAAGATACGGCTTTTAATGAATTTCAAAACTGTATTTGAATGCATAATTACTATTTTTCATATAAATGTGATTTTTGCTATTGTTAGAGGGCATTCTAAAAAATATATTAGATGTAAAAAATCAACTACAGTTATCAATTAAGAAAAAAAAAAGCTTTCATTTATAATCTCTAACACGGGTTTATTCCATTTTTTATATAATAATGAATGTGCAATCGGCCAATTTGTCTTCCGGAAAAAGAAAAAGTGGAAATAGCCATTCGACTAAAAATATGCCTTCTTTCAATTTATGTTTTAAAAAAAGAAATAATCAGAAAGTTTTAATTTTTTGTAAATAATTACCTTACTTCACAAACATTAATATACAGGCATCAACAGAGACCAAATTACTAATTTAACATTTTAAAACTAATTTTTAAATTTTAATGAATTTAGTAATGAACATAAGTGAGCACGGTAATGACATCTACGGTAATCACAAATTAAGCAAAATATTTTTATTTTTCCCAGGCATAAATGCAGCCATTATATCTTCTGGCCCATACAATGATTTTCTATTTCTTATAGAATAAAAGCAGATTAAGAAATAAAGGTTCATTTAATTATCAATTAGAAGTGGGTACGGTGATGCATGACATACAAAAAAAAAAAAAAAATACTCACCATAACATTCAAAGTCTTTGCTTGTTTTATGGAAACTATAAAACTATTTACTCTATTCACCTAAACCTGATAACAAGTTCACTTTTGAGGAGTATTTTTGCCTTTATAAAAAGGCATGTGCTGCCCTCTAAAAAATTCCAGATGAACTTTTTATCAGAAGCATGGCAATGACACTCTTTCTTGGGACACAGTTTAAAATAATTATTAAGAATTGCAGATAAGTTTAATTAATGAAAATAAATATTTTTTTAATTAGTAGCATCTTAATAAATAAAAATGTATTAAAAAATTATAACCATCTGTTTTAAATAGAACTTTGTCAAATCTTTACCTAATAAATTGCTCGTTGGGACAACCTACGGTAATGACATTTTGACTACAAAAGAATATATTTATTATTTCTTAATTTTTTATAAATAATAATATATATGTAAATTACCATTAAAAATCATGATAATTAAAATGCAATAATTAAAATTATGAAATCTAACTATTTTCTGTGTAAATGTGAAAGGCCAGTAAAGCACGACACTTTTTGAAAATCAACCACTTATTCATTTTATCGACTCCGCGCGTAAAGGTCTGCACGGGCCTAGACTGCGGGCTGTGCCAGGCCGGCAAAATGAAGGAAAAATTTTTAAAGGGGCGGGCCGGCGGATTAAAGACAATTTTTTTATGGGCGAGCGGATAGAAAATTTTGGGCCAATATAAAAATTCAAAAGTATCAAACTAAGCCTCTAAAATGTGAACAGTTTTCAATAGACGTTATTGAGGCGAGGATAAGTATACATATGTTGCAGGCGCCGGTACTAGATTGACAACATCAGTGCGGAAATATAACAGTAAAGGATAGAGATCATCGGAAGTTGCATCATGTCTCAACCATGGCTTAATTATTTCAGAAGACTTGGTCCAGACCAGGATCAGGCTTACATTTTATTTCTACACTAGCGAACTTGCCCGGCGTTGCCCGGGTACGTCAAAAAACAGCAGGAATTGCGAAAAAGTTCTGGAAATCCCAATAAGATATCGCGAGAACATTTTAAATCACTGCACAAATTTCGAAAAGAGAAAAAAAAAATTATATATTGTGTTCGAAGATTGCAAGTTGATTCCTTTCACTAAAGTGGAGAAATAGTAGCAAATCACTAAAATACACTAAAAATCACATACAAAATTCCCTAATTTCGAAAATTGCTTTACGAAGTCCGAATAAACTTTATTGAAATGAGTGCAGAAAGTACTTTACGTCAAAAATGGAATGTCGAAAAATTGTAGCAGATAGCGAAGAAACGTAAAAAAAGAATTAAAAATCTCAAAAAGTTCAAAAATCACGAAAGTCAAAATTTACTATAATTGGATAAATGTTTCAAATCTAATTCTTTCGTCCTGCGGGCTCTCTTAAAATTTATGTTTGGGAAAGCATGCTAACCATTGTTTGATGTTACTTTTATTTATAATTTAATTTACTTGGATTACCTTAAATACAATTAATATAATCCCTTAAATTAATATTAGTTTTTGTTGCATTAAAATATCTCAATTTGTAGGTTTTCTCTAAGCAAGTAATCCTTATTGTTTTACAATGGAAGTCTATGGGAATTTGGCGAAATATTAGAGATATCGCTAAGTTGACATCACTTTTGGCGTCTAAATTTGGTCACCAAATTTGGCGATATATCGCCAAGATGGCGACTAACTTGGCGGTATTTGGCGACAGAACTGTGTGCCCCCATTCGGTAACCTTCTTATAGGTTTGAAGATGCATTAACTGCTGTTCAATAATCGCATAAAAAAAATCGCTAAAAATTCAAAAATCGCTGTACGAAACCCGAATAATTTTTTTTGAAAAGAGAACAAAATTTACTATATTGGGTTAAAAGAAACAAACCGTATTCTTTTCACTAATCTGGGACAATCGCCTCGAAACTTAAAAAAGTGAAAACTTAACTTAAAAATCGGATAACTTAAACGAAACTTAAAAATCGGATAAAAAATTAAATAAAAAAATCTAATTAAAAAATCGAAAATCGGGCTTCGAGGTGCAAAACTTCATATATAGATCTACCTTTCCCCCGAAATTTTGTAGCTCTACGTGCAGCGGTCTCTTCAGAACACCGTCGACACACTCACTCACACACAAACTTCTTTCCTTATTATTATAGATACTGAGCCTATATGACGGGCGGATACTGATGCTATTGTGCATTCCAATAGCTGGCGAACAGAAAGTACTCTGTCTAAAACATGTATTAACCTATAATTTTCAATTTTCCCATAAATATGTATGCAGTATTTTAGAAAAATGTCCTTTTGTGTATTAAGAAAAATCGTTTTTTTCTGTGGAAATTGAGTCGTGTCTGATTTCATTGATTTTTGCAAGGGCCGGGGCGGGCTCGGTCCTGGAAATTCTGGCCCGTGCAGGCTTTACTCCGCAGAGATGAGAGGTTGATTGAACATTGCTCCAGCTGGGAATCGAACTCTCGGCTTGCAGTGTGGGTGACACGGTACACGTGCTGACCACTACTTCACTTGGCGTCTTCAGAATAAGCATTTTTTCGAAATTAGCTTTCACAAACAATATAAATTGTGACCTATATATTAAATAAAAAAAAATAAAAAAAAATCCATTTCTAGGAGCTTTAAATATGAAGCGGGGGGGGGGGGGGGGAGAGGGCGCTAAAGATGAGTTCGAGCTCTTTTTTAGGTGCGTTCGTAATTACATAAATATGTAGCACCTATAGTCGTCGTTCAGACCGTCCGTCTATCTGCCCGTCCGCATATAACAGAGCAAAAACTACCCAACCGAATGGTCTGAAATTTTAAATATATGATTGTTGCAAAATTTTGTCGAGACATTTCCAATTTTATGAAAATCGGATGCATAGTGTAATGACAGGGACAGTCAAAAGTTTTTCGTTACATTACGCCCTATGGGAAAAAATTATCTCAAGTGCATTTTAATGATGTCACAGCCATTCGAACAGAGTGAAATTGATATGCACTTATGAAGTGCATTAAAATATGCATTCAGAACAATATGCGGTGCAAAAAACATTTATAAAATTAATTATAGTACGAACGCACCTCATTTGCCACATTTGACGTGGAAATTCCAACTTGTTTTTTTTAGACCATCCCCAATGATTTGAAATCCGAGCTCGAAATATTTTGTGTCACCAGAGCCCGAGCATGGTCGAACCTGATTCCGAAAGCAACCAACAGATAATTGTTAATAACATTTTTTTAATTGATTCAAAATTAATTTGCTCATTGAAAAATCTCTTCTTAAATAGAAATAAGTGTTAATCCTAAATATTCACTCACGAAAACGTATCGTGATTTTCATGTCCTTGAAAATCTGTTTAAAATAGAAAATTTGTCATTTATATCCAACCTTTGGCTAGAATTCTGCAGAAGTCACAGTTCTTATTCTTTTAGAATATTATTGTGCAACTATGGTAGAAAGACTGTTTTCCAGCAATTATGGCATAGGTATTAAATAAAAAGTAGGCGTAGACAAGAGATATCACACGGCTTCCTTATGTTATTATCACTGATCGTGCAAGGACTTCAGAATCATACAGAACATTTCTCCTTATATGTCACACATTTCTCCGGGAGGGATTTCTGTAGCTACTGCGGGGACAATATAGAGTTCTGGGGGGGGGGGGGGGGGGGACATCACTGAGAAAAAATTGGTAGTCAAAATTGAGTAAAAAGTAATCAATTTTAAATACGTCACATACTACTCAAAATAGCTCCAATCCAAATGAGCTCAAAATTGTGAAGCACATGTACTCATTTTTAGTTCCATGGTTGTGTTCAAATACGAATCGTTATGTACTGCCCCCTAAACCTAAAAATTAAAGTAAAAATGTACTGACATTTATTTCCCGTTCATAGTTATTAACAAAAAACGTTTAATTGATTATTTATTAAGAAAAATATCAAAATTATTAACAAGATACCCAAATCGAATATCTTTATTACAAGAACATTATTTCCAAGCACTTTTAAATTATTTTAAAATACTGTGAATAATTTGATATTTACATTAATAAACATCATTTATGCCGTCATAAATGAAATAAACCATTACAGGGTACAAAATTATCGTTTTGTTTCAGTTTGATAACATATGCTGCTTCAAAATTGAGAAAACATAGATTCACTTTTGATCCAAAAATACTCAATTCGATATGAGTACATCGATTTACTCATTTTTGAGTACTTCATTTTTTTCAGTGATCTCATTGCTCTGGGGGTGGGAGAATGCCCCCCGTACCACCCCCACCCACCCCACCCCCTCAACTCTACACTGCATCGATAACAATTCAATTCCTTTTCAAGCTTATTTTCAAACGATTGTGAAACACGTTAGGTAACTTAGACTGCAGTCTTGTTTTCAAGTAACAATTTTAATTTTCCATTTTTCAATTTGTGATTAATCCTTAACTGGTGAGGTGGGGTGGAGTGCTTTCACCCCAGAGAAATTCAAATTCTGAAATATTGCCAGGTACATTACTAGATGGACTGTGCACTTACATATATGTATGTACTCTTACAGTACTTTTTCAGTTGTTTTTATGTAAGTAAATAAAGCAAAATTCACAGGAAATTTAATTATTTGATTCTCTAAATTTTGTGAAGTGCACAAGTAATCAAGTTTTGGGGTTACATATAGCTCATTCATTCCATCATTACATATAGCTTATTCATTCCTGTCCTATTTATCTTTTTTTGTTATTTTTAATTGGCTTATTTCATTTTTCTTTTGCACGTAAAAATTTTACAAATTAAAATTAACTCTTTGGCAGAAATTGTTATTCATTTTCTTTCATTTTCATTAGTTATTAACCACCTGAAACTTACGTATTATCCAAGCATTTCATTGGCTGTTCGGGAAAAGGCTTTTCCGCCGTCAGATTTCCAAGAAATTTACATTTTAAATGAAATTTCATTCTTAAACTTCTAAACATCTGACAATATTACTTTTTACACCGTCACCGTCGTATAGAGAAAAAAATGTACTTTTAAATGCAATTTGTTTGAAAGCTGTATCTCAATTTGTTTCTGAGTTATTAATTTTTTTGTAGTTTTTATTATTTTTGTCATAGTGGCAACACTCTGTTGTCCATCTCTGTTGAAACTAAAGGGAAATACAGATTACTGTATAGACCAATCACAAAACGAATAAAATGCGGATTAAACCAATAAAAACCTTCAGATATGCTTTTGATTTCCTACCCTGACGAGAACAATAACCATTTTTCCAAATGGTTAATAAACATATTGAATATCTGACTTAATAAATATATTTAAAATATGAAATCATAAAAAAAGTAGCATTTGTACTGCCAAAAAAATATTTGCACACTACAAATAAAAATAGAACTAGAGGAATTATTTATAAGTTAAAAACAGTGCTAATATTTAGTATGGTTGCCTTTTGCTTCAATTACAGCTTGTAATCGTCTGGGCATTGATTCTATTAATTTGTGACATGTTTCACTGCTGATTTGTAGCCATTCTTCCCTAAGAGCTTGCTTAAGTTCTGATTTGTTAGAAATTTTCTTTTTCCTTATTTTCGCATCCGAAATATGCCATAAATTTTCAATCGGATTGAGGTATGGTGATTATGGTGGAGTTTTCAATTGATTTTTTACATTATAAAGCAACCATAACCTCGTAATATATGCAGTGTGTTTCGGATCGTTATCCTGTTGGAAATAATATGAATTAGGAATTCCTAATTTCAGAACACTATTAGATAAATGATCTCGCAATATATTAATATATTGTTTAGCATTCATATTGCCTTCAATAAAGGTCATATCGCCAACTCCGTTAAAAGACATGCATCCCCAAATCATTGCATGACGGCCGCCATGTTTTACAATTGGTTTCAAGTTTTTAATTTGAAGAGAAGTATTTGGCTTTCGCCATACAATTTTCTTACCATCTGAGTCAAAAATATTGAACTTGCTTTCATCGGAAAAAATAACAGTTTTCCAAAACTCTAGTGGTTTGTTGACATAAGCTTTTGCAAATTCAAGTCTCTTCACCCTATTTGTTTCACTAATAAATGGTTTTTTTCGAGGGGCTCTTCCTCGAATATTTGCATCATGAAGAATATTTCTAATTGATTGTTGTGTAACTATTGTTCCGGACGTTGAAGCGACATCAACAGCCAATTCTCGAGCACTTAGAAAAGGGTTTTTTGAAGATTCTTTTATGATGGCTCTCCTTTGCCTGGTATTTAGCATTCTTGGACGCCCAGTTCGCGGTTTATTTATTGTCGAACCAGTTTCTTTTTTCTTCTTAATTACATTACGAACACTAGAAAAGTTTAGATTTAATTTTTTACCTATTCTTCGGTAACTTAATCCAGAATTATGAAGAAATATAATCTTCTCACGGGTAGCAACAGACAGTTCACGCGTTTTCGGCGCCATTAGAACAAAAACTCCCCAGAATCCCTACTCCAGTTAATATATTACGTGACTTTAAAGTGTGGGGCTAATGTACTGCGGGACTGATATGCTAAACATTTGCATAATGTTCAAATTTAATGCCTTTTTTAACAGTCAATGCTTCTTGTGCAAATACTTTTTTGGTATGAGAAAATATTAATTTATTTTTTAAAATGTGCAATATTACTGTTTAATGAAAATGGGTAGTTATTTTTATTTTCTTCTTATTTAAATAAATGAATAATTAAGAGAATAGTATCAAATTTGCTTTCTATGGTTACTTATGCAAAAAATCGTCTGCGTGCAAATACTTTTTTTGCTCACTGTATAACTACTAGACCTGAATTTCCCTACCCTACTGTTGTCCATAAACAGTGTCTCTAATTCCCTTTATTTCTTCCAAATCTTTGACCTTTCTCAAAATAACGTGATGGTACAGCACAGCCCCGATTATCCGCGGAATTGGGTGGCAAGGGCACCGCGGATAACCCGAAAAAGACTGAAAATGGCGTGCAAACACGAAAAAAAAAAAGAAACTTCAACATAAAAACTATGTTTTAGTGTACAAAAAACATAATAAAACGTTTAAAATACATACATATGCACAGTACAGCAGAAACCTTTGCTTTACGCCTAAATCACTAAAATAAAAAACACTAAACAAGAAACAATGCCATACATACTGTACAAAAAGAGTTGAGTTACACCTTTTGAAAAACATCAGGCCCTTGTTTATGCTTTTTGCTTTGGAAACACATTTGTTCTTTATTCTAAATTGTAAACTGTTGTTTTTCTTTTAGTATGGAATAATTTTTATCTTGAAAATGAAGCTATTCTTGATATGCTCTCCTGGAATTTATCATAATAGTCTTACTTAATTGCTTAATATTTTAATTGCTGTGTTTACTTTTTATTATTAAAATCAAGAAAAGACATCAAGACTTTATATCTTATATTTCAAACATTGCAATCGAATCTAGAAATATTCTTCTATTACTTTCGAATACATGAAATTTTCTGTTTATATTTATTAGTAGGGCTTATTGTATTTTCCTTGCAGTTGGCTTGAATTAAAATAATTCGCTTCGCGGATAATCGAGGCTTTACTGTATTTTCATATGAACTGCGATTATGACTCGCACGTAATAGAAGACAAAAAATTTGAAAACCTTAAACTAATGCTGGTTTTTTCTAAATATATGTAATTTTTCAAGGTTTAAATCTCACATTTACTGTATTGTTTGAAATTGCTTCCTTAACTATTCATTTAGCAATTGCGTACTCTTATTATTTTCATGCTCAATGATTCCAAGATAGGAAAATAGAAATCAATCTAGTTTTGTTTTTAATTATTTAAATGAAAGAGGTGTATTTTAACTTTCATTAAACAAACCAATAATTATAATTTTTATGCTTTTAGTTTCAGTATTTTTCTTTGGAAAGGATTTTTTAGTATAAGTATCATTATCATACACACACATTGCGCATATAATTTCAGTTGAAAAATAAAGCAATTTGTTTCAAGTTGGGAATTTTTTTAATCCCCCCCCCCCGAAAACATATTTGTAGCTACGCCCCTGCCTGAGCCCAAGTTGGCATTTTGCCAGGGGCGCCATTTGAGGGGGGCTGGGGGGGGGGGCTATAGCCCCCCACAAGGAATTTGATATTTCAGAAAATTTATCAACCATCAAATGTAGGGATGCACCGAATAGTGATTTTGGATGAATACCGAATATTTGGCCTGCAGGTAAACCGAATACCGAATATTCGGCCAGCTGAATACCGAATATTAGGCATGCCGAATAGTATCTATTCGGTCGAATACCGAATATTCGGCTGGCCAAATATTTTTATATCTCAGTGTTTAACGTTTAAAAGTTAAATTTTAAGCAATTTTTTATAATATTTAGCACAGATACTTCCATTTTGACAAACAAGACTTTTTTTATAAGTAAATTTTGTACTAAAAAAAAGTATGTTTTGAGTTATTATTTAAGAAGAGGATGGTTTAAAAAATTTTAAATAACAAAACTTAAATTCCATCACTTCAATTAATTCAAAAAAATAAAAAGAATTCTCTCATATTGAACAAGAAGCAACATATCATTCCATTTCTTTCATCAAAAATGAAAGGTGTACAAGCCGTAGCAGAATTTTCGTTTATAACTGTATAAAAATGAAAATATTTTAGCGAAATTTGCATCACATTAATTTGCTTGTGTAGAATGTGATGATATCCTTGGAAGACACTGGATTTTGGCCAGTGGTACAGTATGTATAAGTATTGTTAGCTGCATTCTTAATAAAATAATGTCTAGCTCAGTGCTGTTTAGATATGAATGGTTGCTATTTCCAGCACTTCTCGTCATGTTATCATATTTCACAGAAATTAAAGTAACTATGTTGGCAATATAGTTACAATACCTTCTTTATTGTTAAAGTAACAAAAGAAAATTAAAGTTTGACTTGGGGATACACCGTATTTCTGAGTGAATAAGTGAATTGCGATTCTAATTTACTGGACAAAAAATTGCTTGTTTTGAAGCTTATTATTACCCCAGAAATCATCTTCCATTTTGTTTAGAAACACCCTGTTTGCGAAAAAGCAAGAAACGGATTATTTACCAGACAATGCTCTCAGTAACTTGCATTTCCACAGTTATTAATTCCCATGAAAAAATTAAATGTCATTAATGGTTAATTTTTTTAAGTGACATTTTTAAAACAACAAATAAATAATATAAAATCAATCTCTTTTATTTAAAGATTCTAATTATTCTGACTATCTTTATTAATTGACAGTTAAAAGTAGAAGTTGTGTAACGTTTTAAAAAATATTTTAAAGAGGTTTTTTAAGTAGTCGGCAAACCGAATACACTGTAAAAAAAATTCCGCAACGTTCCTGGGAAAAAATGGGCAGCTGAGTTGCCCATTATTTCCAAGAAACATTTCTTGAAAATGACTGGAACTTTACTGTATATGTTAAAAACTTTCTACAGAAATGCCAGTAAGTTTCCTGCGAAATACCAGGAATATTTCTGTTGACAGCAAAACATTACTGACATTTCACAGCATGCGGGATCCGCAGACGATTTTTACATTTCCAGTTGACAATTTTCGTTTTATTATCATTATTTGTTAGAATGAAAAAATATTTTGAAATTGACATCAAAATTATTATTTATAATTTACACGAAAAAATAAATTTTCAGTTAAAATTCAATAAAGTAAATATATATGTGATATATTGTTTCTGAACTTTGCTTAAAATATAAAAATATATAAATGTAAATAATAATTAGAAAAAAATCTAGACATAAAATATTTTGGATTTTCGTCAGTAATTATGTTAGTTTACAAGTTAGATAAAATACATATAAATTTTCATGAAAAAAAAAACCTAAACGTAATTGTATATTTTTTTCCGAAAATAAAAAAAAATTCAAATTTGCAGCAATTCAAAGTGTCAAATATATGTCAAATTTAAATCAAATTGTAATAAAGTGTTAAAATATAAAATTAATTAAAAAAGAAAAAAAAGTCAAGAGGTAGCATCGAACTCGGGCCGTACGGGTGGCGTGCGAGCTTTCTGCGTCTACACCACGAAAGACACGTTGAGAGCTGCAAACTAATGGGTATTTGAAACGTATGCTAAACCTCGGCATCTAATTTCTGAAAATCTAAGGCCCATTTGAAGAAATCCTTTCACAAGAATAATTAGAGATAAGAACTCTAAAACATACTTTAAATTAATCAAAATCGGTGAGAATCATATTTGATGGTCCCCTGGTTAATGGAGATCCAAATAATAGGTGTATTTTTTTTTACACAGTCTGCTCGTTAAAGATTCCACAGACAAGTACGAGAGATAATCTCTTAGCGATGTCAAAGAGGTATTGTATTTTCATCTGAATTGTCTTGACAATAGAGACGTAAAGGATTATGTCGTCTATTGATTTATTTGCATTCCATATTGATTTTTTTACATTCATTTAAGGAATTCGTTTTCGACACTCGCGCGCGAGCAACGGATTATAGCAAAAAAATAATAAATGGCGGCCGCAGCGTTTTGCTGTTTCCAACTTTTGTTCAGGAACGTTTCAGATAAGAAAACCAGAATTTCACAGGAAAGAGCTAAATTATTCTGAAAACCTGAGAAAAGGCGAAACGTTCGTGGATTTTACATGGAACGTTACCATTTTTTTTACAGTGTAGTTTGATATTCGGCCTAACCGAATATTCGGTAGTATGGCCGAATATCGAATAGATACCGAATATTCGGTGCATCCCTAATCAAATGTCAGATTCAGACAAATATTAGAAAATTGCTCAAACTCTAAAATAACTTATCAGATTTTATTGCAATAAAAACATATGCATTAAATAAATGCTTATGCATAGAAATTAATAATTATCAAAAACATTTCCTAAAGCCTTATTATTCGAACTCCCTCAAGGTGAGACATATATCTTTAACGAGTACTTTGGTTAATTTTAAAAATACATGTGAGAATTTTTTTTATCAGTTGTTTCTCAGCTGTGTGCACATTGATCATGGGAAAACTCGTCAAAATCATTGGCACAACAGTCACAATGATTTTCTTCCAGCAATTCTGAAATAAGCGCAAAGAAAATAATAACATTTAAATCCCACTGATGACGGTCTTGTGATGACTGAAAACGTTCTGGGTTTTTCTATAATTTCGAAATTATATGTATGCACATGAAAGTAATTCTTGTGCATTTATTTGTGTTTTTTATATGAATCTTAATTATAAATTTTACTTTTTCTGTAGAAAAATTAAGATATATATAGTATTCATTAATGGTCAAATATGTAGTTTTTTTACCTGAAAAATATTCAGAATTTCTTTGAAAAATCGGATTAACATGAAACCATCTCATAGTAGTGAAAACACAATCCGAAAAAAATTAACGCTTTACCTTCACTTGCAGAAAATTACTAACGAAAATTTTCTTATACTTACAGATCACAAAATTTGCAAATTTCGTAACCTTTTCATGACGTTCGTTGGCTGATTATCTGATGATTGATTGAATTTCATGATTCTTTTTTCACGATCATCTGACGAAATTTGCGATTTTTTCCGCGATCGATTCACGCAATTCATGATTTTTTTCTGAAAGCGTTATACGAAGTGGATTTTTTTTCGCGCGAGCACTTGCCGAAATTCACAATTCACGATTCCTTATCACTATCATTTATTGAAGTTCGTGATTTTGTTTCTGCTACCGACTAATAATATTTGTGATTTTTTTGCATGAGAGTTAGACAAAATTTTGGACCTTATTACGTGATCGTTTGACGAATTTCTCCTCGATTTTATTGCACGATTGTTCGACTAAATTTTCGTGATTTTTTGAGCAATCTTTTGACGAAATTCGCGATTTTTTTCGCAATCCTTTTACGAAATTCAAGATTTCTGTTTGTGCAATCATTTGACGAAATCCGTATTTCTTTTTGCAATCTCTGATGAAATTAGCGATATTTTCCACGGTCGTTTGAAGAAATTAGCGATTTTTTAAGCGATCATTTTGAGACTTTTTTTTTCAAAATTCCAAGATTCGCGATTTTTTTCTACGACCCATTGACGAATTGATTTTGCGGATTTCGAAAGAAAGAAAAATCGCGGACTTTCACGAAAATTAAAAAAAAAAAATTGTGGAATAATAGCATGCTTGTGAAAGAAGTTATGGAAACAAAATCACGTAGAGCATGTTTGTGCGGGAATTTTTTTATGTGTGATTTGTACAGTTCTGCAATTTTCCACGTTCCCTGTTCCTCAAAGAAAAATTTTCTTTGTCCTTCGTCATGAAACTCATGAAATGGCACCCCTGTAAGTAAAACTTCGAAAGGGACTAGAAAAAGCTCCATTTAAACAGGTTTCCGTCTTAGCAAGTATACTTGTATGATGTTTTTTCAACGAAATTTGATTTTTCCCCCTCAGAAAGAAATCTGTTATAGACAGGTTTCGTTTTCACAAATTTTACTCTAATGCATCTCTTTTCAGAGTTATACTATAGAGCGGATGGTTTAACAGCCAGTGAGGATACCTGTAAAAATGAAACCTGTCTATAATAGAATCCTGTCTAAAAAGAATAAAAAAATCATGTCCGATACATTAAAATTTTACCTTCTAAGACGAAAACCTGTCTAAAACGAAATATTTCATTGGTTCCGAGTACAGTGGCTAGAATAGATAGTGTGCCGTTCATTGGTTACCATAATGCTTTTTTTTTGGTCGTGAAAGGAGGACGCCGCAAGGTGGCGCGCATGGTATCATCGACTGGGAATTTTGAAAGCTTTTAGCGCACTGACAGTGAAGCATATTGTAAACAAACGCGAGTTTTTCCTATAAAGTTTTAATTATATCTGTTTAAGAAACAAAATATGAGTGAAAAACTAACAAAAAATATCAGAAAAGGTATTGTTTTGCGCCTGGTTGTCGTAATTTGTTTTTTAAACAAGTGTATAAAGCAAAATGTATCTGTTTTCAATTAATTGATCTCGAATTTTGTTCTAAAGAAAAAAAAAATGCATTTTTAGAATATTGTTTGATTAAGTTTTCATAAGTGCAATATGTTTAGTTTCTAATTTATATTATGCTTAAAAATATTTATTGTCAGCAGTAAGTTGACTATTTTGAAAATATCGGATATAATATCGAAAATATCGGATATTTTTTATATTTTCGAAAATATCATGTTATTAACGAACCCTGGGCCCAGGGGAAGGAGATTAATCCACAGAGCAATGAGGTGTCCCTCCGGAAGATTTGATATTTTGCTTTCAATGGTCAAAAAGTGTAATCCCCCCCCCTCCCCCGGAGCTACAAAAATCCCTCCCGGAAAAAAAGTATCTGAATTCAACACTGGTTTGCACAGTTTTGGAAGTAGTGAACAGTTGTTGGTATTTGTAAATAAAACTAATGCGAATATACCCTTTGAAATTATTTACTTTTCATACATAATTCATAAAGAAATTTTTTTTTAAATAATTTTCTTAAGAATTTTAATATGTGATTTACAGTGTGAGAAACATTTATTTAACAAATGTTCCTTTGCTTTGAAAATAACACTAAATTTTGCTATTGGGAATTTATTTTTATATATTCATTGCATGTTTGTACCCGTGTTGAATTCAGGGGAGACATTCCTCCCCCGAAAAATGAGATGCCACACCCCCCGGAAGATTTGAGATTTTGTGTTTTCAATGGTCAAAAGGTGCAATTCACCCCCCCCCCCCCCCAGAGCCACTGAAATCCCTCCCGGAGAAAAGTGTCTGAATTCAACACTGGTTTGCACAATTTTGGAAGTAGCGAACATTGTTGGTTTTTGTAAATAAAGCTAAAGCGAATTTAACCTTCGGATATTATTTTTGAAACTATTTACTTTTCATACATAATTCATAAAGAAATTTCTTTTTAATAATTTTTCTTAAGAATTTTAATATGTGATTTCAAGTGTAAGAAAGATTTATTTAACAAATGAGGCTTTGTTTTGAAAGTAACACAAAATAAATATTACCATTGGGAGTTTATTTTTAAATATTCATTGTATGTTTGCACAGCTTTAGAAGTAGTGAACAGTTGTTGGTATTTGTAAATAAAGCTAAAGCGAATTTAGCAATTGAATTTATTTGCTTTTCACACATATAATTTTTATTTAAAAAATATGTCTCTGTTCTAAAAGTTTGTAAATAGTATATTTATTATTGAAATATTTCAGACTTGTTTTCATCTAAATATCAATTTCTAAATTTAATGTCTTCTTACATAATATTAAAATAAGTATCTAAAAAGCATTAATTTATCCGATCTGCTTTCGGAAATTTCCAGTCTATACTGCAGTCACCGCCATCTATTGGAGGATTACTTTCCCGGTCATTTTTTTAGCGTCGAACGACACACTATATATTCTAGGCACTGTAGTTCCGAGTTTCCGTATTCGAAGTTTTTACTGTTATTGTAAGCATAAGTCAGTAAACGTTTCTCATGCAGGGGGGGGGGGGGGGTAGACCTCCTGGATACTACTCATAGCTATATAGCATCCCTCAAAAAATGTTTGCCCCCCCCCCCCAAGAAAGTTCTGAAATGGCGCCCCTGCATTTTGCGTCTTTGCTTAAAGCATAAATCTAAATTGATGCATCGGTTCTAAATAGTTACATCAATTATTTTTTTATTATTTATTAGATGGAGATACATAAAAATATTTACACCATTTATTTTTCTTGATTTCGCCTTTTATTTTCTTCCAAAATTATGGATAAAAAGTGCGAGAAATATCTGAAATGTATCGTACTATGCAATGCTTTGGAAAAAATAAATAATCACATCATTGCATAGCTGATGAGTGATTATTGTTAATAAGTTATTGATTATAGCCATGAATGATAAATAACACACATATTTCATATGATGGATTGTCTAAGTATCAAATAAATCTTAGAATTTGTAGGAATAAAATCAGCGCATGCGTGTACTCCGCGTAGTTTAAAAGGCTGCTTTGAAGTGGGGAATTTCCCTTTTATTGAGAGTTATGGTTTAGAGTGAATTCCTCCAACATTTTTACAGACTTTGAATTCAGAGTCTTGTTTTCAGTTTCATTGATTGATCACCTTCTGGAAAGCGTCGCATGCGAAGATCTGAAAATAGTTTTTCCTATTACATATAATTCTCGCAGTGAGTAAATATTTCTTTACATTTTTGCACGAATCAACAAAAGTATTGTCGAACTTTCTATTTTCGTTCGTAATGCCAATGATCGACAAGTTGATGAATGGATTTCTTTTTAACACGCAGTTATTATTATTAAATTTTCTAAAATTATGTATATTATTAAAGGAAGAAATATATTTATTTAAACATGTTTGATTACATATATGTTCTGCAATACATATGTATGAGTTTACAGGACCATCGCTGAGACTTTTCATTGTGTGTGTGTGTGTGTGTGGGGGGGGGGGGGGGGGGGGCATTAAATTGCCAAGTCAAATATCAGTATTTTCCAGCTAGTTTTATAATTTTGCCAAGTTACCACAATTATAAAATGTAACATAGTTCTTATTTGTTAAAAGTTTAATAATATTCCCAATTAGATTTGTTACATAATTAAGAGAAGGAAAGTTTTTTTTCCAACTGGATGAATCATATTCATAGTTGGAGTAGCCAGAAGCATCGCGATGGGGGGGGGGGAACATTGGGGATTTTACATATACCCCCCCACCCCTAATATATGTAAAATTGGGGAATTTGAGCTAGGAGTTAAATAATTATAGATTTTTGAAACATTTTTGCTTTTTTTAATAAAAAGTTTAAAAAAAAAGAATTTTTTATTGTTTTGCTGACTATTTTTCTGAGTTCTGTAATAGTAAAATAGTTAAACTTTCAAAGAAATACAAAAACAGCCAGAATCAATTTCTCATTATGTTTCTCTGTGCTACAAAAATATCATTCATCTACCGGACAGCTGAATTTCGCTATAGTTGTCCATCAACAATGTCTCTAATGCATTTCCTCCAAAACTTGTTCCTTTCTCAAAAATCTAAAAATATGAGGCTATTTTCATATGAAGTAAGATTATGACTCGTACACAATTGAAGACCAAAACCTTCATTAAATGAACCAATAATTATAATTTTTAAGTTTTAGTTCAGCATTTTTCTTTGGAATTTTTTTTTACCGTATAAGTATCATTATCATTAAACACACATTTGGACATATCATTTAAGTTGGAAAATAGAGCAATTTGTTTCACGTTGGGGAAAATTTTGAACTCTTCCCCCCCCCCCCCCGCCCCTCGAAATTTTTTTTGTAGCTACGCCCCTGTGGGTAGCACAGTTGATGTTGATAGATTTGTAACTTTTGCAAAGTCTACCAAAAATAGAAAGTGTATTATATTTCTTATTAATGTTTTAAACAAATTTGCCAACTAAGTTCGTAAATTTGCCAAGTATGATAGCATTCGCGAACGTAGTTTTGGGAGGGCGGGGTGAGAGGCTCCTCGCCTACATAATATATTAAAATTTTAATATCTTATGTAGTAATAAAGATGGTCGTCGATTTATTTCCTAATTATAAATTTTCTGTTTAACCTTTTTTTCCTCCTCATAAATTCATTTACCCATATAAATAAATTTGGCATCAAATTTTACCTTTGCACTAATCACCTATGCCTGTATTATCAGCATAGTATCCAAAAAAAAAAAAAAGAACTAAGGAAATTTGATAATGCGCGTCTTATTTTATTTATTGAAAATTGAACTATATTCAGCATCAATAGGTTTATATATCAATCTTCATTTGAGGACTAACGAATTAACTTGGAAGCTTTGAGAAAATGTTGCATGGAATAATAGAAAATCAAGTCTATACAAGTAATTATGTAGGGGAGACCTGGGGAATGTCGCCACTCGGGGTTATGTCGCCACCCCCCCCCCCCTCGTTTAAAAACTAACGGAAGTTTGAGATAGTGAATGCGCCTGCACTATAGCAGCCAACGATAGAAAGCAGTGCCTAGAGTGAGAGTGATTTTGTTGTACGTCGTTCGTTTGTTCTAGTGAAAAATTTAGTTTTCATCTAGTTGCTTCATATTTTGGAGCTTCAAATGAGTAGAGGTAAACTCCTTTTATTGTAACATTAGGTACTTAAGATAATACTTCCCGTAATCTATATGCATTCGCCGACATTTTGATGCAATTTGTCGAACAACTTTGGATCTTCTTTCGGCTTTGCTGGGAGATTTCCTCTATATTGTCCTCTCGGGGTAATGCCGCCACTATGGCGAAGAGTGACTTTTGCAATTTGAGGTAAATTGTAAGCTTAGCACATTAATAAATCTAGCTTAAGAAACATTGTAATTATTCATTATTCTGCTAAATTGCCATTGCTTTCTAAATATTTTCAGTAGGTTATGTGTTTCGTAGTATTCCTTTTATATATTTACTAGGTTATTAACCCTCTCGTTGCGTAATTGTTTTATCAAAATAGCTTCAAAAATTGCGTACTTAATTCTTTCGCGACGAGCGTCTTTTAAGAATTTTTATTCTTTTGCCACCGGTTTTTCAAAACAAAAATTTTCGTCTGATTTAATCGGGAAAATGCTCCGATTAGATAAGGCAAAATTTACAATAAAAAGTATCTGGTGGAAATGATCAAGGCGGGTTAATTAGACGGAGAAAATGCATCCCCAATGAAATCAAGGGTTGCGCAAATTTTTCTACTTTTATGCTGCATTAATTGTGGTAATTGCTGTAAACTGTGGAATTACCCAGTATCCTGGGTAATCCCGCCACTGTACAGAAGTTGAAAGAATTTTTTTTTTATGTGTGCTTACTTTACAGTTATGATTACGGTTAAATTTATACAGATACTAAAGATCATGATTCAGCTTTAAAATTTTCACTATTAAAAAATAAACTTTTTTAAGGTGAAAAAGTTAAAATTCCCTTAAGGTGTCGTCATTCCCCCGGTCTCCTCTATGAAATACTTATGTTTGATGATGAAATTGGTGATTTATCTATGTGTGTACAAACCAATTGATTTTTATTGTAATTTTAACAGATTTTACAGTAATTTTTAGTTATTTTTTATTCTAGTTGAACTTCAACATTGAAAGTTGGGGTTATGTTTTGCATCTTAAGAAGTTCTCTGCGTCTAAGCGTCAGAAGTTCTTAGAAAATCATTTTTATGATGCGTTAATGCATTTAAAAATGATTTTCTAAGCTGCGTTAATGCATTTTAAATATTTATAAACTATTCATAGTCGTTTTAAAGAGAAAAAAATAGTTTTATCTAAATTAGAACTGGTGTAATCTCTATGTATATAAAAGTTTTATAATGTAACTTAGGCAGTTTAAAAGTTGAAAAAAAAAAATGCTATTTTAAAGAAAGTTTCAATGAACAAGTGATAAACACCAATTCAATTTACAGAAATATTTGTTAGTACTACAAGTACAGTAAACTTCGTAAAAATGGTTGATTTCTAACAAAATTATAAATTACTCGATATGGGCTTTCCTTACATCAGTCTAACGTATAAAGCGGAAGGCTGGTGGGCCAACCCTTCCGAAATTTAAAGAAAATATATCTAGTTTTGCAAACTAATTTAAACCCACTAAGACTCAAAAGGAAGCAGAAAAACATTCCTTTTTAGAAAGATTTTGAATGTAGGGGAGACCGGGGGAATGCCGCCAACCCGGGTTATGCCGCCACCCCACCTAGTTTAAAAACTAACGGCAGTTTGAGATAGTAAATGTGCTTGCACTATAGCGGCCAACAATAGAAACAGTTCCTAAACTGAGAGTGACTTTGCTGTACGTCGTTCGTTTGTTCTAGGGAAAAATGTAGTTTTCATCTAGTTGCTTATTATTTTGGAGCTTCAAATGAGTAGAGATAAGCATCTTTTATTGTAACATTAGGTATTTAAGATAATATGACCCGTAATCTACATGCATTCCCCGACATTTTGATGCAATGTGTTGAACAAGTTCGGTTCTTCTTTCGGCTTTGCTTGGGGATTTCCGCTATATTGTCCTCTCGGGGTAATGCCGCCGCCATGCAAATTGGTTGAGAAATGGCCTCATTTTAATGTAGTAGAGCCGATTCAGCAGAGTGACTTTTGCAATATGAAGTAAATTGTAAGCTTAACCATTATTCTGCTCAATTACATTGCTTTCTAACTATTTTCAGTAGGCTGTGTGTTTCCTAGTATCCATTTGATGCATGTACTAGGTCATTAAAGAGTGGCGGCATTACCCCGGTACAGTGGCGGAATTACCCCAGTATCCTGGGTAATCCCGCCACTGTGCAGAGGCTTAAAAAATATTTTTTTATATGTGCTTACTTTACAGTTATGATTACGGTTAAATTTATCTAACAAAAACATAGCTGTGAAAAAACGGAGCCAAGTTCTGTAATGACAATGGCAAGAAAAGAAGTGATATCTAAGTGGGTGCCAAGTTCAAATAAAATTCACTCAAACTTACCTACTGAAGTATTATAGCATTTTTTAAATTGTTTAGAAATAAAAATTATTGATAGCATATTAATAATAAATCTAGAACTTGGCAAGTTTTTACCTACAAGTCATTTATTTTTATTAATGACATTATTATATCTAAACTTGCTCCTTCCCCTTGAAGGATGGTGTGATAAAACATATCCCACCTAATTTTAACTGCAAAATGCCACATTGACACTAGAATTCAGGGCTAAAAAGTTTAATTTTATTAAATACGTGAAAAGAAGCTTTTACCCATTTTGAAATAAATTTGTTTTTAAATTCTGGTGTGATCGAATCATTTCAGCATGTCACGAATAAAAGCTCTTTGCCCCTGAAGGGTTAAAAAGGGGTGCAGTCTCTAGAGGGATGACCAATAACAAGAGTAAAGGTAACTGTCTCTTTCTCAGGCCTTGCCTGAGGCCCTCAGGCTTTGCCTTCTCAGGCCTCTTTCTCAGGCCTAGTCTGTTTGCATTGGGGTTTCCGAAGGGTGGGTGCTAGAATAATAACCAAAGACGAGCGGGAATGTATTTGTGTATTTATTGGTTTATCAAATCTTTAACATGAGTCATTTGTTTATAATAATAACCATATAAATTTTTTTATAATGACATTGTTGTTAATCATCATCATTTTATTAAGACATGAAATTGATAGGCATAGCATTTATCAAAAACTTGCCAAGTTCTAGATTTATTATTAATATGCTATCAATAATTATTATTTCTAAACAATTTAAAAAAATGCTATAATACTTCAGTAGGTGAATTTGAGTGAATTTTATTTGAACTTGGCACCCACTTAGATATCACTTCTTTTCTTGCCATTGTCATTACAGAACTTGGCTCCGTTTTTTCACAGCTATGTTTTTGTTAGATATCATTACTTTTTGTAAAGTTACAATATATTTAGACACTTTACTTAATGTTTTTTAATGTGTTTACATGAGACTATTTTATTCACCAAGCAACATTCAATTTTAATTTAAATTTCCTACAACAAACTATTTGGCTGTCAATTTGCGGCAGAAACCTATATTTTAATACTGCTACACTGAATGCATGTTTTGAAACGAAATGTATTGATTCGAAATTTTTATTGCTTCTGAAACAACAATTCCTATTAAATTCCTATATTAAATCCTCCTATTAAATTTTCCAATTAAATATCCTATAGCTGGGCCTGCTTTTTTGTACTGGAAGTGAAAAATAAAGTTATGTGCTTATGCCACACTATGTATCATTCATCCATGGGTGCGGGCAAAGAGGCAGTGCAGAGGAAGGACATTGCCCCTCCCTGGATTTTTAAATTTAATTAACTAAATAAACTTTTCTCTGATGATTTTGAAAATAACAAGTGGATAAGTGTGATCACAGATCGCACAGAGGGTTTTGTTTAATATTCCTTTCAAAAAACTTTATCCTTTTGAAAAATCTGTTAGTTCCACATTTCGCAACCAGGGGCGCCATCTGTTCTAAACAAACCTCTATCCGAACGAAACTCCGTTTTACATACTATCCGTAGATATATTAGTCGAGTGGATTGAGCCCATAGTACCCGAGATAAGTAGGTGCACCTGGCGATAAAAAGTGGAACTAAAATATGTAAGACTATGGTGCATAATATGAAAGAATGGTCAAAGGGGTGTCAGCAAAAGTTGGAAAAGTGCTCCCCGGGTGAAAAGGGCGGATGTTAGAAAAATTGATTAAAATACACAAGTTAGAGCCCGGAGGAGTAAATAATATAAGACTTTTTGAAAGTTTTATGATTTGTCGTGTGCTCTGACGTATTCAGCTATACGTATGCAAAAAGTCATGTCTCCAACTTAATTAGGGACTCCCTTAGAAAGAATTGCTTAAAATACATATGTGGTAGCTCAAAGGGCTAAGCGTAAGACTTTTTAAAGGTTTTATGATTTGTCGCCTAGCCTTAGGTGTTCTGCTATAAGTATGCAAAATTTCAAATCTGCAATTTAATAAGGGGCTCAGTTAGAAAGAATTGCTTAAAATACGCATGTGGAAGCCCAAAGGGTTAAATGTACGACTTTTTCAAAATTTTATGATTTCCCGTTTGATGTGAGGTGTTCAGATATAAGTATGCAAAATTTCACGCCTCCAACCTAATTAGAGGCTCACTTTGAAAGAATTGTTTAAAATACACATGGGGTAGCCCAAAGGGTTAAATGTACGACTTTTTCAAAATTTTATGATTTCTCGTTTGATGTGAGGTGTTCAGCTATAAGTATGCAAAATTTCACGCCTCCAACCTAATTAGGGTTCACTTAGAAAGAATTGTTTAAAATACACATGTGGGAGCGCAAAGGGTTAAATGTACAACTTTTTCAAAATTTTATGATTTGTAGTTTGATGTGAGGTGTTTAGCTATAATTATGTACAATTTCACACCTCCAACCTAATTAGGGGCTCACTTAGAAAGGATTGTTTAAATACACATGTGAGAACCCAAAGGGTTAAATTTACAACTTTTTCAAAATTTTATGATTTGTCATTTGATGTGAGGTGTTCAGCTGTAAATATGCAAAATTTCACGCCTCCAACATGTATAGTTTCTGAGAACGGGCTCTGTGACGGACAGAATATCTCAATTTGTTGATTTTCTGTAAGCAAGTAAACCCAGATAAACCCCCAGTAAGTAGACAGGTTTTCAATGGAAGTCTATGGGAATTTGGCGAAATATAAGAGATATCGCCAAGGTGGCGTCACTTTTGGCGACTAATTTTGGTCGCCAAATTTGGCGACATATCGCCATGTTGGCGAGAAACTTGGCGGTATTTGGCGACAGAACAGCGACCCCTCCTACGGCAAATTAAAATTTCGCCTAATAGACGCAACGGTAAAGTAAAAATGAGCACTCCCAAGTGGGTAATTGATCGATTTTCACAATTTTTTAATTTTTTTCCTTAGTTTTATAGTGCAAATGAACTTCGCACCAAATTTGAAGTCTGTAGCTGCAGTAGATATACGAGATCTTTTTGATGAGTGAGTCAGTCAGTCAGTCAGTCAGTGGTAAAATTATCGGATATTAGACATTTTCAAATGTCATTATCTTGGAAACTAATCATGCGTTATTTATAAAATTTTGGATTTTAGGTAATTAGGGTGGCCTTACTACACATTTCGTATAACAAGTACGTAGGTCTCATAGATTTACAGTTGTAGAGCATTGAAATTAGATGAAAACAGCTCGAAATGGTTCGTGTAAATAACACACGGCTATGTCAGGCGAACTTGGCTGACACACTGCCGTGTGTCTAGATGCAGATACTAAAGATCATGATTCAGTTTTAGAATTTTTACTATTAAAAAATAAACATTTTTTCGAGGTGAAAAAATTTAAATTCCCTTAAGGTGTCGCCATTCCCCCGGTCTCCCCTACGTCATTTAGCCGGAATCATGAAATTTTTCGTTTAATCAAGGGTTTTATTATACACAGGTTCTAATTTCATAGATTTATTGTATAAAGCACGGTATATGGTGTTTAAAATTGCATTCTAAATTTTCCTGATTTTTTTTTTTTTAACACTAATAAAATACCTACTCTTGCTGTTTTTCCGTTTGAAATCTCTGATTCCAGGTAATCCCTAGATGTTCTTAGTATAAATTGCAAATTTTTCAAAAAAAAAAAAAAAATCAAATTCTTGTTATTTAACACGATAATTAATGTGTTATTTTATTTGAGTAACATTCCAAAATATTGCTTAATAAGGTCAACGGCGTAGGATGGAAATTGACTCTCTTTTTTTCATCGGATTATATATAGTATCTCTTTTTAAGTACATTTTAACTAAAGAGAACTTTTTCTATGAATTAAATTAAATTAAATTAAATTATTTAAAAACCAAGAAAAAATTATTTGGAGGATTTTTTCTTTTGTAAATCCTTTGTAAGTTCCTTTTTCGAACCCGTCTCATCGTCGCAGTTTTTCATGATGGCCTTTCAGAATTCTTGGAATGTTACCGGAAATTTAGAATATACTAGTAGAGGGACTTGCTTTGAAATAATGCGCATACATATTTTTAATTATGAATGAAATTAATTATTAATTAATCTACATAATTACTTACAAATGGCACGCTTTGTCATTAAGGGAAAGTAGGGTAATGACGCTCAGCTGAAATCCCGCTCACACAAATATCTCTAAACAGAATAGAATTGAAAACGTGCGATCGGTACCGGCACCTAGCGAACTTCATCCTAAGTTCACGAGTATGGATAGAGTGCCCGTCAGGAGGAAAGTATTTTTGTGTCCTCACGTTATTAGTTTGAAGTTGTTTTAGAATAAAATTCTACAACATCTAACTTGAAGGTAAGTGTACACACTCTTATTTTCAAATGTTAATTTACTCATTATTTCTAAAAAATATATACACTTAGTTGTACGTTCATTCTTTTATTTATTTTTGTAGTGCTTTGTTATGCCAACTATAAATAACTCCAACTTAAATGTTGTATTCAAATTTCGAGCGGAATTACCCTACCATGTCGGGCATTACCGCTCAATCCATTGTTAATTAAATAAAACGATAAAAAAAATTCTAAAACTTTTATGCAGATTAGTTGATTGCAAACTGTTCTTTATACTTTGGAGTTATACTTCATTTATAAAATATTGATTTTTTGTCTAAATTTGACTAGCTATTCATGTTCTCCCTTAAGTGAGCGTCATTCCCCTATTTGATTTTCTCAGTTTCGCTGTTATTTCAGCATACTACTGAGTTGGAAACTATTTGAAGCCCTCCGCCCATATTTTTTAAACTGCTACGCTACTGAATAAGGTTGTTCTATTGCTATGTAACTTTTGCACTAGAAATAAGCTTGATTTACATTTAACCCTTAAGTGCATAGTGTAACTCAGGAGTTACATGATATTTTTTTTTTTTTTTTTTTTTTTTTGCCATTTCGCGCTTTCGCGCTTTATATTGGACTTTTGGTGAACTAGTATGTGTTGCTTACCTGTGATAACATGCATTTAATGCCGTGAAGTCTATTTTTGTTCCGATTGTATCTGATATCCCATAACGAAGTTAAAATTTCTTCAATAAAATTAAATTAAATTATATAAACAAAAATTTAACAGGCATGTAATCGAACTACGCACTTAAACAACTGAATTGATCAGAATTAAAATGGACTGCCTTAAGTTACGAAATCTTTGGAGATTTTTTTCGGCTATTAACTCATACGAAAGTATCACTTTTAAAAAAATTAAAAATTTTATTTGAATGCAAAATTAATACTTTAAAATAAAAATGCTTTTGGGTTTGTTAGTGGGCAATCTAAAAAAATGTATTAATATAAAAAACGTTTTCCTCTTAAAATCTGCAACTCGATAAGTCCGAGTTGGACCCCTAGACTTTTTAATGTACTAATTAACTCTACAAACTATTAAAGACATTATAAGCTGTATTCTATCATTGAATATTTGTTATTGCGCACAGGCGTCGCGATGGGGTGTTATGGGGGGGGGGGGGGGGTTGCGGAACCTGCCCTTCCAATATATGTGAACTTGGGAAATTTGAGTTTACAATTTGGAAATTCTAGATTTTTGAAAACTTTATTTTTAATAATAGTTAAAATATATGAAATTTTTATTGTTTTTCTATCTGCCTTTCTGAGTTCTGTAACAGAAAACAAGTTAAATTATCAAAAGAAGTACAAAAGCAGGCAGACTCAATTTGTCATTCTGTTTCTCTGTGCTGCGAAAATATCATCATACATCTACCAGACCTGAATTTCCCTACTGTTGCTCATCAACAGTGTCTCTAATCTATTCCCTTTATTTCTTCCAAATCTTTGTTCCTTTCTCAAAATAACATGATGGTATTTTTTATAAGAAATGCGATTATGACTCCTACGTAGGGGAGACCGGGTGAATGGCGCCACTCGGGGTTATGCCGCCACCCCGTCTAGTTTAAAAACTAAGGGCAGTTTGAGTTAGTGATTGCGCCTGCACTGTAGCGGCCAACAATAGAAACAGTGCCTAGAGTGAGAATGATTTTGTTGTACGTCGTTCGCTTGTTCTAGTGAAAAATTTAGTTTTCATCTAGTTGCTTCTTATTTTGGAGCTTCAAATGAGTAGGGGTAAACACCTTTTATTGAAACATTAGGTACTTACGATAATATTACCCGTAATCTACTCGCTGACATTTTGATGGAATTTGTTGAACAAGTTCGGTTCTTCTTTCGGCTTTGCTGGGGGTTTTCCACAATATTGTCCTCTCGGGGTAATGCCGCCACCATGGCAAAAGGTGACTTTTCCAATTTGAGTTAAATTGTAAGCTTTAGCACATTAATAAATCTAGCTTAAGGAACATTGTAATTATTCATTATTTTGATAAATTATTGCTTTTTAAACATTTTTAGTAGGTTATGGGTTTCCTAGTATCCATTTTATGTATTTACTGGGTCATTAAAGAGTGGCGTCATTACCCCGATACAGTAGCGGAATTACCCCAGTATCCTGGGTAATCCCGCCACTGTACAGAGGTTGAAAGAAATTTTTTTTTATGTGCGCTTACTTTATAGTTATGATTACGGTTAAATTTATGCAGATACTAAAGATAATGGTTCAGCTTTAGAATTTTTACTATTAAAAAATAGACATTTTTTTGAGGTGAAAAAAATTAAATTCCCTTAAGGTGTCGCTATTCCTCTGGTCTCCCCTAACTGTATAATTTGTAATTGCTTCCTTAACAATTCATTTAGCAATTGGGCTTCTTATTATTTTCATGATCAATGCTGATTTCAAGATAGGAAAATTGAAATTAATCTAGTTTTGATTTTAATTATTTAAATGAAAGACGTGTAATTAAACTTTCATTAACACATCGAATGCCAAGTCAATTTTGTTTATATTCCCGTTGATTCCCGTTGCGCATTCTAATAGTGTCAGTCACCGATGACAGACTTGGCACTCAACGTGTTAAACAAACCAATAATTATAATTTTTATGTGTTTAGTTTCAATATTTTTCTTTCGAAAGGATTTTTTACGTATAAGTATCAGTATCATAAACTTGCATTGCACATATCATTTCAGTTGGAAAATAAAGCAATTTGTTTCAAGTTAGGAAATTTTTTAATTTCCCCCCCCCCCCCCAGCCAGAAAAAATATTTGTAGCTACGCCCCTGAGTGTAAACACTTTAAAGTAAAATAATTTTAAATTATCATTTTTGAGCAATTTCTGTTAACTGAGGAGTGACATTATGTCCAACAGAAAATTAATTATTTATTATCATTATTTTTCTAGTGAATAAATAACAAAAATAGACTCAAATATAATGTTTTCCGAACAAAATAAAAATTGGTGCATTAAAGGCTTAAAATACCTCAGAAATCTAATTGTTTCTGAATCTCAAACACACGAAGTTCCCTATCAGTAATATGTTATGATTATAAACTATTCAGAAAATGTTATCGAACTTGGTAGTTTAACCCTGATTTGCGGTGATAAAAATCGTCGCATAGATACTGTGAGCGATCTCTGAGTCTGCTTCCTGGTCTCCTAAAGAAACAAAGTTTTACTAGTATAGGGGGTAAAGATACGCACTTTCCATTCGATTTTTAACGAACAGATTGGTCTAAACTTATGTGACGACTGATTAAATAATTATATTCGAACTTTAGGCAAGTGCCACCATCAACCGACATTCTGTAAATTATAATTCCCTGAGACAGTCGTCACATAAGTTTAGACCAATGTGTTCATTAAAAATCGAAATTTATGGAAAGTGCGTATCTTTACCCCTAATACTAGTAAAACTTTGTTTCTTTAGGAGACCAGGAAGCAGACTCGGAGACCGCTCAGAATATCTATGCAAGATTTTTATCACAGCAATTCAGTGTTAAACTACCAAATTCGATAACATTTTCTGAATAGCTTATAATCATAAAATGTTGCTGATAGGTGATAGGGAACTTCGTGTGTTTGAAATTCAGAAACAGATTTCTGGGAAATTTAACCCTTTAATGCAAGATTTTTTGATTTCTAACTATCATATACTTTCTGCAATTTTTTAAAAACATTGCTCAGCGTATCTTTGCCTCATTGGTTGGGGTAGAAACACGCAGTGGTGGGTTCCACTTAAAATGAATGAGTTATGTAAAAGCATTAGTAAATTTCACTAGTATCTGTAATTAAACTGAAAATTAGAAGTTAAACCTTGAGAGAAAACAAAAATACAGCGGTCTTTGACACCGTAAATACCAGTTAACCCTTAACTGCTGTGACAAAAATTGTTCCATAAATACTGTGAGCGGTCTCAAAGACCGCTTCATCGAAGAGTGAATAAAAGGGTCAACTGTCTCATAAAATACTGTTTCGGTACTAAACTTTATGTAAAGACCCATTATAATTCCCTTATTCAGAAGTCTCTAGTGATACTAATAAAAGCCTATTATAATTAAAATTTCCTTATCCATATGTCTCTTAGCGGTACTAATGTTTCCAAACGAATCAAAATTAAACTAACATCAATATTTAATCTGAAAATTACAAGTTAAACTGAATACTGACAGCAGTGATCTGCGAGACCGTTAACAGGAGTTAACCATTAAGACTTAAAACAAAAGCGTTTCATAAAACAAGAATATATTGATTTTTAAAAGTAGGTCCTACGTTCTATATTTTAAAAAGCTTAACTTAAAGGGAAAAGGTAGTTAACTAGCTTATATTCATTAAGTAGCTATTATACTTCATACAATGCTAACTTTGAAAATATATTGCTCATGGACTGCAATAGTGGCGTAACTCAAAAAATACGAATTTTGAGTTAATGCGCTTTCCAGCACTGGAGATTGGTATTCTCTTTCCAGCAGCAACAGCGACATATCTTGTAATTCAGTATTTCACCAACAGATGGCAAAAGTGCCGCTGTTGCCTTATATATGATATAATCTGAATGCATCATCATATAATCATATTTATCATCAATATAACACGGGGTGTGAAGGTACTTTTTTTTTTTTTTTTTTTTTTTTTTGCATTATTATTAATTGAATCCTAACGGAGTCATTTAGTACCACTTAACACTTATGACAACAATGAATCGTGTAAATTTTGCATTTCATTACAAGGCCAAACTTCAAACCCATTAATCCCAGAACCTGATTTTTTGAGTTGTGCCACTATTGCAGCCCACGAGCGATATAACGCTTTCCACAATTCTTTGTAGGGGAGACCGGGGGAATGGCGACACCTTAAAGGAATTTAATTTTTTTCACCTCGCAAAAATGTTTATTTTTTAATAGTAAAAATTCTAAAGCTGAATCATGATCTTTAGTATCTGTATAAATTTAACCGTAATCATAACTGTAGAGTAAGCATACATAAAAAAAAAATATTTTTTAAACCTCTGCACAGTGGCGGGATTACCCAGGACACTGGGTTACCCCGCCACTGTACCGGGGTAATACCGCCACTCTTTAATGACCTAGTACATGCATCAAATGGATACTAGGAAACACGCAACCTACTGAAAATAGTTAGAAAGCAGTGTAATTGAGCAGAATAATGGTTAAGCTTACAATTTACTTCATATTGCAAAAGTCACTCTGCTGAATCGGCTCCACTACATTAAAATGAGGCCATTTCTCACCCGATTTGCATGGCGGCGGCATTACCCCGAGCGGACAATATGGCGGAAATCCCCAAGCAAAGCCGAAAGAAGAACTGAACTTTTTCAACACATTGCATCAAAATGTCGGCGAATGCATGTAGATTACGGGTCATATTATCTTAAATACCTAATGTTACAATAAAAGGTGCTTATCTCTACTCATTTGAAGCTCCAAAATAACAAGCAACTAGATGAAAACTACATTTTTCACTAGAACAAACGAACGACGTACAGCAAAGTCACTCTCACTTTAGGCACTGTTTATATTGTTGGCCGCTATAGTGCAGGCTCATACACTATCTCAAACTGCCCTTAGTTTTTAAACTAGGTGGGGTGGCGGCATAACCCGGGTTGGCGGCATTCCCCCGGTCTCCCCTATCTAGCTAAAATGATGGGGCAAAGCCCTACGTCTTAAACTTGTGCGCATTTTTGCACCAAAATATATGCGTGTTTTTACCCTATTCTGCAGTATTTTGCTTAACCTGATACCTGCAAGTTTAAACAAATGCGATCGAGGTATATACACGGTATTTAGAAGCTAAAGAGCTTCCTTTCTCCACTGAATTTTTGGATTTGTAAGAATTTGAGGTATTGTTAGCTAAAAATAAAGTGAAAAATATTACATCAAAATTCGAAAATTGAAACTTTCATCATTTTCTTGGCATGGAGTGCTACTTTTTTCACAAGGTTTGAACGCAAAATAACTACGCTTGAAACCAAGCTGCCATCTAGTGCTCGCGATTGTTGAAATGTTGCTTCATATTAAATCTGCCATTGCGTATCTTTACCCCGCCTGCCCTGCAGCTTGTGGCATTCTACCTATCATACACTTTATAGCCATCTCGAAAAGACAGGTGTACGTATTCCATGTAGAGGAGATGGGGGCACATGTGAACAGTTCGCATAAATATAGCTTTTTGGATTAATTTCTGTAAACAAAAACTACTATATATAGTAAACAGAACTTTCTTTTACACATGGTAATTTTTTTAAAATCACCTGTATAGTTCTTCTTACAATTTTTAATAGTTTTATAAATTCAAAAAATTGTTCATGTGCCCTATCAGCGGGGTAGTTGTGAACACACGTGGGGCACATGTGAACACACGTGGGGCACATGTGAACACACGTGGGGCACATGTGAACACACGTGGGGCACATGTGAACACAAGGAAAAATTACATGCTTTTTATTCTGTTATTCATTTGTCATCGTAATCATTAGTTATATTACCTTTTAAATTCACCATAAAGAAAATATATATTTCTCTAGTTTCTGAGTGATATGTTTAAGGAAAAGATTATAAAATGAAAATAAATAGATTTGGGGGGGAGGGGGGAGGCTTAGATGAGTCATTAAGTATTGTTGCAATAAAATAAAAAAATATAAAGAACCAATTTTAAAAAAGAAATTAAAACTTTCAAATTTTGTTTAAGGGTTTTTGTTTGGGGGAAATTTTAGGGAGGGGACATTTACATACTATTTATTGGAAATCTGCCGAAATACGAAAGATTCTCACTCCTGAATTCACCTTATTTACTTGTAAATTATAGATATAGAAGGGTTTTTTAATGATTAAAAAAATCTCGACTATAACCCCCCCCCCTCTAACTTCTTTTGCTTTTGAAAGGGGGGGGGTACAATTGGGATTTTACGGTAGTTGTCAGTTAAAAAATTTTACTTTCTTAAAATATTACTGGTATCTATCTCCATTCAAAGCATCATATACATAACTGTTTTAGAGATGGAAGTAAGCCATCATTGCAAGTTTAGGACAAATCTAATAGAAAAATTTGCCAAGTTGTTCAAGGTAATACTTTTGTATTAACAATACATAAAAAACTGTTGTAAACCGTTTAGTAAAATAATACATCACACTTATTGCATTTTAGAAAACATTAAATTTATTTAAAGTACAATTGAACGTAAACGAGCTTGTTGCTCTTTATGTATTTGCTGAAAGATGTGTTTGTGGAAATTTCAATAGAAAATAATCTTTGTGTGAGGAAAATATTTTCTATTTCAGGAAAATTGTAGATAATGGAACTGATATTATTTCTCATTAAGTTAACTGAAATATACAGAATCACAGAATGATTATTTGGGCACTTATGAACTGTTCATAACTGCCCTCAACTAGTCTGTTCACAACTGCCCCACATTGCTGCTTCTGTTAAATTGATAAATCATTAACATTTCTCAATTTTCGAAGACAAATAACTTTATCAAAAATGTTTATTAGTATTCATGGTATATGTTAAAACACTGAAATTCAAATAAATGAATAAATAAAGTTATTCGCTTATCAACTTGGAACAAAGATTTTACTTTTGAGATCTAAAAACAGTGTTTTGACAACAGGGGGCAAACAAAATGTCATAGAGCTTCCAAAAATTTTTACCATATGTCTACAGTGCTATCATCTTTAGTAATTTTTTTCGAATAAAAAATTTTATAATAACTATCGAAAAATTGCGATGTTCACATCTGCCCCGTGTTCACATGTGCCCCCATCTCCCCTATTACAAAACAAAGACAGAAATAGTTATATAAATCTGTTTTGTTTAATTTTACAAATTTTTGGTTTAATTTTTCTGGTTTTATTTATTTATTTATTATGCGAAAAGCATGTAGTAATAGGAACTAACTCAAAGGGCATTAAAGGCTAATTCAGTCAGGCGAAAACACCCATTCACTAATCCATTGGAAGAAATTTTGTAAGATATCTCTTTTGCATTTGAATATTTTTAAATGATTTTTTTTTTCATTGGATAGTTGAGGTAGATCTGTGTAAAGGCCGTTTTGCACTTTTTTGTTCAAGTATTTTTAATTATGATACTTTCACTTTTGGAATCGATTTCGAAAGTGAAAGTATCCTAATAATAAAAAAAAACCTGTCAGCAAAATCGAAAAAGTAAAAAAACAGCTTCCGTACAAATCTACCCCAGCTATCCAATGAAAAAAAAAAATAAATATTCAAATGCAAATGAGATATTTAAAAAAAGTTTCACCCATTGCATTAACATTAGCAAACGGCCTGACTGAAGTATCCCCTTAAATGAAGTGCTTCAGACTTAAAATGCATAAAATGTTTTGATCATAATTTAAATTTACAGACATGAAATTTTTTTATTCAAATTACTCGGAATAACTTGATTTTATTTATTTATTTTTACTAAAAACTCCACCGGTTGTCACTTATCGCATTATTTATTTAAAAGAAATCATATATAAACAACATATTTAAAAAAATACTTATAAATAAATTATTACTAATTTTAAAGTTTCAGTACAATTTACCGTACTGTAATCATTGCCAAATGGTGTAATTGAAGACGGCACGCTTAATGCTATCATGCAATACAGTAAACTCTCTATAAGGCGGACTCTGTGTAAGACGGAAATCTGTCTAACTCGGAAAGATTTTCAAGTCCCCGCAAATCCATAGACATAGAGTAAAATTTGTCTAAGGTGGAATATTGTCTACTGCGGAAAATTTTCTTGGTCCCGATCGATTCCGCCTTGGACAGAGTTTACTGTACTTGGTAAATCTTTGTGTTTAAAAGGTTGTTATATTTGCTTATATAACAAATAATTAGTTATATGTTCTTTAAAGAGATTACATTTATTCTAGATAACATTTAACCAAGACATATAAAATCGTAACCCAAATATAACGATTTTTAGATAACGATTTGCTTCAAATGATGACTAAATAATTAATGACTTCAACTTGTCCATCTGTATGTGTGTGTCATTAAAGGGTGGGAGGGTCTACTGCTTTAAGTACGAATTTTCTATTTTTTGCATTGTTGCATTCCGCAAGGTTAACCGCATTTTCTCGAAATCATGTTTTTCAAACTATTCGACCATTTTTCTCTTGAACGATTTCCTTATTAAAAACAAGAACAAGTGGGTAAGTGTGATCACAGATCGCACAGAGGGTTTCGTTTAATATTCCTTTCAAAACACTTTATCCTTTTGAAAAATCTGTTAGTTCCACATTTCGCAACCAGGGGCGCTTTCTATTCTAAACAAACCTCTATCAGAACGAAACTCCGTTTTACATACTATCCGCAGATATATTAGTCGAGGAGATTGGGCCCCATAGCACCCGAGATAAGTAGGCGCCCCTGGTGGTAAAAAGTGGAACTAAAATATGTAAGGCTATGGTGCATAATATGAAAGAATGGTCAAAGGAGTGTCGGCAAAAGTTGGAAAAGTGCTCCCCGGGTGAAAATGGCGGAGGTTAGAAAAATTGCTTAAAATACAAAAGTTACAGCCCGGAGGAGTAAATAATATAAGACTTTTTGAAAATTTTAGGATTTGCTGTGTAGTCTGAGGTATTCAGTCGAGAAGTCTGAGGTCGTATGCAAAAATTCATGTCTCCAACTTAATTAAGGGCTCTCTTAGAAAGAATTCCTTAAAATACATAAGTGGTAGCTCAAAGGGTTAAACGTAAGACTTTTTCAAGATTGTATGATTTGTCGCCTGGCCTCAGGTGTTCTGCTATAAGTATGCAAAATTTCAAATCTCCAATTTAATAAGGGGTTCAGTTAGAAAGAATTGCTTAAAATATGCCTGTAGGAGCCCAAAGGGTTAAATGTACGATTTTTTCAAAATTTTATGATTTGTCGCATGATGGTGTTCAGCTATAAGTATACAAAATTTCACGCCTCTAACCTAAACCTGGTCTCACTTAGAAAGAATTGTTTAAAATACACATGTGGGAGTCCAAAAGGTTAAATGTACGACTTTTTCAAAATTTTATGATTTGTCGTTTGATGTGAGGTCCTCAGCTATAAGTATGCAAAATTTCACTCCTCCAACCTAATTCGGGGCTCACTTAGAAAGAATTGTTTAAAATACACATGTGGGAGCCCAAAGGGTTAAATGTACGACTTTTTCAAAATTTTATAGATTGTCGTTTGATGTGAGGTGTTCAGCTATAAGCATGTAAAATTTCACGCCTCCAACCTAATTAGGGGCTCACTTAGAAAGGATTGTTTAAAATACACATGTGAGACCCCAAAGGGTTAAATTTACAACTTTTTCAAAATTTTATGATTTGTTGTTTCATGTGAGGTGTTCAGCTATAAGTATGCAAAATTTCATGCCTCCAACCTTATTAGAGGCTCAATTAGAAAGAATTGTTTAAAATACACATGTGGGAGCCCAAAGGGTTAAATGTACGATTTTTTCAAAATTTTATGATTTGTCGTTTGGTCTGAGGTGTCCAGCTATAAGTACGCAAAATTTCACGCCTTCAACCTAATTAGGGCTCACTTAGAAAGAATTGTTTAAAATACACATTTGGGAGCCCAAAGGGTTAAATGTACGACTTTTTCAAAATTTTATTTGTCGTATGATTTGTGGTGTTCAGCTATAAGTATGCAAAATTTCAAGTCTCCAACATGTATAGTTTCTGAGAACGGGCTCTGTGACGGACAGACAGACAGATGAGCGAGACGAATAGAGTTTCGTCAGATGAACGAAACCCTAAAAAGAAAGGCAATTTTTTGCGCTGGAGATTATACCACCGAAAAGTATACTTTTAATTCATTAATTATATTTTCAAGCTCTCAAAAGATAAAGAAAAGGGCAAAAAATAACTTTTCTTATTAATCTTACAGTCATTTTGTCAAAAATCAACTTTTACCACTAAATGGTGGGATAAGCTCTAGAGAATGTAATAAATACCCTATCGTAATTTGGCGACTAAATTCGTTTCAGGTGCTTGTGGCTGAAAAAAGAGGGACCCCCGACCGGAAGTTAAAGATGCGCACCTGCGGGTATTCTAGGCCACCCAAGGCGCATTATTCATTTTGTCTACACACAAAAATTTAAATATATAAGGGTGATATAATGTCAAAAAATATAATTCAAAATTGATATACTTTTTCTGTAACAACAACAAAAAAAGAAGTAAAAATCATGTTAATTTTAGACCAAATAAGTAGAACCTCCCCGTAACTAACATAATGTTTATACAGTTGTATGCAGACGCAGTGTCGCGCAAATTTGTAATTGCACTTGTCTGCAACGTAATTACAATTTAAATGTATGTAACTGATTGTAGTTAACACATATTCAAGCACAGAAATTTTGTCGAATAATGAGATGGGGGTGGTTCCGGCCACAGTGCTGCAAGAAATTTCTACGGCATGTAATTACAGTAATACAGTAGAAGATCTTTATAACGCAAACCTAAAAACGCAAGGTTGTGTGTTATATAGAATTTTGCGTTATATGGATCACATTTCACACATCATTAAAATTACCTCATAAATATGGCCAAATATGTCAAACATATGAAAATACATTACACTATCTTTATACTGCATTCCTTATTCACAGGACTTATCCAGATTATAAATTTTTGTATTACATAGATCATTCCATTAAACATACTTTATAAACATGGTCCAAATCCAAATATACCTGGACCCAAGTTATTCATTATATTCCTCATTTTCAAAAATGTTTATTGTACTAGAAATTTTTTTCATTAAAAAGTTCTAAATTAAGGAGGTAAAGTTGAACTAATCTATTACATTTAGTTTTCTAAAGAGCAGCAATTTTTTACAATTTGGAAATTCAGGTGATTCTTCATTGCAGAATTCATTGTTTACGTCTGAGAAGTTGTGCGTTATATGGAGAATTGCGTTATAAAGATCTTCTACTGTACCTCGACTTGCGTCAGCAATTCGTTCCATGACTAGCGACGTAAGTCTCGGTACATTTAGATGAACAAAAAAGGATATGTAATAAAAATTCACCAAAATCTAATGAACATATATTATTGTATTTATGGATTATGTTACATGCGTTTACCATTAGCAAAAAAATGCGTTTGTAATAAAATAATTTCGAATAAATCACTAAGTTGTTAACTTTCAATTTATTGTTCTTCTATAGTTGCCCCGTTCGAGTCTTTGAGCATGTAAAAAAGATCTTGCAATGACGTTTGAATCGAGAATTTTTTATTATTTTTTCTCTTAGAAGCTGTTTGTAACAACAGAATGAGTTTTCTAAGCT
Organism: Maratus speciosus; assembly: GCA_963932465.1. Classification (NCBI taxonomy): domain Eukaryota; kingdom Metazoa; phylum Arthropoda; class Arachnida; order Araneae; family Salticidae; genus Maratus; species Maratus speciosus. The sequence continues at coordinate 95,567,440 of OZ010791.1, forward strand.
TGTCCTAGTCGTTGATACATTTTGCTCGTCTGAATCAATATTTCCAAGAACCGTCATTCCAGCTTCAATAATGTTGAATCCTTCGGTTAATCATTTTGCAACCATCATAATCTTCCCCCTTCCCCTTAGGCTCAAAATCTTCATCTATTTCTTCGACAGTACTTTGTTTCTTTAATTAGATAAGTTCGTCGATGGTTAATTCCGGATCAGGAGAATTTGAGCTCAACAACACTTTCAGCTTCATCTCTAAGTTGATTTCTATTCCCTTTTCGACGATATCATCAATTACGAGAAATACAGAAACACAATTTTCATATGTTTTCTTAAGGGGCACAGTCTTTTCCGAGCATCTCTCATTGTTTTTTGCTGAACTGCACTCCATGAATCCCCTATGATTGTGACTGCATCTGAGATGTTAAATTTATTACAAACATTTTCAAAAAAGTTCAAAGGGCGTCTAAATTAAGGAATTTTTTTCCAGAACAAACGACTTAAATGCGGGGTGACTTAAATCGGGGTATTACTGTATAACTAATTAACTACAGACAATTAAATTGTAATTATATTGCAGATAATTGCAATTACAAATTTCCCCAACTCTGGTTGTATGCAATCTAACTTTTATATGTTTCTCTTTTAATTTAGGACAAACTGACAGCTGAAAATCGTAACAGAAAATGGCTAACGAAAATTTTGTTGGCATTTTAGCTGTAAGTGATGAGCGTAAAATAACACCATCCGAAGAAAGGAGATACGGAAGTGTTGATGATGAAGATTCAACTGTATTTGGTGATCAGAGTAAATTAACACCCTCCGAAGAAAAGGGACACGGAAGTGTCGATTCTTGCAATGAACCATCAGAATCATTAACTCTACGGAAATGTTGTTATATAATAAAATCGCTGAGGATAGAACCTGTCATGTTCCTTTTTATGTTTTCTTTCATCTTAAATACTACTTGTTTAACCAATATGATGATGGACAAAGGTTGCCAATTTTACTACAACTATTCCAAAAATGTCTGTGATCATATTTTCGATCATCATGATGAAAGAGATAACGTTGAAATACTTGCCAATAACTACAACTTATACTTGAATTTAATGGCTCCCATTGGAGCTATCGTCGTCATATTTATTGCACCGTGGAGCGACAAGTATTCTCGCAAAATACCACTGACAATTGCCCTTTTTGGATTCTTTTTAAATGATATTGGAATAATACTTTGCACAATTTATTTCAGCTCTGGTTTAGGATTTATCATCCTGTCAAATTTACCTACTCAACTTAGTGGTGGATTTATTTGTGTTATGACAATAATCTACAGCCATGTGTCGGAGGTGTCTTCAAGTGATTTGAGGTCTCTTAAATATACATTCCTGCAGATATCATTTGGACTTGCAGTTACTTTAGGCGCATTAGCTGGCGGACAGATTTATCATTTCTACGGCTACTTGACTCTGTACACAGTTGTGGCTTCTGGTCATTTGCTGGCAATTATATGGGTGCTCTTTTTTGTTCCTGAAACACAAGGTCTCGACAAGGATGTTAGCTGGAGAGTGAAACTGCGTGATCTTTTCTCGTCAAAGAATTTTATCGATGGCTTTAAAACTTGTCTCCGTCCTCGTGAAAATAAAGGAAGAATGCGATTGTGGTTACTTCTTTTATCAAGTTGCACAATCGCAATCACTTATGAAGGTATGTGTATTTATTAAAAGTTACATTGAAATTGTTCATAAATATGCTATAGTGTAATTAAAAGTTGTAAAAGTTATTACATTGAAAAGTTTGATTTACAGTAATTATCTAGATATCGATTTTTAAGTAGTTTTTAATGTTATGTCTGATTGTCTTTTCCCAGATGAAACTACTTCTATTAAGAATCAACTCTCAGTTAAATATAAAACGGATTTTCTTGAACAATTTTTCAATACGTGGAAAATATGGGTTTTGATTTTTTTAATATCAAATATATTTATTAAGTAGAGTAGTTTCTTTAACCCTTTGCGACCGTATATCTATTCTCGGCCACCACAGCTTTTTTGCCGTTCCAGTCGTATGTCTGCTGTCAGCCACCACCAGGGGCGGATCCAGAGAATCGTTTTTTTTTTTTGGGGGGGGGGGGGGGCGATCCCGAGTGACATATAATCAACGTAGTCATAATTTCTGTTGCTCAAATCATTCCTTGCAGTTAATTTTTAAATGAATATGAAATAATTAATGCGATTTGAAAATATTACAGACTTTCGATTATCCGACGTCCGATTAACCGAAACACTCGGTTATCCAACACTCTTATATAATCCCGCCCTCTCAAAATATGGTTCATTGTTACTTATTATGTTGTAAAATGAAAAACGTTATAACAGAATTTATTTATTAAATGTCTTATTTTTTTCTTTTTCTTTTTACTCTTGTACTATGGTAATTATTTATCTTATTTTTTGTTCTTTTAGTTATAGTGAACAACATTAATAACACAAGCCTGCGATGATTGTGTTTTTTATCTTTTGGTAATATATTTTGATGTACTTTTTAGCACTGAATACGAAAATGACCTTCATTTTTAACCATCACGTCACGATTTTCGCAAATCGTAAATTTCAAAGTTAAAAAGTAAAACTAGAAAACAGGAATTCTGCTTTTCAGAATTTAGTATCGCCCCCGATGACAAAAAAATATATGTATATAAATATAGATACAGTAGAGTCCCGATTATCCGAGTTAATCGAACTTATACCTTTGGAATGGATCATTTTCTTCTGATGGACTGATGGCTTCCATTATTATGAAACAGTCGTTATAAATGAAGTGTTAGGTGAAGATGAAAGAGCAGTCGTAAAAAGTTCGAACTCTGATTTTCTGGTCAGAATGGGGGACAGAAATGGCCATATTTTTTTTTGAAAAAAAAAAAATGGAAGCCTTCAGTCCATCAGAAGAAAATAACTCTGTGAAAGCGGAAACTCCGATAATCGGGGCTCTACTGTAGTTCAGTTTTAAGACTTATAACATGCGATTTTATTTTACATAAAGTGACGCCATCCACATCCGCTGAAGAATTCATCATTTGCGATCCAGTGTTAAACAACATCTACAGTAAAGTACGCTTAAGACGTCACTATCGCTGAATAATACACACACACGCAAAAAAAAAGAGATTTCGTCATTCAAAAAATCGGCCATCTAAAGATTCACAAGCCTTCATTTGTTTGTATTATCATTATAGATATTTAAAATGAAATTTAGTTTCTAAAAGCTCCCTGTTTTATCAGAAATCTTTCATTTATATTTTTTGAAAATAGCACGTATTTTAACTTTTTTTTCAGTTTTTATGGGAAAATGGCAACAAAAAGATATAATTTCTATTTTTCTTTCACTATCTACAGAAATTAAGTTCTTCCGTTGCCAATATTAAGCAAATGGCTCTAAAAACTACAAAAAAAAAAAAAAAAAAAAAAAAAAAAAAAAAAAAAAAAAATTAATATTTCAAAAATAAATGGAGATGCAGTTTTCAAACAAATTGCATTACAAAGTACTTTTTTTTTTCGAATATGACGGTATAAACATTGAAAATGTGCGATGCTTAGAAGTTTAAAAAATTGCTATAGAGTATTTAATCGTACTGCTTTGTTTCACGGCTGGCTTCTGTAAGGTAACGTTATTTTTTGGAGATGTCACAAAATAAGCTGGGAGAAAGAAATAGCATACCGTACCGGGGGCAAAAAATAGTGAAAATCTCTCAAAGCAATTTGTCAAAGCATTAACAAAAGAAGGTAAATGTTTTAAATACATCTGCCACAAATTTCCCAGCTTTATCAACCGCCAAAATAAAAGAGGATACCGAGATAAACCCCATAGAGAAGATTAAAAGAAAAGCGCGAAGCAGAGCATGAGCGGTTCAAAGAAACTTCCACGCATGGAATAAAATTATAAGGATTTTAAATACAAAATATTTTACATGTTTAACTGTAAAAATCCATAGTATAAGCAAAAAAAGAATAAGTTATTATGAAAAAAAGTTACGTCTATTTTATAGTAGCAGATTTCCGCAATATTTCGACTATTTAAAAATTTGCGATTTGTGAAAAATCCTGACGTGATGGTATGGTAAAAAATGAAGGTCATTTTTGGATTCAGCACTAAAAAATACATAAGAACCAATTACCGTAGCTGAAAAACATAACAATCACATCTATTTTTTAATATCAGATTTCTAAAAGAGGGTAATCTCTGAAAAAGATCCCCTTCAGAAATTTGAAGGGCCTTAACATCCTTGAAAGTCAAAATGCGTCATCTAAGTGGTGTTTATACCGCTTCACAGGCGCGAATTGCCCCCCCCCCCCCTTGGATCAAAAAATATAAATCCATCGATTATCGCGAATTGCGACAAACGGTTGCCGAAAAAAAATCGATATCATCAATCGTTCGCAGGTCAAAGGATCTCGCAAAAAGCGCGAATTTCGTCAAAGGAGCGCAGAAAAAGCGCGAATTTCGTCAAAGGAGCGCAGAAAAAGCGCGAATTTCGTCAAAGGGTCGCAGAAAAAACGCGAATTTCGTCAAAGGAGCGCAGAAAAAGCGCGAATTTCGTCAAAGGGTCGCAGAAAAAACGCGAATTTCGTCAAAGTGTCGCAGAAAAAACGCGAATTTCGTTAAATAATCGCAGAAAAAACGCTAATTTCGCCAAAGGATTGCAGAAAAAATGCTAATTTCGCCAAACAATTGCGGAAAAAACGCTAATTTCGCGAAAGAATCGTGCAAAAAACGCTAATTTCGTCAACAGATCTCAGAAAAATGCGAATTTTGTCAAATAATCGCGAAAAAATACGCGAATTTCGTCAAAAGGACGCGGAAAAAACGCACAATTAGCACCGCATCCACGGGGGGGGGGGGTTCGATCGGGGAGGTCGCCCCGCCCATGATATAAATCCAACGCTTTTAACAGATCAATGGTAAACCTCACTGACGTTTCGGCAATTAGTGAACAAAATAGGATTATGTCCAGTCAAAAGGCATATGGCGACATAATTTTTGACACTATGGGTTGAGGTGGGGGACGATGCCACTTCGTGTACCTTTTGTTGAATCCCTACAACATAAATTGACAACGTTATGCGGATCCCTTTAAAGTGTTGAAACTTTTTCGTTCTTTCAAAGAAGCTACAATTCTAATTTCTGTATAACAATATTTTTCAGGAGTGCTTTATTGTTTGAGAAAAGAATGGGATTCATACAATTTCCAAAGAAAGAAAGAAACAAGAAAAAGAAAGGTCCTTTGAAAAATTCAAGCATCTTAATGTTTTCTGAAGACAGCCACTAATGTGTAAAAATGTACTGTTATTGCCACCCACATTGGTAAATTTCAAGGGTATTTGATGAATGAACAAAAGAGGATTATATCCTAATCCCAGTCAGTTAAAATGCGTATGGTGTGTTGATTTCTTATAAACCAACTTGGTAAATTTGTTCTTCTCTTCTTTGCCCCGATCGAACCCCCCTCCCCTTCGTGGATGCGCACCTAGGGGAATCTCTTCCCTATGCTAATTGTGCGTTTTTTCCGCGGCCCTTTGACGAAATTCGCGTTTTTTCAGCGATTCTTTGGCGAAATTTGCGTATTTTTTTGCGATTCTTTGAAGAAATTCGCCTTTTTTCAGAGATCTGTTGATGAAATTAGCATTTTTTGCGCGATTCTTTCTCGAAATTAGCGTTTTTCCGCAATTCTTTGTCGAAATTGGAGGGTTTTTTTGCGATCCTTTGACGAAATTCGCGTTTTTCTCTGCAATCTTCTGACGAAATTTGCGTTTTTTTTTCGTGGTCCTTTGATGAAATGCGCGATTTTTTGACGAAAATCGCATTTTTCCGCGCTTCTTTGACAAAATTCGCGTTTTTTCGCGATCCTTTGACGAAATTCGCGTTTTTTCTCGATCCTTTGACGAAATTGGCGTTTTTTGCGCGATCTTTTGACGAAATTCGCGTTTTTTTGCGACCCTTTGACCTGCGAAGAATTCACGAAATTGGTTTTTTTCGGAGACCATTTGTCGAAATTCGCGATAATCGGTGGATCTTAGAGGGGGCGACCCCCCCCCCCCCCCCCGTGGATCCGCGCCTGGCCACCACAGCAAAGAACCATACCGATCTTACATAATATTAAGTCGGCAAGCTTCGGAGATACGTAGAATTTGAAGTAATATTTTACAAATTATGTTTAAGCGTAATGAGCCATTTTTACTACTTAAAATGTTTTTTAAATAATACTAAAGAAAGTTACAAAAAGAGAGTTAAAAGACAAAAGGAAAGTTACGAAAAAAATATACCGTGAAATTGAAAGTTGATTAAAAAAGATAAGATATAAGATTTAAAGAGTAAGGATTTTTCAGTGTGTTTAAACAGAAAAATAAAATCTTCCTATTGGACAATGCTTTGAAAAATACCACACAATGGAAAACTATAAAATATGATTTTTACGTAAAATTAAAACATATTATTGTATTACCTATATCTAGAGTTTAAAAAAGAATAATAAATTTTGTTTTTCTTTCATAATATTGCATACTACTTATCTATTACTGTTCGTTCAACGCAAATTAATTCCTTACCAGCATGACACCTATGTATAAACTTAATACGATTGCAAAGGGTTAAATTTTTATTACGATTACTAATGAATTTGGAGAAAATCATTAAATAATACTATTAAACTAGCACACTACGCTGGGCGTTTTTGCAAATGAACCTCAAATTAATGTTAATTTTTATTTTTTGACGAAAATCTTTCCAAATTTAGTTTTGGGGTGCCCCACTGTCTTGTGCAGCGTACACCCTCGAATTTTTATGATTTTATATTTTCAAACGAAAATCTTTTTAAATTTGTTTGATATTATGTTTAAAATAACTTTTAAGAGTAGGTTCAGTGGTGTTAAAGTCATGAAAACATTTTTATTACCATTCTCTATTGTTTTTAAATTAGTCATTGTTCACAGCGTTTCAACAACTTTTTGCATTGCTCAGCAAATACCAGTTGAATCTGTTTAAGAGAAATTGTTCCAGTGATTAAAATGATACGACATTTTTGTTACACATGGATTTCTTCATGTAACCTATTACAGAGTTGGACTTTAATTAAAAAGTATTGAAGTTACAGATTATCAGTTAAGTATAGTTCCTCCACAGATAATTAACTTACAATGCATTATTAGGTAATTCCACTTCCGTTTTTCACATATAGAGTTCAGTAATATGTAGCGAATTACAAGGCAATTTGAATTGCGTCTTTTGTAAAATACGATTCATTCAATTAATCTATATCGATTACTCATATCCATTATAATGGATTACAAATTAATGCCAACTACTTTTTTTAACACAATTTAGTTAATCTGTGATTCAATACTAGTCAATCTGAATTAATCTCAATAAAAGCAATTTATTTAATATGCAATCTATTAAAAGCTAATTCAATTTACATTTTTTTTATTTCAAATCGAATGAAATTTATCTGTAATTAATTATAAGATAATTACAATTATAAGAATAAAATATTGAAGTTAATAATTTCATTGTTCATTTTACCACCATCTTCACTTTATTTATTTTAATTGATTTGAAAGGACTACTTATATTTTCTTGAATGACATGTTGAAATACAGGGTGTCCCCAAAAAGAAGAAAAAATCCCTAGTGAAATTGAAAATTTCAAGGAAATTCGAAAAACTTATTTACTTGTTCTAAACAGCAATAAATGTTCAAATTGCTCTCCTCTAACTTCTAGACTTGCATGCGCATGATTAATCATGTTCACGAACATTTGTTTAATCGTGTAAAATTATTGCATGATCATTATGAAATCTGTGCATTATTCGGTTGATTGTTGAGTCTGATGGCGCATACTGTTTTACAAGACTACTCACTTCTTTGAACGATTTCTTTGTTGGAAAAATAAACTGCGATAATGTAATAACAGTCTTCCGGGAAAAACATCGTACAGTCGTGGGAAAAAAAAGTAAACACCCCCTACTAACTCCTTAACAAATTATCGTAGAAGAAAGTTACTGGTACCGAACGATTGGAAATTAAGTCCACTTTTAAATGATGTATATAAATTTGCTTAGGGGGCCGTCTACATATTAAAACGAACCCAAACTTCATTTTTCTCAATGGCAATACCCAGTTTTAACAAGATATTCCAATCTTCGGTTCAAACTATGCCTAGACACCAAATTTCAAGTCATTTGAATGATAAGTATTACAATTATGAACATTCAAGGCTGTCGATGATAGAAGTGACTAGATATTTTGAAATTTCTTATGCTTTCCTGTAATCTAGCAATCTTCAATGACTGCTTGAGTGGCGCTAAAGATGCGTTGATCAAGAAGGGGGCTCTCTCGGTCAACAATCCAGTACCGAACTTCAATTTGGATACAGCCCCTAAAATACGCTCGTTTTAAGATAATTAATTTCTAGGAAACTTATCGTACGAATTACATAAAAATTTGTTTTTAGGCTAATTGAAGGGTGTAGAGTTCATTTATGCTGTTAGAATTGTGTACTGCTATTGAAAAAAACAAAGTTAAGATTCGTTTTAATATGTAGATGGCCCGCTAAGCAAATTTTATGTACAACATTTAAAAGTAGATTTTATTACCAATCGTGTGGTACCAGTAACTTTCTTCTACGATAAGTTTTTGCAGAGTTAGTAAGGGGTGTTTACTTTTTTTTCCACGACTGTACACACGCGTGCGCATTTCATGATAGAATGATAAATTCGGTTCGCTGCACCGATTTAACCGCTAACATAACAGATCCCAGCTTCTCTCACCTAGAGTTTCTCAAAAGTCTTGCTCTTTTCTTACTGGCGTATGGATTGTTTAAAATCCCACTAATGTTTTTTAGAGGACTCTGTATTTCTAGTTGACAATTCATAAATAAAATCTATATTCTTAGCGGTATATTTCTATTGGTAAACTTCACACTAACCAAGAGCAACAAAAAGTATATATTGAAATTTTGTTATAAATATTTCCATTCCCTCCATTTTCTTCAATCAATATGTCTTGATCTAGATTGTTAAAAAATATATGTAGATCATTGCTTTGTATAGGCAGAAATGTGTATTATTTTTCAAAAACGTCTTATGTAAGTTTTATTGCATGTGTTATGAGCACGTGTTTCATTTAATCTGTGTGGCTTATAATAATTCTGAGCTATTTACTTTCGAATTCTGTGAACTCTGGTAACACTTTGTATGTATGTCTTGTAGCTACACTTTGTATATACATATGTATATATGTGTAAACGTATTTCATCACTACTTTAAAATAAAAAAACACCATAACTCTGAAAAGAAGGTGTATATTCACAATATTTAACTGTAAAAAACTCACTTTCAAAAATACAGGTTAAAAAAAAAAAGACAGGCAAAAAACAGTCTGTTCTTCTTCAGCGGGAGGACAGGCAGACTTAACCCCACCCCCCACTGTTAAAAGCTTGCAGTTTTCTGAACACACGTCCATCCCGCACTCAATACAGAAAAACTATTGTCATTTTATAAAACTAAATTCAAAAATGCTAAAATAAACCAAAAATAAACAAAAAATAATGTAAACAAACATAATTTGAAATACAAAAACAAAAAACTTTAATAAAATGGTATTTTAGAAAATTACTTTATAGTTGCAATTTAAATTTAAACAAATAAAATTAACTTAACATGTATGAATGCAGAAGAACGTGCACCCTCCCAAACCCGCAATAATTTTTTTTTCTTCAAAAACATGAAAAACAGCAGTACCTGTATAATGTTCTCCACCTTCAATAACGAACTATTAATTTTTCCTCAGAGTCCATTTTGAAAAACTAGAAATCCAAGTTTGCATACCTCCATTGATTCAAAACATCATTGCAAATCCGTTTTTTAAACAAGACTTTAGAATTCACATATTCATATAGAATGTTCTGGAAGCATGCTACCATGAGTTGCTCACGCCGCCAACCCACAATGTTGCCACTCACTTTTTAAAACTATCTTTAAATAATATTTCAAAAACTTTATAGGATAATTATTATTATAAAAAAGATTAGCTAATAACCTAAAAATATGCTTATAAAAATTACTATCTCTGCCACAACTTTTATTAAAACGAATTAATTAATTACAATATTTATGTACATTTTTTTATGCAAATTAGAAAACCAATGTGGCATACTTCTTGTAAAAAAATTAAAACTATTTCTTTTATCATACAAGCCTAAAATTAATTTTTTATCAATAATTTTAAAGGAGATATCCAAAAATTATGCATTATAACTGCATTCTTCTGCAGTATTCTGCATTATATATATGTAAACGTATATAGACTGTACCAAAAAATGTTGATGATTGTTTTAATTTTTTACCTGTTGTGATATCGAATTTGACCATGGTTGGGGATAAGTACGCAATGTAAATTGCAAAAAGGTTCAAAATATGGAAAGGAATAACATTGTCAATAAAATATTTTTTCCTTAAATTTCGAAAAGGTTACTTTTTAAATTTTTATACGGCTTATTGCCGTACAATAAAAAATGCTTGCTTACACCCTTTTTCTGTACCATTTTAAATACTATTTCACCAGCGAAAATAGGCATTATATACAAAGGCGTTCTTTAAATCAAGAAGTGTGGGGAAAATGCATCAGAACTGCATTTAAATTAAGCATGACACAAGCAGAGATAATGTGAAAAGATAATTGTAACTTTAAATCTTGAAAACATAAATAAAAACAGCAATTAACAAACATTCTCAAAGTATTGTCTCTGAACTCTATTTCATAGCTGAGTTCTTCTAACAAAGCTTCTGTAAAACTTTTGCTGGCCTCCGTCGCTAATAATGTCGCGATAATCAATTATCCTTTGTTTAAGGTCATCTGTGTATGTATTATCGTCCGTGTTTTCTCTGTCGCAAGGCATCGCAGGTTTACATTTCTAATTTAATATATGATCCCCATTCACAACAGACTATTTTCAATGATTCCTATTTCAATTTTAAAGATACTGGCATGCATTTTTATTATGATTTTGTGCAGCACAAAAGTTTTTTCCAATTGATCAGTTTTTCAAGGAGGGTCGTATAAATTTTTTTAAAGCGCAGCTTTTTAAAGATTAATGGGGAAAATATTTTATTGACTTAAACTTACTTTGTACCTTATTTTGGACGCTTTTTCAATTTGCATTACTGTGTAACACCAAAACAAGTTAAAAACTCAGGCGCGTTTCAATCTTTTTGGGATATCCTGATGTATGCATATGTATTAACGCCCACACTTCCGCATAGATAACTATATAGGTAGATGAATTTTGGTAACATGTCTTTTGTGGTGAATATTTAAACAAAAAATGTAAGGTATGTTGATTGTTTCACTTTTCTCATATTATTACTAATATATTCAATTTTATTTTAGTGTATACAGACATCGCGTACGTTTATGCACATCACATGTATGGATGGAATCCAACAACGTATTCAGAGATGTGGACTATATTTAGCTTTGTAGAAATGATTGTCGTTTTGGTTTTAACACCAGTGTTGATAAGAGTGTTCAAATTTAGTGATCCCCTCATAGGAATCTTAGGAAGTGTTTCTATCATTTTGAAGAACATATTTTTGGCTGTTGCTTATCAATTATGGTTATACTATATGAGTAAGTATTTAGTATTTTTATATACAAAATTTTCATTGCATCTTTTACTGGAATATAGGGCGATTCCATGCGGAGAGTCACACACGTAACGCAGGCTTTAATTTGCATTTATTCAATTATTTATTATATTTTAATGTTAATTCTGATTTTAGGTGGTATGGTAAATAAGTTATTGACATATTTTTTAGTTTAAATGTGTGTAAGTAAAACTCGCAGAAATATATCATTTAATTTCATACTCAAAATGTGCTTTTTTTCTGAAGTAGAAAAAAAGCACATTTTGAGTAATGAAATTAAATGATATATTTCTGTGAGTTTTACTTACACATATTTAAACTAAAAAATATCTTAACTTATTTATCATACCACCTAAAATCAGAATTAACATTAAAATAAATAATTGAATAAATGCAAATTAAAGCATGCGTTACGTGTGTGACTCTCCGCATGGAATCGCCCTATATCATAACATAAAACTGCAAATTTTGCTTACATTATACCATGGTTTTTTATGTTAGTTTATACAGTTAAGCTTTTGTCTTATTCAAAATGAAGAGCAATGATTAAGATTTTTTATTGTATGAAAAATGCAATTATGAGTGTTCTGGTACCAACATAGTAAATTATTACTTACGCATAATTAAAAAAAAAGCCAGTGAATTATTGAAAATGCGTAAAAAAGTTTTAGTAACTTCCTTTTCTGAGAGTTCTATTTCAAATATTTACATTTAATCAAAATATACAGATTTATTATACGGAGAAATGTGAGAGTATAGATTTAACACGTTGATTGCCACGGTGACTGACTCTGAAGCTGAAAAATTTACGTTTTAAGTAATTTTTAAGAAAGTATAATCCTGTAATAAATAAAAGGTAAGTAAATTTTAAATAAATTTTCAGTAATTACTTATAACAACATATATATGCTTAGTTTTATATCATATTTTAGACCGTCGGTCATCGGTGAATGACGTGTTCTAAACGGAAAGTTCACTGTCAGTCACCGGTGACTGACGTGGCTCTTAACGTGTTAATATACAAGGAATATTTTCAAAAGAACTTTTAAAAGTTAATGAGAAGCGAAATTTTAAATTATCTTCTCTATGGGCGAAATCAAATTACAAAGAAAAAATAAGAAATTAATGAATTATTGTCTTAAATTCCGTCTTATCTTTCAATGTAGGATCACAATAATTCGCTTTCAGATTTACAAAAAGATCTCTCGTTTACTCTAGAAATATTTAGTACGGCGCATTGTCATTTTTCTAACTATGGCTGGACATTATTTCGGCTGCGCTATACAATTTTCTTGTGTAGATAAAGGCTTCCTTTATTTAGAACTAGCTGATCCACCCGGCGTTCCCCGGGCCAAGATAATAGCCTTAAATGAATCTTAATGTTGTATGTAATTACACCGGAGCCTCAAATTCATGTGGATTTTTCCAAAAACAAACTTGCCAGCGATACCGTATAGCGTGCATGCTGCGCATGTGCTGCAAAATGTTAGTTCCATTTTCCACCATTAGGGGATGCACTCTGTTCTAAACAAACTTCTTTCTGAACGAAACTCCGTTGTAAAACCTGCCCGTAGGTATATTTATTCCTTAGGGTGGAAAGACTCAAATAAGAATTAAAAAAAATTCTGAAATTACAATTAGGAAATAACGGTAACCACTACTCTTAAATTAAGGGCTCAATATGTTCAGTACTTAAATCAACGCGGGTCCCCGCAGCCTTCGGCACCGTATGGCAGCCGTGCTGCGCACGCACTGCAAAACCTGTTAGTTCCATTTTCCATAGTTAGGGTGCGCACGTTATTCTAAACATGCCTCTGTCCAAACGAAACTCCTTTATTCAACCTATCTGATAAGTAGATATATTAGTCGAGGGAGTGGGGGACTGAAATAAGACTTTAAGAAATTTGCTGAAATTACTATTCTGAAATAGTATAACTACCACTCATACACTATCTGTAAGAATATGGGAAGTGATAATTAAAATATTAATGTTATTCGGGAAATTTTCAGAAATTACTGTTCGAAAATATTGGTAATGCTTATTATTTTTATCTGTTATAAAAACAATTTAATCTCGTATTTCCACCATTTTTCTCCAAAAAACGAAATTCAAAACGAATGAACCTTATACTCGGGTCCACGCTTCGAACCGGTAGATAAGCTTGGAAGTAAAATATTTTTTTCCTGAAATTACCATAAAAAAGTTATGTACTACTCATAAATTTACTTAAATATTATAGACAGTGATAATTAAGTTAATTGCAATGTTTGGAATCAGTTGCGTTGTCATCCAGAAGATAGTTGCTGAGTTATGGAAACGGGGCACAGCCTGATACGAGGGCGAAGCCTGTTGCTCTCTATCATACCCGAAATTCAACTCTCCCTTCTTTAAAAGACTTTCCATAAAAATACGGGCTTAAAATAATGATAATTAGTGAAGAAAGGCTGACATTTAACTAATTTGCCGTAGGAAAACATTTATTTCCAATTCCTTTTTCATCTTTTTCTGGGGTGTATGAAATTCCCTTTAAATTTACAGATGGGACCACCTCTTACTATGTAGGTATGACTAAACGTCGTTTTTTCGAAAGACTGAAAGAACATAAAAATGATTTGAAGTTTCGTAAATTTTGTACAGCACTCTCAAGAAGCTACCATAAAGGACTCATTTCATTTATAGATTTTGACCATGCTAAAGTTATTTCCAAGCAAGTTTTTTCGCGCAATGCTATTATTCGTGAATCTTTAGAAATTCGTCTAAGAAACCATGAAGTGTGTAATGATAATGTTTCCTTTCACATCCCTGAAATATGGCTTTCTATTTTGAAATGTCAATGAAAATTCCACTTTTTTCAGCAATTCTTTCATCGTTTGTTTCTTTGGTTAAAAGATGGCGCCACTGAACTGTTTATTTGAGATTAAGAGGTTTCCGTTAGACTGATTTGTATTTTGAATTCATTTCAAAATGTAGCATGTAAAGTGTTTGTTGTCGATTTATATTTTAGAAAATTTTTCTCCCGACGAAGGTTTTAAAGATTAAACCGAAACGTAGAGTTTTTTGTTAAATTTGTGAATAAATTGTACGTTGGATAGCAACACCTATTTGTTTTGTGTCGATATTTCAACGTAAAGTCCTTTATTATTATTACTTATTTTTCCTTTAATAAAATCACTTTTTTCATAAAATAAAAACTTATTTATCGATTTTTTTTTTCATTTTTTTTAAATATGAAATAGAATATTGTTTTACGTATGTATCCCAAATTTGAAATCTCTACCTCCAATAGATTTTAAAAATTTGAACTTATATTAAAATTTTACGCTTTGATTTTTATCCACTCTCCAAAATGAAAACGTGTGTTTTTCAAGGCAGGCATAATGAATCCTTGCTTTCCTTCTGAAAAATGCTAGCCTCGAATCAAGGTCCGAGTCTAGTCAGCGTGTGGTTTTGAGGAAATAAATAATTTTTTTAATTGGGCCGTTTGATGAGTTTTTAATTAATATTTCAGATAATTATTAAAATTTTAAAATTCTGAGACTCAGGTGCATTAGGAGAGGCCTTTGACTATCTTCGCAAAAATTTCAGCCTTGTACGTACCGTAGATTTCGCTAGCCTTCCCAGACACGCATTCAGACAGATAGGCAGAGCGAAACTTTCTTTTAGTAGTAAAGACATTCACTACGAAGACGACCTAAACTTACTACACTTACAAACATTATTTAGGATATTTTTTATAATTACTACTCTTATTTATAGATCATTGGTACATAGTTTATCAATCACATCAACTGCTACTCGTAATTTTACCGAATCCTCTGCCTTTTGCCCCGAAAAAAAAAAAAAATGTTATTTTCAAAAGTTACGACTTTTAACGATGGATTTTTATTGCAGAAGTTACGATTTACAAAAATATTTTCACATATCAGTGCGTAAAATTTTAGCACAGATACAATGTGTCGTGTGTACTGTATTTTTCTTACTGTATGTTAATGTTTCAAATGCATTTTTAAAAGCGTTATTCTTCTTAAGCTGAAGAAAACATATTAATTGTGATACTTAATTCATTAATTAATAAGTGGTAATATGTCGTTGTTTGATTGCAAGGCACAGATTTTTTAAGGATTTGTGTACAAAAAATACTAACACCCTCCCTAAGTGGGGAACTCATTGTATGGTTGAGGAGTAAGGGTTTCCAACAACTAACCGCAGGCCAAAGAGCTACCACTTTTTTCATTTTATAATATTGCCCTTATTTAATCTCAGAATATGAATTCAAATTCTTCGTTTAAATGAAGCAAAGATTACTCTTCAAAATGACAGCATCATAAATTCCCTACAGCCCGCGATGAAGTTGTTAGAAATCAGCACTTTAAAGGCAACATATAAACCTTTATCTCAGTAGAGAAAACACCAGAGACTCTTAATTTCTTCCAATTTCCGCAAAAAGCACCGGGTAAATTTGACCTGCTTTCCAAAAAACATTTCACTCCCACAATCCCACACAAGTAATTTTCATTACAAAATACAGCTATTTAAAGATTTCTACCTAAAGATCGACTTAAAATCCAATATGAGATAGTGAGGTAGGTTAAATCTAAATTTTTAAAGTTGGCAGTTCACATAAAAAAACTAAAACTTTTTGTAGTTGAGGAAGGACTTTTGAACACTCCTGTGTATCTCTGTATCATGATGATATTTTCTTTTTCAATTTTAGGTAACTTTTTTGGTTCTTTGAATGGTTTAGGAAATTTGGCTGTAAGATCTCTAATGTCAAAGCTTGTTCCGGAAGACGAATTAGGTTTGTATCTTTTTAACCATTCATTTGCATCACATTTTATTTAGATATTCGTATCTTTAGTAATACGTATTCGAATTGATTTTTCAAGAATTACGGAAACATTTGAATACTTTTACACTCCTTACTTATTATTTTGATTTACAGCAAAACTCCAGTTATTCGGATTAATGTGTTCTGGAAGGTACTCGGATATTCGGAAATCCGGATAATTGGGGCAATAATTAAAAAAAAAAAATCTCTAAAATCGATTTTGTTTTTAAAAAATATATAGATCTAATACATTAAACTGACATTAGCCCAACTTTTAATCAGATCACTTTTCCTACAAGCAAATTAAGAAGATAAAAAAAGCATATGGTGAATTATATACTAAAAAAAAGCATATGGTGAATTATATACTAAAAAAAAGCATATGGTGAATTATATACTAGTGTTGACTCTAGAACAAAAGAGCCGTCGGACGGGAATTTAATTTAAAAAGAGCACATTGTTCTCAAAAAGGGCACTCTTGTGTCCTGCTCAAAAAACTTATTTTGAACTTATTTGCTTGAGTCCACTGTTATCAGTAGAACTTTGGGATATTTCCCGAACGATTGGCGAATTTTGCAATATATTACCGCAACTAATCGACGGATTTCACGATATTTTCGTGCAACCTATCCACGAATTTCGTGACTTTTTTCATACAGTTGGTGACACGGCGAGTTTCCAGATTTGTTCCCGCAACTTATTGGTGAAACTCGCAGGTGTTTTTTTTTTTCCGCAACCGCTGGACGAGTTTTCCATTTTTTTTCACACGACTGATTGGCAAATTTCACGATATCTTCCGAGAGAAAGACTTCATGATTTTTTCCTCGTGGCCTATTTATCAAATTTCGCATTATTTTTCGTGACCGATTGGCAAACCTTGCCGTTTCATCATGCGACTGGTTGAGAAAATTTACGATGCTTTTCCCATGCCCAATGGAAAAATTTCGCGATTTTTTTTTGTGCAATTGATAGACGAATTTTGAGATGCTTTTCCGACAATTGATCAACGAATTTCACTTCTTTGTTTTTTCTTGCGGGCGATCGACAAATCTCTTGAGCCCCCCCCCCCCCCTGTCCCGCGACGAATTTCGGTGGGAATTTTCCCTCGACCGATTAACATAGTATTTTGTGAGGAAAATAACCGAAAGGGTGCATCAAAAAGAGCAGTGAAGGACCTCCGGACTCATAAAATAGTTTAAAAAGAGTAATAAAGTAAGAGTATAATCTAGTCAAAAGGGGACACCGGACCCTGAGCCCTGCCAAATTGCCTTAGAGTAAACAGTACATACATTTAGATGTATTAGTTGATCTTGTCCAAAAAGTTATTATTTTCTGTTTTACCGTAGACCGTGTAAGTGCAGTCTTACAATTATAGACTTTGAGAATTCCAATTTAAAAATTTTAAAGTTGGTTAAATAGGAAATTCGAGGAAATTTATATTTTTAAGAACGAATACTTACATGTACATTATAGCTGCAGATTCCCAAAATTTTTAAGGAGCCAGTGGTTCCTAAACCTCAAAAATCCAGTCGCCACTTTGGCTCCTAACCAAAATCTAGTAGCCACATTGTGAAACAAATTCATAATTCAAAATGAAAAATAGTTTAATTAATAAATACACATGTTCAAAAAACACAGACTAATTACAACAAATGTTTATATTTAATTTAATCTTAAAATTCTTGAAACTTTGATATTAAAGTATAATATAAATTTGGAAAAATCAGAAGATAAAGTTGGACAAGATACAATTGAATAACAAAACATGTATAAGCTAAGCAGTCATGATAATGGGAAATATTAGGAAAACTGTATTTCTTATTTTGATTTTGTCATATAAAAGTATACATATATATATAAAAAAAAAAAAAAAAAAATTAGGAATGTGTTAGATTATTTTGCACTATAAAAATCTCGCACTTGCAGAAAACATTTACAGAGCAAGAATATACCTCGAGTTAGTATTTTTTCGTGCTAGTTTCTTTTTCTTTTTGTTCTTTTTTTCTTCAGAGTTCGGAATCCTCTATCCTCGCCTCTCCATGATCCAAAGCCCTTAAATAATCTTCACCGCATCGTGAACTTTGGACTGTCTCGTGAGCAGATCTGCAGTAAAGGGGCATTTATTTCAACTCTGTATTTCGGACGAAACCTTCGAAGAAATGCTTGCTATCGCTGGTGTCCAAAGAAGAAGCTTACCATTAGCGCGCTCATGAGCCGAACGTCGTAGCTGCTAAGCTTTGTAGTGGAGCGGATATGCGCAGAATTATATTCGAACATAATGTTCGGCAAGAAAGCAATACATCACAGGGGCAGCGTTCACGACGGTAATTGAGATCGCAAAAATTCCCTGACTTTTTATGAAGGTCATCCTTGATCTCGGCCAGTGGAAAGAGCAAGTGCTTTTCTATTTGCAAAAGAAAAAAGTATATATAAATTCCGCGACGGGGATTGGGAACACTGGAAATTGATCTCTGGCGACTAAGACACTGAAAGTTAGTCGCCACAGCAAACAATTTAGTCGCCACGTGGCGACTGGCGACCGTAAATCTGCACCTATAATGTACATCTATATTATAATCAAAAACATCCGTTAGTAACGCTGACGCCATATTGGCGGTGGCAAGAACGAAATAAATGTGGCAATAAATGTCATTTTTATTGGGATTTTTTAAAACTTGTAAACATCCTACAATTTTAATTTTTATACCGTCAAATAGGAAAAAAGTGTTCTTTCAAATGCAATTCGTTTGAAAACTGTGTCTCAATTTACTAATTTTTTATGTATTTTAAAATAATTTTCAAACATGAATGTTTAAAAAATAATCTCTCTATCGCATGTAGTCAGATTATATTAGATTAACCACTTTGCACTTAAAACCATATAAGTAGTTTAGCACTTGTTTTCGATTAATATTCCATAACGAAATTAAAACTTCATCAATCAATAAATAAAATAATGTCAATAAAACAAAACTGAATAAACATTTAATCGAATTGAGCGCTTAAACCACTAAAATTATCAAAAAGGCTGCTCTAAGCAGCGAAATCCTGACACGCAGATAATAAGAAAATATCGCTTTTAATAGATTTCAAAACTTTGAGTAAATTATTGATGCTTTTCATGTAAAACGTTTTTGGTGTTGCTAATAGATAATCTAAAAATATATTTGAATAAAAAAAAATCTTATCAGTTTTCAGTTTTAAAAAATGATATCCACTTAAGTGCTATAAACCAGGAAGCCCACGTTGGATCTCCTACTTTCAATAATATTCTCTCTTTTGTCATTTTATATTTCTTAGTATCGATACTGATAACAGAAGTTCAGATAATTGGAGCTTCACTATATTTGTAACTTTTTCTGTGTAAATTACAGTAAAAATTCATATATTTGAAATATGCACTCTTTTGTTTCAGGTAAAATATTCTCGTTTTTAGCTACTTGTGAAGCTATTGTGCCGCTCCTGGGTAGCTCAATCATTCTGAAGATATTTAACGCCACCATCAAAGTCTTTCCTGGTACTTGCTACTTTGCTGCAACCTTGTTTTTATTGTTACCCCTAGGAACATTCATGTAAGTCTCATTCATGAAAACACTTATTTAACAGATTTGAAATAAGCGTAAAAGCAACAAATTAAAATATTTTATTTTAATGACTAACTTGGAAATAATAGCAATAGCATTTAAGATTATTAGCTTTGTTGGTAATTTTTTATTTTTACTTTGTCATCTTTATTGAAAACGCTTAAAGTCTTAAGGCATGTTATAATATATATATATATATATATATATATATATATATATATATATAAATTTTTTTTCAATTTTTTCGCGCAATTATGCAATAATAATGGGATTTTTTTTAATGAAAGAACACATCTTAAAGTTTTAAAAACAATTTTTTATTTGAAAATATTTACAATTCGAATATTAAATTTGAATAACTTCGTAAAATTGGTGGCAGCAAGATGCTTCCAATTTTATGGAGTAATTTAACTTATATAATGGTGTAATTTAAACTGATATAACTGGTGTAATGCTACACATTAAGTTTAATGTAACACCAGTTATATCAGTTAAATTACACTATAAAATGGAGGCAGAAAGGCTGCAACCAATGTTATGGAGTTAAGAAATCTCAGAACTTTTAAAGCTTTAAAATTTTCGAAATTTTAATTTTTTTAGTTGTTAAACTTCTATCTTTTCTGAACATTTTGATATTTTTTTCTTGAAATTCCTATTAGAACAGAAATTATGGCTTTTAGAATTATACCCGCTCAATAGCTGAAGCGGCGTTTCCGAAATTTTGAAGTCATTTTTCTCTAAATGACGTTTTTGGGCATAACGCGCACGATATCTCAAAAACTTCTAAATATTTCTTCCTGAAATTTGTTCCTGAAGACATATGTTTCATGTTAGTTTGTATAAACTGAACCTAAAATTTCCTTTTTATAGTTCAAAAAAATATTTTTTTAGGTGATTGTACTATTGAAATTTTCTACATTTTTCATTAGGGGCCTTCCACAAATGATGTCACGCTTGGATGGGGGGAGGGGGGTTCGTGAAATTGTGACAGTTTGTGACAAGGGGATGGGAGGAGGTAAGAAGAAATGTGACATCATACATTTTGGTTAAAATAAAAGCATTAAAAATCAGCAGATTAAATGTTGAAGTTATTTTGAAATTAAAGTATTTTGTATTCATAAAGTAAGGATAAAATTTAAAGCCAAATATATTAAATTCCGTTTCAAATTCCATAATACGACTGTTTACAATTGCTCTTTCATATTAATATTTTATTACTATTGTATACTAATTATGTTTGTTGTCGTAAACCTTAATTTTATTTCATACAAAATAAGTACATGAATCGTTTTGATAGTTATGCTCACAAATGTCATTAAAACACATAGTTGAAGTTTAAAAATAAAATTTTAAATATGATGTATAACGCAGTGCGTTGTATCTGAACTGCAAGTATATGTTTATGTAATATAGCGTGACATGTTACAAGAGGTGGGGGGGGGGGGGGGGGTAAGGTGAAGTGTAACACTTTGTGACAAAGGGGGGGGGAGGAGGGTCATAAATATTGAAAAAAACTGTGACATCATTTATGGACCGCCCCTTAGCTAAATACAACTTTGTAGTAAAAATATAAAAATGCTTTAAATGCAAATTTATTTAGGTTCAGGGTAATTATTACGGTTTGAAGTATAAGTAGGCGCCAAAATTTATTTTGTAATCCTGCGCGTAATCTTTTATGCCGATTTTTAGCTCGTCAAATGTCTGACAGTTTGGAGTCCTCTGTAAATGCTAATTCTGCATCTTGAAATTTTTTAAATACATGAAATGAAAGAACATACTTATATTTTTCATCCCAATTAAAATTGGGTCTTAAAATCAAATACCTTTTAAGATATTAAATATTGAAAATGGTCTTTTTTCCAATTTTTAAGAGTCCTGAGACCCCTTAACGTTACATGATTTTTTTTCCATTGAAGAAAGGGTGCAGGGTAGAGTCGTTCAAAAAACTTTTTTTGAACTAGAGTCCAGGCCACTCCCTAATTTTTTTAGACTCATCAATAGTACAATACTGGTAAATTTTCAGCTTCTTACTCAAATTCTAAGAGGGTGCTCAATCAGTGTTGTAGCCGTAAAAAAAGCAGAGGGCATACTCTACAGTGTATATACTATAGCTTTTTTTTGAGAAACAGAGGGTATATGGTGTTCCTTAAAAAAATTCAGAAGGTATACGGCGTATATCACCGTATACCCTCCACTACATCCCTGTGCTCAATGACCCCACAATTTAACATTAGCAGAAGCATAGGAAATGCAATAATAGCTTATACTTCAGATATATTTAATTTTTCCCAGAGGTTTTTAGAAGAAATGTAGTTTTTTATATTATATATATATTATAGAAGGTTCTGTAGCTGTCTGCGATAAACTTTTTAAATTTCATAATCTGTCTGCAAATTTTGCATGTAATTTTAATGAATAAACAATACGTTAAGATGGAAATTTTTTATCATTTTATTTAAAACATGGTAAGTATAATGTATTCTCATATTTTGCTTATAACTTTTCATCATCTAACTTCTTGTAGAATTTCTAAAATGGGAAGGATATGCAGAACCGTACATAGACAATAAAGATGCTTTTAAAAACCTTCGGAAACTTCAGAGCTGATTTGTTCTTTCTTGGAGTTGGAAATGTTCCGCTTTTTTAAATACATTTTCCAAATTTTTAGCCCAGGGTAATTTCCAGTTAACATTTTGACTAGGGTGAAATCCTTGAGAATGTGTGCAAGTTTTTTTTCACCTTTTCACAATCACACACACCACATACAACCATCAGACATGCTACGGACTCGGAAAAAAAAAAAAAAAAAAATTCACGGCCTCACACGCGAAAAGTGCTGAGTTTTTTCCACAGCGTTTTGATGAAATTATTATTAATTTTTTGCAACTCTTTGTCGAAATTAGTGTTTTTTGCGGATATCTGATGAAATTTGATTTTTTGTGCGATCCTTTGAAGGATTTTGCGATCCCTTGACAAAACTCGCATTTTTTTCCGCAGCCTTTTGAGGAAATTTGCACTCTTTTTTCCGTAATTCTTTGACGATATTCACGTTTTTTCCACGATCCTTTGACGAAATTCATGTTTTTTTCTCACGATTCCTTTAACGAAATTTGAGTTATTCCCGAAATATGCGTATTTTTTGCGATCCTTTGACAAAATTCGCGTTTTGCCCGCGATCCTTTTCGCTTTTTTTCCACGATCCTTTGTCAAAATTTGCCTTTATTCCGCGATCCTTCGACGAAATTCGCATTTTCCGCGAACCTTTATCAAAATCTACCTTTATTTCGCAATCCTTCAATGAAATTAAGAGTTTTTCTGCAATCCTTTGTCAAAATTTGCCTTTATTTCGCGACCCTTTGACGAAAATTCCGCTTTTTACGCGATCCATTGAAGAAAATCGCGCTTTTTTCGCGGGGAGAAAAAAATAGCCGAAAGTTACGGACAATTTTTTCATGGATTTCATTAGTAGTAAAGACAAAAATTGTCTGCAA
Organism: Maratus speciosus; assembly: GCA_963932465.1. NCBI lineage: Eukaryota > Metazoa > Arthropoda > Arachnida > Araneae > Salticidae > Maratus > Maratus speciosus. Next base: position 95,591,033 of record OZ010791.1, read on the forward strand.
GAGATATATTTTTTTGTCCGCGACTACGTCGCCGTGTCGCGGTGATTCTGCCACAGTGTATAGCAACATTTCTGAGAATTATTTACATGACGACGTTATAGACAGCACTAAACCAAAACAAGAATTCTACCAACTCAACTCCCTTTTGAAACCAATTGAACAGCCAATTGAAAACAATTTCTCGGTAAAACATTTAATTTTTCATGATAATTTTTATTTTAAATACTTATCTTATATATTTCCAAATTCTGCATCCGGCAACAAATATCTATTTGATAAATGTTTACATTTAGCTCATGGCTATTCCTAAGTGAAAGGTGATAAATGAAAATCATATTTAAAACAGATTTTAATTATTTATCGCTTAGGTTACATTACTTATGTTAAATATTAATCTACTGTTATGGGTTGCTAACATTATTCATGTTCCAGTAAAAAAGACAAACACTAAGTCTAATATAAAATAAAATAATCACAAAATTTGTGCATTAATCGTCAACTTTAATTTTATGGAAAATAGCCATTCTTTTCTGTTTAAATAAATTTCAAAGCTAAAAATGTGCAATGGCTTTGGTTACAGTAATGAGATGGTTTAGTAATGAAATTTTTCTGATTTGTTTGAGATCAGTAGATCAATTGACTATACTGAAACAACTAACTATGACAAGACAAAATCCTTCAGAGCGTAGGAAGGCATTATCAGTTGAAAGAATCAAAATTGGTACAATATGTTAGTCATTTGACAGTTAAAGAATTAATGCTGATGTAGCAGAAATCTGCAATTTCTACAAAACAAAAGAAACACATGCATAATTAAAAAAGCAATTCTTGCTGCAGGTCGTGCAAGCAAACAGAAAATACATTCCATCAGAAACAAAGAAAAAATCAGTTTTAAACACTATTTTGTATTACTAGAGATCAAATATGATTAAATTTCTATTTTTTACTTCTACATTGTTTTATTTTTTTCTAAGAAATTAATTTTGGAGGTCTTTATTTTTTTTAAGCAAACATATAGAAAAATTACAATGGAATACACTAACTTATGAAGTTAGTGGGGGTTGAGCACCCTCTTACAGTTGAAATATGAAGTTGAAATTCTGCCAGAATATTACTGTACACAAGTCTAAAAAAATTGAGGGGTGGCCTGGTATGTATGTGAAAGTTTATTTTTTTTACATAGATGGCTGAACCCACCTAGTGCAGGGTTACCACACTTAGGGACTTGTACCATTCTTCATTCTTTTGGTTTCTTTAACGGGATCTCGGGACACTTAAAATTGGAAAAAAAGAAGAAAAAAAAAAACCATTTTCAACATTTAATATCTTAAAATGTATTTGATTTTAAGGCACAATTTTAATTGGGATGAAATATATACGTATGTTTTTTCATTTCAAATATTTAAAAAATTGCAAGATGCAAAATTAACATTTACAGGGGGCTCCAAACTGTCAGACATTTGACGAGCAGAAAATCGGCATAACAGAATGAAAGTTTTGGAAAGTTCAGATTGTAATAATTACCCTGAACCTAAATAAATTTGTATTTAAAGCATTTTTATATTTTTAATACAAAGTTGTATTTAGCTAATGCAAAATTTAGAAAATTTCAACAATATAATCACCTAAAAAAATATCTTTTTTAGCAATAAAAAGGAAATTTTAGGTTCAGTTTATACAGACTAACATGAAACATATGTTTTGAAAATTTCATGAAAAAATATTCAGAAGTTTTTGAGATGCTGCACGTTATGCCTAAAACGTCATTTGGAGAAAAATGATTTCAAAGTTTTGGAAACGCCGCTTCAGGTATTGAGCGGATATAATTTTGGAAGCCATAACTTCTGTTCTAATGGAAATCTCAAGGAAACAATTATATCAAATTGTTCAGAAAAGGTAGGAGTTTAATATCTAAAAAAATTAAATTTTTGAAAAATTTAAAACTTTGAGTCTTGAGAACCCCTTAACGCATTTTTAATCACTAGTAGATTTTTATACAGAATTGCTAATTTCTAAAAATTTTCACTGGAGTGCACTATAGGTATTTTCACCATGTAACGCACAATGGTTTTACTACGCATAAGGAATCTAATATAAAACCATAACACCTCTATTTCAGTTGTTTAATGTATTAATGTGTGTAAACATCAAAAGACTAAACTTGATGAAACTGTGAAATTGACCCCAGTTAAATTTATTTTAATTTAAAAATATATCATAGAAAAACTATTAAGTAACAATTCGCAATTAAAATTATTAAAAAAACCCGCTAAGTGTATAATATATAATGGGTATTAAGATAACTTAATATAAATTGATACAACAGTAAAATAGTTTATATACTGACAAATAAAATTTATGTTACAAAAATATAATTTTATATACATATATCAAAATCTATAAGAGTATTATATAAAAATATAATTTAATAAACTTTATTTATCTTGTGAACTATTTCTTTTTTAAATATAAGCGAATTAGAGTACCACATTTATTTTAATGCTTTATAAATATTTTCTTTAACCCTAATAAACCGTACTTCAAAAGCAAAGTGGCACATTCCTTGGCTCTGTAGAATAAATAAATGTGAACATCAGTAACAAAAAATATAGCAAATGATTTTTTTTTTTTCAAGTATGAGCTAATTGAAGTACAACATTTATTTTAATGCTTTATAAATCCTTGTACCCATAAAATAAATATAATATCAAAATCAAAATGGATTTGCATTTTCTCAGTAGAAAAAATATAGATAAAATTAAAGAAAAAAACAGCAAAAAATATAAAAATAGCTAGGGTTTATTGGTCTCCAAAAAAAGTTATGTTTAACGACTGACGTGAACCTAAATATTATATAACATAAACAGATATAATTTAAATAAATAAAAAAAATATATGATACTTTTTTTCGGAAACGTCGTGTTTGCCATTCAAAATGGCTGCTTTCATGTCTATATTATAAAGGACAAACGTGTATGTGCGTAACGCTGACGTCATTTTGCGAACCGCAACAGCAGACGATCAAATTTTCTTCTACTGCAATTTTTTAAACTTCTAAGCATCGCACATTTTCTGTTTTTACACCATCAAATAGGGAAAAAATGTACTTTCAAATTCAATTTGTTTGAACGTTCCAACGCAATTTATTTGAAAACTGTATCGCCATTTACTCATTTTTTTAAAAATAATTTTCAAGCATGATTCCCCCTCCCCCCTTCAAATGTATCTCTATTGTATGCAGACGATTGCGAAACATAAATCCGTTTGCCACTTAATATTAATAGCTCGTCATTTGTTTCCAGCTTATATTCTATAACGGATTTAAAACATCCATTAATCAATAAATAAAAACATAAAGCACAAATTTAAGACATATAATCGAATTTCATGCTTAAGCCATTGAAATAAAACTAATCAAAAAGGCTTATTGTAAATTTGCGATTAAATCTTTTGCGATTTCTTCGGCGGTTAAATCCTCACGCGAGCCCAAAAAGAAAATATCGCTAATGCATTGCAAAACTTTATTTCAAAGCATTATTTTTTTTTTCATATAAATGATTTTGTATTGTTAATGGGCATTCTAAAAAAGATATTGAATGTAAAAAATCTATTAGTTATATATAAAAAAAAGTACATCCGTCTACATCAAAAGCCACTTGCGGAACCTTTCGAAAAATATTTCATTCATTGCTGTGCCTTTACTATGTGCAGAGAAAAAGGATGTTGACAGCAGAAATAATATATATGTTGGTTTTTAATTATATGCTGTAACCCGGGAAGCCCGGGTTTATCCCCTAGTCCAGGGAGGGCGAACCTATGGCACGCGTGCCATAAGTGGCACGTTGCAGATTATTTTTGGCACGGCATAGATTCAAGTTCTACTTCAAAATATAGTAGAATTTCACAAATAAGTCTAGATGCTGTCTCTGTTTATCTGAATTCGATTAGTTCGATTGGTTGTCATTGTCATACAAATTGAATAAAACTTAAATATAACTTAATGTATCCTAATCTAGCTCAATATTGGCTCACAAAAGCTTAAGGATACGAGAGAATTAGGAGATTATTGCAAAATATATATATATATATATATTAAAAGGCATTACAAGCAAAAATGCCTATGGTAAAATTATAACAACTTTGATTTCAATTCCAGACACTAAAAGCTGTATATTTTGGCGCTTGTTATTTTGACATCTTTTTCTGAGAGACATTATTTTCGGAAATAAATAATATGAAAAATTCAAGTAAAAATATCTTGTCAAATGAGTCCAGTTCAACTTGCATTCTATTAAAAATTTAGAAGCTGATATAAATTATTTGGCATCTAAGATGAGACAACAGAAATAATATTTTTTAATTCAATTTCTAAAGTATAACATCAAATATTATCCATATTTTTTTAATGCTAAAAACAAAATTTTAAGTAATTTTGATTCATTAAAATTTGTACTGCTGGCACGTCATGATGACGTAAAATATATTTTTGGAAAAATTTGGCACGTGAATCTGAAAAGGTTCGCCATCCGTGCTATCCCATATAAAAGTATAACTATCTATATCTGTTAAAGGTCAAGGTTGAGGTTTTAAGATATGTTGTTGTTGTATGTGCAGTCGTGGGGGAAAAAAAGTAAACACCCCTTACTAACTCTGCAAAAAAACTATCGGAGAAGAAATTTACTGGTTTCACACGCTTGGTAATAAAGTCTACATTTAAATTATGTATATAAAATTTGCTTAGGGGGCCATCTACATATTAAAACGAACTATAACTTTGTCTTTTTCAATAGCAGTACACAATTCTGACAACATAAAACTCTACATCTCCCCTCAATTAGCCTAAAAACAAATCTTTATGCAATTCGTACGATAAGTTTCCGAGAAATTATTTTAAAACGAGTGTATTTTAGGGGCTGTATGCAAATTGAAGTTCTGTACTGGATTGTTGACCGAGAGAGCACCCTTCTTGATCAAGGCTCTTAAGCGCCACTCAAGAAGTCATTGAAGGCTGCTAGATTACAGGATAGCATAAGAAATTTCAAAATATATAGTCACTTCTAACATAGAAGTCCCTTAAACCATCATTTTGCAGTTTTTTAAGCATAATTTGAAAACTACTTGGAAGGAAAATGTGAAATTTTGGATTTCATAAAGCAGGACTTAATAAATCTAAATCCATCAAAAAAAAATTGTAGGTTGCAATTCATAATTTTTCGAATAATTTCATAATTCATATCATAAAATTATAAAAATTGCAAATTCAACGTATTTATGTTTGGGTATTTTAGTATTATTGCTACACAAAAAATTATCACATTAGGATTATAATTTCAGGAGATATTAATAAAAATATGAAAATGTAATTTAACATTAGAAGCACTAAATTTTGAACGTTTGTAATTCAAAAACTTATCATTCAAATGAATTGCAATTTGGTATCTAGGCATAGTTTGAACCGAAGCTTTGAAATATCTTGTGAAAGGTGGGTATTGCCATTGAAAAAAATGAAGTTATGGTTCGTTTTAATATGTAGATGGCCCCCTAAGCAAATTTTATATATATCATTTAAAAGTAGACTTTATTTCTAATCGTTCGGTACCAGTAACTTTCTTCTGCGATAATTTGTTGAGGAATTGGGTGTTACTTTTTTTTTTCCCACGACTGTACTTCCATGCATCATTTTACTATGGTTGCATCTTACAAAATATTCAGACTGATTTAAGAAGAATTCAGGTTTAAACAAATTTAAAAACGTTTGCACTGAAAATTTTTCATAATTTGTTAAGAAATTTAATATCAAGAATGCGAAATCTTTAAAAAGATTTTTGTTTTTTTCTTTCTTTCCTTATTTTGCTACTTACCTACCATTCTCTTCCTTCCTTCGCTTCCGACTTGAGATTTAGGAACAAAAAATTATTTTTGTCTTTCTCATGACAGTTTAAAAAGAAATTAGTGGTTAATCGTAATAATATTGGTGACAATGAATCTGGAACGTGTGAACGATGAGTCATATATCAGCTATCAAAATGGGAATTAATGTTTTTTTTTTTTTTTTTTTTTTAATCGGATTTTTTTTTTTTTTTTTAAGAAAGGAAACTGAGTTAATCAGCTTTTTATCTTATTTATATTTCAAAAATATATATTCTAAATGTATATTTATATACATATATTCTATATGTTATGTAGATGAAATTTTTATTGTTTGGCAGGGGGAAGTTGATAAATTGTTAGTTTTTATTCCACAGTTAAATGATTTAGATAATAAGATTAAATTTACTTTTGAACTTGAAACCGATAAGAAATTACCTTTTTTAGATGTTGAATTAAAAAGAGAAAATAATAAACTAATTCGTTCAATATATCGTAAGCTAATAACTAACTTAAATGTTATACCTTTTGATGCTTGCACTCCATATTCTTATAAATTATCTACCTTTAGATTCCTTATTAACATAGCTTTTAGAATTTGTTCCCCTGAAAATTTAAATGATACAGATGATTGCATTTTAGCAAGCTTAGACATTGTGTCATTATATCCATCCATAGATACTTCAGAAGTAGCTCAATCCATCGAACAGTTCATTGACAATAGAAAAGATTTTGACATACCAAAAAAAAGTGGCCTAAACCTAATAATTAATAGTAATTATTTTTAACAATATAATTTATCAACAATCAGACGGTGCCCCTATGGGATCTCCAATTTCAGGCCTCCTAGCAGAATTCAAATTACGCCCCCTTGAATCAAAAATTTTCAGTACTTTTAAATTATTACCTTTAGTATGGCTACGTTATGTAGATGATATTTTTATTGTTTGGTAGGGGGAAGTTGATAAATTGTTAGTTTTTATTCAACAGTTAAATGATTTAGATAATAAGATTAAATTTACTTTTGCACTTGAAACCGATAAGAAATTATCTTTTTTTTAGATGTTGAATTAAAAAGAGAAAATAATAAACTGATTCGTTCAATATATCGTAAGCCAATAACTAACTTAAATGTTATACCTTTTGATGCTTGCACTCCATATTCTTATAAATTATCTACCTTTAGATTCCTTAATAACAGAGCTTTTAGAATTTGTTCCCCTGAAAATTTAAATGATGAATTAGATAAAATTAAAACAATAGCTATTAACAACGGATAACAAGTTAAAATAGTTAATAAATTAATTAAAAAGTTTATTAACAAAATGAACGATGCTGTTTTGAGAATAAAACCGACAGAGAAAATAACATGAAAAGGGTGGTTATAAATTATTATCCAAATTTCTTCGAATCCGCTAAAACTCAACTAAAAAAGTTTGATTTAAATTTAATTGCTAGACAACTTTCCAAAATTAAAATCAATTTTAACCACTAGAATTGACCCTATTGCTAAATTTGACCTTTCCGGTGTTTATATCATTCCTTTTCTTAAAGAAGGTGGTTATAGAAATTATTATATTGGCATGACTCAGAGAAAATTCAAAGTGAGATGTAAAGAACACATTGCAGACATAAAATTTAATAGGGGTAAAACCGCATTATCTAGGCTAAATAAAATAGAAAACATAAATATTTTGTTTAATGAAAGTAAATTAATTTATAGGTCAGATTTTTATTTGCAACTTTTTGTTAGAGAATCTATTGAAATTTACGTCGGAAACTCAATGGTCTGCAATGATTCCTTGTCATTTCAAATCCCAAATATTTGGATTGAATTGTTAGATAATTTGAAAATAAAATAGGGCAACGTGAAACATGTTAAAATATTAGGCGCGTGATATTTATTAATTTATTTTTAAATTTCATTTGTAATAGTTTATTGTCATTTTCCATCCACGGTGCGTCTGTATGGAACTTAATCTGTATTAGGATTCTAATATACTATGATAAGTTTGGTAAAGATAAATAATGCCGAATACAGTTTGCCTCTGTTTTCTTCTAATCCAAGGTTGAAAATATTTCGCTGATAATATTTTAATTTCACAATTAAACAATCCATAGGTACCTATTTTTTGAAACATTTGATTCAAACTATTTAGAATCGGGGTTTTTTCCACCGATTTAATTTACATATTTCCACATAAAAATAGTTTTTCTACTAGGGATGCAACGGATATCCGGCAAATATCCGATATCCGGCATATCCGGCTGATTTTTCAATATCCGAAATACCGTCGGATATCCGGATCCCAATCACCGGATATCCGGCTTCTCTGTCGGATATCCGGCAGAGCGCAGCGAAGTGAATATATAAGGATAACAGAAATAGTTTGACCCCAAACAATGCCGAACAATTTTGTTTATAATACAAAATATGAAAGTAAGTTCACTATACATGAGAGGTAATTCTCAAAAGTTTAAAGAATTGCCAGCTTTCCTAACATTGATATTTGAACTCTTTATAATAAATTTAAGAATTTATATTTACTTCTTTCAGAAAATTGTACCTTTACTTTCAGAATGCAAAATAAAATTTGAAGTTGTTTATTAAAGTATGACTTTATTAATTTTCTTTCTTTTTTTAAAGTTTAACAATTAAACAGGCCAATTTTTAGAAGAAAGTATTGTAATAGAAATTTTTTCGATTTCCGGTTTTTGACGGATTTAGATGTTTTAGAGGTCAGCCTCCTTCAATATGGAAATATTCTACTGGAAGGAGGGGGGCCACGTAATCGCGATTTTTGTGCCATTTTCATTATTGTACCACAGAAAAGTGTATGAAGTTATCCATATAATTGAACAAAATTTTTTGCATTTGTTTTTGGCTATGTCCAGCAGGTTCTCCTTTAAATTGGAAAAATTCCGCCAAAATGGGGCACTGTAATAGCGATTTTTGTGCCACTTTCATTCTTGTACCATCGAAAAGTGTATGAAGTTATGCATAGAATTGAACCAATTTTTGGGGGTATGTTTTTGGCTATGGCCAGCAGGTCCTTCTTCAATTTGAAAATATTCTGCTGGAAGGGGGCGCTATAATACGGATTTTTGTATTATTTTACCATTGAAAAGTGTATGAAGCTAAGCATAGAATTGAACCAATTTTGTGTGTATATTTTTGGCTATGGCCAGCAGTTTCTCCTTGCATTTGGAAATGTTCCGCCAGAAGGTGGCACTGTAACAGAGATTTTTGTAAAATTTTCTCGATTTTTCGCAGGGGTTTTTTTGTGGTGTATATTGGCGGCTCATGAAGCGAAGGGAACTTCGCATCCTGCTAAGCTGGCTATTCACAAACAGCTGATGTACAACAGAATAACGAAAAAATTATTGATTTTAATAAATATCATAATAGAGATTAACTTATTCTTATTCTGATTAATTGACTGGAGCAGAAATTTTAGATCAAAACCAAAGTTGGTATAATATTGAACTAATAATATTAAAGTATGGTAACATTTGGAACTACTTTTTGAAATATTAAGATGTATGAGATAGAAAAAAGTTTTGGGATTGGCAAATCCAACTAGTTATTTTTGTAACTTTCTTATAAAAATTTTAAATTAAAAGTAATTTTGTTTTTACTAATAAATATCAAAATAATTTAACTTAAAATAAAACTAAACGTGACTTAGAACAAAAACAATATTAAATAATTAAAACAGAAAAAGGGCATCAATTAAACCTATGTTTGGAGAAAATAACTATTTAATCATGGGTATATTAGTAGATATTTTATGTTTAAATTATAAAAAGAAAGTATGTAGTATTTCTTTGTGAAAATACTCAACAATTATATGCATATTAATTGGTTGAAATTTACTATACAGATTATCAGCATTTCATTGTACAAATTAATTATTAGCAATTATCAGCAATTATCAATATAGTCAATCCCATATCCAAATCCAGTAGCAATTATCAGCATTTCATTGTACAAATAAACAGAATATTTTAATGTTTAAATTACATTTTTTATGCAATATTATTAACATACATTACAGGGCTTGAATGGCAGATACAGAGCTTGAATTTCGAGACGGGATGGCAGGATTCGTGCCCTAAAGATTATTATTGTGTCCTATTTATTATGCCCTATTGTGGGCGGGCGGCTCCTGTTTCCAAAAATTCATTTTCCGAAAATGTTTCTTTGTAAAACAATGATCAAGCCTCAGGACGGACCGACAAATTTCGTGATATTTTCTACTATCAATTAGCAGATTTCACAGGTTCTTCTTACGACAGATTGACAAAATTCATAGTTGTTTTTCTGCATCTGACTGAAAAATTTTGTGCTTTTTCTCCACGACCGACTGACGAATTCCACGATTTTCTCTAGATACCGATCGGTGAATTTCATAATTTTTTTTCTCGAGATCAATTGACAAATATAGCAATTTTATTCTGTGACCGACTGGCAAATTTTCCTGTTTGTTCTTGCGACATACTGTTGAAAATAACGATTGTTTTTTTGCATCCAATTGAAAAATTTCGCGTTTTTTCTCTGCGACCGGCTGAGGAATTTCACAATATTTACTCGTGACGGACTGGCAAGTTTCACGATATTTTTCCATGATTGATTGACGAATTTTGTAATATTTTCCCGCTGCCGATTTCCCATGAACTTCAGTTTTCTTCTTGCGACCGGTCGACAAATTTTGTTTATTTATTTTCACCATAATTGACGAAATCGGCGATATTTTTTTTATGACCGATTTATGTATTTTGCGATGTTTTTTTCTCTGTGCCCAAAATAGGAAATAACTAAAAGGGCAGTAATGGCCACCGGAGACTGAGCCCTACCAAATTGGCCAATAGTTAGCACTCAACAAAATGAGATTACACTTGTGGCACACACGAAGAAAAAAAAATTGGTGAACTTAAAAAAACGTTTAGAAATAACAAATTAGTTGATTTTTGCAATTCACAGAAGTTAGGACATGACTTTTAAAATCAACCTTTTATCGTGTAATAGAAGAAATCAATTGGCTATTTCCTTTTCAAACTTTGGATATGGATTTAAAATTCCAATGCATTGCAATTCTATGCAAAAAAATCTGCAACCGAAATCGAAAAAGTAAAAAACAGCCGTATGAAAGATCAAACTCAGCTATCTTATGCAAAAAGAATCTTTTAAAACTTTTCAAATTTAAACAATTAAAAAAAACCATGCCCATTGGTTTAACGTTATGGGATGGCCATTTTCAAGTTAGCGAAGGGTCCCCTTAAGTGTTTAACTATGTGATGTGAATGAAAAAAATAATAAATAAATTTCGTAACAATATTATGATAGTGTTAGAAAGTGTTTTATAATGTATGACTAATGTATGATTTTTTGTTCTTGCTAAAATTTCTCATGGGTTAATATAGAATTTCATGATTTGAGAAGGGAAAACCAGTTTCACTGGAATGCCCCCTTAACAAAAGAAATTACTTGGAGGAAATAAATGTTTCTTAAAATCTTACAAAAATAAATAAATAAATAGGAAGGATTCACAAGGAGTTTATTTAATATTATTAATTCATACTCAATAGATTGAAAAAATTTCAATATAAGCATAACATTTATTCATTAATCTTTCAAGTACAGTAAAACTCCGGTTATCTGAAAAGCATGGGACCAAAACATTTTTGTTGACTGGGGTTCCATAAGAATTTTCAGATAAATGGGAAGCTTTCTTATTTACCCTACCAGGTGCCACTACTCAGCCATCTCCCCCCCCCCCCCAAATCTATACCCCCTCAAATATTGCCAAGCTACACATTAGCTTCTGGAGCAGAGAACGGCTCCTTGAGAAAATTAAGAGACATTACAGGAAACGGTTGATACAGTTTTTGATTGAAGGACTGACTGATGGAGCAGAAGTTGTTGAAAATTTAAAACTTGTGGGTATGAAGAAAGTTGACTACTGGTTAGATTCTTGATGGGAGTGAATGAAAGTGAATTAAAATTAAAACGTTAGTAACATTTTTACGTAAGTTATGGCCTAAAGTTGAGTTGCTAGTCTTTGAAACACAGTTGCAGTCGGCAGAAACTGATGTCATTGGAATTGTGGACAGAAATGATGACAATATATACACTGAAGTGTTTTTGGACATGTTGAATGCATTTAAAATTCCATAGTTCAATTTTAACGAAAATACCAGGAATTACAGTTTTGACTATAATTCCATTAAGGATATAATAAAACAAGTTTGTTCAGAAGTGACATACAATCACCGTAGGATATTGACAATAGAATCACCGATATGCATTATTCATGCAAGTAAGTTAAAAAATAATGAACATCAAATTTTGCAAAGTTTTCTAAAATTTTTTAACAGAGCATAACCATGCGTTTCCGATAATTTCTAAAGTTATAAAAGTTGGTCTGTGCTGTTTGTCAAAAGTGTAACTTGTGAAAGAGGCTAAAACATGCAAAATGGAATAAATTCTAAATTAAGAAATTCATTTAGCAACCCAATTGTTAAGTACCCATAACATTAGGTGAAAGTTGAAAAATAGACATGGTATATATAAAACTTGATTCTGTTCCTTTGTTTTAATAAAAATAAACATTTTTGATAATAAATTATCTTGTTGTTAATTTAAAATATTTCAAAGGTATTTTGTCATGTCTGTATAAATGTAATTCTTTAAGTGGCAGATAAAAAATAACGGGGTTTAAAGAGATTTTTTTTTTCCCTTACTAACAGTGCAACTCCCCTGTATTTTTAAATGTTGGCTGGGAAACTTCCCTTCTGGGGAAAACTTGAATTTCAAGCCCTGATGTTCAAAGAGATATAGTTTTTGTAAATTATATTTCAATACATTTAAAATGTTTTAATGATGTATGAAACATGTTTGTAATTTATTGTTCTGAGATGGCATTATAATAAAGAAATAATTCACCATATAACTAAAAACATATCTAGTGCCGGATATCCGAATCCGGCAGGCAAAGGAGCTTCGGATATCCGGTATCCGATATCCGGCAAAATCAATATCCGGTGCATCCCTATTTTCTACTACTTATCCCCATCTCAAAATTCCATTATTTTCTGCCTTAGCTTAACCGTATTTAAAATCATTTCGTTCCGAACATTCTTTGTCTTTCCTAAGCTTGTTTTTTCGGGACGTATTCTAAAACTTCAATCTTTCTTCAGAATTTGTTACATCCTGTTTTCTTCATACGTGGCTACTTAGCACGTTTAGGTTTGTCAGTTAATTTGAAATCCAGTTCAATCTGTTGTTTAGTTTTTCTGTTTTTTCTTCTGTTTAATTGTTTGGAATTTTTCGCTAGTCAGTTCATTCTATTATCCGACAAATATCTTCTGTTATTATTGGAATAATACACTTTTTACTCTACTTTACTAATAAATTAAATTGGATTGTCACCAATTATTTTCAAAACTGCCTTTAAGTTAAAAAAGGATTTTGCTTGTTGCTAAATGAATTGGAGACCATTCGGTTGCTGCTTATTATGATCTGAACTACTTGAGTAAAGCTGTTTGCTCTAAAGAACCTAGCCTGTTTATTTTCGGGGATTCTCCTTATTCTGTTAACCACTTCCCTGATTGTCCCGAGTTATCTCGGGTTCGTATATATTACAATTATCATCCCGAGAATATTCGGGCGTGGCGTAATTTGTCAGTACGGTTTATTATATCATATTTTTACTGGGCCTGAAGCTTAAAAAAAAGAAAATATTCTTATATAATATAATAAATTATTATAATCTTTGATTGGCAGTTTTCCAAGCTTTGTGATATGAAATACAATGACGTGATTGCAAAAAATGTGATGATTTTTTGCAGTAAAAAAAAAGAATGGTAATGAAGCGGTTAACAACTAATGTGAATACATAAAGTCTCTCTCACACACACTCACCTGTACTATGGGGCTCTTCGTGCGCCAACTCTCGAACTTTCAACAGACTCGCTGTGGTAAACTTGTTCTTCATTACTGGAAACACACTGTAATACCACTTTATCCCAATAAAAAAATTTAAATGCTTAGATTTAAGAACAATTTTTAAATATTTAAATTGTATATCGACAGACAGGCCGTCAAACAGATTAAATGCATATATCTTGCGTTGGGCTGTCTGTCTGTACGTCTATCTCTGTCTATCTATCGGTCTGTCTGTATATCTATCTCTATGTCTGCCTGTCTCTCGCGCTCTCTCCATCGATTTGTGTTTCTGTGTCCGTCATTCTGCTGTCTGTCCTTCAATCGTTTGTTTGTCTAATATACTATGTCTGCCTGCCTGCCCGCGTCTCTATCTGTCCGTGTCTTGCTACTTTGCCTGTCTTTCTCTCTATTTGTCTGTTTGTCTCTATTTATCTGTCGCTATCTTTGTCTGTCTGTCTCTATCTGTCCGTCTCTGTCTCTCTATCTGTCCGTGTCTCTGCCTCTCTGTCTGTCTATCTCTGTCTTTCTTCCTCTCTGTGTCTATCTTTCTCTCTGTTTATCTCTCTGTCTTCTATCGCTATCTGTATCTGTCTCAATCTATTTGTCTCTCTGTGTCTGTACATGTATATATCTGTCTATATCTAACAAATATATCTGCTTCACTGCCTGTCTGTCTCTGTCTGTATTTGTCTGTCTTCTCAGTCAATCTATTTGTCTCTCTCTTTCTATTTCTTCCTATCATCTGTCTGTACAGTCCTCAGCAAAAGTTTAGACACTGGTGATTTTTAACCTTTAAATAAAAAATACGATCACTTGGGTTAAACAAATGACTGTACTTATTTTTAAATATATTTTAAATGTTTTAGGACAGAAATAATGGTTTTAATGTAGGATTTTATTTAATTTAACTGAAAAAAGTGAAATTTGCATATTGCAAAAGTTTAGACACTTTTGTGATTTTTTGGCAATTGTTCACGGAAAAACGCATATTTCAAACTTATGACGTCACATGCATGAAGTATTTAAGTGCACCTCGCGATAGCATCGGTTAGTGAAGATGCCGCGAGCAAGAAATTTTCAGTCAGATGAAGTAATTAAAGCATGGAAGCTGAAATCGAAAGGGAAGACTGTTGCAGGAATTTCAGCTACTTTGAATTGGCCAAAGAAGTCTGTCTATTAAGTACTGCCTAAGGGTGACTCTTTCAAAGCAAAACATAGATCTGAAAGGACTCGTGTGGCCAGAAAACGAGATTATATAAGGATCCATAAACTGGCATCTAGACAAATGATGACTGCTAATCGCATTAAAAGTGAGTCAGAGCTTTCTGTGTCAACGGATAATTTCGTAGATGCATTAAAGAAAGATGTACATTAGTTTACATGAAAATGATAAAACAACCAGCCTTGAAATCTCACAACAAATTGGCCCCTTTCCTGCCGCGGAGTCATTCTTTTTATGAACTGATGAAATAATGGACCGATACCAGAATTTATAAACGAAGTTATTAGAAAATATGAAATTGCTTATTTTCACGTATATTATAAAAAAAAATTTAAATATTCTTGTCAGTTTTGGAATTAAAATTAGGTGTCCTTTGCTCTCGAAAGAGTTGATGATTTGGGCTTCACTTTGTTTTAATTCTCAAGTATCTCTGGAGTTTCTCAATGGTCGCCAAGTTGCGTAAGACTACATACATACATTGGAAAACAATTTAGAGCCATTTGGTGAACTGTTACCTCTTCCAAAGTATGTATTTGAGCAAGATAATGCGTTTATTCATGTTGCATACAAATTAAAAAATTGGTTTAACTCTCAAAATATTACTATTTTCTACTGGCCCGCGTGTAGCCCTGATCCGAACCCAATCGAAAACTTTTGTGGCATCATATCTCATACGGTTTATGCAATTTTTTAATAATACTCCTCTGTAAATGAACTTCGACAGATGTTAAACGTGTTTGGTACGAAATAGACCTCCAAATGATGCAGGATTTAGTTTCTTCGATGGAAAGTCACATTTTTGCATTAATAGCAGACAATGTAGGTGCAGTTCGATTTTAATTTATGGATATTTTTCTGTTAACAGACAGATTGTCTATACTTTTGCAAAAATGTTAAATTTGTTTTTTATATTATGTAAAGTGTATAAATTAAAATTTATTGTTTGTGTATGAAAGATAAGTCCCCAGTAATATATGACAGTTGAATTACAACAATTCGTTCCATACTTCTGAGCACAGAAACATAATCGATCATTGTCTAAACTTTTGCTGAGCACTGTATCTCGCAGTCTGTCTGCCTCCCTCTGTCTGTCTCTCTTTCTATGTCTCGCTTCCTATGTCTCTCTATCTGGCAGTCTGCCACTCTCTCTATAAGTCGTTCACACAAATTCGTTTCATAAAATCGTTTCATTGGTATTCACATTCGTATGTATTTCGTTTCAAGGTATTATACCTATATAACCTCTGTGTGTGTGTGTTAGTGTTCAAATCTTTTAAAATTCATTTTTATGCGTCTCAAAAAGAGCACGATTATTTAATTTTATATAAAGAAAAAAATTATCAGATTACAATTATTTCTTATAAGCTAATTTCTGTAGTCATTCTAAATAATATGTTTGTTATGATTGAGTAAACAAATCGTTGTTAAAAACAAACTTTAAAATTAAAATTAGTGTTTGTTGAAAAAAAAAATCTTTTGGCAATTTTATCAAAAGCAATATTTAAATCCATCCTCGATAAAATATAAAAAAAATCTGGTAATCTCTGTATTTTTACGAAAGTCCTGAAAACAAGAGCAGACGATGCAGCAGAAAAATCAAAATCATAAACAATTTTAGATAAATAATGATAAAATACTATGATGTTATCAATATTGTGCAAGTCTTCAAAATTTCTCATAAATCAGTTGATTGAAAGTTGGTAAAGAATTAGTTCCAATTTTGGGAAAAAATAACTTTAAATTTACTCAGTTTAAAAACTAAATATATGTTTATTTGTTTACTTTTTTACCCGATGCCAAACGTTACTTTCTGCCCTAAGTATTAATTTATAAAGGATTTGTCTGGAACTATTGACAATTGCTTAAAAAAGGAGGTCATGTTAATATAATGGCTTATAACCATAGTTATTTGCTTAAGAAAATGATATTTCTTAATCTTCATCATGAAATAGCGTATATCCAAATTAAATGAATGTATCAAATAGCGTGTAATACCACGTAAAATGAGAAATAAAATGCTTATTAAGTTTAGTGCAATTTTAATTTCTGTTGCAATTTCCGTTTTATATTGCCCCATCCATAATCTTTAAAATATTTTTGACAAATTATATTCTAAATTTCTGAGTTTTGGATAAAAAAAATTTACAGTTTTTAAACTTTTATAGAATTTAACATCCCAAATGTTTTAAAAGTTTTTTAGCGAATTCTCCGTTTTGGACACAGTTTAAGAAGTAGTCGGATGTGGCAATCCCAAAACTTTTTTCTCATACATCTTAATACTTCCTGAAAAATGCAGGATATCAGCGCCACCGGTTAGATGATTTACACCAAAATCTAATCATCAACAGCTTATGTGAACTTCTAACTGAATCTGGAGTTAAATCCCCTTTATAGGGGAAATTCCATTCCCCTATAAATGTGGAGAATGGGGGGGCTAATCCTCCCCCTTAATTTAAGTAAATGTATTTTTCGTGCTGGAGTATCCGATTTGCTTCAAATTTGGTATACCGGTTTATTCTGATAAGGCGCTTTCCTTATTAGATTTGGAGGTTCTTTAATTAAGTATTTAGTATAAAGAAGGGAAATGGCGGAGTTAATCCTCCTCCCTTAATTTAGCTAAATGTTTTTTTTTTTTGTCGATTTCTATATTTTTTGAGGGGCATTATTCTTTAAAATAAGAGTGTAATATAGTGTATTACTCAGTTTTTTCGAACCAAAAGATTGGTTTTTAGAAATGGTGTCCATTCTCAGTAAAATATTTTCAGCTGCGTTGGATTAGAAATGCTGTCCATTATCAATAAAATATTTTCAGCTGCATAATTGGATTTATACCTGCAGGAGTAGCAAAATAATAGAATGCTATTAATTTATCGTGTGTATTTGGTAAAATATGTTTGTTGTACGTACATGATAATGTTCAGAAAGCATAGCATCCGAAAAATCTTTATTCCGGTTTGAAAAACGTTTTAATGGTTTGGGACTCAGCAACTCCGATTTCAAAAATGCTTAGTCAGATGCTAGAATACATAATTTTAAAAATGTAAAAAAAAAAGACTAAATGGTACTTTTTCGCATCTGTAATAAACAAAAAGATACATATATCTCATAAATATTGACAATTTTCTAATACAAAATTGTAGAGTATACGAACTTACCCTTGTAAAAAATATATATTTGGACGTGACCTTTTTAATGTGACAAAGATTTCGAAGTTCATTTTAGCAATAACAATGCGAAACTGCTCAAATGATAAATAAAACTTTGGCATAAAAAATGAACTCAGTATCACTGTCTATTAAGAATTCTATGGGCAAATTATGTTAACTGCTGTGTTGGGCAAATTGCTGTGTCAGCAATAAATAAAATCGTTTTTGTAGCTTAATGTATTAAGCAACATTGACTTTTGGGTAAGTTGCCGATATGCAAAGCGGTGATACAAAGATCTCATACACTGTAAACCTATCGGTAACGTTTCCGAAAATGAGTAGCAGCAAAATAAACATTGTTTTTATAAATGCGTTTTTAAATCTCGAAACTATAATAGTTTCTTGGCTCTCTAAGGATAAAAAATTGCTTTTAAAAATTGCGAGTAACTCGGAAGAGGCTATTGTATATTTTCGTTCGTGGTTATATTATACAGGGTGTCAGTAAAGTCATGGTGCACTTTTGACCGGTTACAGGAAATCAATGAAACAAGATAAGAATGTGAAATCTTCACGGAACAAAAGAAAAACTTTCCGAGTTTCATACCTGTTCAGTGCAGTTCGATGTGGCTTCCATTTGAAACAGGGAATCGCAGACGTTATTTACTCTGTTACACTAGACGTCTTTTACTGTGTGTGGAAAGAACTTGTATGTCGTTTATATGTGTGTAGGTTAACAAATGGAGGCCACATCGAACTGCACTGAATAGGTATGAAACTTGGAGAGTTTTTTTCTTATTTGGTGAAGGTTTCACATTTGCATCTTGTTATCCCCCAGTATGCTATTTCTTTCTCCCACCTATTAAAATGTCGTCTCCAAGAAGTAACGTTTCGTTCTATAAGCCAGCCGTAAAACAAAGCAGATGTTTCATGGTACTGTTAAATACTCTACTGCGGTTTTTTAAACTTCTAAGCATCGCACATTTTCAATTTTTATACCGTCGTATTGGGGAAATAAAGTACTTTCAAATGCAATTTGTTTGAAAACTGCATCTCAATTTATTTTTGAGAAATTATTTTTTTTGTAGTTTATATGTTTATTTATTTATTTATTTATTTATTTATGTTGTTAACTGAAGTACTCCATTTCTGTAAAAAGTAAAGGAAAAATATTTGGAAAATAGCAATTATATCTTTTTGTTGCTATTTTTCCATATCGACTGAATAAAAATGTAATTAAAATACGTGCTATTTTGAAAAAAAAAATAAAAATGAATGATTTCTGATAAAACATGGAGCTATATTTAATTATAAACTATATTTAATTTTAAGTATTTATATTAATATTACAAACCAATGAAGACATAGGAATCATTAGATAGCCGATTTTTTTTCGAGTTTCTTGAATGACAACATTTTTTATTTGTGTATTATTTAGCGATAGTGACGACCTATGCATACTTTACTGTAGATGTTGTTTAAGACCAGATCGTAAATGAGGATTTCTTCAGCGGATGCGAATGCCGTTATTTTATATAAAATAAAATCGTGTCTTAAAACTGAAATATATTTTGTACTATCTATATTTATATACATATATATTTTTATTCATCGGGGGCGACTCTAAATTCTGAAAAAACAGAATTCCTGTTGTCTAATTTCTTTAATTTCTTGTGACCGGTCAAAAGTGCACGATGACTTTACGGAAACACTGTATATATTTTTAGACTAATTGTCATTTGTCTTTTTCACAGTGAGGGGTAAAAAAAAACACAGGATTTGTGCATGATGTAATTAATGGATAATCCCTTATCTCTAAGACTTTAGTATATTGTACATGTTTGTAGATTAATTGTCATTTGTCTTTTTCACAGTGAGGGGTAAAAAAAAAAAAAAAAAACACGATTTGTGCATGATGTAATTAATGGATAATCCCTTATCTCTAAGACTTTAGTATATTGTACATGTTTGTATTTTTAGATGGCTGTTTAAAAGGCACCGAGCTGGCTTGACGGAGCGTATTCCAGTAAGCACATAAATTGCAATGCTGTACCGAAATGGAGTGCTATTGCTGTTTATATTTTTAAAAGCAGTTTTTATATTACAAAAAAATGTGAACATTGCATTTCCTTTTTTTGTATTTTGTTATTTACTTTTAACTAACAATTTTACATTATATTTTTATGTATATTCCACATTTTTAATGTTTCGTTTGTGTTATGTTCTCTTATATATTACATCATCCATTTCACATTTATGTAACTGATATTTACTCAGTATTGTGCCTTATATTTTATGCTTTTAGTATTTGTAAAATATAACCAATAAAAATGTTTCATAATTAGTATTTTGCAAATTTTATTTTATTTTGAATGTCCATAGATTATAATTAACGTGTCCAGTAACTAATTAAGGCAATAACTGAATTTTATCTTTCTTTACAAAATGTTATTTTTCACAAAATGGGTATCTAAGGGGGAAAAAAAAAACCCTTGGATTTTTCCTGATGTCAATGAGTACACATTTCTGTTGTGAGACTGGGTACTCTTTGAATTAATTTTTGTTATTGTTGTTGTTTGGATGTTTTATACTGGGCTCTTACAGGGGAGGGAAAATAGGGAAAAGTCAGGGAATTAAAAAAATTTTTGGCAAAAAGCCAGGGAAATATCGGGGAAATTTTTGAGAGACGGGAGGAGCGAATTACTAAAGATAATTCGAAATTAAAATATGTTTTTCAAAGCAAATTTTTAAATTGTTATAATTTAATTATAATTTTATAAATAATTTTATTAAATTATATTCTTAAGTTCTTCCTTATAAATAAATTAATATTTAATTTAAATAACATTGGAATTGATTGAAAGTGCAAAAAACTAAATGCCAAGAAAAGAATACATTTTAGTCACCTGAGGGCTTTATCCATTCAAGACATCAAAACAGATGGCAAAATAGGCAGGAAGTTTGTTTTCATGAGAAATTTAACTATATATCCGCTGAAAAGGTCTTCAGTGCTGCTGTAAGTCTACATGATGTCC
Organism: Maratus speciosus; assembly: GCA_963932465.1. NCBI lineage: Eukaryota > Metazoa > Arthropoda > Arachnida > Araneae > Salticidae > Maratus > Maratus speciosus. The sequence continues at coordinate 95,612,249 of OZ010791.1, forward strand.
TTACTATTTTTCAAACAAAACTATTTTGAGAACGTTAATAAATCCAAATTTCATTTAAGCGATTAAAATAAATAAAAAAAAATTACGAATTAAATCAATTGAAATTGGATGGGCGGAGAGATCAAATTATTGTGTGGGCTCATGTCCCATGGGCCCATGTAAGTTGGCGCCACTGTTTACATCAGAATCCCGGTTATCATAAATGAAGAATTTTTGAATTAATAATTCATCAAATCTAAAATTTTTATATAAAATTTATGAAAACTATATAGCAATAGCATAATATTAACCTCTTCGGTGTCTGGGTCCCCAAACGGGGACCTCTGTTCTTTTCCTTACAAAAACTAAAATGTCCGATTTTTTTACATTTTCACATCACTTCTTAATAGCTGAATGTTTTTTGCGTTCAAAGCAAACGAATAAATGGCAGCATCAAGGCTGATATCTACATAAAATAAATGTTATTTTCATCTCAGTTTGCAAAATGCCCAAAAGACACTATGACGGAGAAAGTGGGAAATTTTCATAAGTATTTAACTTAAATCTGTTTCAGTAAAAATTTTTGAGGATTTGAAGATTATTTACTTGTAAGTTCTTAAATTTGTGATTGCATTAATTTAGGTTAATGGTTATTAAATGGATGTTTTAAGGGGGTTTGTAGTTTTAGATCCCTATTTTTGAACCTAAATTACTAAGCGCCTAAAGGATCAATTTCAGAAAAGATATTTTTTTTCTGTCATTTACTATGTCATTTTGTTTGGAAAAAACCAACGAATAAGCATTTGTATTAGTATTTTAGCTTCGGAACTGAAGAGGTTAAAAATAATTAAAAATCGGAAATTCATACAGCGCATAATTTTTTAAAAGCATTTATCTAGATTAAAATTGTCCACTGTGGAGTGTTTTACGACAATATATAAGCCGAATTTTTACCGAGAAAGGTCAGGGAAATCGGGGATTTTTTTTTTTCTTTTTTACCAGAATTGTGTAGGAACCAGGTTATATTTTTTGAAATATTATTAATTTTATGAAAGGAAATTATTTAATCCAGAAAAAATGTAACTTTTTTGGTAAAATTTGGAAAGTTTTTAACTGAAAAAAAAGTAAGAAAATTTTAAAACTACGTTTCTCAAACAATTTGAACTTTAATTTAACAAACTTTTATTACAAGTGTGTTCCAATAAAAGCAGATTTCTAAAAAATATATTAATTTAAGTAAAAATAAATAAAATGTTATGACGCATCTTTAAATACATTAAAAATGACTATTTACTTAACATTTTTATTATTATTATTTTTTAAAGCTGTTTATACTACTGAAAATTTTTTTATTTTATGAAATGTAATTTTTGCATCGTCCATAAAAAAAAAAAAAAAAAAAAAAAAAAAAAAAAAAAAATACCGAGCCAATTGTTTGATAAATTGAAAACACACAAACTGAAAAAATGTTTCATAATTAGTATTTTGCAAATTTTATTTTTATAGATAGATTGTATTTAACGTGTCCAGTAACTAATAAAGGCAATAACTGAATTTTATCTTTCGTTACAAAATGTTATTTTTCACAAAATGAGTACCAAAGGAAAAAAACTTGGATTGATTCCTGATATCAATGAATAATGAATATACATTTCTGTTTTGAGACTGGGTACTCTTTGAATTAATTTTGTTGTTGTTTGCATATTTTATGTATATTTGACATATTATTAAATAACTTTATGAAAGGAAGGTATTTAATCCAGAAAAAAAATGCAACTCTTTTGGTAAAATTTGGAAAGTTTAACTGAAAAAAAAAAGTAAGAAAATTTTAAAACTACTTTTCTCAAACAATTTGAACTTTAATTTAACAAACTTTTGTTACAAGTGTGTTCCAATAAAAAGCAGATTTCTAAAAAATTATTAATTTAAGTAAAAATAAATAAAATGTTATAAAATGACTATTTACTTAACATTTTTATTATTTTTTAAATAAACTATTTACACTACTGAAAATTTGATTTTTTATTTTATGAAATGTAATTTTTGTATCGTCCATAAAAAAAAAATACCGAGCCAATTGATTGATAAAGTTAAAAAATTTAATTTAAAGATTGTAACTTTGAATCATTTAACGTTAGAAAAGTGCAGTAAAAACCTTTTCGGCGCATTTTTAATTGTTTTTGCTACATTTGGTAAGAATATACAGCGGATGTCAAAATTCTATTCTAATAAAAGATTTGAAGAACAATTTGATGTTTTAGTCCTTTTTCACAAAATGAAGGGCACCAAAAAATACCAATTCTAGAGCAGATTTTATAGTCGAAGAATAACAAAAATCTGTAAACGCCATTCTAATAAGGTTCAGTTTGCACCAGACTGAAAATTTTGATGACCACTCGCTTCTTTTATTTCTTCCATAGTTCATTGGATCGGAAAGAAAACTGTGCACAGCAGTTTTAGATTTATTTATTTTTAGGGCAATTTGCCTTTCAGTTAGCCCGCAATACGAAACAGCATTTATTTCACACTTTTCGTCTTCAATCAATGATATCCCGCGAACCACGCTCAAAGCAACAGTTGCATACCCCAAAACTTCAAATCTAGCAATTACTAACCTATAAACATCATCACAGATGAGGCTCGCTGGCTCACATGAAATAGTACAGGCGTGACGTCATCTCATTGTTCTCAAAGTATCGAAAAAGACAGGCTACCGCGGCACTCTCCTCATATATTTTTTTACAGACCGCTGAAGTGGTGTCAAGCTCTTTTCGTACACTTGCATTAAGGCTCTCCTAACTTGCACTAATCACCCACTCGTGGACAACCAAACTTTCGGTATAGGAGCTGATTAGCACACGAGGGGAAAACACATATCCACTATCTTGCGGAGACCCCAGTACCAGCGAACGAGCACGGAAACTCCAGCAGGCTGGAAGACCCTCCTTAATGAAAATTATACGATTATTACAGGTAATTCACAATGGGTTGTACTATTGGGCAAACCCGAGAAATTTTACAGTTATAGTTTATGATGAATAGTTAAAATTATGTTATAAAATAAAGTTAATATAGGTACTTAATTACATCTAATTATTTAGTAATTGAGCATGTAAAATGTGAGTATTTACACTTAAAATTTAAGATAGGACAATTACTTAAGGTAAACAATAATTAGTAGGATAATATGACAGAGCTTGATTAAAATGACAAAACAAATAAAATGGCTATTAAACAATATGACAAAATGTAATGGAATAAAGTAAAATATTTAAACTAAGTGACTTGAAGTAAAAAGTTCATCATACAGATGAGCGTTAAAAGTCTTTTTTTATAAATCAAAAACGTTTATTTAAAATATTATAGTTGGCTTTTTAACTTGACATAATTTGTTGGATAGAATCACGTGACTCCAGCGGTCTGTAAAAAGAGACACTTGGGATGCCCCGCGGTAGCCTATCTTTTTTGTTAGCATAGATTGTGCTAGATTTAAAAGAGGCTACTGGTCCTAAGCGTATATCCATTTGTTAATATTACAAGATTTCAACACTTGCAGAAGAAAATATTTTTTAACTTTTACAATTGAATTAAATTCACATATTATTTCAGATATATGTGTCTAAATTCAAGATATATTGGAATTTTATTCTAAACAACAAAATTAGCATGTGGTCTTAGATATTTTTCCAGCACTGTAAATTGTACCGTGCTTTACATGTGTTAATTTTATCAGTAAACTGGCTGTTGTACCCGTGGCTCTGTGCGCGTTATAGTATGTATTTTTAATAAATTCAAGATACACATGCATGTTTTTATTGTATATTTACAAAGATAAAATATTAAGGAATTTTTTTATACAATAATAATAATAATAAAATAGATGTACAATGCCCCTTAAGTGTTGACGTTTTGTTAAAACAACGTTCAGTAATCTTCATTTATACATCCTGCGATGATCAGCAGAATTTGGCACCTGCCGACTACTTTAAAAATTTCGGCACAGAATAATAATACAAAATATTCACATTGAAAAGTGACATGTCGCGCTGTAGTTATCTTCAGCAAAATTTTGATACCAGCTGTTTGCTTTAGCATATGTCTTGTTATTATGAATTTTATTACTTTGAAGACAATGAAAATCAAATTCTTCTTGTATTGAAATAAAAATAATCCACAGGCTGTAAAAATAATGACAGATTGTTTTTATTAAGTTAATTAAACATTTTTTTGGATTACAACAAGCGAACTATTCAGAATATAAAAATGGTTACGGGTAGTAGCACCCGAGAATTCTACACAATGTCTCGTTCTCCCAGAACAATCAAAAGACAACTGGGCTAAAACTGAAATTGTTTGCAGACCGCCGTATAATCTATTGGGCTTAATTGCGAATAATGCCAAATCACGTGAGTTATGCGGAAATTTTTTAGGCTTTGATGACTATAGATTTTCACAGTTCAAACAGGCTGCCAGACTGTAGAATGTAAACCAAATGCCAAGCAGAACATTTATAGTGTTTAATGTTACTGTAACATGTAAGTTAAACTAAAAATTCGGAATAGCATTTAAATGTATGAAAAATAGTCTAGTAATTTTTATGAGGAGCACTGAAAAAAAAAAAGGACTAATATACGGAAAATTGTACTGGCAATCGAGACGCCAGTACTATTTCTGTATTTTAACGGAGATTTTATCCCGTAAATTCCAGAAAAACGGAAAATTTTCTGTAATTTACGGGCAAAATTCCCGTTAAAATACGAAAATAGTACTGGCGTCTCGATTGCCAGTACAATTTCCGTATTTTAGTCCGTTTATTTATTTATTTATTTATTTTTTTACAGTGAGGAAAATGCCTGACAGTCAGACTGCGGAGTCGGTCCCATTTTTGAGCCAAAGAGTCGGAGTCGTTAAAAAAACAAGCCGAATCTGACTCCAGATTTTTTGTTAGACATTTTAAAGTGAAATTAAATTAATTATATGTAATTTTAAATCTATAAAAGGAGTTATTATTGTTATTTATGGACTATATCAGGCTACTCAAGTTAAAGATGACCGATTTACTGCGGTGTACAAAGTAAGTAGATACAAGGGTAGGTATAGAGTAAGTACAAGGTAACCCGTGTACAGAGTGGATGGTACCTGTTTTAATTCATAACTGTAGTAGATATTATACTTTTAGTATATAAGTATACTTCCCCTCATATTTTGGGGGTTTACAGATAGAACCCGAGGTACAAAAGCCTGCAAGGATCCAAAGACGGGAAATGAAGGCAACTTTTTAAACAGGCCGTGTAAGTAGAATTAAGACAATTTATATCAATGGACCGATTCAGACTGATTAAAAAAATGGAGCAGGCTGGCAAGCCCAATGTAACAAATTTTAAAGAATCAAACTACGCCGATAAAATAGGAACAATTTACAATGGGCGTGATTGGGTTCATAATAAATACAAAGGCACGCGCACGGCCGAACTTTTTAGGGGACGAGCCTTAAAATTTCAGGTTCATGCAGATTTCTTACCGTAGGTAACGCGAAAATTATGAATTTGTGCTATATTTTGAGGCAAAAGAACTAAGAAACCTTAGTAATAGTTGCCTTTTCCCCTTTTTTTTATCCTCAAATTTTTCCAGACTGTATGATCAAAAGACAAAATTCTAAAACACCCATCCTTTATTTATTTATTTTTGTGCACAGGAGTCGAAATACCATAAAATTATTATTTTTTTCTGAATCGGTGGTACTCAAAATAGTGATAAAATAGTGAAATTTCGTTATCTTTCACCTTTTGAATTTCGAATTTTTCAGGTGTGCAGAACCTGAAATAAAGCCAAAAGTGTAAAATTAATTCAACAAACGTATTTTTTTTTTTCATTAGAATCGACAGAATCCGAATTATTTCCAAAATAATAAAATTTTCCTTTTTATTTTTCTTCCTTTCTATAGAAATTTTTCCAGCCTGGTGGTCACAGCAAAATAAACAACTAAATTGTAATGATTTCGCTTTTTCTTCTCACTCCGCAAATTCAAAATAGTAAAATTTCCATTTTGTGTTCTTAGACTTCGATAGTTTGATTTTTCGGGTTTGCGGGCGCGAAATTGTAAAATTAATAAAAGCGGAAAACATATATCTATATTTTTTTGAAGTCCTAAAAAGAGAATCAATGCCTAAATAGTGAGAATTTAGCTTTATTTTTCTTATATTCCATCATTATTTTAACCAACAGGCAACACTAGTACCCAAGCTAGCCCGGAGTCAGAGTCGGTCATTTTTCTCACCGACTCCGCAGCCCTGCTGACAATGAACATAACGAATAGTACAACGGCTGAGAAAGTTAATTGCAGATAATACACAGAATTAACCCCTCTTTTTTACTTTCTTCTATCTTTACAAGAAGAAAGTATTGGATTCATGAAAATTTTCGAATTCCGGTTTTCGACGGATTTACACGTTTTAGGGGTCAGAGATTCCAAAAAACATGTTTTTGCAAAATATCTGTCTGTGACTCTGTGAGTCTGTCTGTGTGTATGTGACACAAATTTTGTGGGCGCTCTATCTCAAGAACTAATGCACGGAATTTAATAAAAATTCATATTCAGTGAGTCCCTAATACAAATTGATGCTGATTAGTTTTTGGTGTAAATCGCTCAACAGGTGGCGCTGCTATGCTGCATTTTTCACGATTTTCGCAATACCTCTATCTCAAGAACTAATGCACGGATTTTGATCAAACTTCAGATTTAGTTAGTCCTTGATATGAATTGATGCTGATTACGTTTTGGTGTAAATCGCCCAACAGGTGGCGCTGTTATGATGAATTTTGTAGGATTTACACGATTTCCCCAATAGCTCTATCTTAAGAACTAACGCACGGATTTTCATCAAACTTCCGAATCAGTTAGTCCTTGATATGACTTGCTACTGATTATGTGTTGGTGTAAATCGCCCAGCAGGTGGCGCTTCTGTGCTGCCTTTTTCACGATTGCCTCAATAGCTCTATCTATAGAACTAATGGACGAATTTTCATCTAACTTCAGATTTAGTTGTATGTTGACACAAGTTGTTGTTAATTAGGTTTTGGTGTTAATCACCCAATAGGTGGCGCGGCTATGCAGGAATTTTCACGATTTTCGCTATAGCTCTATCTCAAAAACTAATGCACGGATTTTCTCCAAACTTCAGATTCAGTCAGACGCTGACATAAATTGTTGCTGATTAGGATTTGGTATAAATCATCTAATAGATGGCGCTGCTAGGCAGCATTTTGCAGGATTTAGACGATTTCAGCGATAGTCATATCTCAAGAACTAATGCACGGAATTTCATATCTTTAGAATCCTCATGAGATGCATAGATTGCCATTTAATTGTGGCAGTGTGATAGCGAATTTTGAAGTATTCACATGTATGAGATAGAAGAAAGTTTTGGGATCGGTACATCCGACTAGTTACTTTATGGTTTAAGGCGAAAGAGACGAGAAACACAGTACAAGTAAAATAAATCTAGTGAAACCGCATTATAAATGATAATAAAAGGAATAAAATTCATGCTTATTTTTATTTTTGAATGAAATGCATCATAATTAAAGGTTAAATTTAACAGAAATTATATACGTATTTGTTACGGAAAATGAAAACTATGTAATTATATGTAATTCAGCATCACACTTGGCGACTTCTAACATATATTCCAGAAACTGAGCAGTTGTCATATATGTTTGTCAAACTACTCGCTGCATAGGTTAAAATACTACATGAAAAGTCTTGTAAAATGTTTTAGGGGTCAGAGATCCCGAAAAACATGTTTTTACAAAATGCTTGTCTGTGAATCTGTGTGTGTGACAAAAATTTTTGTGGGCACTCTATCTCAAGAACTAATGTACGGAATTTAATAAAAATTTAATTTCAGTTAGTCCCTCATATAAATTGGCGCTGATTAGTTTTTGGTGCAAATAGCTCAACAGGTGACACTGCTATGCTGCATTGTTTACGATTTCCGCAATGCCTCTATCTCAAGAACTAATACACGGATTTTAATGAAAGTTCAGATTCAGTTATTCCTTGATATGAGCTGGTGTTTACTACGTTTTGGTGTAAATCTCCCAATAGGTTCCGTGCTATACACTGTAAAAAAAAAAAACGGACTAAAAAACGGAAATACTACTGGCAATCTAGATGCCAGTACTGTTTCCGTTTTTTTACGGAATTTTTACCCATAAATTACAGAAAATTTTCCGTTTTTCTGATTAAAAACGGAAAATTTTCTGTAATTTATGGGTAAAAATTCCGTAAAAAAAAGGAAATAGTACTGGCGTCTATATTGCCAGTAGTATTTCCGTTTTTTAGTCCGTTTTTTTTACAGTGTACAGCATTTTTCACGATTCCCGCATTGACTCTATCTCAAGAACTAATGCGTGAATTTTCGTCAAACTTCAGATTCAATTAGTCCTTAGATATGAGTTGGAGCTGACTGCGTGTTGGTGTAAATAGTCCAACAGGTAGCACTGCTATGCTGCATTTTTACCGATTCCCGAAGTAGTTTTATCTGCACGGATTTTAATGAAACTTTAGATTTAGTTACCAAATTGACTTTAGTTGTTGCTTATTATGTTTTGGTATATATCGCCCAACAGATGGCGCTGCTATGCAGATTTTTTTTACGATTTCCGCCATAGTTCTATTCAAAAACTAATGCACGGAAACTCAGATTCAGTTAGAAGTTGACATAAGTTGTTCCGGATTAGATTTTGGTGTAAATCATCTAACCGATGGCGCTACTATGCTGCATTTTTCCGGAAGTATTAACATGTATGAGATAGAAAAAAGTTTTGGAATTGCCACATCCGACTAGTTTACTTTATGGTTTACGGCGAAAGAGACGAGAAACCGAGTACAGGTAAAATAAATCCAGTGAAACCGCATTATAAATGATAATGCGGGAATAAAATTCATACTTATTTTTATTTTTGAATGAAATGCATCATAATTATAGGTTAAATTTAGCAGAATTATATACGTATTTGCTCCAGAAACTGAGCAGTTGTTATACATGTTTGTGAAACTACTCGCTGCGTAGGTACTACATGAAGGGTCTTGTAAAATGTTTTATTTGAAAATAGATGAGCACTGCTCACAAAAAGATTTTTTTATTACAAATATTTTAAAATTTTTGTCGTCCGTCCGTTACATAATTTAAATGGAATTATACTAGGTAAATAAATAAACTACTGTATCCAAATGTACTGCGAAATAATTTTTAAAAATCAATAGTTGTCAATCGATCAAATTATTTCACATACAGGTAGAAGGTAAGAGGCAAAAATCTCAACAGAACTCCTTTTACTTTCTTCTATCCTTTACAAGAAGAAAGTATTGGATTTGTGAAAATTTTCGACGGATTCACACGTTTTAGGGGTCAGAGAACCCGAAAAACATGTGTTTACAAAATGTCTGTCTGTGAAGCTGTATGTATTGACAAAACATTTGTGGGGGATTTTGTGATCTCAAGAACTAATGCACGGAATTTAATAAAAATTTATTTTCAGTTAGTCCGTGATATAAACGGGTGCTGATTAGTTTTTGGCTTAAATCGCACAACAGGTGGCACTGCTATGCAGCATTTTTTACGATTTCCGCAATAGTTCAATCTTTAGAACTAATGCACGGATTTCCATGAAACTTCAGATTCAATTAGTCCTTGATATGACGTTTTTTACACTTTGGTGTAAATCGCTCAACAGGTGGCGCTGCTATGCTTCACTTTTTTCGATTCCCGCAGTAGCTGTATCTCAAGAATTAATGCATGGATTTTCAAAAAAAAAAAAAAAAAAACATTCATTTAAGCAAATAAATATTCATCTTTTGCTTTCATTTCCGATTAACAGATATTAAAGACATTTATAGATAATAATGTCATACAATTTTCATGTTATAAGTAACAAGAAAATTATACAAATTTATTAAAATTCGAAGCGTCCCAAAAATGAAAAGCTTGACATAAATGGGTTAGAAACAACCATCATATCAAATTCCAAGATTTTAATTATGCAAGATTCAGTTACAGGGATGCACCACAAATGACTGATTTTTACCACTAAATTATTCTTCATCTTCTTAAATCTCAGAAATTGTGTCTTTAAATAAAGTGAGGAATCCTGTGAAAATTTAGTTGTAGCAATTAGCCATTTGTGACGCAGCACTTCCATCCCTGCTGTAACAACTATATTTCAGAAATCGCATTTTTAGAACCCTTTTTGTTCTTGGACTCTTTAAATTTTTTAAATTTAAAAATAAAAACTATTCTGGGTATATTTATGTCTCTAAAGTAGGAGCCATGTCAAATTTCCGAACAATTTCAGATAAATTATAGATTAGAATGTCTTTAGAACATTTGCCGCTCATTTCACCTTTTTAAATTTCGAATTTTTAAAGCCTTTGTTAGCGAAAACTTAAATTCTTCTTAATTAAAAAAAACTGTTCTGTGGGTATATATATGTCTCTAAAGCAAGAGCTATTTCATATTTGTATCCCGAACAATTTCAGATAAATTATAGATTAGAATGTCTTTCGAACATTTCCCGCTCATTTCACCCTTTTAAATTTCGATTTTTTAAAACCCTTCTTAGCGAACACTTAAATTCTTCTTAATTAAAAAAAAAACTGTTCTGTGGGTATATTTATGTCTCTAAAGTAAGAGCCATTTCATATTTCTATCCCGAACAATTTCAGATAAATTATAGATTAGAATGTCTTTAGAACATTTGCCGCTTATTTCACCCTTTTAAATTTCGAATTTTTAAAACCCTTCTTAGCGAACACTTAAATTCTTCTTAATTAAAAAAAATTGTTCTGTGGATATATTTATGTCTCTAAAGTAAGAGCCATTTCATATTTTTATCCCGAACAATTTCAGTTAAATTATAGATTAGAATATTTTTAGAACATTTGCCGCTCATTTCACCCTTTTAAATTTCGTTTTTTTTAAAACCCTTATTAGCGAACACTTAAATTCTTCTTAATTTAAAAAAAAAAACTGTTCTGTGGATATATTTATGTCTCTAAAGTAAGAGCCATTTCATATTTCTATCCCGAACAATTTCAGATAAATTATAGATTAGAATGTCTTTAGAACATTTGCCGCTCATTTCACCTTTTTAAATTTCGAATTTTTAAAACCTTTCTTAGCGAAAACTTAAATTCTTCTTAATTAAAAAAAACTTTTCTGTGGGTATATTTATGTCTCTAAAGTAAGAGCCATTTCGTATTTCTATCCCGAACAATTTCCGATAAATTATAGATTAGAATGTCTTTAGAACATTTGCCGCTCATTTCACCTTTTTAAATTTCGAATTTTTAAAACCTTTCTTAGCGAAAACTTAAATTCTTCTTAATTAAAAAAAACTGTTCTGTGGGTATATTTATGTCTCTAAAGTAAGAGCCATTTCATATTTCTATCCCGAACAATTTCAGATAAATTATAGATTAGAATGTCTTTAGAACATTTGCCGCTCATTTCACCCTTTTAAATTTCGTTTTTTTAAAACCCTTCTTAGCGAACACTTAAACCTTAAAAATAACTATCATGTAAAATTTCCTGTTTCTAACTCAGCAGCATAAAAAAGTCTCAATTTTCGAATGTTTTCTGTTTCTGCATCTTCTTTAATTTCGCATTTTGTAAAAACTAATTTGTGCGACCATTTACGTCTTAAAAAAATGACAGACAAGTAAAATTTTAAGTTTCTGCCCTCGATACTCTGGAAAAATAATGTTATTTATTTTCTGGCTAAAATTAATTGTACATAAAATTTTAAGAAAAATTGCATTCATTTTTTCAAAATAGTATGAACGTAAAATGAAGAAAAAAAACCCTTCGGCCTACTGGCGGAGGTAGATTTCGAAGTTAAGTAATAATTTCACCAACAAAAACTAAATCAAGATTAGAGATAAACCCAGTTTAAGAGTTTCGTCTGGCCGCTTTTGCCGAGTTTTTAATTTCATTTTTCTGTAAGAGCTGGTTTTACCAGAATCATGCTAAGGCGGTATTAAAAAAAATTATCTTTTCACGCTCCACAACTCGAAATTTTCTGACACGTTTTTAGACTCATTTTTAAGACTAAAAACATGAGACTTGCTGACGTGATTTTTTTAAAGAAATTTATAAGCGACCTGTGTTTTTATTTTTCGTTCAATTATTTAAAACTTGATTTACAAACACTTATTTTTTCAGTGCGATATTTTTTTTTTTTTCGTTTCCAGCACTATTGCTTCGGGAAATTTGGTTCGAAATGACCACTGAGTATTTTTTGATCTGCCTTTATCAAAAAAAAAAAAAAAAAAAAAAAAAAAAAAAAATCGACAAATAAGTCACATTATGTAGTTTCTGAATGAGAGAACCTGCCAACTGAATGCGTTTGAGAGCAAAAATGAATTTAAAAATAAGTCAGAATATAAAGAGTTTGGATTTGAGTACAACTCTAATACGATAATTTTTTCTTCAACCCCTGTTTTTGTTTAATTTGTTTTTGCTGCAATTGCTCCTATCAAAATCTTGTCAATATAAAAGTTGTAGATAACATTAATAAGATTTATTATAAATTTAAATGGATTTTATATCCAGTGAATTGACAAAGTTATGATTTTTTTTCTTCTTAAAACCCTATTTTTTGCGCCCTTTGAACCCATTTTTAATGATATCAAAATTTTATCATACATAAAGTTTTGGCGCTTTTCCTAGAAGTAATAATAACTTTAAACTGATTTGATTAGCACTGTAATTAAGAAATTGTGGTATTTTTCTGTTGTCACAAAATCTCTCCCTATTTCCACCCCCTTGATCCGATTTTGCCCATTAACAAACTTGACCGAGATTTTCTGCCCTTGATTTTATGTATCACTTTGAAAGAGATTTGTCCAGAATTATGGAAGTTATCGTGTACATAAAAAAGTGATATATGTATATAGATATAGATAAAGTTTTGAACTGGAGGAGGTTTGGGGTTCTAGGGGGCATGGTCGGCATATATCTGTAAATAATTTTCAGAAATTCCAACATAGGGGGGGGGGATGTAATAAGTAGTACTTCTTACGAAATGTACCAAAAATTGGGGGGGGGGGGTAATAAAAGAAAGAAAAATCACATCTCCGTTAATCCGCTATTAAGGGGATAAAAAAAGTATCATTTGCGTGATGAAAACTTTTAACAACGCTCATAGATACTGTATATGGGGTTGCATCATTAAACGCGTGTGTGTCTCAGTGAAAGGATTCTCAGTGTTTAAAATATAGTGCGTGGTTGTGAAACAATGACCACGTGGTTTAAATTTATGATATAATCTTCTTAATATTATTTACTAGCAAAAGCCATGCTTTGTTTGGATTCGCGAAGCATTATTTAATAAGATAAATATTTGAAAGTAACAATATTTTTTATATTATTTTTGCATCTTTATTAAGCAGAAACGTTACTTTATGTTTTGACGCATTTTAATTTTAGAAATGTAAATTCAACCAAATAACTAAGAATTTCCTCGAAATTTTTCATTTATGATATAACGAATTTAACAATTAATTTTATTTGTTTACAATTCTTTTTACAATTTCTTACAATGCCACTTTACAAAAAAAAAAAAAAAAAAAAAAAAAAACTCATAATATAATTATTTTAAAATGCGTAAGTATAGTCTGCGTAAACGATTTCACATAATAAGAATAAATTGTGTGTTTGAATTCTTAACACTGAAAATACTTTCATAATTGAATGCAAATAATTGAATTTTCACAAATTTTAATTCATTAAAAATATGCTATTAAAAATATTTATTTAAAAAAAATTATAAAAGAAATCGTGAAACTATTTATTTGATCATGATTCTATCTATATTACTAACTCCATGATTTATGTTTTCTTCTGAAAATATACGTACTTCATTTTTTATTTGCAAAAATGCGTCAGTAATGAAAAAACATATAAAATAAATAAATTAAAATAGTAATTTTTTTAAGGTTATTCTGTAAAAAAAATAATATCGTGCAAATTTCATGTTTTTTTAATTTTCATGCAAATTTATGTTTAATTTCAAGTCAAAATACTGAATAGTTTTTGTAAAGTGTATGACAAAATCTAATTTGTGTAGCCTAGTACAGGTAGTAATACATTTTTGATAAAATGAACTTTAGTAATGAATGATATTACTAAAAATATTCTGAAGGGATGAAAAAAAACAGGGGTTGAAGAAAAAAATGATCGTATTAACATGATTCTGATAAAACCAACTCTTTCAGAAAAATGAAATAAAAAACTCGTCAAAAGCGTCCAGATAAAATTGTTAAACTGGGTTTATCTCTAATCTTGATTTAGTTATTGTTGGTGAAATTAGTGGTTAACTTCGAAAACTACCTGCGCCTGTAGGCCGAGCCGGCAGCTATTTTTTGAAGTTATATGAGGAACTATCCAAAAGTCTTTCCTAGTTCAATGGTGACAATGCTGAAGTTGTAACTAAAATGACGGATTTCCCAAATCTGTCAGTGCGCCAGTATCCTGTCATTGTCAAAGTTTCAAACTAATAATTGTTATATCATAACTCGATTCTGCATACTCTAAAAAAGTATAAATAACAAAGCTTTCTCCAAATAGTTTAACTTCTAGAGCATTTGAAACACGTGCATTTTAATAATAACCACCCTGTATATAATAGCAGATGACCTAGAAAAAATCGGGGTGGGGGGGGGGATTTATAAACGTAAGATACTAGTAGCGTTTCTAAATTCGGTGATTAAAACAGAACTTTTTGTCAATTTTGTGAAGATATAATTCGGAACAAAATCGAGTTAAAGATATAAAATCATACAATTAGGGCTGTACAAATAGTCTGCGCGTTCCGGTAATAATCCCAATACAGGGACCCCACCATAAGTAAGATACAATAAAACCTGTTCAGACGGAAGCGCACACAACCAGTGATAAATTCCGTTTTATGCAGATTATTTTAATTTTACAAAGCACACAATTGCATTTTTTTTTTTTTTTTTTTTTTTTTTTTTTTTTTTTTTGTGGGATGTGGGGAAGCTGGATCATGTTTTTTTACGTAACTTGCAGGATTCCGTTATAAACAGGCTTTACTCTATTAGAAAATAAATTTGCTGGATAGTACTGTTTAAAAAAATGTACATAGTAATAATTGCTTACAATTTTATTATTTCTTTTACAGTATTACAGTTTATGATGTATTTGTAATAGCTTTTTCCTATAAAGATTTTAAATAAAAATTGAAAATATTGAAAACATAATTAAATTTTAATTGAATTCCTCAATTAATTTTGAATAAAAAAGTTTAAATTATGAGACAAATAAAATTCAAAACCTTAACCTGTGACACTGCACAACTTTCCAACTGAACAAGAGTCGGGCTCTGGTAACTTGCATCGTTTTTACACCCCCCCCCCCCCCCCCTCTGTACGGACCTGCAATACAAATAAAATTTCGAGTATTTTATTTTTATTGCAGGAATATTATTACGGGTCCGAGAAACGCCGGGCGGGTCAGTTATTATTTTTTTTTTTTAAGTTGAAAAAAAAATGATTTTGACAGCGAGTCTTTAATCTATTTATGCCTAGCGTGCCAAAAATGGGACGCTTTGAATTTTAATATTTTTTTATAACTTTCTTCTTCTTTATAACATGAAAATTGTATGAAATAACTATAAATGTCTTTATCTGTTACCGAAAGATGACAGCATAAAATGGATATTTATTTGCTTAAATGAAGGCTTTATTCAGAGTTTATAGATTTTTCGTTTTTCAAGATGGCGAAATGTAAAAATTAAGTTTGTGTTTTTTCTTACCAAGGGTCCAAATAAAAAAGTCATAATCTTAGCATGTAGACTTCTTTGAAATATGTATTTTTTTAAATTGTGAAATCATATGTTCAAGCCTATCTTTTATGCATTTTTGTAACGTACAGAGTATAAGGCACGAATGGGTACATATTTTTATTAGACATTTAGAGGAAAGTTATTTATGTAAAGCCTTTTTCAAGATGATTAGGAAATGAATTGTTTTTAAGCCTCAAATACGATTATTCTTAGTTTATTATTAATAATACAGTAGAACCTCGACTATCCGAAGTAACTGGGACCGACCCTCTTTCGGAAAATCGAAATTTTCGGATAATCGAGAATGCTTCAATTTTAAGATTAAGGTTGAATATATGCAATATTTCTTATTATGATAACAAGTGCTTAATAAAAATAAAGCAATAGCCAAATAGAAACAAAAATAAATTACCTGAATTTTAATTTTGAAATTAAGTACCTCTTACATTTATCACAAGGGTTTGAAAAAATGTTTTGCTTGTCGCAGTTTCGATTGCCTTTGCTTTGAAGCTCTTTCATGGAGTTTTTTAATATTATTAGTTCACCAGTATCACAGTCTTTCTGCTGCTCCAGCCATGCCAAATCTTTTGGAAAACATTCAAAAGCTTCAGAATTGCTAATTTTTTCGTTTTCTTCGTTCCATTCCGCAGCTTACGGGATCTCAAGTTAAATTCGAAGGAACTCTAAGAAAAGGGATTGAAAATATTTATATGTACTCATAGTTCGGAAAGAAACTACGTAAAAGTAGTTCTCAGAAAGGAATCGCACAAGTAATATGATAGTTGAAAATAAAAAGCTTTCAAAATGGATTTTGCACACAAGGAATGTGACAGTAAAAAAAAAAAAAAAAAAAAAAAAAAAAAAAAAAAAAAAAAAAATCAAAATGGATTTTGCTTAACCGAGATTTTCGGTTAAAAGAGTTTCGGATAAAAGAGGTTCTACTGTACATATAATTTATTAATCTGTAATAAATATATTTATTCAGCAGTTTATAAAAATACTAATTATAAGTATATAATATAAAATTTAAAAGCTTATTTTATACAAATTTAGACAAAAGATATAATTATGCATATTCCCATATAAAATACATTTACATTTCATCAGATAAATACCAAAAAAATTTTATAGTATTTTTCCAGTACATTTTGCAACATTTTAAAGTGATTTTACTAAAAAATTTGAGAAAACTAAGAGAACAGGAATTCTGCTTTTTCAGAATTTAGTGTCGCCCCCGACATTTCCATTACTTCATTTTCTTGTGATGGACTGATGGCTTCTATTATTATGAAACAGTCATTATAAATGAAGTGTTAGGTGAAGATGAAAGAGCAGTCGTAAAAAGTTAGAACTCTGATTTTCTGGTCAGAATGGGGAAAAAAAAAATGGCCATCATTTTTTTTTAACACTTCATTTATAATGACTGTTTCATAATAACGGAAGCCATCAGTCCATCAGAAGAAAATAACTCGGTGAAAGCGGAAACTCCGATAATCGGGACTCTACTTTAGTTCAGTTTTAAGACTTAGAACACGCGATATTATTTTACATAAAGTGACGTCATCCACATCCGCTTAAGAATACATCATTTTGCGATACAGTGTTAAACAACATCTACAGTAAAGTACGCTTAGGACGTCACTATCGCTAAATAATATACAAATTTAAAAAAAAAAAAAAAAAAAAAAAAAAACAGATTTCGTCATTCAAAAAACACGACAGAAAAAATCGGCTATCTAAAGATTCACAGGCCTTCATTTGTTTGCATTATTAATATAGATATTTAAAATTAAATTTAGTTTCTAATAGCTCCATGTTTTATCAGAAATCCTTCATTTACATTTTTTCAAAATAGCACGTATTTTAATTAATTTTTTTTTCAGTTTTTATGGGAAAATGGCAACAAAAAGATATAATTGCTATTTTTCTTTCACTTTCTACAGAAATGAAGTTCTTCCGTTGCCATTATTAAGAAACTACTCTAAAAACTACAAAAAAAAAAAAAATAATAATAATATCTCAAAAATAAATGGAGATGCAGTTTTCAAACAAATTGCATTAAAAAGTACTTTTCTTTACAATACGACGGTATAAAAATCGAAAATGTGCGATGCTTAGAAGTTGTAAAAAATTGCTATAGAGTATTTAAACGTACTGCTTTGTTTTACGGCTGGCTTCTGTAATGTAACGTTATTTTTTTAATACGGCACAAAATAAGCTGGGAAAAAGAAATAGCATACCGTACCGGGGGCTAACAAAAGTTCAGGCACAAATGGATTTAAACAATATTTTGAAAATCATTTATCCTTTTAAATCAAGGTCCTTGCTTTGGTTTAAGTAGGCGTAGATGGAGGCGTAGTAGGAGTTGGTGTAGTTGCACAGAAATTAGTGCCTAAATTCCAAGTTACAGACACGAATTATGAACCCCGCAAATACATCCTATCTTCACAACTGTCCAAGCTGATGCTATAGTTTTATACAGACATCAGGTCTTCCTTCCATAGAAGAAAGCGGTTGCCACGATTAAATGATTTCACCTTCAATGTTTAATTAGCTGTGACAGCTTCCAATATCTAACAAGTGTAGCAATATAATTTTACCGGTGGTTGAAAAATTATCATTTTCCGAGTAGAATTATTCATTGAAAGTTTCAAATTTTGAACATATTTTTTTAAATTTCTTACTTAATTTTTGGTTTATCAAATATATATAATGTAATATTTTCGTGCACAGTGTAAATTTACGTAAAATAAAAGCCACGTACCTTGAAATCTAAAAATTTTCGAAATATGCGAGTTTTATAGCTTTTAATTTTAAAACTATTTAATACAGTTGTAGAAATCTTTAAAAGAATACAGTAGAACCTCGATTATCCGAAGTAATTGGGACCAACACTCTTTCGAAAAATCGAAATTTTCGGAAATTTCCATTTTAAGATTAAGGAGACATTTATGCAATATTTCTTTATTATGGTAACAAGTGCTTAGTAAAAATAAAGGAACAGCAAAATAGAAACAAGAATAAATTACCTAAATTTTAATTTTGAAATTAAGTACCTTTTACATATATCACAACGGTTTGAAAAAATGTTTTCTTTGTCGCAGTTTCGATTGCCTTTGTTTTGAAGCTCTATCACGGAGTTTTTAAATATTATTAGTTCACCAGTATCGCAGTATTTCTGCTGCTCTAGTCATGCCAAACCTTTTGCAAAACACTCAAAAGTTTCAGAATTGCTAATTTTCCTTCGTTCGTATGGTTTTCGTTCGTTTCCTTCGTTCCACTCCGCAGCTTACGGGAGCTCAAGTTAATTTCAAAGGAATTTTAAGAAAGGGTATCGAAAATATTTATATGTATTCATAGTTCGGAAAGGACCGCTTTCACACAAGGAATATGATACTTAAAACAAAAGTTTTCAAAATGGATTTTGCACACAATGAATGTGGAAAAAAAAAGTTTTAAAAATGGATTTCGGTTAATCGAGAATTTCGGTTAAACGAGTTTCGGATAAAAGAAGTTCTACTGTATTGTAATCTCTTAAAGTTGTACTGTAATCTTCTGAACTTTGCTTTAACATATTAAATAACTTAATTTATATCAATTTTAAGTAAGTCATATAAATTTTAATTTTTTAATACTTTTCAACATAAATTAAAAGTATTTACGTACTCGGTTTATTTTTTCTGTCTGTCTGTCTAACGCTTCGTGCTCTAATTCGCGTAAATATAATCGGATTGCCGTGTAATTTATATATGTTATTGAGGTTTACCGTGGCATGTACGGTATTTAAAATGAAGTGTATAGCATTTATAGTTCGTTTACAGGAGCACTCAAAACACCGCCGTTACATTATAGTCTATTGGGGATAATCCTTTACAGTGTATTGTAATAGTATTACACTATTTCAAACAGTTTGAAATTTATATACATCACTGATGTTTACTACAATATGCTTGGTATGTGTATCATTTATAGTTCGTTCACAGAGGCTCACAAAAGAATTCCGTTTTATTATTGTCTACTGAGAAAAATCGTTTAGGATGTATTTTAATAATGCTATACTATTTCAAATATAATGAAATTGATATTAATTTTTGAGGTGCACCATAATCTGCTTTCTGTAGCCTATGGAATGTAAAACATTTACAGGGCCACATAAAAGAAGCAGCGTATTTTAATTACGTTACACTATTTTAAATGTAATGAAACTCATATACATTTCTGAGGTTTACTACAAGATACTTGCTGTTGAATATGATGTGCATATTATTTATCATTCTTTTACAGTGACAGACAAAGATTTCGGATATAGTACTGTTTATGAAGTCTTATGTTAGTGATAATCACTGGAAATGTGTTTTCAATTATGGTTTTCGATTTTAAGTTTAACTAAATTTTTGCATACTAACGAGGTGTGTATAAAGGCTTTACATCACATGCAGGGCTACACAAAAGTATTCGTAAGCTAAAAGAATTCGATTTACTAAGTCAGTATGAGCGTGGACTATTTAACCCATTATCCACCGACGGTACTCATAAGTACCACTCACTTTAAACTTTCATCCTATTGTGAATATTACTAATATTCTAATGGTACTTTGCAGACACTCTTTTAACGCCACTTTTTTATGATACATGGCAGCAGTAGTTCTAGATTCGTTATTTTAGCGAGGAAGGAGGCTAGCTTTGAAACAGTCGATGTGTTTTGTGCAGACATTTTGTACAGATTGTCACGCCTGATTTTTTATTGCTGCAAACATAGTAAAGGACATAAGATAAGTGATGGATTTTTTTATGTGTTCTTTATAATCTTAGAATACAATATGATTATTTATTTTAAGTAAGCGGTATATGTAATTTCATTTAACAGTTGAATTACTCGGCAGTACTTATAAGTAACGCCTGTACACTGGGTCTTGGAGAAAAACTTCTTGTTTACTTTCCAACTGCGTAGTTATCCATTGTTTTTATCTGCTTTATAATGTTATAATTAAATTGTAGTATAGTAATGTTTTTTTCTGGTATATCTTTTCTGTTTTATTAGGGTTCCGTACCTAAGAAGTAAAAACGAAACCATTATAAGATCACTCTCCTGAGTTTGTCTGTCTGTCACAGCCATTTTACTCGAAAACTATGGAACGTGAAAAGTTCAAATTGGGGGAAGTAATAAAGACTATTGTCCCACATATTTACAGATTATTAAACATTTACAAATATTTTTAGGAAAAATGTAGAAGAACTAATTAAGTTACTTGAAAAAAATCTTTTCTTTGTAAATCGTGTGGAGTATCATGTGAAAGCTTTCGTAACGCTCAACTCAAAAATGCACTTCTTCTAATTTTAAGTATTATATTTTCAGAGATATCGTAGAAAATGTAGTGCGAAAATATGCCCCTCGCCCCTATCTATTTCCGAATCCACTAAAACTAAAATTATGAAAATATTAGAGGTAGTAGACGTTAATTTAAACCTTGCAGGGAAATTATAGCGATTACCCTAGGTCACATAGTTTCTGAGAAAAGCGCATTTTTATGTTGCACACAAATTTCGATTTACGGGCATTCAGCACAGGCGTTGTGGAACGCTGGAGGTACCTATCATACCAGAAGTACAAAGGTATTGTTGATAATGATTTTTGAAAAAAACTCGTCGGTAATTAGCCGAGATATTAATACTTTTAAAAAACGGACGGTTTGGACATACATAATGAGAGTGGCGGCATACTCTATGTGCCATCAGCTTTAAAAGCCTAAATAACAACTTTTAATGATATATTTGTATAATACATTGTCCAGTAGCAGTATAAAAGCAATAAACATCAAAGTGTTAAAAAGACTAATTTAATTAGAATTAATCACATAAATACTATGGGATTTGCGACTAGTTAGCATTGTGTGGATGTCTGAATACGCCCCCCGTGTCTTTAAAAGTTAATTAAAAACCTATCTGGAAAAACTCGGCATGGATCAAGGCGGCGTTGCTACTTTGCGACCTCCTTTCGAAGCGCGCTTAGCAAAATGCCAAGTTTAAACTTTGAACAAGGGTTTTGTTTTAGCTACACTGTAAAAAGAAAAGATTATTACCAGGCTGAATTTAGTTTTATGAAATGCCAAATGAAGTTTAAATATGCACTACTTTTATTGTCGGTGCCGAATTAAGTTCATCATAAACAGATTAGGATAAGATTTAAATAAAAGTTATACAGAATAGCAATATTTGATATTATTTACGCTTCATATCTCTTAATTTTTACGGTATACACATTCATACTTTTCTAGCATGTATACAGCTATACCAAACCCTACGTTTTATAGTTTTTTGCAAAGTCTTATTTTTCTTTTAATAACGATTTTGTAATATTACAATTAGTAATTCATATATTTATTGCATGGAATCCTCTGAGCGCGATTAATACTCGCACTTGACCGTTTATTATTATTACTTTCTTCTATCTTTACAAGAAAAAAGTATTGGATTCGTGAAAAATTCCGACTTCCGGTTTTCGACGGATTTATACGTTTTAGAATGAACCAGAACACGATTTGATGGTTTTTAGAAAATGTCTGTCTGTGAGTCTGTCTGTCACTCTGTCACTCTGTGAGTCTGTATGTGACAAAAATTTTGTGGGCGCTCTATCTCAAGAACTAATGCACGGAATTTCACAAAACTTCATATTTAGTTAGACCTTGATACAAACTGGACCTGATTAGTTTTGGTGAAAATCGCCCAGCAGGTGGCGCTGCTATGCGGCATTTTTCACGATTTCCGCAATAGCTATATCTCAAGAACTACTGCACGAATTTTTATAAAACTTCAGATTCAGTTAGTCCAGGATATAGTTTGGTGCTGATAACTTTTTTGTGAAAATCGCCCAACAGGTGGCGCTGCTATGCTGCATTATTCATAATTATCGCAATAGCTCTAACTCAAGAAAAAAATGCAAGAATTTTCATCAAACTTCAGATTTAGTTAGTAGTACTAATTTATAGTACCTGATATAAATTAGTGCTGTTTAATTTTTGGTGTAAATCTCCCAACAGGTGGCGCTGCTGTGCTGCATTTTCACGATTTCCGCAAGAACTGTATCTCAAGAACTATTGCACGGATTTTCATCAAACTTCAGATTTAGTTAGTCCTTGACATGAATTGACGTATAAATTAGTGCTGTTTAATTTTTGGTGTAAATCGCTCAACAGGTGGCGCTGCTATGGTGTATTTTTGCGATTTCCGCAATAGCTTTATCTCAAGAACTAACGCTTAGATTTTCAACAAACTTCAGATTCAGGTATACCTTGATATCATTTAGTGCTGTTTATTTTTGGTGCAAATCGCTCAACAAGTGGCGCTACTATGCTACATTTTTCAGAATTTCCGCTATAGCTCTATCTCAAGAACTAATGCATGAATTTTCATCCAACTTCAAATTCAGATATACTTTGATATGAATTGGTGCTAAATTCATGTAATTTCTTGTACTATTTAAATGATTTAATTTACGTGATTTATATAGAAGAAAGTTTTGTGATGGCCACAACATACTAGTTTTTTATAGGAAATCGAAACAGCTGTGATACCGGCTCACTTTTGCTGTGCTAGAAATGGCACATGTAAATTCATATATTGCATATGTGGAAATGCGAGAGAACATGTTGTCCTTGGACTATAGGTGTCGCATAATTAATGCTAAGGCTAAACTAATAACATAGGGAAAAAACTAAACTAGAGTAAGGCATAACTAATGGTAAAGGACTGTTAACAAAATCGAAACCTAAAAAACATTTTTTTTTTTAATACCATCAAATTTGAATTTTTACTCATTTTTCATGTGTAAAATGATATTATGTCAATTTAATATTTTTTATTGTTAACTTGCAATTGTCTTCTTATTATTTAGCATTATTAAAAGTTTAAATTTTATTTGAAATATCATGCGGGTTTTCTGTTATGAGAATATTTTAGCCATAGTGTACTGACCGTACTTTAAAGTACCACTTTAATTAATTACCTCTAACGAATTAAATTTATCATGGGTGAGTGTTTTTTTTATGTATGTCCTTTAATTTTCATTGTAGTAACTCAAAAAAAAAAAAAAAAAAAAAAAAAATGCGTGAAAAAAATTGCACTAGTAGATAAAGGGTTAAAGGTGTTTTTTTTTTTTTTTTTTTTTTTTTTTTTTTTTGAGCTATGGATTTTCAAAAGGAACTATATTTAGTAGACTAAGAGATGCTAGTAGAATATAATTAAAACAAATACAGAACCACGCTAAAAGGGATACAAGGTCATTTGACGATGATAATTTCTGGAACTGTATTTCAGAATGTTTGCGCGTGTTTTTGCCTAAATTAAATTTTTAGTTTAATATGTGGCGTGGTAAGAAAAATCTGTAAGTAAAATATACAGGGCTGTACAAATGAATTTAATTATATTTCCTCCTATTGATAGAAATTGCTGAAGGCAAATTTTCAACCTATTATGCGTTTTCTTAATAAACTAATTTTAGCATATTGCCTCTATGTATAAAAGCCGTTCTTTTTATGTATGTTCCTTATGCAATCCTTCAACTTTTGATCGATTGTCTCGAAACTTGATATACGCATGTTTTAGAACATGAAAAAAGTGTCACTGTCAACTTAAAAATATTATTAGGCAACTCTTTATTCCCTTTATTATTTTATTATGCAAATTATATTTTGTTTACATCCGGGCATGCTCAGTGAATCATTATTTAGTAAAACTGTTCATTTTTCATACAATTTTTATTATTTTTTCATTCTGATTGCAGGGTATACAATGTTATTTGTCATATTTTCTGAAAAGAACTTTTTTTTATATTAAGAACTCTACAAATTATAAGCAAAAAACTTGGCAAAATTTGGGACTCTTTTTATAAAAACTTTAATTTCTCTACGAATATACATGCTATTCTCATAAAAATGACCAGAATTTATTACAATAAGGCACTTAATCATAATCTACAGTTTGAACGCTTTTGCTATGTTATTTTTTACAGGGTTGTTCAGAAGATATTCGTTCTTTTTCAATTGGTCGACGGCCCCCTATGGGGTTTCGGGAAAAAATCTTCACGGAAATATATGGCCTGTACTATTCTGTTAACACGCCTGGAGTTTCAGGATAATTCCTCATGTATTTTTCTAGATATTTAAGAAAACGTCAAAAATCGCAAGTGGCCGGTCACCTTTGACCATGTAGTGTATACATTTGTATATATTACCTACATGCATGCAACAGTTTAGTTCAGTTAGAAAATACATAACCACGGTTGAAAATTACCCTTCAGCAATTTCCGCTTATAAGGAGCATTTTACACGAATAGTTTTGTTCAACCCTGTATACGAGATATAGAATGTACACACAACGAGTCACATGTAAAACGTTAGTTAAATTTAAAAGCGCATGCCGCAATTAAAAACGCACTTCCTGCAATTATTGCTGAAGACAGGACTGTAACTGATTTCTTTTGCGTGCATCTGTAAATGAACAATAAATGCTATGAACGCCCTATTCTATGTCTGTTTACTTTTTTCCCCCTGATTGTACACGGAAAATATGGTTGACATCATTTTGCCTTTCTTCGTGTTTATTTCTCTTAGGTAAAATCACTTAGAATTTCCCATCATTTCACCATTTTTGATCGTGTTCGCCGATAAAAATCGAAATTGACTTTCATGTAGATCTTTTCTTTTTCTTAGTCAAAATTCGCGAAAATTAACAATTCACTTATCTTCTGAAAATTGCTTCTCTTGTCATTTATAGTTTAATTAAAATTTTATTTTTTTATGGAAAATACGAAAACAGAAAAAAAAAAAAAAATTTGAATGGAAATTCCTTTTAAATGAAATAACTTTTTGCTTCTTAGCTTTAGTCAAATTACCTTAAATCCAATCTATTTCTCTGCATGTTTTTCCTTCATTTAAACCCCATTTTTGAATGTTAACTTATTTAATTTAATTTAATATTTTGTTCTAGGATGTTTCCTGCTAAAAGTCTTAATTGAATTTCATGTATATTCCTGTTAAGTCACTCTTGAAAAAAAAAAAACAAAAAAAAACTAAAATTTGTTTTCAGACAAAATTATTTTTCTATAATGTTATTGTTATTAATTTAAACTTTAATGCTTTTTGTTTGATCTGTTACATACAATATTGTTTTTCATAAATTAAATGTCTCTATATGTATTATCAATCAAATTTTATTTAATGTATTCTCCTTCATTGTTTTGCTTTATTATTTTTCAAAATTCATTTTATTATTTTTATTACATTCGTTACCTCTGAAAGTGTATTTGTAGGAAATGAGTGGATAACCCCTTTCGATTGTTTGTCCCATAAAGATATTATTCCTGTTTATATCTAGATACTGTTTTAGGTGCACTCGTAATTATATGAATGCGTACCACCTATAGTCGTCATCTGGTCTGTTCGTCTGTCTGTCTGTCTGTCCGACTATAACAGCGCAAAAACTACCCAACCGAATGGTTTGAAATTTAATGTATGTAATCGTTGCAGAATTTTTTCGAGTCATTTCAAATTTTATGAAAATCGAATCAAAACTTAAAAAGATATTAATAAAAGTTTTCTTCATTCTATTAAATCCTACCATATGTAATTAATTCAATGCTATCCCATGACATGCAATGATTCTAGGTTGCCGTGGTGATTAAGTTCTATTTAAGATTGAGTTCTATTATTTCCGTATTACTAAATTTAATGTATGAGGACCTCAGAAACCAAGGGTACATTAATTGGGTACATGAAATGACAATATTGAAAAAAATTGAGCTAAGTGCAGAGGCTTTCTGAAAATTAGGCTATTTGTTTTTAGGTAAAGAAATATACGGGATTTTCTAATTATGCACTACGATCTAGAGGTCAACTACTTAAGCTCTTTAAATTGCTTAACTACAGTTAAACCTCCCTGTGCGACCACCTTCATTAAGCGACCACCTCCCTGGACGACCATTTTTTTTCATGGAACGAAATTTATTCCCATAGGCTCAATACTAATTTTACCTCTATTCAGAGACCATCCCAGATGAACTCCCTCCATGAGCGGCCCATTTCTTTGAAGAAAATTGCGTTTTTTCCTGGTCGCTTGAAGAAGGTATTATTAGAAAAATAATTTCGGAGAGCGCATTATTCATCAAATTTCTAAACTAAGTTTAGATATTTTTTTTTATCCCGGTTACTTTTAAGTGTTTAAATCCCTTTGTGGACATTTTAGGCAATGAATTTAACTCTGATGACAATTAAGAAAGACGGTCGAAAATTTCCCCTACCCCATTCTGTCGGAGAACTCTCAACGAAATAAATTAATGAAATCATAATTATTTGTTCCCGTCCAAAAAAAGTGCATTTATTTACTGAACTTCGAAAGGACTGGGAAATAAAAGTTACAAAGGATAAAACCGTGAAATCAAAGCAAACGTCAATGTATTCATTTTTTAAACTCTGCAGTAATTAACTTATGTAATTAACTTTTGTTTTGATAGATATTTTTTTATATTTTTTCTTAATGTTAAAAATAAATTTTAGAAACATTAATTGTTACCTTTTTTCAGCAATTAAAATCTAGATTTAAACATGACCTCCATTAAGAGACCACCTCTCGGAGCGACCAATTTTTGTTGGAACGGAACATGGTTGCTTTAGCAAGGTTTTACTGTACTTAACCTCTTTAATCTCTACTTAAATTTAAAAATATATTGTGCTCCACTTCTCTTTCACAGTTATTGAAATAAGAGTTCAAACACCGCTATGAAATAAGCAACAGTTTCCAGGATTCGTACGCATCAAGGATTTAGGGGATTTTAGGTGTTTTAGTACCAGAAATTTCCTAAAGTATTGGTCGCTATATCTGAAGATAGATTGTTTTCCATAGAAAAAATCCATATTTCCATAGAGAGATTTCCATAGAAGATAGAAAAAAATTCGTTCCATGAAAAAATGGTCGTTCAGGGAGGTGGTCGCACAGAGAGGTTTCCCTGTAGTTAAGTAATTTAAAGAGCTTAAGTAGTTGACCTCTAGATCGTAGTGCATAATTAGAAAATCACGCATATTTCTTTACCTAAAAACAAATAGCCTAATTTTCAGAAAGCCTCTGCATTTAGCTCAATTTTTTTCAATATTGTCACTCCATGTACCCAATTAATGTACCCTTGGTTTCTGGGGTCCTCATATATTAAATTTAGTAATACGGAAATAATAGAATTTTCCATTAGGGGTGGTCCATAAATGATGTCACACTTTTTTCAATATTTTTGACCCCCCTCCCTACCTTTTGTCACAAAGAGTCACACTTCACCATACCCCCTCCTCCCCCCTTGTCACATGTCACGCTATATTACATAAGCATATACTTGCAGTTCAGATACAAAGCACTACGTTATAGATCATATTTCAAACTTTATTTTTAAAGTTTAACTATGTGTTTTAACGACATTTTTGAGCATAACAATAAAAATCATTCATGTACTTATTTTGTGTGAAATAAGATTAAGGTTTATAACAAAATATACAATATACAATATATAGAATTATAATATACAATAGTAATAAAATATTAATACGAAAGAGCAGTTGAAAACAATCATATTTTGGAATTTGAAATGGAATTTAATATATTTGGCTTTAAATCTACTTTATAAACACCAAATATTTTAATTTCAAAATAACTTCAAAATTTAATCTGCTGATTTTTAATGCTTTTATTTTAACCAAAATGTGTAATGTCACATTTTTTCTTATCCCCTCTTACCCCCTTGTCACAAACTGTCACAATTTCACGAACCCCCCTCCCCCCCACCTCCAAGCATGACATCATTTGTGGAACCCCCCTTAAATAAGGTAAATATTACTTTGCGAAAATTCTAATGAAAGGTGCTTGAAAGTCCTCGAAGCGTACGAACTCTGGTTTCATATTTTAATTTAGTTCAGCCAATTACTATTGATGGCCAACTTTGAAATTAATTAACCCCAAATCTAAATCTTGTCACTTGCATCCCTTGGTTTCGGGGGTCCTCATGTAGAATCGTAATAAATTTCGTATTCATGCATCTTTGAAAAAGAGTGCAACAGCTATTGCACCAAGATCTGAATAGTTATAAAACTAGTTATAGTACGAACGCACCTCATTTGCCACGTTTGACTTACAATTTCCCATTTGTGTATAATTTAAGATATGCTATTATAGTCTCCATCGAGATTGGCAATTCCCGCACAGGAAACAAGAGTCGCAATCCTCTTATTAATTAAAAAATACAGCATTTCTCACTGCAATTTCAACCCTGACTTCCGTGCATTAATTTTAATAAAAATAAAAATATTTTAGTGAGATTTTCAAAAGATTAACTTTTGTTTTTTGAGGCATGTGTCGACCACATTAAGGGAAGACAAGACTGGGTGCAATCCTATGGGAAATATGCGAGCTTTAAGACTCATTTCCTCGTAAACTACCCGACCGATTTTAATGAAATTTGGAATCCATATTCACTGGATTATGCTCAAGACTTATGGCAGACAGTTTTTCTTCTGCGACTAAAGCTTCTGATTTCAGAGCAATGGCAATTTTTCAGAAATTTTCCATTTTTCAGATTTTTTCTTTTCTGAAACTGATTAATTTTTTAAACTGTCTGCCACATATGTTCTTATATTTATACTCTACCACCAAAAAATTTTATCGAAATCGCTGGAGTATTTTAGGAGTTAATGGGGTCTTTAGTTGAAATGCACAATTTTTCGGAGAGCAAAAACATTTAGACACTTCTAACTTGTGTGAATTTCTTGCACAGTTTTATCAAACACATGAATTAAAGTATATATACAGTAAACTCCCGACTATCCGGCCTAATGGGGCGGAAAGGTAGGCCGAATAATGAAAAAGCCGGATAGGCCAGAGTTCTACAAATATTTACTCACTTCGTGCTCCCTCCCCCCCCCCCCCCGCCCCCGCCACGTTATTAAAAGCACATGTTACACATATTAAGATAAATTTTATATATACAGTACATGCAGTTTCAAAATAAGCAAAACATTAACAGAACGTAATCCTAATTCGTAAAAAAATGAGTATATCTTATTTTACTGTTTATTAGTAAATGATTGCGCGAATATGAAAAGTTATGTATAAGATAAAAGTCAAAACTTAACAGTTTCTAGTTTTTGAAAAAGTCCTTAACACTAGAACGGCGGGAGGGGTCATTTTGACACCTGAGTACTTTCGCCCGTTGATTACTGTTGTTTGCTTGGGCGAAATCGTTTGAAATTTTTTGACTTTTCTTAAATAGATAACATATATTTCTAAAAACAAATTCAGCTTTCTAGATTTGTTAGTTTTTGAAATATTGACTTGTATTCCTAGAACGGCGGACGGAAGTCATTTTGACCCTTTCAGTAAAATACTCTTTGTACTCGAAGCTGCTTTTGTTGCTATACTATATGTTCGAGGAGCAATAAAAAAAAGGGTTTAGATTTTTATTCAATGTCGTCCAAGGCATGAGGAATACTATTTTGCAAAGAAACTATCTCAAGAAATAGATTCAAAGAAAGAAAAAGATTTTTTAGATTTGATGAAAAGGCAACGAGATCTAGCAGACTATAGACTGATAAATTTGCTCTTGCATCTGAAATGTGGAATAAATTTATTGAAAATTGCAAAACATGCTACCGACCAGGATAAATATTACAGTTGAGGAACAATTGTTCCCATCTCAGGATAGATGTAAATTTATGCAATATATGCCAAATAAATCGGCGAAATTTGGGATAAAATTTTGGTTATCTGTTGACGTTGATAATAAATATGTACCTCTTGAATGGACTTCCATTTCTAGGAAAAGATGAAACCGCAAATCCTCAATTAAGTTTACCTGATTTTTTTTCATGAAATTTACAGATCCCCATCTAAACGAAGGGAGGAATATTATGACAGACAGCTATTTTACTAGCATCAAATTAGCAGAAATGTTAAAAGCTAAAAATACAACTTTGGTTGCACAATGAAAAAGAACAGAAGAGAAATTCCTATATCATTGAAAAATATGCGCAGTAGTCTTTATTCATTGAAGATAGTGGAATGTGATAATATGACACTTACCATCTATCAAGCCAAAAGAAAAAAAAGGTGTTTTTCTACTGAGCTCATTACATTTTTCTATAAAAACTGAAGACGATCTCAAAAAGTTGCCCGATTCAATAAAATATTACAACGCAACGAAATATGATGTGGATATCCATGATTAGATGTGCCGAAAATACTCCGTGAAATCGGCTTCTAGACGATGGCCTGTACATATATTTTTCAATATTTTGGATCATGCAGCTTTAAACACCTGGATAATTTATAAAAGTGTAACAAGCAAGCCTATCAGTAGAAGAGATTTTCTATTAAATTTAGGGGATGTGTTCAGAATGGATCTTATGGTTTCAAAACTCCCAAAGATCTTTTCTGAGTCTTCAGAAAAAGAAAAACCACGAAAATAAAATAGATATGAAGAGAAAAATGTCAAGTACAGACATGCAATGGAAACAAACCTCAAGAATTTTGCGCACCATGTTTCAAAGTTGTGTGCAGAAAATGTACTGGAAAAATTACTATTTTTTTGTTACAACTGAATTAATTCCTAATAAGTGTACACAATTTGGAGTATTATAAGCATTAAATAAAACTGAAACAGAATGCTTAACATATCAACCATTCAGCTACACTTATAATGAAATAACGGAAACAACAGAACAAATTTCTCATTTATGGATTTAGAGAGTGAATCATTCGGCGAATAAGTTAGATAAAATATATATATACATATATTATTTTATAAATTGTGTTTTATTTTAGTTAACATTAGTTTTAATTTGTGAAAACATTAATTTTAAATCGATTTTTATATCAAATTAATGAGTTTTTTGAGTAGTTGTAGTATGATCCAATTAATCGCCATGTAGGCATTACATATACAGTACTTCTAAAATTCAATAAATTATCGAGTAATATTAAATATAAATTATGAAATACACGGAAATTACATATTTTTGCCACTGTATGGCATTTAAAATTGTTTTAGCGTTGTTATTTCAGTATTTTCATCGAGGGGTCAAAATGACCCCTTCCCGCCGTTCTAGTAGGTAAGATTTTTCCCGCCGTTCTAATGTTAATAGAGGACTTCTTCTTCCTAATAGTCCTGTTCCGCAATGCAATGTCCTTCCATTTACGCAAGTAGATAACATCAGGTAGCGTCGATTCCTGCTGATTAATGTACCGCGGTGCTGCCTTAATCGTCTTGAACCCTTGCCAATGTGGGATGAGATTTTTCCTGCAATCCTTTTAATCTTTTTCTTCTGATATTTCTCCCTATGTGAACACTTCTACAATATCGTTTTAAATTAATTCATTAACTTAGTCCTTTGCCATCCATTCTGTAATGTCTTCTGCATTGATATCGCCAGAGCCTCAGAGCCCGGTATATTTTTCAGCAACGGAAGAAGCTTGTCGTTCTCAACTCTCAATGCCGTTTTCACTGGGTTTATATCTACCTTTTTAGTCCAAAATTTTTTCCAAGACTTTGCAATTACTGTGTTTGGAATTTCTTCCCATGCTTTTGGCACCCACCTGGACGGGAACGTTCCTGCCTTGGCTGCTTGCAGCTTTCCTCATTTTTTTAAAAAGTCGGATAGTCGGGAGTTTACTGTATAAACTAGTGATGGGCGATTCTCGAGAATTCGACAATCGAGAAAAATCGTCATCATAAAAAATCACAATCGATACAGCCATCGATTAATTCCTAGAATCTGCAATTGAGATGTTTTACAATGAATTATAACGAGAAAAGCTAAAAACAGTTATTGGAAAACTTAGCTATTATTCTGGCCGGCAATTTCATAGTAGTGATAGGGCTTAGTGATGGGCGATTCTCGAAAATTTACCTATCGAAAAAAATCGTTATCGTAAAATACACAATTGATACAGTCATCGATTACTTCCGAGAATCTACAAAGGAGATGTTCTAGAATCGATTATTGAAATCATTGTTTTTACATATATATAAGGCAGATTTTATTAAATATAGGGTAACTGAAAACAGATGGAATAAAAAAACAACAAACCAAAGGGAGGCTATAAAGGAGCCATAAGACTGGAAAAGTCTTGTAAGGATGCCCCCTGGTTGAAAAAAGCTGAAAAAACGCGAGTAGCTATGAAGCGGTAAGGGGAGTTTAAGTATCAAAAATTAGAATTTTTCGGCAATTAGCACCAAAATGGCCAAAGAAATAAGAATCAAAAGCACCCCCTAGTGGCAAAAACATGAACTAAAGGATGATAAAAGGGATCAAAATTTTTTATTGATTTTTCTACGTCATTTGAGATTGGATCTTTAATTTCCCCATTTTTAGAAAGTCTTCGACTGGAATACATTAAACGAACCCCCGCGGGGAGCAAAGTAGGGGAGAAGGGCAAGAAAAGTGCATAATATGAATAAGTGGCCACAGGACTTTCCAACGATATGTCACATGAGGGGTGTCGGCTAAATTTAGAAAAGTGCCCCCGCGCGGGGGCAAAGTAAGGGGAGGGGCGCGGGCGATATATAAAATGAAATAGTAGTCACAGAGCTTTCCAATGATATATCACATGATGGGTGTCAGCAAAAGATAGAAAAAAGTCCCAACTCCCAGGATTCCAATTATCGCGCCCCCCGAAATATACCCTGCCCATCCTTCTCTTTGAAATTTTCCTATATTAAAAATTATTTATCGAAGGAATCCGTAAAAAAATCCGATCTAAAATGTTTAAAAACGCCACGATTTCAAAAAAGTTCGAAAAGTGCCTCTCTCGGGGCGCCAAACTAGGGAGGGAAGAAGAAAGGTTCATAATATGAAAGAGTAACTTTCCGATGATATATCAAATGACTGGTCCAAAAAAAGTTTGAAATCTAGCCCTCCCACGTGGGTTCCCTCTTTTATCCCAGAATATACCCGGAAATCACGCAGCCCCACTTTTAAAGTTTTATATTTAATAAATAATATTTATCGGAGAGCTCCATTAAAAAACCTCATTTAATGATATTTATTGTAGAAATCTCTACAATTAAAAAAAAAAAATCACCCCCGCACCGCTCACCCCCGCCCCCTTCCGGAATTCAACTCTGGGAGGAGAAAGGTTCATAATATGAAAGAGTGGTGAAAGGACTTTCCGATGATATGTCAAGGAGAGGTTTGGTAAAAGTTTGAAAATTACCCCCCCCCCTTTTGTCCACTCTCGCGCCCCCCAGAATTCACTCACCTTCCTCTTTGAACTTTTTATATTTAATAAATATCTGAGTCTCCAGTTATGGGGCAGCTTGGCAGAGCTAAAATATGAGAAACATTGAAAATTCGGGGCAAAATGACACTAAATTTAACAGTAAAGTTTGAAACTAGGACTATACAGAACTGAATACATAAACCACTATGCTTCATAACCCACATCGGTTAATAGCAATAAAAAGATAAGTGCCAGTTAAACTGATGGCATTAAGCTCACAGGTTATTCACACTAATTGTACTCTTATATTATACTCTTATATTATACTCTTATATTATACTCTTATTTCAAAGAATAATGTCCCTCAAAAAATAAATGAAGGGAAATATCCCCCGTTTGCCCCTTTTAAACTTAACCAATGAACCTCCAAATCTAATCAGGGAAACTCCTTAACTATAATAAATCAGTATATCAAATTTGAAGCAAATCAGATAATTCTGCATGAAAAAAAGAAACGTATCGCTAAATTAAGTGTGGTCTAACCCCTTTAACCCTTTTATACTTAACTAATGAACCTCCAAATCTAATCAGAAAAGCTCCTTATCAGAACGAACATAGAAAAAAAAATTAAAGTAAATTGAATAATTCTCCATGAAAATCCATTTATCTAAATTAAGGGGAGGTGACTTACCCCCTTTTCGCCCTTGTATACTTAACCAATGAACCTCCAAGTCTAATGAAGGAAGCGCCGTATCCGAATAAATCGGTATAATAAATTTGAAGCAAATCGAATAATTCTGCATGAAAAACCCTTTTATCTAAATTAAGGGGGAGACTAGCCCCTCTCCTTTATACTTAATCCATAAACCTCCAAATCTAATCAAGGCAGCTTCTTAACATAATAAACCGGTATCCCAAATTTGGAGCAAATCAAATAATTCTGCATGAAAAACCCATTTATCTAAATTAAGGAGGGGGTCTACCCCCTTTCCCCCCCCCCTTTATACTTAACTAATGAACCTCCAAGTTTAATCAGGGAAGCTCCTTAACATAATAAACCGGTATACCAAATTTGGAACAAATCGAGTAATTCTGCATGAAAAACCCAATTATCTAAATTAAGGGGGGACCAGCCTCCCTTCTCCCCCTTTATACTTAACCCGTAAACCTCCAAATCTAATCAAGGCAACTTCTTAACATAATGAACCGGTATACCAAATTTGGAGCAAATCGAATAATTCTACATGAAAAACCCATTTATCTAAATTAAGGAGGGGGTCTCCCCCCTTTCCCCCCTTCATACTTAACTAATGAACCTCCAAGTTTAATCAGGGAAGCTCCTTAACATAATAAACCGGTATACGAAATATGGAGCAAATCGAATAATTCTGCATGAAAAACCTATTTATCTAAATTAAGGAGGGAGTGGGGACCAGCACCCCCCCCTTCTCTCCCTTTATCCTTAATCAATGAACCGTCAAAACTAATCAGCGGAACGCCTTATCAGAATGAACATAAAAAAAATTGAAGCAAATCGTACATTTTAATCAAGAGTTATCGCGTTACGTACATACGTACGTACGTACATTAGGGTGGAACTAAAAAACGTAGTTTCGAATTTTATATTCTAATAGTGATTATTTTTTTCCTTTTTAACTCCATAAAAAGAAAATATTTTTCTTTTAATTTTAAAATTATATTTTCCGGTTCCTCAAAGCATCTGATTTTCCATAAAAAATGATTAAAAGCCAATATATACATATAAAGTTTTGTAAGCTGATTGTTAAATTTATATTTTGCAAAATTAAATTAATGAAATGTTAATGTCCAGTAACAAAGAGAATAATTTAGTTTTAGTGCCATGAAAAAGATGGCCCCAATTTATTTGACTTCTGTAGAAGCCAGCGTAGTGGGCGCTGGCTTTCATTGTCTCTCATTTATTTGGCTAAGACTCATAACAGTTAGTCCGATTTAGCGTGTGTTAACAGTTTCTTCAATTATTTTTCAATAAACAGTCGGTGTCAAATGTGACAAAGTCTGCTAACGTACCTAAATCTTGAAAATTGTTGAAGTGTCTTGTATTTTGCGAAACAAAACAATTAACATTAGACTTGTTATCTTTTGCAAACATATGAAGATGTTATGAAACATTAATTATGGATTCAATTTAACTTAAAATCTGCCATCTGAAATCTGGAACACATTGTTTCTGAAATATCTAAAGCTGTTGCTGATACAATTAAAAGTGTATTGCTGAGACCTTCAATTCCAACTGTTTCTGATACACAAATCATGAAAAATGATTAGACTATCGTGAGAAATGTCAAAATTTGAACAAAAATATTAAGATTGGAAAGAATAATCCCACATCCGATATAAAATTGCAAAATGTTAGGTAATCGTGCAAAAAACTTTTATTTGTGTAAATGCACTAAATATTATCGTGTATCTGAACAAGAACGTCACTTTCTAAAAGAGCAAAGAGAGATGGTGTGATGGCAATGGGATCAATAGATATAAAAACTACAAAAAATGTGTAGCAAGACTGGATAAGGAAATATCAAGGAAAAGAAAAGTTATTTTAAAACAAAAAAGTGATGTTTCGATTGAATGATCGTCAAGTGAAAAAATAGTTCGGGAGGAAATAGTTCAATCGGTTGTTCTTCTAAACCTGGATTTGATAATCAACAAGGTGAAAGAACCGGAGTATTAGACAGAACTGCAAATATTATTGCAAATAGCACCATGAAAATACGGGTATTTCTGATGATAATAAAGAAAAAGTAACTGAAAGAAGGACTTGAAGACGACAAAGAGAAAAGAAAAGGAAGAATTTGAAAGAACAAGTAAGATGAAATGAGTTTAATTTTAGAAGGTTTGTATTTTGATGA
Organism: Maratus speciosus; assembly: GCA_963932465.1. NCBI lineage: Eukaryota > Metazoa > Arthropoda > Arachnida > Araneae > Salticidae > Maratus > Maratus speciosus. The sequence goes on from OZ010791.1 coordinate 95,649,232, forward strand.
CAGAAAGGATAACACTATGATAACTGAAGCAAAGAAAAAAAAAGTACTACTAAGAATCCTTAAAGAAGAACACATGGTCTTAGTTAAAAAACCAGGATCAAAATATTTTTGTCACATTTCATTGACATCTTCTTTTTATATTAATATATCCACTGCAATTTTGATGTATTTTCAAAATAATAATACAGACATTTCAAGTTTGAAATTTATTGGGTGAAACAGAAATGCCGTCAATGCAGGACGGAAATCTGGAGTTGACGAATCATCGGAAGCAAGACACTAAAAACTTTAGAATGGATAATTTGCTTATTGCATGCAAATGAACTTTTTTTTAAATATATACTCATTTCAATATCTTACTGGAAAAACTACGGGTACTAAATGATTTTCTGGACCAATAGGAAAACAACTTGAAAAAATGCGAACATATTGAAATTATTGACTATAAAAACATAGATCCTGTCTTGATGGACTGATTGGATGAAGAACTTTAAAAACAAAGTACACACAGGGGATACACCTGAATTTTAGATTTTCCTTGTCATATTCAAACAGTGGAAACGTTTGTCAAAGTTGTCCCGAGAGCTGCGTCAACCGTCTTTACACTGTAAAAAAACCACAATAGATTTGCCAGAACAAACTCGATCACAGTGAATGTGCTGTATCTTTCTTTGGTTTCCTGACTATATTAACATGGAAAATACAGTAGTTGCGTAAAATTAACAGCACAATGTGCTGGCAATTTTGACGCATTTTTTTACAGCACAAACTGCTGGCGTCCAAATTGCCAGCACATTGTGCTGATAATTTTACGTAACTACTGTATTTTCCATGTTAATATAGTCAGGAAACCAAAGAAAGATACAGCACATTCACTGTGATCGAGTTTGTGAGTGAGATGAACAGTACTTTGTACTGTAAAAATGTCGTTTTTTTTTACAGTGTAGATATTAAGCAAGAGACGGCTGTATCTTGTGAAAGTTGAGTTCTCGCAATGTAATGACAAAGTTTGCCTAAGAAGTCAGTAGGATGAATATCCAATTCAATTAATCCATAACAAAGGGAGGTAAGGAGGGTGGAAGTCGATATTTAGCCATCTCCTCATGGTGACTTCTGGGTAGTATTTGCTTAATATACACAGATATTAGCTAAAAGCTACTTTGTTTACTTTAAGTTAATTTATACTGAAATTTTAAAACTTTGACATCCTTGAGGAACCGGAAAACAAATTGATTTTAAAAAACCTTTTCAGCCAAAAGTTTAGACATCCAAAAAGGAAAAAAGTTTTCACTATTACACATTGAAACAAAAAAGATTTTTTTTTACCCTATACTAAAGTTCCACCCTAACGTACATGCATACACGCAGAACCGATGGGTACATTAGCTCTCAGGCTTAGATAGCCTGTGAGCTAAAAAGAGATTGGATAAGCAGATGGACTCCTTTGAGAAATTATGACTTTTAAACCAGAAATGTGGTAAGTTTGACTCTGAAAGCTTCATTTCCATCTCGCATTTCGGCAAATCTCATTTCGATGATTTTTCTAGCATTTCGACGCTTCCAGATGGGAAGCTGCTCGATGGTTGGTTCTCTCGCGGTTTTAAACCTTTCGGGATGGGAAGTCTCTCGAGAGTTTCTCTCGCCCTTTTCAACCTTTCCCGATGGGAAGCCTCTCGCTGGTTTCTCTCGTCCTTTTCGAAATCTCCCAATGAAAAGCCTTTCGAGGATTTCTCTCGCGCTTTTCAACATTTCGCTATGAGAAGCTTTTCGAGGATTCCTCTCGTCCTCGGCAGAGAAGAAATGTAAGAAAATTTATCGAGAGTACCAAGGGACGAGATAGAGAGAGAGGCATGACAATGAGCTGTGAAATGAAGCCCTAATTTTCAAAGTTTCTCTTATTTTAGCCCTACCAAGATGTCACATACCTGGAGCCCTCCGATAAAAATTATTTATTAAATATAAAAATTTCAAAGAGGAAGGTGGGTCGGGTGATTTCGAGGGAGGAGGACGTGAGAGTGGACTCATGCGGGGTGCAATTTTAAAAATTTTACCGAACCCTTCCTGTGGCATATAATCGAAAAACCCTTTGACCACTCTTTCATACTATGAACCTTTCTTCGCCCAAAGGGGGATGGGGAAGGGGCGAGCAAATTTTTAAAACCGTAGCCGATTTCTATAATAAATTTAAATATCACTTTAGATGTGTGTTTTTTATGCAGTCTTCCGGTAAATATTATTTATTGAACATAAAAATTTTAAAGTGGCGGTTGTGTGAATTCCGGGGCGAAAGAGTGGGCCCACGGGGGGACGGAGGGGGAGCAATTTTCAAACTTTTTTTGGACCAGTCATGTGATATGTCATCGGTAAGCTCTCGGATGACTCTTTCATATTATGAGACTTTCTTCCTCCCCTCCCCAATTTGGCCCCCACTGCGAGGGTAGTTTTTTCCGTTTTTATTATTTTAGATCGGATTTTTTTTATCCCTCCGCTAAATATTATTTATAATATATGAAATTTCAGGACACTTTTCCAAATTTAGCCAAGACCCCTCATGTGACATATCGTTGGAAAGGTTTGTGACTACTTATTGATGTTATGCACTTCCGGTGACAGCCTCCCCCAATTTGCCCCTCCCGGGGACACTTTTTCAAATTTAGCCAAGACCCCTCATCTGAGATATCGTTGGAAAGGTCTGTGACTACTTATTGATGTTATGCTCCTCCGGTGTCCATCCCCCCATTTTGCACCCCCCAGGGGACACTTTTCCAAATTTAGCCAAGAACCCACATCTGAGATATCGTTGGAAAGGTCTGTGACTACTTATTGATGTAATGCACCTCCGGTGACCGCCACCCCCCACCCCCCCCCACTTTTCTCCCACGGGGGTGTTTTTCTAAATTTAGCCGAGACCCCTCATGTGAAATTTTGTTGGAAAGGCTTATGACCACTTACTCATGCTATCCACCTCCCGCACCCCTCCCCCCCCTTTGCCCCCACGGGGAGGGCATTTTTATAAATTCAGATCCAGACTTCTCATGCGACATATGGTTGGAAAGGCCTAAAGACCTGTGACGACTTAATCATATTATGCAGCTGCTGTGCCCCTCCGCTCGCTTTGACCCCTCTCCCAAGAGATCTGATCCGAGGTTCATTCATTTCGATATTATATTTTTTACAAGATTTTGTAGTGCGTGCACACCACACCCGCCTGCTATCATATATCAGTGCCGTATATAGCGGGTAACCTGTTCGTGATTTCATATTACAATATTACGTATAAATTAGGGGCCCCGATTAAAGGAGGGGCCCGCTAGCGGTCGAAGTCACCTAGTCTTTATTAACATCGACTCATTCCAGTTCACCCGCAGACGATTCTTGATAAATGTATGACGTATATAATACATAATATATGATTTATAAAAGAAATTTGCAAACTGTAGACATCGAGAAAAAATTTACACAATCGAAAAATATCGAGATGTCCATACAATCGAGAAAATCGAGAAAAACATCTCGTTATCGCCCATCACTAGTATAAACACTTGGATAAAATTCAGTTACATATATTAAATGAGTATAAAATTTTATAGTAAAATTAATGCCAGTGGGCGTGGCGTCCCAGTCGTGTCTTCCCTTAAAGGGGTAAAAAGGGATTGTAATTTGGTCGGTAACGCAACACGTATTGTCAACTACATTATGGAGCGTTTTAATCAATGTTGTTAAGGCACGAATGGTTACAGTGCTTCTATGTATACAGTGCTTCTATGTAAGTATGCACCAAATCCGGTTGTAACTTGGAGTAAGGCATCCTATATTTTCGTCTGAATAAGGAGATTGTGACGCTGACTTCTTATTCAAAAATTATCTGTCTTGATGAATACTACGATTGAACCCAAATTCTCTGAATACTATCGCCTCTCCTATTTTGTAAAAATAGTTTACGACCGAACTATACTATACATAATAGAGCAGTATTTTTTTAAATCTCACGGCACACTTGAAAGTACATTTAAACTTACCCAACATACTTAAAAACAAGAACGAAAAATCATGCTTCAGGTACAGATAATTTTCCAACACTAACAGAATATTATTAATAAACTTCATTTTTTATGCAATGAAAAATTGAATTTTTTTCATACAATACATACGTAAGCAAATTAAATAAAATGCAGTGCAAATGATTTTCCACCAAAGCCATATAATGTAACGAAACTATTTTGGGTGTGCTTGTAAACGAACTACAGTCGTGTGCAAAAGTTTAAGACCAGCAGCCGAATTTTGGCATTTTAACAGAAAGCGCCGAATTATTACGCTATCTTATGTGTCGATTGCGTCAGACTCGTTCGGCCGCTATGAATAACTTCCCCCGTCTCATTCCTGCCAGTTGTTTTGTGGATTTAACCGTAGACGATGCTGTTTTTTAATCTTTGTAATGGGTAAAAAATCGTCACTTTTAGTTGTAAAAAGGGCAGAAATAGTTGTCCTGCATAAAGTTGGCTTTTCTGAACGTGAAATAGCTAAGAGGGTGCATGTGAGCAAGACTCCTGTTCATCAAGCTGTCAGTAAATTTTATATTTTGGGAAAGTACACTGACCTGAAGAGAAAAACCGGACAAGAAAAACTAGTGCTCTTGATGAACATGTGATTCGAAGGATTCTAATGCGATCTCCAACAGCCTCTTGCAAGAAGGGTAAACGTACTCTGGCCTCTGGCTGCAAAGGATTACCAACGTCAGTTTAAGCGCTGTTTCAAGACTTTGACCAAAGATTTTCATTTATTATACTACAAAACTGCTAGGAAATCACATGATCATCACGAGCACTAGTTTTTCTTGGCCGACCGCTTCTCTTCAGGTCAGTGTACTTTCCTGAAATATTAAATTTACTGACAGTTTGATGAACAGGAGTCTTGCTCACATGTATCCTCTTAGCTATTTCACGTTCAGAAAAGCCAACTTTATGTAGGGCAACTATTTTAGGCCTTTTTGCAACTGAAAGTGACGGTTTTTACCCACTGCAAAGATATAAAAACAGCACCGTCTACGGTTAAATCCATAAAACAACTGGCAAGGAATGAGACGGGGGAAGTTATTCATAGCAAGCGAACGCTGATGCAATCGGCACATAAGATGGTGTAATATTCGGCGTTAATTATGCTTTCTGTTAAAATGCCAAAATTCGGCTGCTGGTCTTTAACTTTTGCACACGACTGTATAAATGCTGTACACTTCCATTTCAATAGTGAACATTCCTTAGTGAATCTCAGAAACATATAAAAAGTACAAATCAACCCGAGTAGAATCATACGTGAGTTAGAGAACGGACAGATAGACAGACAAAATGAATTCGTAAGCACTTTCCTATTATGTAGGAAAGTGTTAACAAGTGGGAAAGTGTTAATAAAGGAGTAAAAAGAAATAGTTTTCAGAGATAGTAAAAATTTAATAGAAATAATTTAATCCTCTTTTTTGTTATTTACTTCCAAAATGAACATCATGATCAGAAATCATTAAAAATATTGTGTAATTTCTTATAAAGAAGGTATCGATGACATTTTAAAAAACGTATCGAAATTAATTTCTTTTTTCTCTTTATTGCAATTTAATATTTTAATAAAATAAATTATTTGAATTTTTTTTTTTTTTTTGGGGGGGGGGGAGCAGAGTAGAGGTCTGCACGGGCCCGGGCTTGGCCCGAGGCCCGTACCCGGCCGGGCCGGCGGAATGAAGACAAATTTTAAAACGGGCCGGGCCGGGCCGGCAGAATTAGGACAATTTTTTCAACGGGCCGGGCCGGGCCGGGCCGACAGACAAAATAAACGGGCCGGGCCGGCAAAAAAATTAATCGGGCCTGTCGGCCCGATATAAGAATTTAAGCGAAGCAGATAAAATACGAGCCATTTTCAATGAATATGATTTTCTCGAGAAGTATAAATGTGCGTCACGAGCCGATGCGAGTTTAACAACATCAATACAGAAATGTAACATGTCCATCGTAGAGATCGGCATCGTACAGTTACAAGATGTCTGATTCCGAGTTTAATTTTTTTTTCAGCAGACTCGTGCCGGGACGGAACTGGTCTTAATCGATCTCAGGATGTGTGGAACAGTCATTGTGTTTTGCAGTATTAATAGTGATAATGAACTTCTCTTAACAGTATCTTTGGAAATATACCTTAAGGTGGTTCTCATATTCACTGCTCAAAAATGCGAAGCTTTCAGACACATTTTCTGACAAAATTTTTAACTATAAAGGCATAAAATTGACAGGCCTGCCTATTGAAGGCATTTGGAAACGAATAGCTTTTTCCATATTTGATAAATTACTTACAGAGATAACAGATTACTGTCACGTGACTGTACGTTTTTCTCCTTTCCTGTGCTATCGCTTCCGGAAATTCGATTCAAAACGCTAACTTTGACAGTATTTTCAGAAAGATATATTGCTTTTATCTATGAAAAAAACGACATTTACATAGCTTCTGAATAAGAATACCTGCCAATCTTTCCGAAAAGAAAAGAATTCATAAATGTGTCGAAATGTAGCTCCTTTGGATTTGAGAAAAGACTTAAAAATGAGAGAAATATTTTCACAAATATACTTTTTATTATACAGCTTCAAAAGTTATCATGTTTTTAATCCTTTATTCTGAACTACATTAATCTTTTAATGAATCCTTATTTCCATTTTGAAATGTCTGTGGACACGATGACTAAAACACTTTAAGTAATCGTTAATGTTTACTATTGTGTGTTTTCTGTTTTGAGAACATCATAGTAATGTAAAATATACTGTAAAATGTTCCCATAAATATGTATGTAGTATTCATTAAAAGAATTTTAATTGTATATTGAGAAAAAACGGATTTATTTTTTTTTTTGTAGAAATTGTGTCGGGCCGGGCCGGGCCGGGCCTGCTTTTACTGATTTTTGTACGGGCCGGGCCGGGCTCGGGCCGAACTTCCAATTTTTATACCGGGCCGGGCCGGGCTCGGGCCGAACTTCCAATTTTTACACCGGGCCGGGCCGGGCCAAGATAGCTTTCGTTCGGGCCGGGCCGGGACCGGGCCTGGAAATTCCGGCCCGTGCAGACCTCTAGAGCAGAGTTTAACTTTTAAAACCTTCTACGTAAGCAATGTTATTTTTTTTTCTATAATAATGCTGTGGTTGAGATGCACAAATTAATATTTTTTGTAAATAATTTTGTTAAATAATTTAAATTTTGTTTTTGAGTTACATTGCAAAAAAGTTCACTTCACGTTGCGTTATCAACAAAAAGGGAACAGGGACTGAACTTACTATTAATTGTATTTTACTTATTCGTTTGGAATATACGAAAAATCCTTCTAGGGAAATAGTCAAAAGTTAACAATTTAGTTTTTTAAATTTTTCGCCGCATACCTGATGTCATTTCACGGTACTCTAATGTGTCGTGGCACAGCGGTTAAAAATCTCTCGAATAGAGTATCTAATGTATTAATATCTGCCTGTCTGTTTGTATTTTACAGCTACTCCTTTTAGAATATGGAACTTTAAACGATCAAATTTATACCAGTTATCTATGTCGATCTGAGGATGTCATATAAGATCTCCAGAAGTTAAAAATTTGAATTAATTTCCGAGATATTATTATTTTTTTGTTGTTGTTATTTTGAATGACATTTCTGTAATAGTAGCAACTTACTCCATTTTTGTAGATAAAAGAGAGAAAAGGGAAAAAGATAGGGATTATTAAATCCTTTTGAACATAATTTTCTCATTAAAATTGAAATTTGGTATTGTCCTTTATTTGAATAGATGGTGAAAACAATAGCGCGATTAAATTATATTTTTTAATACAGTGTGAAGAAATAAAAACTTATTTTTGCATATTCAAGCTTCAGGAATCAGTTTATTTTAGAAAGCAAAAAATCTCTTCCATCGTAGCTTTTTTCAGTTTTATATTCAACGAAGGAGGTTAAACATAAACAAATTTGAGCTTCTTTCATTTATGTAGAGAATTACTTAAGTAGATGCTATTTTTATTCCTCGAGTTGCGAAATTAGAAGCCAAATCCTGGAAGAACGAAATGCTTTTGATAAACAAAGTTATTGAAAATGTTCATTTTTATTGGGGAAGTTTTTAACTTAAATTATAAATATTATATGTTACTTGAAATGTTACTTGAAAATATAATATTTTAATTGTCTTTTAAATTTATATTAAAGTAAGATTTTATTTCATCCCAAAGAATCGAATTAGTTCGTGCAATCTTAATGCAACACATCTGGTTGCCACGCAACTAGTTTTATTTATTTATTTATTTTTATATTTATTTTTATTTTTATTTTTGTACATTTTAGAGTCGGAAAAATGTTTTATGATTTTCTAAGAGTTTCATGAGTAATTAATGCTGTCATATAACTAAACTGAATTACATACATTAAAAAAAAAATAAATAAATAAAGTTAATAAAAATGTCCAACACAATAAACTGAGCAACTTAAGAATGGTAAATCCGAAGGCCGATTGTTTCTAGTGTGAAACATTTCTGAAAAGAATTTGAAATCCTTGGTCCTCATTCGAAAAAATCTCGCCGTGCTCATTTTATTTTATGTTTAGGTCCGCGACTCCTATCTCAAAAACGAAAGGCCGAATGTTTTGAAGCACTGGCATCACAATAGATATTATTTCTCTAAATAGGGGAGGCGCACGCTTTTTTATTCAGTACTACTGCTGTTTTTATATAAAGGAAGGGGAAAAAAGCGCGAAGAATGGACAAGGACAACTGGGAGATATTTTTTAGCTCTTTTGCTATTGTGTCCCAATCAGTTAATAGGTCGATTTACAATGAGCTGTTGAAGATACAAATAGTGGCGAATAATACTATAAAATGCATTCTCTGCTTTATGATGCATTTGTTCAATACTCTTTAACACTGAAGCAAGAGTATTTCTTTGCTACATTCGTTTTTTTTTCTTTTATTGTTATTGTTAACTGTAAATAGTAGATTTCGTTAATATTCTTTGAATTTATATTTTTAGCATAAAATGCATTTTTTTTTTTTTTTAAGTCAGAATAACTACATTATCTAAAAACTTTTTAGTAGTGATGCAGCTATTTACTGTTTCGCAAATATTTTATTAGTGGTTCCCAATGCAGGAGTCAGTTTCATCTCTTAGTGGGGCAATTCCTAATTTAATTTGTTACTAACCCATTTCTAGTCAGTTTTACGTCAGTACCATGCCAAGTACAAAATTCAAAATAAATGCTTTTTATTAAATTTTCAAAATGTCCCCAATAAAAAATTGAAAATAGATTCTAACCGGAATATCAATAAAACATTTTAATGACTTTTACACACACACACAAAATGTGTATCATATAAGGAAATGAATAAATAGTAAATAATTTCTTGTGGAATTAATGCAGACCTCATATACTGCAAATCAATATATATAATCATAAAATATACATTCTTAAATCTGATTAAACGTGTATGCTGTGATTGTAAATAAATATGACTACTTAAAATTGACAAGTATCCAGAAATACTTCTTGATCTTATGTTACTCATAATGAAGCCTTAGTGTGTTAAAAAATATTAAACTATATATAAATGATGAATTAAAATCTACTATAAAATCTATAAATGCTATTAACACTTTCATCGCGGCTATAGCGCGCTTTTGCGCCACCCTTTGCGCTAAGAGCCTGAACCGCTCCTCGCAGCGCTAAAATTGAAACAAAACACAAATTCATTTAAAACTTGTTTATTTTACTTTGAAAAATAATATTCAATAACATTTCTCACTCTAATGATTTGTTTGTCCTTACAAACATAGAAATAAAATAAAATGTCATGTCCGTTTAGGAAAATCAATTCGCATCGGAAAATTCTGCCCGGTAATTATTAGACATTAGATATCGGAATCAATGTCTAATAATTAAATGACAGACTTTTCCGGTACGAATTGATTTTCCATGATTGATAGCTAATATTCATAGAAGACGAATTATCTCGTCCCTCGCGATGAAAGTGTTAAATGGTTAACCGTTTATATACCAATTTCAGACCTTATTCCATATTTTAAATACAATTCTGTTTCCATAAAATATACTTGATGTAATATTTAAAAAAATATATTAGACACCACATTTAAAAAGCGTATCAAAAAGTTCATCACAATAGCGTTTTCGTTCGTACTAGAACATCCTCAGTTAGTTGACTGAAAGTCTTTCGGTTCCCCTATTTATCTTGATTTGAGATCAGTCGCTATTAAATGTATGGCCAAATGTGAGATTTCTTCAGGTGTTTTAGGAAGATAAAAATGGAGACCATATAAAAACTTTTGTTTCATACTGAAGTAAGTTGAGAATGAACAGCAAGTATACTCTCTGTACGGCAAAAGGCAAAGTTGTGTGGCCTCATTGCATTTATCGAGTTATTATTAAAAAATACTTAGGACAGAAAAATTATCTGTTTGATAACCTAAACAAATCGAAATTACTGTTATTGTTAAAGATCTTTCAGGATCCGTCCATGCGAGTAGAATTCCTTTATAAATAATAAGATATATATGTCATAGAGTTGAGGGAGGCCATCGCGATTTTACACATGCCTTGGTAGGACGTGGCCAATAACAGTTGGAAATACTGCTTGAGATCAAAGAAAGCTTCTACAAAAAATAGTATTAATTTGTTTACTTGTTATAGAAGAATTATTGTTCTATACAATCGAGTAATATAATATACATACAATATACTTAATAGCAGGGCTTAATTGCTAAGAAAAAAGTACCGGAGCCCTAATATTCAGCGGTATCGGTACTAACAACTGTGCCGTTGCCCCCTCTCCCTCCTGTCATTCCAATCTGCCTATTTATATTCCATATTACGTCAATTCCAAAATTTAAAACATTTCTTTTTCTTTAGCAAAATAAAAACTTTATATATATCTATCAGCATATACTTAACTATCAACTATTCCATTTTTTAGTTACAACTCCTTGCGAATAGAAATATTTGCCTAATTTTAATGTTAATTGCAGAATCCAGGGATTAAATACGGTAGGAATTATGATTCGAAAATAGTGTTAACACAAAAAAGGAATATTTCGTCAGCTATGCATTTTTATGAAAAAACGAATGAAATTTACAGAAATTAATATTTATATGCTGAAGAATGGAACAAGGTTTGTCAATTTCCTATAAAAGTTGCATATCTTAAACTTTGAGAATATTTTGTGGTAAGTCTCTGAAAAACAGATTAAATTAAAAATTTGACAACGTTATCGGAAAGATTCGATGCTTTTATAGAAAAAGGGGAAACACTGCTTGTTTGCTTTCTATCAGAATAACATTACATGACAATTATATCTACTTACAAATGAAATTGACTTCGTAAATTTGCAGATCAGAGCCTTAAAATGGACAGCGTTCATGATACAAAAAAGCGCTATTGCAATGGCTTCCGGAGCACTGCATTTATGAGCTCCGGTGAATTCCGACCAATATTTAAATATTAAGCAAAACAAAAAAATACTGGAGCTGAGCTCCGGTGGGCTCCGGCGCAAATTAAGTTCTGCAAGAGCCTAATAATAGAGAACCTAACAAAAGAAAAAAAAATTAGTTCTTACAAAGAGCGCTTTAAATTTTGTAAATACTTTAAAATTTAAAAAATAAACTGCATAATATAAAAATAACAGAAATTTCAGACTATAAATATAGATTTGAAGTTATTTTCTGCAGCAATGTCTATCACGTCATATCTCCATGAAAGACTTTCATGGGAATCTGGCTCTGGCTTGTAATCACTCTCAACTGACCGAAATTTCGGATAGCATGATTGTGATAATTATATCTTTTATGACAATCATATATGCCTAGGATCTACATCGAAAAGAGTTCAGATCGCCAATCTACTGCTCATACACTAAAACCTATCTTATAATCTTAATTCAAAAAGACAAAACTCAGTCGGTCTTCGACTCAATCCCAATGCGTTCTAGTAAAGAATCGACCGAAACCGAAAACGAATTTCGGTAATCTTCCTATTTTCGGCCGAAAACAGAAACGAAAACGAACATGTCAAAAAGTTGTCTCCAAAATAATTATTACATGCATAAATATATATAATTATTAATTAATTATACGTGTTTAATAAATATACATAATTATTAAATAATTATGCGTGTTTATCAAATGTACATAATTATTAATTAATTATACGAGTGGCTCAAATTCGCTCTCTGTGCCTCTGACCAAAACTTTTTATTTTCATATAAAATAAAATGTAATTAATTCCTCGACGACGCAGAATTATTCTCTAATGATACGAATTTCATCTAATTAAAAAATGTTTTATGTATTACATTCCCCGATTTATCTTTTATAATGATTTCTGTAAAGAATCATCTGTTACACTAGAACTTTCTCAAAGAATATTCGAAACACTTCTGTGGTTTCAAATTAAAAAAAATTCCATTACTGTTAAGCCTGCAGCTTTTAATGAGCGCGTGTGAAGCATCTTCAAAGTTTATTCATATGTGCATAGCTTGCTTTATAATTCGCACCCACGTCTTGAGTCAGTCATGTCAGATAATTATAAACAGTGAAGTTTATAGCAAGAAATAAACGAATTTTCGACAGCATTTTCACGGGAAACCAATTTTCGGCGAAACTCAGATTTTGGGCCGAAAACGAAAACAAAACCAAATATTCGGTCGATCTCTAGCTCCTGTCTTGAGATATTTTTCTTCATTTTAGAATAGCTTGATGTAGGTGTATAGATAGTTATCCTCTAATTTTATAATAATAAGAATAATAAGAATAATAAGAATAATCTGTCTTGACCATTAGGCTACCAAGGACTGCTGGTAGATGACACATGTGTACCAACTCGCGTAGAAAACGATATTTTAAGGGTTAACCCTTTATCTACTGACGGTACTTATATAAGTACCATTATTATAACTTGTTATAAAATTCATTTAACACATCGATTAGTAGTAATACAGTTTAGAATGAGTTATAGATGCTTTACTTTATTTTGTTCCAACAGCATTATTGGTTACACAAAACAAAAATATTTTCACAAGCCTTTGCAGCTTTTCAGCTTTCTTGGCGTTAGAGGGGGGGGGGGGGGGATTTTCAATTCGAAAATATTTCTATATTTCTATTGTAAGAACATTGTATTTGTACATTTCCTAATTCTACAAAATACTAAGAAAAATATTTAAAATAAAGTATTTGAGTGGGGTTATAAATATTGCGCAAAATCCCTATAAATTCAAATTTAATTATTCCTTCGAAATGCTTCAATCATTCTAAAATTTATTGAATGATTATGCAAATTTTCTAATCTAGTTCCAAAAATACACAAAAAATGCTTTAGAAGATAAAATTTTTATGAATTCATAATTTAGTACATAAAGGGTTAGCGCGCTTCTGCACGCATTAATTTTACTTACATTACCATCTCTTTTTACTGAAATTTTTTACTTCTTGCTTTTACAGTGGATAAAAAAAAATTATTTATAGATTAGTTTTCCTATGAAATAAGTTCTTTATAAGTTAAGTTTGTTTCCTATAACACGATCTGATCTCCTATTGCACGTGCTCTTATTGCCTAACTCTACTGAATAATCTTTTTTTTGCAAAACTAGGGGGCTCGGCCCCCTACGAGCTACGCTCGCCAACCCCCGTTCAGACACTGCAGTCTCTAAAAGCACGCTAATTTGATCGGCTTTAATTGAATTTTTTTGGAAGATTGAATTATAATTAAAAAAACAAAGGCGATCGCCCTATAAACGGGTTTCTATTCATTTCTCTTTGATTGGGAAATTTTACAGAAAAATCAGCTGCTGTTAAAAGATACAATGGCATTTCAAAATCATCTAATATAAAATGAATTAAGTAAACAGAGCCTTTGTCTCCCGGTATTTTTTAACAAAGCGAAAAGAAAGTCCTTTTAAATAAAACATTTTAAATATATCGTTTTTAATCTGACGTAATTTTCACCAAACTTTTCTTTCCCTTTTTAATATTCACGTGAAAATGCTTTTATTAGAAATGAAATATTATTTGCGCTGTCAAAAAAAAAAAAAAAAAAAAAAAAAAAATAGTTGAAAAGTTCATCTCAAAATATCAAGTAAATGTCTCGCGCTATTTTTAAATTTAAACTACTATTTTGCAATATTATTTTTTGTTCATTTTACGTAATAAGTGTAATGTGACGTAAATGTGATGTAATTTCTCCTATTTAAGACTTCTAACGCATGTTAATGAATAATATCCTTTCTCTGTTAAAATTCACGTGTAATTATAGATGAAGTAATTTTCAATAAGTTCCTGCTTTTTATACGTAATTATTTAATTCTAATTTGAAAGTTTTTCTTTTCTGTTTATAATAGTCACGCGTAAATAAATTTTTAATTTGAAGCAAACATTATTGTTTCCGTTGTTTATACAGTTTGGCAACAGGTTAAATTAGTACAATTTTCTGAAATAAGTAAAAAAATATCTCTCGAAATGCTGAAAATTTGAATTTAAAATAGAAATGAAACCTCGAAAAATGAGTCAAATTAAAAAAATAAATTATTTCTGCACACCGGGAAATTATAACGTATAAAATGATCTAAAAAGTATTAAATTGCGATGTATAGTTTTTGCTCCTATAAAACTTTTTTAATGGAACGATTTTGTCCAACTTTAGCATTAAATATCTCTTAAAATAATTCTTCGATTTGAAAACTGTCTACATCAGCGTGTTTATCAAACATTTCTGTATAATACTACCAATTTTCATATTTTTGTATGCATTATTTTTCTTAATATTAACGAAGAAAGACCTCCGGTCACAAAAAATTCAAAACCGGCGGCGGCGGCGGCGGCGGCGGTGACAGCGGGAGTTACTTTTTTTTAGAATAGAGAGACACTGAAATATTTTCTAATACTTCAGCACATTTGATCTTTCATCCAGAACTATCCGAATTTCTCTTTCAGTATTTTAACTGACTATAATTTTAAAGAATAGTTTTAATTGATTCATGAATGCATTGCCTGTAACAAAAATAATGTAACTGAATTCTTTTAAATTGAAAATTAACATTATTTGTTTAAAATTTACACTTAAATCTCATTATAAAGATTAGCCTGATTATCTGTTTTTATTACAAACTATTTTGCGATTAATTTATTATTAATTTAATTCAATGAAATCTTCAAATGCTGATGTAGATTAGGAAATATTGTAAATTCATTTCTATCGAAACAGTTTTAATCTAAAGAAAACGTATTGTTTTAGAATGTAATTAATTAAGCAGAAGCAGGGTTTAATAAAAACCTAATACAGTAGAACCTCTTTTATTTGAAACTCTTTTAACCGAAACTTTCGGTTAACCGAAATCGATTTTTAAAGATTTTTTTTTTTTTTACTATTACATTCCTTGTGTGCAAATCCATTTAGAAAGCTCTTTTTTTTCTACTATCACATTCCTTGTGTGCAAATCCATTTTGAAAGTTTTTTTTTTCCTTTTTAACTAACATATTCCTTGTGCGCAAGCGGTCCTTCCCGAACTACGAGTACATATAAATATTTTCGTTCCCCTTTCTTAGAGTTCCTTTGAATTTAACTTGAGCTCCCGTAAGCTCCGGAGTGCAACGAAGAAAACGAACAAATTAGCAATTCTGAAGCTTTTGAATGTTTTGCAAAGATAGAGTTTCAAAGCAAAGGCAATCGAAACTGCGACAAGCAAAATATTTTTCAAACTCTTGTGATATATGTAAAAGGTACTTAATTTAAAAATTAAAATTTAGGTAATTTATTCTGTTTCTATTTTGCTATGGCCTTATTTTTATTAAGCACTTGTTGCCATAATAAGACATATTGCATATATTTCTCCTTAATCTTAAAATTGAAGCATTCTCGATTATCCGAAAATTTCTATTTTCTGAAAGATAGTCGGTCCCAATTACTTCAGATAATCGAGGTTCTGCTGTATTAAGAAGAGAAAAGGTATTAAATTCTTCACATGCTGTTCAATTTTGCTTCATTAAGTACAGTAGAACCTAGATTATCCGAATTGGGACCGATCCTCTTTTGGAAAATCGAAATTTTCGGATAATCGAGAATGTTTCTATTTTAAGATTAAGGAGCATATATATATATGCACTATTTCTTATTATGGTAACAAGTGCTCCATAAATATAAAGCTATAGCAAAATAGAAACAAGAATAAATTACCT
The DNA here is from genome assembly GCA_963932465.1 of Maratus speciosus. Lineage (NCBI taxonomy): Eukaryota > Metazoa > Arthropoda > Arachnida > Araneae > Salticidae > Maratus > Maratus speciosus. The sequence goes on from OZ010791.1 coordinate 95,665,460, forward strand.
GAATTTTAATTTTGAAATTAAAGTACCTTTTACATACTATCACAAGGGTTTGAAAAAATGCTTTGTTTGTCGCAGTTTCGATTACCTTTGCTAAGCTCTATCAAGCAGTTTTTTAGTATTATTAGTTGACCAGTATCACAGCCTTTCTGCTGCTCCAGAAATTCCGAACCTTTTGCAAAATATATTCAATTGCTTCAGAATTGCTAATTTGTTCGTTTACTCCGTAACTTACGGGAAGTCAACTTAAATTCAAAGGAACTCTAAGAAAGAGGATCGAAAATATTTATATGTACTTGTAGTTCGGAAAGGACTGCTTTCACACAAGGATAGGATAGTTTAAAAAAAAGAAAAAACAGATTTCAAAGTGGATTTTGCCCTCAAGGAATGTCACAGTAAAAAGAAAAAGCTTTAAAAATGGATTTCTGTTAACCGAGAGTTTGGTTAAAAGAGTTTCGGATAAAAAGAGGTTCTACTGTACTTTAAATCTATTTTTCTCAATACTGAAGTTTCAGATTTTTTTTATTTTTGAAATGCTCCATGCTACTTAATTTTTGGTCAAAATTCATGAAACTGATAAGGAAAAATCCTGATATTACTTGAAAAGAAACTGTGTATGCATTTTAAAATTCTACCTCGTTAAGACAATTAAATTTTATTTAACTTATTACGAAGCAGAATTTTGATGAAAATCGATTTGGAATTCAGAAAAAATCTCTCTAAACAATTAACTATTTAAGAGATTAAAAAATCGATTCACAGATTTGTTTTTAATAGAGTTTTACGTGATTAAAGTCCAAAATCGAGGAAATATCTAGGAAATTAAGACGCAGGGAGCATTTTAAGAATTAATTTTTTTTTAAAGATTAAATTTATAACAAGATTGGAAAATTCTTTTAAAGTGTTCTTTTAAAGTGTATGGTGAAACGTATATTCGCAGAAAATTTCAAATCTCTGTTATGAAAATTAAAAGAAATTTTTTTTATACACCGTCATACCACCGTCCCCTTAAGAGAGGTTTTTTTTTTTGTTTTGTTTTTTTGTTTTGTTTTGTTTTTATAACATTTGCACACATTTTCGAGATTTCTCATAATTTGCATTTTCAATAGCTCAGGTAGTCGCTCGTGCTATTTTGAAATATCTTTATTCTTTCTGCATTTCAACATTTCTACGATGAAAAAAGAGTGTTAAATACAATAAAAACATTTTCACCGATAACTACCGAAAATAATAGTTAGACATGTGAATAAATAATGTGTTCTTGAACTAGATATTGTTATTATTCCTTCAAGTATATATTTGTTTTCAAATTATTTTCCAGTTGTTTTCTACCCGATATTTCTTCTAAAGATCATTTTGCCCTGCTTTTACTGCACGAAACTGCCATCATTTCATCTATAAAATAGGAGTGTGGAGCTGTCTCCTTTTTTTTTTTATCCGGTATGGTAATTTTTTATTCTCAGGCAAAGGCATGCTTGAGGCAGAGTTTTTGTTATTTAGATATCCAGACATTGGCGGAAAAGGAGTGGAAAAATAGTTTATACGAGCGGAAACTTTTTACACTGAGTATGAATTCCGAACAAGGGCAAATAAACATTTGAATACTATCAAGTTCATGGAGGCCATGTGTTGAAAAGAGTTGCCCTATAATTTTTTATGCGTTGGATAGCATACACTATAAAAATATTAGTTGGCATTTTCACTCTAGTTCTTATAGTTAACAAAGCGTTACTAGCATCTGAACCCGAGTAAAGAAAATATTATATTATAGAGCTGAATGCAGGGCAGATAGACAATCTTCGAAAACGAAGTTGATTAATAGTAAGCATCGACCGAAACAGGTTTTTAAGACCGAAACCAAAACCGAATTTCGGTAATTTTCCTATTTTCGGCCGAAAACGAAAATGTCTAAATTTTTTTTAAAGTAATTAATACATACATAAATATCCATAATTATCGATTAAGTATACGTGTTTATTAAACATACATAACTATTAATCGATTATACGTGTGACCCAAGTTAGCTGCCTGTGTCTCTGACCAAAAATTTTTATTTTCATATAAATAAAATGTAATTAATTCATCTACGACACAGAATGATTTTCTAATTATACGAATTTCATCTAACTAAAAAATGCTTTAGGTATAGCTACCTCGATTTATTCGTTATAATTATTATGATTTTTGTAAATGATCATCTGTTGTAGTAGAATTTTCTCAAAGAGCATTCGAAACGCTTCTGCGGTTTCAAACTAAAAATTTTCTATTACTGTTAAGTCAGCTACAATTTTTTATTAAAATGTTTTTGAAATGATAATAAATAACATGAAAATAACCCGGATCTAAAATCTTCATTCCTATTCCAGAAAAAAAAGCTAAAAAGCACCCTTTTTTCGGCTAGAAGCAAATCCCTCCTTAAGAATACTTTAAGCAAACTTAATATTTTAAATGAATTTTACATTATTTTTGCTTAAAAAATATTGCAAAACCTTGAAATAAATATAATTTTTAGAGGTATTACATATTTATTTATATGGATAATATTACTTTTATTGTGTATGAGTAATATTTTTATTCAGATTACAATATGCAAAATTGAAGGGGTTTTTTTGCGCACAAATTTCGCACATTTTTATAAAGTTTCTGATCGACAGTTTTTTTTTATATATTATTAATTTTAGAACACTTAAAGAAGCACGACTTACACCATTATTACCTCATCAGACTTAACTAATAATACAGATGTGAATATATACGCTCTGTTCCAAAAAAATATATGCACCCAGAATAAAATAATAAAAAATATATGCACCTGATAAAAAATTGAGCCACTCGGTATGTAAATATGGTTTGCTTAGATGAACGAATGATTATAAATTTAGTACAAAAGAAACATTTTATTGACTAGTAGCAGCAAAAGTATGTCAATTTCGGTAGGTTGTAAAGCCACATTTGGCAGCTATAAAAGCTGATACCCGGTGAGACATGGAGTCTATTAAGTTACCGATGTCCCTCTGCGGTAGATTCTGCCATAACTGTAGTAACTGATAAACTAGTTCGGTCGCATTCCGAGACGGCTGAAATCGCCTTTCCAACAAATCCCAAACGATCTCTGTTGGTTCAAGATCTGGTGACCTGACATGCCCTGGAACGACATTATATCCTTGTAGCCATTGCTGCAAGAGTCGTGCAGTATGTGGCCGAGCGTTATCTTCCTGATAATTGGCACGTAGGCGACTTGATAGGATAGGCCGTACCACCGGCTGCAAAATGTCGTCTACGTACCTGTGAACCATTAGAGTACATTGCAGCGCGGTTAAAAGTGATGAACTGTCACAGAAGGTCGCTCTAGATGTTATGTCAATGTGCCGCTTAGTAACAAATGCAGGATTTCACCGCTGACCTCTCTGCCTACACGCACATGCACCAGTATGGAGAAAAAATCGGGATTCGTCGCCGAATATCAGATTTTTCTAATCGGACACTGCTTAGCTTGCTCGAGATCAAAACCAATCCAGACAACACCGCCTATGTTGAAGAGTTAGAAGCAACTGCCTAAATGGACATCGAGAGCTGAGCCCAGAGTTGGCCTGTTATTTAAGGATGCTATGTCTTGATAGCATTGCATCCATATCAGCTGGCAAATGGCGTCGGATAGATGATAGTGATACTATTGGTGATGATGTAGCTGCCCTTCTGATCGCTCGATCCTCTCATGCATTTGTGGTCCGGGGGCGTCCTAACCCACTGCAGTGGCTGGCAGTTGGCCGTGCCTTCCTGATCCCCTAATGCCAACACCGCGGAACTATAATATCGCTTCGACCAAAATGCTGGTTGATACGTCTGTTGGACCAACCCGCTCTTCTGAGGCCTATGGTTTGACCCCTTTCGAAGTTGAACCACTCAGTGTTCGTAGTGTCATGGAGTACATCTTGAAGGTACTATCAAACTTTAATATACCATGTATCAATAATGATAGTCCAGTTCTCATTATCCTTGAATTCGAGTACCAGCTCTTTTAAATGCTTCCTGCTGCGCAATTTAAATGCACATTGCACAATCCCCTGTTGGTTAGTAGTGCTCAAATGTTAATCATTTACATAACTCATCAAATCGCATCAGCACGCAAAGTTTCGTAGTTCTGGCTCAATTCTCTCTGGGTGCATATATATATATATATATATATATATATATATATATATCTATTGCAACAGAGTGTATTTATGATATCATTCTAAATTTTGGATGTTCCAATATTTTTATTTTGGAGCATCTTACATTTTAATATAAAAGTAAGTTTAAATTGTTCTCGTAACTCATATTAACTCAACAATGATGTTTCATTTAAATGAAAGGAAAAATCTGAAATTACTCCACTCGACTTTTGAAACATTTTATAGAACATCGTGCATTCAGATAAATTTATGACACAATGGAATTAGCTGAATTCGAATACTGGATCTAACTTTTCAAAATTGCAGAAAAAGCCCGGTAAAAATACCTCAAAATTCGGCCTTGTCTTGCAAAAATTCGGGTAACTCTGATTTTTGGGTATTGTGAATAAGTTGACCCTCTAATGAAAAAACCAAGTTTTGGACCTTCTAGACCTTGAGCGTTTTTTACAATATCGAAAAAACTAAAATTTTTCGGCACTTTTTTCGATTTTTCTTGCGTAACTCGGTTCCAGTGCATTTTACAAAAAAAAAAAAAAAAAAAAAAAAAAAATGTAGTTACATTTTTGTAGAATATAAAATTCTCTACAACACAGACTATTCATGTTTGTAAATTGACGAAACAGGAGGCGAGATGCAAAGCCTGGAAAATGGGGTACAATTTTCAAAAAGTGAAAAAATAAACAAATGACGTTAGTTTTTCCTTAATAACGCATTTTTATTTTTTATTTTTGCGTTTTAGAGACAAAAGTGTCATAACAAACTTTGTAAAGCATGGAATAGTCTACAGCTTGTAATAATTACACTGAACCTAAATAAATTTGTATTTAAAGCATTTTAAATAAAAAGTTGTGTTTAGCTAATACAAAATTTTGAAAATTTCAGCAGTATAATCACCTAAAACAATATTTTTTTGAACAATAAAAAAGAATTTTTAGGTTTAGTCTATACAGATTAGCATGAAACATATATTTTTAATTTTTCATAAAATAATATTGAGAAGTTTTTGAGATAACCTACGCGTTATGCCTAGAAACGTCATTTTGAGAAAAATAACTTCAAAGTTTCGGATTCGCCGCTTCAGCTATTGAGCGGGTATAATTGTAAAAACCGTAACTTCTGTTCGAATGAGAATTTCAAGGAAACAATTACATTAAAATGTTCAGAAACAATTGGAGTTTAACACATAAAAAAATTAAAATTTTGAAAATTTTGCAGTTTTAAGGGGGACAAGGGACCTTCAAACTCATATTTTTTATTGCACCTTAAGTACTATTCAAGGGCGCACTAATACGAATTATGGCATATATTTATCACACAAGACATTATAAAAAAAATTTTTGGAAAAAAATAAATAATTTTCCTGAATATTTTCTGAATAAAACTGTGCATCGAATTTTATATATTTGAACATAAAGGTAAATATATATATATATATGTAGAATAAATGCACATTCTTTTGTAGAATAAATATACACTTTGGGTCGGTAGGTCTAGAGTAAAGAATCCAGGTAGATTTTTGAGGAAATCTTGACACTTTAATATTCTTGGATATGTGGATGAAAATATTTACATATGGGGTATTTACATTTAAGTTAAACGTGAAATATAGCTGGCCGGGGACATTCCTCTTACCCAGGTCCATCTGACCCGGTTTTCCGTCGAACAACGACGTTTCAAAATCCTTGTGAGCACGTCTGCTCACAAGGGCAATCAACGGTCGTCTCATTCTTTTTCACAAATTTTATTTTTGTAGGTTCAGCAGTTTTTCGTATGTTCAGAGGTTGAGGTTGATCGTCCAGAGCCTCATCACGGAATTTGCTAAGGCTTTGCAGTGCAGAGTTCAAATTCTGTCACCACATACATATATATTCTAAATTTTATGACATTTTCAGCATTTTTGCATCTATCATGAAGATATGTAGCGTGGTCTTTAATTTAAATCGTAAAATGTTGCAGAGATCTGGAAACATGTTACAAGGCCGGATTTAGTAATATTGCGTTGCGTCATTCGCAGAACCCAAAACTCTCATCCCGAAATGCTGAATTTAACATAAAATAGGCACAAAGTCTTCCACGAACAATAGTTTATCATGGTAGCCAGAAAAAAGTTTGGGTGATTCCCCCTAAAGCGCGCACAAAATTTCTACATCTTTAGCGTTGAAGAGCTAGTTGCCGAATCCTCAGGAATACCTTCTGTCGAACCACGTTCACTTAAAAATATCCGCTAGTTTTGCTAACTATAAAATTCAAAATCTAATGACGTCAATCTGGCGATAGATGACGGATCAAAAGTTTTTTATAATTATTGTATGAAATAAGCATTAAATCTTTCTAGTAATTTATTTACTTGTTATTATTTCGTTTATCTACTTACAGATGTTAAATTTATGTTAATCGTTATCCAATAATTTGCGAAATGCAAAGCACCGTTAAATTATAAAAGAAAAGTACTTTCAGCAAGAATAAAGATTTATTTTAGACAGGAAATAGTAAATTATTATTATGATTACATCTGCAATGAATAACTGTCACTTATAGCAAGATATATTTACTTTTATTTTAAAAAAAAGAGCTTTTTTAAATGAGATAAAAATCAAGTTATATTACAGTACAGTAAATGAATAGGTTTTGAGATTTATGAGGGCACAAATAAATTAATGGGATGTAATTTATGAATAAACATGATTTTGAGTACATTAATTATCACTATATGATTCTACATCATATATTTCTCCCCTTTGACCAAAAATATCTAAGCTTACCATGGTTTGACACAAGTATTCATCAAACAAACAACACAAATGAGATATTCACTAACGAAAGATATATTGGGGAATCATCTGAAGATGCAAATACATATAACATACAACGACTATAATGAGGGTACTCAAAAATAATGTCATATAAATGACAATATAATAATCATTATATAAAATGATAAACTGCAGTGCAATTGTTACGGAATGTAATTTAGGAACAAACATGATTTTGAGTATATTAAGTATCAATATATGATTCTACATCATAGCATACTATGTCTGCACTTAACTACCTTTAATTTTTCCAATAATATTTAGTTTCAGAAAACTATGCACTGTTTTATTTGTATATGTAAACCAAATTGGCATAAAAAAAATATTGGGGACTTTAATTGATATGGAGTGAGGTTGGGACATTTTGAAAGTTCTTGATACCGCTTAAAATATTCAGGAAAATTCCTTATTTTTCTCCTTTTTTTTTTTTTTTTTTTTTTTTTTTTTTGCTGCCTATATTTTATTGAATAATTTAACCGATATAACTGGTGTTATGTTACACACTAATATGGAATATTACATGCTACAACTTAAAAATATACATTTTATTTAAATTGCCTAGTACTTTCGACCTGCAATCCCGCGGCATCGTCAGGGAATATTTTTAACAACACGTTGACGGACACTTGCGTCTATAGCCGTCAAAACGAAGTTCACTATGTGGCATAATGATTGATTGATACCAGGATTTACATGAAAAAATATATGAAAATAAGTAAAAGCTTAACTTCACGTACATTAAATAATGCAAAATTTAGTTTTAAAATACTGGTGCCAATTTAGGAATTAAAATAAAGTGGTATAAAAATATATCGGTGCCCTTCTAGGGGTTAATTGCAGATACATTCCTTCAAATACGTCACTTTGTTTCAAATGAGAGAGCCTATAATTATTAGGATAGTTGGAAGTAGAAACAGCAGTGCCTTGGATTGAATTTGTGTAGATAAAAATATTTAACTGCCGTTCCATTTACTTTAATACGTCACTTTATGCACATACGTGACTTTCATTTTAAATGCGTAGCTGGACAACAGTAGACGTAGCAGTGCTTCGGATTAAACTTGCATAGAGGAAAATATTTAACGGCCATACCATTCGTTTTAATACGTCACTTTGCTCATATACACCATTTCGTTTTTAAATGGGAAGTAGTAGAAGGAGCTTTAGATTAAAAGTTGGGGAAAATTACCGAGTGTTTATGTTTTCAAGATTTATTGTCAGGATATTTAACCATACGCGTATATTGGGGATAATGTATGATAGGACGTCGTTACATACTTGACTGCTTTTACACAGAATTTCTATGGATTCTCTGATAGTGGATGCGTAGTAATAGATGTTGGGTATATAATTTTTGCTTGATCAAAATCTATTATGATATTCTGGTTAAAATTCAAGCGTGAGAGAGTTGTGGATTGACATTGTGTGATTTGCATTTCGTATTATGATTTTATTTACGAAAAAAAACTTCTTTACAATCTTAAAAATGTAGGTTTTGTTTCGGTATTTGATTTTTATTTTTATATTGGTTTTTTTACAATTTCATAAGGCTACGTCCTTAAATATTACAGTTTTAATTTATTTGCGGGGGAAAAAATGTTGTACATAACGTGTTTTGGAACTGAATTAATGGACTTAATGAGTTTTGGAACATGTTTCCAAAATTTATGATGTTTATTTCACATCATTCTTTAAAATACCAAACAAACTCAAGTTACAAAAGGCAATATTTTACAAAACTATTTTATTACCCAAAAAACTCTAGGTATAGGTCAAAAAACTGTAAAAAAAAAAGTTTTTTAAATAGTGTTAAACCCTCGAAATATTTTCATGTTCAAAATACGCAGATATGGCGTGGAAAATAACGACATTTCGAACTGTTTGACTTCTGAAATAAATGTGCATATGGATAAAATGTTCAATTTAAAAAGAAAAATTGTTTTGGACATTACGAGTTTCGGAACTGTACGACTCGAGAAAGGCTGGAGAAAAATATAATACTGAATTTTAATTCATTTTATTTTCTATTGTGTTATTATTGTTTAGCATATTTCTATTAGAGATGAACCAATTTTATATCAGTCTTCGAACTCGTGCTCAAAGTAAAAAATCCTATTTATTCTCAAATAGAAAAAAGAAGGGAAAAACCTCTTGAAAAACTATTTTAGAAATAGGAACATAATCTAAATTTCTTGAACATTTTTACAATTACAATTCCTTTAAAAAAAAATTAAAAGGAAGTTGAATTGTTATTGATAGGTTATAAAGAGAAATATTCTATCTAATTTTGAAGCCTTGTCACCGTCAGAAAAATAAAGAATCCGTGGGATATCCCTTGTGTATTTTCACTTTTTGTTTGAAGTCCTTTTCCAAAATTGCTGGTAAATAAAACTCGTGTATTTCTGCAATTGTTGTACAATGCTATCTTAAGGGGTCTCAGGACTCTTAAAGCTTTAAAATTTTCGAAATTTTAATTTTTTTAGATGTTAAACTCCTATCTTTTCTGAACATTTTGATATGATTGTTTCCTTGAAATTCCCATTAGAACAGAAGTTATGGCTTTTAGAATTATGCCCACTCAATAGCTCAAGTGGCGTTTCCGAAATTTTGAAGTCATTTTTCTCCAAATCACGTTTTTGGGCATAACGCGCACGATATCTCAAACTTCTGATTTTTTTTTTTTTTATGCAATTTTCAAAACATATGTTTCATGGTAGTCTGTATAAACTGAACCTAAAATGTCCTTTTTATTGTTCAAAAAAACATTTTTTAGGTGATTATACTGTTGAAATTTTCTAAATTTTGCATTAGCTAAATACAACTTTGTATTAAAAATATAAAAAGGTTTTAAATACAAATTTATTTAGATTCAGGGTCATTATTACAATCTGAAGTATAAGAAGGCACCAAAATTTTCATTCTAGTTGCAAAATTTATTTTGTAATCGTGCTCGCAATCTGTTGTGCTGATTTTGGAGCGCCCTGTAAATTCTAATTCTGCATCTTGCAATTTTTCAAATACATGAAATGAAAGAACATACTTATATTTTTCATTCCAATATAAAATTGAGTCTTAAAATCAAATAAATTTTAAGATATTATATGTTGAAAATGGTCTTTTAAGATTACTGAGACCCTTTAAAAGAATAAAAATTGTAATTTTTCCTGATTTCTGCCAGTGGCTGGGTATAGGTAACAAATTTTCTATTTTACAGATTGTTAGGGACATCAAAATAACGAAACGTTGTCATGGCGTGGTACTTGGGATTAATACTAATTTTTTATGTACACTGTAAAAAACAAATCTGTAAAGTTACTAAACTTTTTCTTGGAAACTGGGATTCTTAGAACTTTTTACGTAACGTCAACAACAAAAATTCATGTAACAGACACACTTTTGCGCCTAAAATAAAAAAATCTGTCAGGTTACTAAGAATATTTTAGGAAACTGGGATGCCTCTAGAACTTTTCATGTAATTGCAACCAGGGTTACAGATAAAATTTTAGTAAGATTACTGTAATTTTAGCAGATTCATTTGTAAAGTTACAGATTTCTGTAGCTTTACAAAAACTAGTTTTGTAGATATGCAGCTTTTTTTGTACAGTTACAGATGAAAGTTTAGTAAGCATGTAACTTTACATCTGTAGAACTACAGTTTTTTTTTTTTTTTTTTTTTTTTTTTTTTTTTTTTTTTAAATAGTGTACGAGGATATTTTTAAATGTGAAAACCAATCTCGAAACAATTTTAAAATGTCTTGGACATTTTTTTACTGTGCATTTTTGATATCTGGCTCTGACTTTGCTGACACAATCTTTTTTGGTTCGGGTTTGAAATAATCGTTGTCGGGCGGAATCGGCCTCCGAAAACAAGAGCCTGAACTCATATCAGGTGTGTATGCGTATTTTAACAGAAATTGTATTTTTTAAAACTATTTCAGATTATTTTAAAATAGATTTAACCCTTTATCTACTGACGGTACTTATAAGTACCATTAAAATAACTTGTTATAAAATTCATTTAATGTACAGATTAGTTGTAATACAGTTTAGAATGAGTTATAGATGCATTACTTTATTTTGTTCCAAAAGCATTATTGGTTACACAAAACAAAAATATTAAGAATAATTTATTTTGCTCCTGCATCTTTTCAGCTTTCTTGGCGTTGGGGTGGGCGGAGGGGATTTTTCAATTCGGAAATATTTCTATATTTCTATTGTCAGAACATTATATTTGTACATTTCTTAATTCTACAAAATACTAACAAAAAGATTTAAAATAAAAGATTTGAGTGGGGTTATAAATATTGCACAAAATCCCTATAAATTCAAATTTAATTAATCCTTCTAAAGCCTTCAATCTTTCTAAAATCCTTCTAAAATTTATTAAATGATTATGTAAATCTTCTAATTTAGTTTAAACAATTCATGAAAAATGTATATTCAGTACATAAAGTTTTAAACAAATATTTTTCCTTTATCTACGGAATTTTTTATCCTTAAATGCATTTCTATAAAATGTAAAAAAATGTCTTTTTATGACATCCCGTTGAGTTTCCATTAAGACTGTTCTCAAATCCAAAAGGTCAACTTTATGGCATAAGTTTTAATTTATTTTTGTTCGGAAATGCATGAAACTAGCAAGTGTTGTTCAGAAGCTATGCAATCAAGCTGTTTTTTCCGTTTTTTGTAAACACAATAGATCTTTCAGAAAATAGTGTCAAATTGGGAGTTTTGAACCGTATTTCAGCGCGAAAGATGAATATCCGCTCCAGAAAGGGTGGAAAACGTGTTTGTCACGTGATCAAAATCTTTTATAACTCAATAGGTAATTTATGTATCAAAAAATGGAAAACACAGTTCGATTCCAAATTGCTTCTATGGTCCGACTTTCCAATTTTATATCTTTCCGTTAGAAAACGAATTTGTAAATGTATCAAAACGTTTTGCGTTTGTTGAGCAGAGAAGTTTAGAACAGCCTTAACTACTAATATATGTTTCATATCTGCTACATTATGTTTTCAGAAATGATCAATGCACATTTCCACCAATACATGCAGTAGGGCTAATACAGTAAACTCTCTATAAGGCGGACTCTGTGTAAGACGGCATTCTGCCTAACTCGGAAAGATTTTCAAGTCCCTACGTATCCATAGACGTAGAGTAAAATTTGTCTAAGGCGGAACATTGTCTACTGCGGAAAATTTTCTTGGTCCCGATCGATTCCGCCTTAGACAGAATTTACTGTATTTAGCCAATTTGGCGGGGAGCAACAAAGAACGTCAGATATCCATAATTCGCTTATGTTTTGCATAGTTTAATTCATACTAATAGTTATTACAAAATAAAAATTCACCTACATAAAATAAGGTATCTAGATTCGTGCTTGTTAAAATAATTTCCAATATTTCTCTGCTTTAGTTTTGACAGTAGTTTTTGCTTGTGTAGCAGATGTGCGTGTGCAACATCAGAAAAAAGTTGACAAATATGCGAAACATTTATTTCTGATTATTTTCATAATTTTTCTTGTGTAATAAACCTTTCGTAGAATTATATATAATCTTTTCGAAACAAAATTAAAAATCATGCATTTGAAGTTTAAAGCATTATACCTATATAAATTATACCTATTTTAACAGTTAATTGCACGATCAAATCCACGATGACATCATTATTTACAATTTCGGCTGTAATGGGATATGGTGAATTTCGCAGAAATGTTGTGTTTCAGCATTTATTTCTCTTGAAACGTTTGCGAGAATTGAACTTTGGTCACAGAAGATATTTAGAAGTTGCCAAATTAGCGAGCACTTGCCAAATATATCAGCATACCGGATATAAGCAGAAAAAAAAAAACCAAGATTTTTTTTCTACTTATGTTTCTCGCAAAAAGTTTCGGTTTTAGTCTTTTGAGAGATAGATGGAAGCCATTAAATTGCATTTCTAAAATTTTTATTAAAATAAGATTTTCGAATCGAAATTTTTCAGTTTTATATGAATGAGACCTTCAATTTATAATATTTAGTACATCACTTGCATTTCAGGTTAGTAACTAACTTGCTTAATATTCTGTAAATAAATGTTTGTACAATTATTTTAAATAGAGCCCAGCACTTTAAAAAAATCCTTTTTTAAGGAAAAATACATTTTTCTTTTTCTTTTTTTTTTTTTTTTTTTTGAAAGGAAATTGGTATTTGGTACGTTTATCTAACTTTTGAAAATTTATTGTTTACCTTTACATAAATAGAAGGTACTTTAATTCATATAAAAGTTTATTCTCCTGATTTTATCTAAAGCAAATGGGGTTAAAATATAAACTATTTCTTTTTCGTTATGAAGATACGTTTGTCATTTTAAAATATAAAATGAAAAATATTTGCTTACATTTTTAACGTTGTTATTTTTGTTTATATAAATTATTGATTTTATTCTTTTTTTTTTTTTTAAATATAACTCTCGTATTTTCATAAGATAAAATTTTTCTTTGACTCTTTGAGGGGCGGTGGAATATATTATATTCCACTTAATTTGAATCAAGATTAGCACCAGAATCTTATCATTAAATTTTACTTTTGTAACTTAGGTGGAAAAAAAATTGTAAAACTGCATTTCCTTATTTACAAAAAATTTTTTATAGAAAATTTCGGTCTGAATTCAATATTACAGAAACACAATTACTTGCCCCTGAAAGGGTTAAATAATCTTTTTCGTCTATTAACGCTTTGCACTCGAGGGCTCCGGAGCGGAGCCATTTAAAATTTGTCTTCCAACTCGAGGGCTCCGCTGCGGAGACAATGCAAATAATTTTGTGATACTTGTCTAGAAAAGCCAAGATTACATATTGGCAATTGCTTCGAGAGATATCACACTTTGGACGAATACAAAATGTAATAATTTTATAATCGATTTTTTTTTTGTTACATATCATAACATTTGTATTCATAAAGAGTTAAAAAAATAATAACATATAACTAAAATCGCTTCGAGTTGCTGGTAATACGAATGAAAAAAAACTTCGAGTGCAAAGGGTAAACTCAGGGGATGATTTTAAAGAAAATGCAATCATTTAAAATTTGCAGTTAAAGAAAATGATTCCGAAAGAGGCCAGATTCCTATTTTTTGAAGATGAAAAAGAAATTTTCTTTTTTTAATCTGGGTTTCAATTTATATAGAACTATAGCTCGAAAGTAAATATGGTTCTAAATTAGAATTTATTCCCTTCTACTTTATTTCCCAGAATCAAATTGTCTTTAACCTTTAAAATGCGATGTCTACTTAGGTACAAAATTTTTTCAATCTATACGTTATTTTTCTATCTTAAAAAGTCAATATATACAAGGTGTTCCCGAATTCAACCGGCAAATTCAGAGGAGTGATACTAGGCATCAAGAGGAACAAAAATTACAATGGAACATGGTGTCGCAAACCACCTATTTAATCAAAAAGTCAGGGTGCTTTGCCCTAACTCAGTTTGGGTTGGTGGCAATAACTTACTGAAGTGCAAAATTGAAGTATATTCAGAGGCGTAGCTACAAATATTTTTTCTGGGGGGAGGGGATTAAAAAATTTTCCAACTTGAAACAAATTGCTTTATTTTCCAACTGAAATGATATGTGCAATGTGTGTTTAGGTTAATGATACTTATACGTAAAAAATCCTTTCCAAAGAAAAATAATGAAACTAAAAACATAAAAATTATAATTATTGGCTTGTTTAATGAAAGTTTAAATCCACTTCTTTCATTTAAATAATTAAAATCAAAACCAGATTTTCTATTTTCCTATCTTGGAATCACTGAGCATGAAAGTAAGATACCCAATTTGTAAAAAGTTAAGGAAGCAATTTCAAACAATACAGCAAATGTAAGATTTAAATCTAGAAAAATTGCATATATTTAGAGAAAGCCAGTATTACTTCAACGTTTTCAATTCTATTGTGTACGAATTATAATCGCACTTCATATGAAAATACCGCGGGTTATTTTGAGATTTTGAGAAAGGAACAAAGTTTTCGAAGAAATAAAGGGAATAGATTAGAGACACTATTGATCGATAACAGCAGAGAAATTCAGGTCTGGTAGATGTGTGATATTTTAGTAGCACAGAGAGACACAATGACAAATTAAGTCTGGCTGCTTTTTGTACTTTTTCTGATAATTTAACTTGTTTACTGTTATAGAACTCAGAAAGGTAGTTAGCAAAACAATAAAATTTTCCTATTTTTTTTATTATTTAAAAAAGGGTGGTGGGGGGGGGGGGAGTCTTTCAAAAATCTAGAATTTCCCAATTCTGAGCTCAAATTTATCAAGTTCACATATATTGGAGGGGGAGGCTCCCCCCACCCCCATCGCGACGTCTCTGAGTATATTATAATGAAACTTTTGACAGACATGCTAATTTTTATTGTAAATGTAATAACACGAAAAAAAGTGGTAGAAGTTTCCATTATACGCGCCAACGGTATACACTTAATGCTTCACATTTTGGACTGCGATGACCAGTTCATATGGTATCATCGATTGCGTGAGCTCTCTGTTTTTTCAGAACTTTTCGTGGCATTGTCAAATTTCACACCAAACGAGATTCATATCGTTACATTTTCATTGCAGTATTTTTATTTTTATTAAAATTATTACCGTCAACCAGGGGCGTAGCTACACATATTTTTTAGGGGGGGGGGGTTAAAAAATTTCCCAACTTATAATTTAAAAATTTCCTAACTTGAAACAAATTGTTTTATTTTCCAACTGAAATGATATGTGCAATGTGTGTTTAATGATAAAGATACTCATACTTAAGGGGTCTTGTACCTTTTAAACGCGACGAAATTTAATGAAAAATTCGAAGTTTCAATTAGTCTATCTTGAAAACCTTTTTATATATAAACATGGAATTTTGGATATTGGTTAAACCGATTGTGCTTTCTAAATTGTGTCATTAGAAATTTATTAGCCTTTTACAGAATTTGTGTATTGATGAAATCAAAATAGCTCTTTTTTTTTACTCCATAAGTCATTGCGCGCATGATATCTAGAGAAAGTGTGTATGGATTGTCATGAAATTTGGTAAAGATATTAAACATGTGTGTTTAAAATGAACTACTCTTAGGTCAAAATTATTTCATTAACTATATAAAAAGAATATTTTTGTAAAAAAAATAAATAATATTTTTAATGAATAAAAATAGTCATAACTAAAAATATTACCATTGTAAATACTTAAAAGTAGTTCATTTTAAAAATATATATTTGTTTAGTATCTTTACCAATTTTCATGATAATCAATACGTACTTTCTCAAGATATCAAGCGCGCAATGACTTATGGAGTAAAAAATAGAGCTATTTTGATTTCAACAATACACAAATTCTGTAAAAGGCTAATAAATTTCCAATGGTAGCATATTACAAAGCACAACCTGTTTAATCAATATCTAAAATTTCATGATTATACATAAAAAGGTTTTGAAGATAGACTAATTCAAACTTTGAAGTTTTTCGTTAATTTTCGACGCGTTTAAAAGGTACAAGACCCCTTAAAAAAATTACTTTCCAAAGCAAAATACTGAAACTAAAAACAGAAAAATTATAATTATTGGCTCATTTAATGAAAGATTTTGTCTTCGATTGTGTACGAGTCCTAATCGTACTTCATATGAAAATAGCCTCATGATATTTTAAGATTTTTGAGAAAGGAACAAAGTTTTGGAGGAAATAGATTACAGACCTTGATGATAGACAACAGTAGGGAAATTCGGGTCTGGTAGATGTATAATATTTTCGTATCACAGAGAAACACAATGACAAATGGAGTCTGGCTGTTTTTTATATTTCTTTTGATAATTTAACTAGTTTGCTGTTACAGAACTCAGAAAGGTAGTCGGCAAAACAATAAAAAATTATTTTTTTTACTATTATTATAAAAAAAAAAAAAAAAAAAAAAAAAAAAAGCTTTTCAAAAAACTAGAATTGCCCAACTGTAAGCTCAAATTTCCCAAGTTCGCATATATTGGAAGGGGAGGCTCCCTCCTATAACTCCCCATCGCGACGCCTCTGTCGTCAACCCGAGTTCATGTTAGGTGAAATACCCTGTATCTGTGACAAAAAAACTGATTTTCGATCACATGTTCTATAGTAATTTGGCAACCTCTTAATGCCTACTACCAATTTGTCGATTGAATTTGCATCACCCCATATTCATCAACCACATTCATTAACGTTAAAGAAGCTAATATCATTTTTTTAATTAAACTTAAAAAGTTTAAAAGTGTCGACAACAGAGTAGAATAAAAATAAAATTTGCATAAAAATGTAATTATTTAAAGTTATGCATTACAATCTTAAAAATGTATACATTTCTGTAGTTTAACAACCATAAATTCATTTACGGATTAAAATTTCAAGCACTTACAGTGGAAAACATGCGGAAAATAGTAAATAGTTTGATATCAATACAAAAACTGGACACAATTTTTTTTTCATAAATTAACATTGATATCACATTTTTTTAAAGTTAAACATTTTTTAAATCAATTCTAAGACAACTTAGTTCTTCAAAAAAAGAAAAAAAACTGAGCAACTAGAATATTATATAAAAATTTTATTAGTGAAAGATGATAATACATTTCAAAAATAGTTTGATAATAGTTTGTAAAAATACAAAATCTGGTGACGTTTTTTTTCTTTTTTGATATATTGAAATTTATAAGTAGCACATTTAATTTATATTTTCTATTAAAATTTATATCAAAACAAATTTATTTTATTATTATTATTAGAGAATGTATTTATTCTAATTATCTTTTAAAATAATTTTTAGTACAGAAAATTATATAGAAATTTGAATAATACCCGATACTATCTCACTGATATATTGATATATATGACAAATAGTTTAATATCAGTACAAAAACTGGAAATATTTTGGGTAAGTAAATGTTTCAATTATTAAGCTAGTAATTAATCACTCTGGATATTAAGAAAATTTAAAAGGTAAAATTTTTGCTTTTGCCATATTTTGTGTCGGAACATATATCAAAGCAAATTTACCTAAACACTCGTTATTTTCTATTAAAAACATTTTAATACTGTTACTTCAAATAATTCATAGATGAGCAACTAAGAAAATATGTCGTAATTTGATTATTAACAAATTATAATCGAAATAAATGGCACATATATTGTTATTAGCCACAAAATTGCAAATTCAAAAAGTTTTCAAATATTGATAAAATTAACGTTTCAAAATCTATAATAATTATAAGATCTAGTCTATAGTTTGATATATTTTTCATTAGAATTTAAAATCTGCCAACTTTTTATCCATACAAAAAAATCTAATCCATTATAATATTATTCCATTTAACAATAAATTTTAATCATTTTTTTTTTAATAATATATTGAAAATTCGCATACTTTTATAATGAATCAAATATATAAAAATAAACTGAAAAAATTAAATGCCAGTAACAGTTTTATTTTACTGGAATAATTGTAATCTCATTCAAATTATTTTAAAATTAATCAAAGTGCTATCGAAAACATCTGATACTGTAGTACCTTTTCTCGGGAACTACTTAAGCAATTTGAACATTTTTTCAAAATTGTTTTGGTAGTAGTTAAAATATAAGTTGATCGTTAGGCTAGAAATAAAAATAAAAAAATACAATTACAGGATTTAGTGTTTTTTAAATTAATTTTTTCTTTAATTAAAAAATCTAAGTTCTTGTTATTAAAAGTTTTCGTTCATTAAAATTTAAGTTAATAATAAGTTTTACGTTAATAATAATAAGTTTTATTTAATTAAAAGCTTTCTATTTAAAAGTTTTCTTTAATTAAAAGTTTTTCAAAATTGAAATTCTAAGTTTTCTTTAATTAGAATTCTAAGTTTTATTTAATTAAATTCTCAGTTTTCTTTAATTAAAATCTGTGTTTTCTTTAATTAAAAAGTCTGGGTTTTCTTAAATTTAAAGTTTTCTTTAATTAAATAGTCCAAGTTTTTTTTTAATTAAAAATTTTCTTTAATTTAACATTTTCTGTAATTAAAAGGTTTCTAAAACTCTAAGTTTTCTTTAATTAAAAATTTCTATAACTAAAATTGTAAGTTTTCTTTAATTAAAATCTTATGATTTCTTTAATTAAAATTCTAACTTTTCTTAAATTAACGTTACTAACAAAGAATTGATTTTCCTAAAAAACAAATAGATCGAAATGTAACTAATCATAATTGGGAAAAAAAAATTAGAATTCTCGAGAAGAGGGTTCGTCAATATTTGATGTTTTTCACATAGATTTTGCAATTGTTGTTGCCTCTTCAAGGGATCTTCAAGGACTCTTAAAATTAGAAAAAATGAAAAAAAAAGGGGCCATTTTCAACAACATTTAATATCGTGAAGTGTATATGATTTAAAAACACAATTTTAATTGGAATGAAAGGTATAAGTATCTTCTTTCATTTCATACATTTAAAAATTGTAAGATGGAGAATTAGTATTTATAGGGGGCTCAAAACTGCCAGACATTTGTCGAGCAGAAAATTAATATAACAGCTTACGCGCAGGATTACAAAATAAATGTTGCAACTAGAACGGAATTTTTTGTGTCTCATTATACTTCAGATTGTAATAATTACCCTGAACCTAAATAAATTTGTATTTAAAGCATTTTTATATTTTTAATCAACATTGTATTTAGCTAATACAAAATTTTGAAAATTTCAACAGTATAATCACCTAATTTTCTTTTGGAACAATAAAAATGTAATTTTAGGTTCAGTTTACACAGACTAACATGAAACATATGTTGTGAAAATTTTATGAAAGAATATTGAGAAGTTTGAGATATCCTGCGCGTTATGCCCCAAAACGTCATTTGGAGAAAAATGACTTCAAAGTTTCGGGAAAGCCGCTTCAGCTATTGCGCAGGTATAATTCTAAAAGCCATAATTTTGTTCTAATGGGAATTTCAAGAAAATAATTATATGAAAATGTTCAGAAAAGATAGAAGTTTAACATCTAAAAAAATAAACATGTCGTAAATTTTGTAGCTTTAAGAATACCGAGAGACCCCTTAAAAAAGTCTGCAATAAATACTTTTCAGTAATGTCATTTAAAAAATAAAGTAATTAAGACAATAATAGTTTGTGAATAGAGCTCTTTTCCACAATTTATTATAAGTCATAAAATGTAATCTTTACATGACACAGTATATGATAATTTAACGCGAAAAGGCTCGATATCAAAGTAACTAGTACTTTTTAAGAAAAAAATTAAACACACTTCCGTGATAGTTTCTTCCTTTATTGCAAAACTACTTATTGTTTCACGTAAATTGGCATGTTTTATTGGCTGCGGCACGCAAAAGTGTTTTGGCACAAAACTTTTTATTGTTTTCCACATTTACTTTAAATCTCATTGTTGTCATTATTTTAATATTGACTCGCAGTAGACTATACTATGTTTAAAATTTTGACGTTTCCCTGTAAAAATAACTATAGGATCAGTCGGCGCTATTATAAGACATAATTATAAATTTTTCATACTCACATTTAATGTGTTGAGTGTAATCAAGTAAAAAATAATACGTGTTTTTGTTTCCTATATCTGTTTATGGGTGAAACAAAATATTGCATATCATAAAAATAAAGGAAAATGTAATAAACTCATGGTGTCCCATTAACCCCACTTCGAGATACCATTATTTTTAAGTGGCTGTAAACACTAAGGAAATGTGAAGCCTGTAAAAAAATTGCCCCTGATCTAATGGTTCAGCTGTAAAACTCATTATCTTATTTTGCCGTTATTTATATCCTTTATCGCCGTTTATATTCTTTATTTTTATCCTTTATTATGAAGATTCACTACAATAAACTCCCACTTTAATCTATTAAATGGCAATTTAAGGTAAAAAACTAAGAAAATCTTAATTTTTAGGATTTTTCGAAATTAAATTTGCAATCGTATAACACACGTTATTGAAAAAAATAAAAAATGTAGTCTAAACTGTTGACTGATTGAGTTAATTTATTTTTCATTAATATTTAACAGCCAGGAAATTATCAAGTAGTTTTACTGACATTCATATTGTCCGTTGTGAAGATTTCATCAAATTTATATACGAAATCAGTCCTTAGATCCTGTGTTAGAACCCTTCATACCTTGGGCTGTATCTCTGAAATAAACGTATTTATAACGAGTATTTTTTTTTTTTTTTTAACGTTTAACGTCAGCTAAAATGAAAGTTCCTTTCGAATATCATCTTGAAACATTGATCTGAAATATTAGGTCTGAAATCTCAGTAAGGTTGGTATCAGTACTCAAGCTGCTTTCCGTTGGCATAAACTTGACGGACCAAAATTCCTCATAAGTTTTCTATGGGATTTACAGGGCATATATCCAGAAAGTTCGAAGTTTTAATACTGTTTGTAGATAACCAATCTAAAGTTCACACAGACTTATAAACGCAAAATTAGTTAATTTTTACGAAAGTTACAACATAGAAAGTCGATAAACCACCATGAAAGCGAACAGGCAGAGAAACTTCTATTTTTGGATTTCGATAAAGATGATAATGGGATCACCTCAAATGAGCTTTCCTCCCCCTCCCTTCCCCCCCAAACAAAATGTAACATTATACGTGCACTTACATAACAAAGCTATACAAACGGACTATATAAACTCCTTTGTTGGAAGTTGGTTAAAAAAAAAACAATAAGTTTTCTCTTATTATTAAATGATCGTCCTAATAATTTCCATAATGCATCGCCTTGCAAATGCCATCTCCGAGTGGTATTTTAGTGGGCTGCATCAGCTTCATGCTTAAGTTTTTTTTTTATTATTGTGATCTAGAAACTTTTTTTAACAGCTTTCCAATGAAGGAGGACTCAACCAAACGAACAACTCGTTTGGATGTTGTTCTTACATCAAATACTAGATAAAATTATTCGAAATCAAATATATCATTATATGTATTTAAAAAAAATCATGCATGTTTTCAGACAGAAATGACATTATATATATAAAAGATGGGAACTTTCAAATATATCTTTTTTATCAGTTATCGTTTTCTTCTTTCTTTAGGAAAAAATTATATAAATGTCAGAAAATAAAATAATGGCTGACACACTTGACAACAATGATACTATTAAAAGTGCAGAAGCTCAGTCTGAGAAAAAGGAAAAGGAAACTGTTCCCTCTTGCGTTTCACCATTAGAAGAAAGTTTTACATTAACTAAAATTTGTTACTTTCTTGGATCTTTAAGAATAGAACTTCTTATGTTCTTATTTATGTTTTCTTTCATCTTAAATACCACGTGTTTAACAAACATGATGATGGACAAAAGTTGTCTTTACTATTTTAGCTATTCTAAAAATGTTTGTGATCATATTTTTGAGCACCATGAAGAAAGAGACAATCTTGAGATGCTTGCTAATAACTATAACTTATATTTAGATTGTTTAGAGCTCATAGCAGCTGCTATTGTTATATTTATCGCTCCATGGAGCGACAAATATAGTCGAAAGATACCATTAACGGTAGCTCTCTTTGGATTCCTTCTCAATGACTTCGGAATAATACTTTGTGCCTTTTACTTCGATTCTGCGTTATATTTCATAATCCTTTCAAGTTTACCAATTCAATTGTGTGGTGGTTTCATATGTGTGATGACCATGATCCACAGCCATGCTTCAGAAGTATCAACCAGCGAATTTAGGTCTATGAAATATACTCTTCTGCAGATATCATTTGGACTTTCAGTAACTTTTGGTGCATTCACTGGTGGACAGATTTACCATTCTTATGGATATTTAACTGTGTATGTCGTGGCTGCTTTAGTACACCTATTGGCAATCTTTTGGGTTGTGTTTTTTGTTCCAGAAACAAAAGGGTTAGAAAGGAAGGTCAGTTGCCAAACGAAGTTTCGAGATTTTTATACTTCCAAAAACTTTGTCGAAGGTTTTAAAACCTGTCTTCGGCCACGAAAGGATGAAGGGAGAATGCAATTGTGGTTTCTGATCTTATCTAGTTGTTGCATTTCCATTATCTACAAAGGTATGTATTTCTTTTTCTTTTTTAGATAATCTGTCAATAATAGACTTTTAAAAACAAACTTCAATAAACAGCAGGGTCTACAGTTTAAACTATTCCGAAACAATTGTAATCACAGTAGATTTTTATTGCAAAAGACATTTAAGATATTACTTTATTTTAAAGACATTTATTGTGAAGATAACTGTTTTTAAATACTGGTAAGATGAAATTGATATTTCTCTGTTGCTGCGGCCTCTGAAACAGTACATATTGTAACATATTTTTGTTTACTACTCCCTTAATTACTATCATTTTGTTATAAAAAGTACTCAATGTTATGCCATCTGTCATACCCTCTTCGTATGGGAGAGACTGGAGAGGGTTGACCATAGGTGTAGCCTTGAATCACCCTTCAGTTTTCATATTTATGAAAATTTCGGAGTTTTGCCAATAAGTGGCAACTAATGCTACGGAAATGCTCAAACAATAGTCTTTGTTTCATGAAGATAATTGAAACAGATGTGGAAAAATCAATTGTGAAGAATTTTCAGGTTAAAAGGTGTATTTTTTAGAAACATTTTGTAATATTTTCTCAGATAAAATATATCATAGAAATTTAAGTAAGTAGGTTTTAAGTAATGCAGAAGTACTGGGCTTTCATTCCAGGCTTAAAGATTGTACAGTAAATTAGGATAAACATAACCATCTGCTATACTTTAAAAAGTGGCTACGTAGGGAGGCTTGACCCAATCAGTTTGGGGAGGGTAAACCAGATGAAGCTCCTTAATTGTTTTTGGAAATATTTTTATTACACACTGTTCACAATGAAGGGTTAATGATTATATTTCTAAAATGTAAATTTATTCTGTAAAGCTACAGTAAAATGGAAAGGAAAACGTTTAAAAATGATTAAATGAAGACGAGAAAAATTGTTATAAGAAGCAAAAAAAAAAAAAAAATTAAATATAAATTGGAAAGTTGACAGAAATTGTTATTTCATTTAAATAGTGTACCATGGAAGGTAAATAGAAAGAATAGAAAAGACTAAAAAGGATGAAAGCCGCAGCCTTAAAAAATGTTAGATATTCATTCCTCTGAAAAAGAACATAACATTGATCAAAACACTTTAGGAAGGTATGTAGAAAAATTTCACCTAGATGAACACAATGAGATGAAGCCAAACTATGTGGCAATTAGTGTTTCCAAGTCGAGTGTAAAAAAAAGTTGGTGCTTAAAACGAAATTTTTCTCCTGTTCCTCGAAATTCAGTCAATAGTCAAATTCAGTCATAGCAGGTTTGTTTACACATCACATTTTTAAAAATATTTTTTTATAATAATTAAACCTTGTAGCATAAAATTATTCTGACTTTTTTTAAACTGATTTTATTTCCCTTAATAAATTTTTCAATATAAAATAAAGTGGGTAAAGCCTCCCATAGGCCTTGACCAGGCCTATGGGACCTATAGGCCTCCCATTATTTTCTCATGTTTAAAATCAATCATTTATCAAGTTTCTTATATTGTACACTTATTTCGCAATATTATTTTTATAACTGATTGTA
Organism: Maratus speciosus; assembly: GCA_963932465.1. NCBI lineage: Eukaryota > Metazoa > Arthropoda > Arachnida > Araneae > Salticidae > Maratus > Maratus speciosus. Next base: position 95,690,031 of record OZ010791.1, read on the forward strand.
TAACGAATAAAATGTTATATGAAGCTTTATTTTAAGTTCAATATTTAAAAGATAAAAAAATCATTTTGTAAAAAATGGGCCAACCTTCCCCAGACTGAACTATATAAAAATATAACATTATTTTGATTTTATATTAAATTATCAGGTATAATTACTTTAAAATACAATGACCGATTAATAGATTGCTTTGCAACTGTACATTATCTCTTATGCTATCGGTCATAAGTACATTATACGCAATAATATGCATACTATGCATATCCATCCCATATACAGGGCTGCCACAGGTGACTATTTTTATATACAATTCCCACCACTATTAAAAAAAAAACACATTTTGTAGTATATCTCTCTTGTAAATGGTGTCGAAGCGTATGTAAAAGATTTTAGTTTTGAAAAGGTGGTGCGAAATAGAGAAAAAAAATAGTTGCCTGTGGCAGCCCTGCATATATTACATAGCTATCAAGTAGCTCTGAAACATAATGTTTAACTTTATAAAATATTATCACGGTAACTTCTTAAATCGTAATATATGTATTTCTAAAAACAATACATTGTTGAAATTCATTTTCTTTATCACTCAGTAAAAGTTTTAAAATCTTTAATTATTTTCTTTTACTGTATTCTAAGGTAAATTCAACTCCTAGAAAAATGAAAAGAAATAAATTATATTCCATTAAGATTAAGCTTGGTGAATATAGAAATGTAGAAATAACGTTAAAACGATTCATGGGATAACAAAAGTATTAACTGCCAGTGCGGTCTTTCCTATATTGGACAAACAAAACGTTGCTTAAAATTTCTTATTAAAGAACATCAACAATATGTTAAAAAGCAAGAAGCCGATAAATCTTCTATTGCCAAACATTGCTGGGAGATGAATCATACTTTTGACTTCAATTCGGTTAAAATAATCTCTAAACCTACTTCTATACACGAACTTAACTTCCTTGAAGTATTTCATATTTATAAAAACTTTGACAATATATTGTTAATTGTGAATTCGCTATTCCCCCATTATCAGATTGTTGGAAATTAAAAAAAAAAAAGGAGGTTTTTATGTAATAACAAATTTCTCACTACTTCGGTTCCATTTCCCATCTATTTTCCTATTGGTTGTTACCTGCAATCCTCTGTTTTCCTATTGGCCAATAAACTTTTAACTTGAATCCCCATCTCTCCTATGTATGTGAACAAATTTCCGTCATCCTTAGCACTGAGGACGGTTTGCTATATGCTACCGAAACTGGTACGCTTAAAATTTAAAATTATTGGTGCTTTTAACGTTGATATTTCTACATTTCTATATTCCATATTTCAAGACTATTTTACAAAATTAAAAAAAAAAAAATCGAGGAAGATTGTAATTGTAATTTTAACTGAGTAAAGAAAAAAATTATTACGGGTACAATCACCAATGAAAATAATTTTAATTGAATGGGTGCTTCAAGGAAGGGCCTATGTTAAAAAATTTATTTTTTTTTCAGAAATGCGGAAAAAACTATTACTGTCATTGATTAGCAATGTCCTGAGCACCTAATGCAACATAGGCCCTACTTTCGATGTTTTACTTCATGGGGAGCATTGATCAGTAATAAAAATATAGTTAAGGTTAAAAAGAAAACAATAAATAAAAAAGTAAAACAATAAAATAATATAAAGTAAAAAAACTTGTATATTATGAAATTGTAATTTTTAACACTGTGTAATCCTCAATCATTCCACATTGCCCCATTTTCCAGAGTTGGGGAAATTTGTAATTGCAATTATCTGAAATAAAAATACAATTTAATTGTATGTCATTAATTATAGTTGTAATTACGTGCCATAAAAATTTCTTGCAGCACTGTAGCCGGAATCGCCTCCCATCTCATTATTCGACGAAATTTCTGTGCTTGAATGTGTGCAACTATAATTAGTTACACACAATTAAATTGCAATTACATTGCAGATAACTGCAATTACAAATTTGCCCAATTCTGCCCTTTCCCAACAAAATGCCCAACAATTGCAACATAGACCCTTCTTCCAGACACCTATTCAATTAATATTCCAATTTGCTATTACATACTCAAATACATAATTTGCTTGAAAATAGAACCACGCACATATTTATATATATATCTACATATACATTTTATACAACAGAAACGGACACATTTGGAATTTAAATACGTGTATGCTCAAAGTATTTATGAATCTGTCTCTTATATTTAATACAAGAGAAAATACACATTTTCACAATATATATCCCCCCCCCCCCCCTAGAAATTGTTTTTAACTTTTAAAGACACAGGCGGTTTGTGCTAAGTTAAAGACGTGGGCGGCGCACTCTATGCACGGTTTTTAAAGCCTAAACAACAACTTTTAGTGATATCCTTGTTTCATGCAATGTCCAGTAGTAAAATAAGTAATAAACATGAATTTAAAAAAAACTCATTTAATTAGAGTTAATATAACATGGACACTTAGAAACATATGGACACGAGTGGCGAATTCTAAGCGCGAACTTTTTTTAAAGCCTAAATATCAACTTTTGATGCTAAATAAGAATAGTATCTAATAACTATTTTATACTATTAATAGACATCACATTTATAAAAAAAAAGTTTAAGAAAGGAAATAGAATATATTACACAAATACACGGGCAGTGTATTCCGCACAAACATAGTGTTGGCTTACCAATGAATGTAATATAACAGAGCAGGAAAAATTGCGAACTTTAACTTTAAATATTGGTTGAACATTAAATGGACTTTAAGGAAAGGGTAAATGAAGCGCAAATGTTAATCGTGTAATTATTTTAGAATTCGCAACTTTTTTTCACCGAATAGTGTATTTAGTACGCCACTCGTGTCTTTAACCCTTACCGGCGCGGAGTAATTCTGTTTATAAACTGAAGAAATAATGGACTGACACCGCAATTTATAAACGAATTTATTAGAAAATACGAACTTGCTTACTTTCACGTACATTATAATAGGAAAATTTTAGTTAAATATTCTTGGTGCCGTTTGTCAGATTTGGATTTAAAATTGGGTGTCCTTTAAGGATACCGCGCCGGTAAGGGTTAAAAGCTAAAAGAGGTACAGTAAGGTCTATAGCAAAAACATAATACCTACAGAGTTCTTTTGATTATTAAAATAACCTTTTTTTTGTTATTTTTATTGCAGTTTACACTGATACATCCTACGTTTATGCTCATCATATGTATGGATGGGATCCCACAATTTTCTCACAGATGTGGACCATTTGTACCTTTGTTGAACTGGTGATAGTTGTGGTTTTAACAACGACCTTTATTCGGGTATTCAAATTGAATGATTCTCTAATAGGTATCATCGGTAGCATATCCATAGTTTTGAAAACAGTTCTTTTGGCTTTCGCTGTCCAGTTGTGGGTGTATTACATGAGTAAGTATGTATTATTTATTATTAATTTATTGCAATTTTGTTACATAAAAATGTGTTTCTTGATCGTGGTCAACAAATGAATGTATGTTAATAGTTTGAAATTACAATATAGAGTTACTAATGTACGATCATGATTGTACTGTTTTCCAATTTAATAGCATTGGAAATGTGGATACTTTTACTTCGGAATAGAGGCGCTATCACGTTGAATTTCTGTAAATGATTTAAATTTTTATTTCCTATGAGTTTATGGAGCTGAGCGAGCGAAGCTCTTATGCGTCCACCCTTACTGATACTTTTGGTACTCCTTAACCGTTCGACCGAAGCCCACCATGATTGATCATGATTGTATTGTTTCCGATTTAGTAACATTGGAAATATGGGTAATTTTACTTCGGAATAGAGGCGCTATCACATTAAATTTCTGGAAATTATTTAAATTTATTTCCTATGAGTTTATTGATCTATGAGTTTATTGAATAAAGGCGTTATCACATTGAATTTCTGGAAATGATTTAAATTTTTTATTTCCTATGAGTTTATGGGCTGAGTGAGCGAAGCTATTATGCGTCCACCTTAATGATACTTCTGGTACTCTTAACTGGATGACCGAAGACCACCATGATTGATCATGATTGTATTGTTTCCGATTTAGTAACATTGGAAATATGGGTAATTTTACTTCGGAATAGAGGCGCTATCACATTAAATTTCTGGAAATTATTTAAATTTTTATTTTCTATGCGTTTATTGATCTATGAGTTTATTGAATAAAGGCGCTATCACGTTGAATTTCTGGAAATGATTTAAACTTTTTTATTCCCTATGGTATGATTGCGCTGAACGAGCGAAGCTCTTATGCATCCATCAAAATTATACTTTTGGTACACCTAAACTGTTCGACCTAAGACCATCTAATTCATCACGGTGATATATACTATGGCTGTCATTGTTCGCCTTAAAAAAAAACCTGACAAAAATCAATTTTTTGAGGAATAATTGTTGAACTTAAGTGTCATAGATTTAACTTTAAAAATCATTAGCTGATCACTGGTTTTTACATTAAGTAATCTCTCTGTATAAAAAAAACAGCGTACTTCTTTGTTATAAAGGGTCTTAACGATTTCTTAAAAGGCTTCGAGCAATTCAGACTTCAGAAAATGAGATTTGTTGCAAATGATATAAACAAAAAGCATGTGCTTCCTTAGTTAAGAATTGTTACCAAATCTTCATTAATTTTTTTTTTTTTATGCAGATTTATCTAATATTTTCCTATTCTCTTATGATTGGCACAATCTAGAATTGGCACTTGTTGAAACTTTGGCAGGCACTCTGAAAGTTTGAAAGTGAAAGGCTAACAGAAGAAACCATGAGACTCCGCTACACTTTGAACCAGTGTTGCCAGTCAGTCAATTTTTAAAAAAATTCAAATAACTTGATAGTCACTACATTTTTTACATAGTAATATTCGCCTTATTTAATGACAGATTAGAGGCGAAAAATTATATTTAAAAAAATAATGGCTATAAAGCAATCTGAATAATAATAATAATAACGGACTGGCAACGCTGGTTACGATCAGAGAAAACTGCTGTTGTGCTCTAAAGTTCGCTGCTTTTTAATTTCAAAGTTCTGAGGGCTTCGATTTCTCTTTCTAGAAAAGCGAGATTAAACTTTCATTCCTTCAGAGTCAGATTCGGGTCAATCAACTATTTTTTGCACCAAAGATGAACTGGGTTTTTTATTTTTTTAAATAATTCAAAAGTTTATTTGGCATGTTTACTAGATTAATAAATGAAACTTTAGATACACTAACTAGCAATGTTCTTGTTCGCACTCATTCGTTTTTAAGGCCCTTTTTCGCTACATGATGTTTATATTTGACTCCTATGTTATCGTCCCAAAAATTTTTTTATCTTCGTTACTATACGAAAAAAGAAAATTATTAACAAATATTTCTAAATTTTTCTCTGCTAAAGCATAGATTAAGGGTTTAAAGGGATCGGGAAAGCCCTATCTCCGCCATGTTAAATTCACCAACTTTATATTCCTTTTTTTCAGAAATGGTGAAAGATATAGGTCTAGATCTTTTAGAGTAGTTAAAATACGTAAATCATGTTATTCTAATAGACCATTTTCTTTCTAAGTGAAACTGAAAATTAACTATTAATTATTTATTAAAAGTCATTTTTAAATTAGCATTTTTTGTAAGGTTTCTTTGCCTAAAAGAAATAATTCTCAAAAAATCAATAAATCCATGTCAAAGTATACAATATAACACAATATAAGTATTAAAAAAAACTCTGAGTTCTTAAGTTCAATAGATATTGAAAAAAAGGAACACAAACATGAAAAATCCAAGTTTTGAGAAAAGGTCAATTAAATGGCCACTAAGCTGTGAAGTACTCTTAGAAAGAATGAATAATTCCAACACTTCTTTTTTTTTATATATAAACATGTGTGACACATCATTGGAAAGATAAAAGTTTAAACTATTTAATGATATAAAAAAGTAAAAATCGATTTTTTCCCCCAAATTTTGCTGACCTGGTCCCCTTAAGTGTTCTTCGGATAAATAAAAGCTACAATTAATAGATTTAAAATAAAAAATGAAAAAGTTTTTTCATGAGGGGCAGAATGGTGTGGCCATTATATGATATATGATATTATTCCACAGAATAATGGATTGACCTACCAATGATGTTAGAAAAATATAAAATTTACTATCTTTTGAAATACTCGCTTGAATATTCATATGCGAGCTCCAGTTGTACAGACGAAAGATACACAATAAATGTTGCTTATTTTAGCCGATTTTAAAACCAACTCTAATATACAAACGAAAAAAAAAATTTTGAAAGTTTTAATTAAAGTATATTTTTGCATCATAATGTCCAGCGCATACCTTCTTCTGCTACGCTACGCCACATATAACAAACTATTTGAATGCAGACATTAGGGAATTTTGCAGCTCCGAGGTCGGAGACAATGAGTTCCGGGGAGGTATTTAACACTTTTAAACTATTACATAACACAAAATCTCAAATCTTCCATGTGGGGCGTTTTGAAGCTCCGGAGGTATGTCGCCCCTCGGGCCTCTCCCTGAATTCATCAATGCCAATGCTTGCTAGACATTGGTTCAGTATATTCCATACAACTATATTAAGCGGTCCATAGAGCATACATGCCCATTCCTTAATGAGCAACTTTTTTAGCTGCTTAGTGTCCGCAGTTGGTTACGGGCGTGCAAAAAAGGCCTCTCCCCAAAGCATCCCACACTCTAAATAAGGAGAATAGTCACTCTATTGCAGAGTCAAAATATTCCCAAACTCTTTAGAATGACTATTCACTCTGAGCAAAAGTGGAATTGTTGACTCTCTGAAAGAGTGAATACTCACATCTGGGAAGTGAATATTCACTCTAAACATTGGGGAATTAATCACTCTTTTGGAAGAGTGACTATTCATTCTTGCTAAAGGAGTGCTTTTTTTTTTAACACCTGGTAGGAGTGAATAGTCACTCTTTCATAGGAGTGAATGTTAAATTTTTATGGTGTGAATTATTTTCATACGTTGCTTCTATGGGAATTTTAAAGAATCGCATCTTTTAGAGCATGCAATGAAAATAGTTACAAGCGTGGTAAAGATTGGAATAAAATACTTTATTGACAATATTTATTCATAGTTTGTAACAAATGAAAAAACTAACTGAACTTTTAAGGAAAAACAAAGTTATATATGAATTAAATTGGATTACTAACCGAAATAAACTTAAATATTTTATTCCAATCTTATCCCTTGTGTTTGCTTTCATTGCATGCCTTATAAATATGATAGTTTTAAAAAAGGCCCATAAGGGCAAGTAATTAACCGAAATCTTAATCAGTTAATATTATTTTTTCTTCTCAGATACCCGTTAAGTTGTATTAATTTTTTTAACAACTCCCATGATGTATGTTAATTATGTTTTTTTTTTTTTTTTTTTTTTTTGGTGATTCAAATTTTAAATATTTATATATCGGTATACATTATTATTAAATTTAAATCTAATCTTGCAGAGTCCTATTCTTCTAAAATATTTTTAATTTTTCCACTTTAAAAACAATGCTCATCAACTGACATCTTTTTTTTTTTAATAAGTTCTAAGCTTGGTCTAAATATTAAGAATGTATTTTTTTTTTTTATGTATTGTGATTTGTCATTGTTTTAGTAAATTTGAACATGGAGTCCTGGAATATGTATATACTTATTTAAACTTATTATATTTTTCTTTTAAACATATTCCTTAATGATTTCGAATTTTCTTTCGCTATTGCTGAAAAACGGATGCTAATATAACGCTTATTTATGGAACGACATAAGCCATATTTAATTTAATTTTTTTATTCCCGTATATATTGTATTTTGTGAATATGAGCTAAATATATTTCGTATGTTTCATAGCAAAAGATTGATGTAGGAAATAAAAAGACGGAAATATAAAAATAAAAGGAATGACTACATGTGTACTGTTCTTATTGTTTGAAAAAACATTTTTAATGTAAAAATTTCTCTCTTTCAAATATGTTCAATCTTATATTATATAAGTGATACTGTGAACCTTTTAAAAAATATACTAAAGCAGTTTTACCTATAAACATCAGACATGCAAAACACATTATTTCAATGCTTAAATATAGTGTTTTATTTTTTTAGTGGCAATAATTACGTGTATCAGACGTATAAAATGCGTTTACAATAGAAGGAAATTTAATAACTAATTCAGAATGTCTATAATTAAATGTTTGATTAAAATCATAAACAGCAAAAACATGCTTAAATACAATTCTAAAAAAAATATATATACCAATGTGAAATACACTAAAAATAATTAGTATTTTATAATTGTACAATTAAACAAAAACAAACTACAATAGATGAATTAAATGCATTATTAGATTAGCAACTTCTCAAAAATCTTACAATATGCTATAAGAAATTCCTATTATTTTATAAATTAGGTAAAGGTTAAATCTGAAAACATTGGTATGAAGATTTGAGATTTTAAATGATAATTTAAAGTATTAGTACAAAAAAAATATATATATATCTTTCAAAAGTATTACTACTATAATATGTAAAAAGACATTTTCCCAGTATAATGCTTATTTTCAATCTGAAACGGTTTCGTAATTTCATAGTAATCGAATATCATATTAAACTACAAAATAATGATGATACATACTGTAACTGTTAGTAACCAGATAACAGTAAAAAAAAAAACTAAAAAAATCCAAAAGCCCAAATCACTGTCTCAACACATTTTCATTCTCAAGTAACTGCAAATTAAAGTTTACATTCTACTATGAATGGAGGTATTAATCAGCCTCTATGTCAGCATTTTGTTTTCGAGCGACTACAAATTAAGATATTTTACATCACAGTATCGAATATGAAAAAATCGCTTCTGAAATCAGGAACACAATTCCTGATCAATCTTTTTGTATGTAGCATAAAACTATTTAACTCATAAATTATTTAAAAACAACGTTTAAATACACAATAAAATAAGTTGATTTGATCAGAAGTATACGTTTCGTGAGTACTAGGACTCACATCCTCAGAGTAAAAAACTTTAAAAACAATATCCCTCCAACTACATGCACGGTGAAAACCCAAATGTCAAAACAAAATACCAAAAGACCATCAAGTTCCAACAGCCAATGAAATTAATGCGGAAGTGAAGTGTCGTGGCACAGCAAATCCACCCAGAAAGTTGAGATGTATGGTGTACTAGATAAATCATTAACCAAGGAGTCTTTAAATTTATGGATATGAACAGCCTTGAAAAAGTCTAAATCCAGAGGAGTAATGCATTTCTTGATAATGGTAGCCGAGTCAAAATTAAAATTATGTCCCTCCCCTCAGCAATGAGAGGCGATAGAGGATTTCTGTAATTCTTTTTTCTTTACATAGTTTCTGTGTTCATTAGCTCTGTAACGGAGTTTTCGTTTAGTTTGTCCAATGTAGGACAAACCACATTGGCATTGAATATTGTAGACTCCCCAATAATTATGAGGAGGAATTTGATCCTTAAGTTGCGAAAAAGTTAATTTATTAACTGGTTTAAAAACCACACTAAAATCATAATGTCTTAAGATATTAGCCATCTTAAAGCTAATGCTATTATAAAATGGTAAAATTATAAGGTTAGAAATGGAAACCGCAGTAACAGAAGAATTAAGATTAACACATTTATTAAGACTATCTTATATCAATAATTTAATTTCTCATAAACTAAAACCTCGATCAATAGCCACAGATCTAATGTAATTTAATTCTGTAATAAGTGAATTATTATCTGAACAAATTAAGCGAGCTCTATTAATTAAATAAAGAAAAGCCGAAGCATTTTGGAAGGGGGGGTGACATGAATTGAAATGGGGGGGGGGGAGTGTGACAGAAAAAGGTTTACGGTAAACGCAAGTGTCAAAGGTGTTAAGCTGACGTGTAACCAACACATCCAGAAATGGCAATCTATTATCTATTTCAACTTCATAAGTAAATTGAATGACTGAATCTATTGAGTTTAAAATCGTTAATATATTATCAACAGAAAATAGAGAAAAGTCTAAGAGTGCAAAAGAATCATCTACATATCTACAGTAAAATGGGAAGTTGATAAGGTTAAACATTTTAACCTCAAAGTAATGCGTATATAAATCTGCTAAAAAAGGACTAAGGGGATTACCCATTGCTAAACCATCTGTCATAGAATAATATTGATTAGAAATTTGAAATGAATTTTGTTTTAAACAAGTACTGAATAGATATTCAGTACTTGTTTAAAACAAAATTCATTTCAAACAAAATTTTCTAATTTCTAGATTTATAACAAATTTCCATTTTAGGCAACATCATGGGATCATTGAATGGATTAGGAAGCCTGGCTGTAAAGACACTAATTTCGAAACTTATTCCAGAAGATGAACTAGGTAAAGAAATATTTTATTTGTGGAACATTTTTATAAATTTTTCAACAATGGTTAAAATTTTACGCAGCCTATACTGAACATACACTATATGGCCAAAGGTAACCGGTCACATGCGATTTTAGACGTTTTGTTAAATATCTAAAAAAATACTTGAGGAATTAACCTGAAACTCCAGGTGCGTAAACAATATAGTTTAGGTCATACATTTCCGTGAAGATTTTTTCCCGAAACCCCATAGGGGACCGTCAACGAATTGAAAAAGAACGAATATCTTTTGGATAACCCTGTAAAAACTAATGTAGCAAAAGCGTTCAAACTGGAGATTATGATTAAGCGGCTTATTGTAATAAACTGCGTTCATTTTTATGAGGATAGCATATATACTCGTAGAGAAATGATTTTTTTTTATAAAAACAGTCCCAAATTTCGCCAAGTTTTTCGCTTATAATTTGCAGAGTTCTTAATATAAAAATAGTTCTTTTCAGGAAATATGACAAACAACATTGTACAGTCGTGGAAAAAAAAAAGTCAACACCCCCTCAACAAATTATCGTAGAAGAAAGTTACTGGTGTCGAACGATTGGAAATAAAGTCTAGTTTTAAATGATGTATATAAAATTTGCTTAGGGGGCTATCTACCTATTAAAACTAACCATAACTTTGTTTTTTCAATAGCAGTACGCAATTCTGACAGCATAAATGAACTCTACACCCTTCAACTAGTCTAAAAACAAATTTTTATGCAATTCGTACCATAAGTTTCCGAGAAATTATTTTAAAACGAGCGTATTTTAAGGGCTGTATCCAAATTGAAGTTCGGTACTCGATTATTAACCGAGAGAGCTCCCTTCTTGATCAAGTCGCCTTAAGCAGTCAATTAAGCCTGTTAGATTACAGGATAGCATCAGAAATTTCAAAATATTTAGTCACCCACCTTAAACCATCATTTTGCCGTTTTTTAAGCATAACTTGAAAACTACTTGGAAGAAAAATGTGAAATTTTGGATTTCCATAAAGCAGGACTTTATAAATCTGAATCCATCAAAAAAAAAAAAAAAAAAAAAAAAATGTAGGTTGCAATTCATAGTGTTTTTTAAATATTAATTTCATAATTCATATCAGAAAATTATAAAAATTGCAAATTCAACGTATTTATATATGGGCATATTAGTATTATTGCTACACAAAAAAATAGCACATTAGGGGTATAATTTCAGCAGTTATAAATAAAAATATGAAAATGTAATTTAACATTAGAAGCACTAAATTTTGAAAGTTTATAATTCAAAAACTTATCATTCAATTGACTTGAAATTTGGTGTCTAGGCATAGTTTGAACCAAAGATTTGAAATATCTCGTTAAAATTGGGCATTGCCATTGAAAAAAAGGAAGTTTGGATTCGTTTTAGTATGTAGATGGCCCCCAAGCAAATTTTATATGCGTCATTTAAAAGTAGACTATTTCCAATCGTTCGGTACCAGTAATTTTCGTCTACGATAATTTGTTGAGAAGTTAGTAGGGGGTGTATAATTTTTTTTTTCCACGACTGTTCATAATACCCTGTAATTAAAATTAAGAAATAATAAAAATTGGATGAAAAATGAGCATGTTTACTAAAAAAATGTTTCACTACGCATGCGCGAATGCAATCAAAATATAATATGCATAATGTATTAGCTAAGTATATGGAGCAACTTTTGTGAAAGTCTCAAAATCATAGCTTGAAAATTCTAAAAATTATCGTCGATAGAATAAGCTCGAAATCGGTTATTCCCAAAAAGAAGCAAAAAGATGAGGGGTTGTATCAAATATTTGTTGATTAGTGCTAAGATATCGTACACAATATTGCATGTACTACTATATTTGGATACAACCCCTCATATCTTTGCTTCCTTTTGGGAACAACGGATTCAGAGTTTATTCTAACGACGATAATTTTCAGAATTTTCAAGCTATGATTTTGAGACTTTTACAAAAGTTGCTCTATATACTTAGCTAATACATTATATACATTATATTTTCATTGCATTCGCGCATGTGCAGTGAAACATTTTTTAGTAAACCTGCTCATTTTTCCTCCAATTTTTATTATTTTTAAATTCTGATTGCAGAGTATTATGTACAATATTGTTTGTCATATTTTCTGAAAAGAACTTTTTTTATATTAAGAACTCTGCAAATTATGAGCAAAAAACTTGGCGAAATTTGGGACTGTTTTTATAAAAACCTTAATTTCTCTACGATTATACATGCTATCCTCATAAACATGAACACAGTATATTACAATAAGCCACTTAATAATCTGGCGTTTGAACGCTTTTGCTACATAAGTTTTTACAGGGTTATCCAAAAGATATTCGTTCTTTTTCAATTTGTTGGCGGTCCCCTATGGGGTTTCGGGAAAAAATCTTCGCGGAAATATATGAATTATACTATACTGTTTACACACCCGCAGTTTCAGGTTAATTCCTCATGTATTTTTCTAGATATTTAACAAAACGTCTGAAATCGCAAGTGAACGGTCACCTTTGGCCATATAGTATATTTGATTACCGATAACTTTTTAAGAATCGCATGTTATCCGGTTCATTGTTGATTTTTCCTCGATTGTATCTAATTAAATAAAATATTCTTTTTCCAAATATTTTGTTAATGGAAAAGATAAAAATATCTTATGTTTCCAATATTTTTCCAATGATTGTTATTAAGCTAAACTTTAAACAATAAGTTATTTAAATTTTAGCAGATTATCTTATACTTTCTAAACATACTATATAGAATTATTTCACCAGAATTTTAAATTCATTTTGACATTGTATATTTCACCGCATATTGCTTTGCGATTTCTTTTTCTTTTTTTTTTTTTCCTTGACAGGCGATAATTTGAGAGACGCGCAGCATTTCGTATTTTGAAATTAGAAGATTTATACTTCAAAATGACAGAGTCAGTTTCTTAATAACAATTTTCCAACACGTTTCTTAATTACGAAGTTACCTCTACGTGAAAATTCAATTAGTTCACAAAAGGTGGAATCCGTTTTGTAAAGGCAAAAAGCCGCACAGGAATAGTGAGAAAATAGCATGTGTAACTTGTACAAATTTTGAATTCAAGAAAGTGAATATCCGTATTTTAAAATATTTTCATCTATTTTCTGACGTGGGGAAAATTGTTAGGCTTCGTTGTTGCTGTTGCAAACAGTTGTTTGTTATTATACAGTAAACTCTGTCTAAGGCGGAATCGCTCGGGACTGAGAAAATTTTCCGTGGTAGACAATATTCCGGCTTATGCAAAAAAACTGCCCCCCCCCCCCCAAAAAAAAAAAAAAAAAACCTTGCCGATGACGTTTTTTCAGTGATTTTCCTGACTCGAAAATCTGTTGAAAACTGAAATACTGAAAGATTCTTTATCTTTATAAATAAATGAGAAACGCTATTCAATTTCTTAGTACTGCTATAATATATGCGAATTGGATGTTTACACACACAAAAAACAAACTTAGAGAATGAGACAGAATGGTATCATGTTGTATTTGAATACAACCTTAAAGTATAATATATTGTACTTTAGAAAATATATATTTTGATAAATGTGCATTCTACTAGAAATAATAACTTTTAAATGCAATTTTGTATAGGAAAAAAACGGCATAAGCAAGAATTCCTTAACAATTAAACAGTTTCTGTTCTTTTGAATTAATTTTTTCGACGTGTTAGACAATTTAACTAACATGCTCGACATTGAGTATTTGACAGTTTTAAAGTTTGACAAACAAAATGCCTTTCATTTTTAAATTATACTTTTTTCCGCCTTATGCAAAATTTTGGTTTCGATGGAACCTTAAAATCCTTTCCGTTTTCGCGTTAGACAGATTCCGGGTTATGCAGCAGCAATTAATGTTATTTTCTATGGGTTCGCCGGGACTTGAAAATTTTTCCGCGGTAGACAGATTTCCGGCTTGCACAGAGTCCGCCTTAGACAGAATTTACTGTATTTAAATCATAGATAAACATTAATTTTGTAATTTATTTGTTGGCAGCGAACCACTATTGGACTAATATTAATCAAATCTTGATGCGGCAATGAGTTTTTGGAAATATACTACCAGTAATTCCGGCCAGTACTTGCCTAATATGGGTTATATGGGGGCGCCTAACTTTGAAAATATATATACAGTGAAATCCAATTAGTAAAACACTGGGGTTAAGTTAAAACTTTCTATAAAACGCCAATATTCGGGAAATATTGGCAGTATGTTGCAATTACGCTCAATATAAAATAAAAAAAAAAAGCAATATGAACCTGTACTAAAGACCACGGTTCTTTCAAAAAGTATTTTAAAATCCGAATTTTTACTATTCCTTAGTTTTGCAAACAGAGCAAAGATGACTTATTTAATGAAATTAAAATTTAGATTAGCGTCGGTAATGGGATAATTTGCGCTGAAATTGCATTTGAATTGAAAGGTCATTTTATGCCATACTAATTCGCGATAGAAATGTTCGCTTGAAAATTGATTTCCCTATCTTTTTCAATGTATCAATTTATTAATAACTAAGCACAGTTGATGAGTGAAATAAATAAACGGTCAAGTGCGAATATTACTCGCGCACAGAGGGTTCCGTAGAATATATATGAATTTGTAATTGTATTATAAAAAAAAAAAAAAAAAAAAAAAAAAAAAAAACGTTGCCAAAAGAATACTAAGACTGTAAAAAACTATCGTAAAAAACAACGTAGGGTTCTGTATAACTGTATATTAGAAAAGTGTAAATATTATACCATGAAAGTTCAAAGAGATATGGAACCTAAATAATATAAAATATAGCTATTCGTATAACTTTTTTTTAAATATTATTCTAATCTGTTTATGATGAACTTAATTCGGTATTGACAATAAAAGCAGAGCATAGTTAAACTTCATTTGGCATTTCATAAAACTAAATTCAGCGTAGTAATAACTTCATTTCTACAGTGTAGCTAAAACAAAACCTTTGTTCAAAGTTTAAATTTGGCATTGTGCTAAGCGCAATCGAAAGCGCGCTTCGAAAGGTGGTCTCAAAGTTGCAACGCCGCCTTGGTCCGTGCCGCGTTTTTCCGGATAGGTTTTTAATTAACTTTTAAAGTCACTCGAGGCGTATTCAGAGATACACTCAATGCAAACTATCGCGAATCCCTCAGTACTTATGCGATTCATTGTAATTAAACCTTCCGAGGGCAGTGCCCTTAAAAAAGGACACCTAATTTTAATTCCAAAACAGACAAACGGCACCAAGAATATTTAATTAAAATTTTCCTTTTATCATGTACGTGAAAATAAGCAAGTTTGCATTTTCTAATAAATTCGTTCATAAATTCTGGTGTCAGTTCAAGCTTTTAAATAGAATTACTCCGCGCCAAAAAGGGTTAAGTGGTCGTAGGACTCTTAAAGCTTCAAAATTTAAGAAATTTTAATTTTTTTTAGATGTTAAACTCCTAACTTTTATGAATATTTTGTTATAATTGTTTACTTGAAACTCCCATTAGAACAAAAGTTATGGCTTTTAGAATTATACCCGCTCAATAACTGAAGGGGCGTTTCCGAAACTTTGAAGTCATTTTTCTCCAAATGGAGTTTTTTGTGCATAACGCGCAGAATACCTCTTAAACTTCTGAATATTTTTTCATGAAATTTTCAAAACATATATTTCATGTTAGTCTGTATAAACTGAACCTAAAATTTCCTTTTTATTGTTCAAAAAAGTATTTTTTTAGATGATTTTACTGTTGGTATTTTCAAAACTTTGCATTAAAAATATAAAAATACTTTAAATACAAATTTATAAGTTCAGGGAAATTGTTACAATCTGAAGTATAAATAAGCACCAACATTTTCATTCTAGTTGCAACATTTATTTTGTAATCCTGCGCGTAAACTGTTATGCGAATTTTTTGTTCAACAAATGTCTAACAGTTTCGAGCCCCCTATAAATACTAATTTTGTATCTTGCAATTTTTTAAATACATGAAATGAAAGAACATACTTGTATCTTTCATCCCAATTGTGTTTTAAAATCATATACATTTTAAGATATTAAATGTTAAAAATGGTCTTTTTTCAGTTTTTAGAGCCCTGAGACCCCTTAAATTAGTATGTTTTTAACAATTTGACGTTTATTGCTTTTATACTGTTACTAGACATTACATTACACATATATATCATTAAAAGTTGTTAACTAGGCATAGAGTACGCCGCCCCTGGCCTTTTGTATGTCCAAACTGGCCGTATCTTTAAAGGTTAATATCTCGGCTAATTACCCGTGATTTTTTTCGAAAATCATTATCAACAATGCTTTTATACCTCTGCAACGATAGTTATATCCACCGATGCTCAACAATTTTTATGAATGCCCGTAAATCGAAATTTGTGTATAACAGAAAAATGCTAATTTCTCAAAAACTATGTGACCTAGGTTAATCGCAATAATTTTCCGGCAAGGTTTATATTAACGTCTACTACCTCTAATTTTTTCATAATTTTAGTTTCAGTAGATTAGGAATTAGATGGGGGGGGGGGGGAGGGAACATATTTTTGCGCTACATTTTCGGCAATATCTTTGAAAATATACCTAAAATTAAAAGGAATGCATTTTTGAGTTCAGCGTTACGAAAGCTTTCACAGGATACCCCACATGATATGCAAAGAAAAGATTTTTTTTTTTCAAGTAGCATAATTAGCCCCTCTACATTTTTACTAAATATATTTATGAATGTTTATTAATCTGAAAATATGTGGGTCAATGGTCTTTATTACTTCCCCGAATTTGAACTTTCCACGTTCCATAGTTTACGAGTAAAATGGCTGTGACAGACAGACGGACGGATAGACACAGGAGTGATCTTATAATGGTTCCATTTTTACTTTTTAAGTACGGAACCCTAAAAATTAATTGAGAAAGAAAAAAGAAATAATTGAGATACTTATACTTCCTTGCGAAAAAGTATAGTTTTTAATTAGATAGTTTTTTTGTAGACGGTTTCCTTCATGTAATCCATATTCCTTTTTCTGTACTACTTCACAAACGAACTTCTCAAATAGAAACGCGATTTGATATTAACTAGTGGACTTCATACTTCGGTTCATCACCCACATACTTTACAGTAGTGTGATTTGGAATTCCGCACCTTCAACTGTGTATAACTTTGTTGTCAATATGGTAATCAAACGTAACACGACTTCTACGCGAAATTTAATGAGGAATCTGCGATATTTGTTCTTATAAAAAGATTTAATTTTGTTAATGTAAGCATGATCGACGAGATTTGAAATTTTTGTCGCTGCGAATACTCATATTAGTGCGAAGTTCACGGGTGAATGAAACATGCTTTATAAAAAAAACAAGAAAGAAAAATCATACGTTAAGCATAGATTATGAAACACTTTCTAACATTTCCTGAATGCCTTAACAAAACTTTGTTATTTAGGGAAATAAGGTAAAAAAGTTAAGTAAATGTTTTAGAAAGCGCATAAAACATTTGAAAAACTGATTTCAGCAGTTACCGTCCATAGCTAAATATTTATATCCAATTCTTTTGAACAGCCCTTTATTTGATCTGTATACTATATAATGGGAAAATTTAGTTTAGCATAACATATTGAAATTTCTCTTTCAACAATTTATACCAATAGATGGAAACATACTTTAATTCTTTTGTACAACCCTGTCGTTTACCTAGAACCTTTATTGTACGCCACTATTTAGCTAACATTTAATTCAAACTGAAACACTCAAAACTACTGAAATCTCATTTCCAGAAATTATCAGACGATCATGTATCCAATTCTTTGCGTGACCCTGTATATCATTTTATCTATATTCTACAAACATTTCTTAGTAAACTAAATGCAGTTCAGCGCAAAAATGCATAACTCATATAAAAGCCACCTTTAAGCAATTTGCGCTCATACCCAGTAACCCGCACTAATTTTTTGTGTAGCCCTGTATATGAATTGTAGTATTTATACACAACACCATACAGTATGCATATAGTGAAACATATAAGCGCTTATCATAATTAAAAATGCATTTCCAGCAATCATCGCTAATGTGCAGTACTTCGGATACAATATAGTATCTAAAATATTTTGTATGTCCCTGTAAATGCCATGCACTTCGTATTATACATGAAATAAGTTACAGTAAACCTCACCGACGTATATCAATTTCATTATATATGAAATAGATTAACATAATTAAAATACGCCGCAAATTTTAAACCGTGTAACCTCATTAAAAATCATTTGAAACTATTTTTTCCCGCACTGGCCATAATTTAACGGAATACTTCTGACTGGCCCTGTAAATGAACTAAACATGCTACAAACTTCATTTTAAATATGGAACGTGCTATGATAAACGTCAATAACATCAAAAAATTTTAGGGCAATCCGAGTGTATTTATGAAAGTTGGAACGGGGCCCGACACACCGAAGTCGAACATTTTTTAACTTTGTTGGAAAGAGTTAAAAATTCTTTTAGAATGTGTAAATTAAATTAACTGTAGATAAAGTTTTGATGCTTGAAGTAGAAGATCGTGTGAATAACAGAACATAAATTAAGACATCGACTGCAACTGGCGGCATTCGTATATTTTCTTTTCAGTTATATCTTTTGATTAGCTAAAGTACCAATCGATGATAGAGGGGGAGGCATCAGCACAGATCATCACCTCACCGAGTTGACAGCTGAAATTCCAGGATTGGACAGAATTCTATTTGCATATTAAAATGCAACTGGTCTGCCAAGTCATATCTTGGTGGAAAACACCTGCAGACCCGCTTTTAGTGGTTGAACCCATGGAAGTCTAAAAGCAGGGAAACAATGGTTAATCTACCAGTCAACCTCTAAAATCGGATTTCCAGGTGTTTTCCACGAAGATAACACTTGGCAGACCAGTTGCATTTTAATACGTGAATCGAGCTTTAACTAATCCTGGAATTTCAGCAGGCAACTGGATTAGATGGAGGTTTGTGCAGTCGCTATGATAAATGTAATTTACTTAGAGAATGTTGCAATAGCAGGGCTTTAGAGAATATTGATAATTATCAAATTCTGTGCTGTGTTCAAAGTGTTAATATTAATGTTTCTTATTTTAATTAGATCTGGAGATTTGCTTTCGTGGAATTTCTGAAAAAAAAAAAAAAATGAGTGATGAGAGATAACTACTATGTTCTATACCAGAGGTTCCCAAAATTTAGATCGAAGTATCAGTAAATAGAAGTTCATACTTCAGCGTACCACCAGGTGACAAACTCAAAACTGATACAGAAAAACCTGTGTAAACTGAATGTGTCTAAAACGAAATATTTTTCCAGTCTTTTGTGCTTCCATCTGAGGAGATTTTAATGATTTACATGATTACATTATTAAATTGGGAGTCATTATTAAATTGGCGCATATATCGACTTTAATAGTTTTTAGTGTATATAAAGTACATCATTTTTGGGTGACAAAGATATATTTGAATATAAAACTACTGCATAACTTTGTTAACATGGAAAAAAATGCACATTTGAAGTCGCCTTCATCGTCATTTTTTTTTTTTTTTTGTTACATGAATACAATGTTCATATCAGTAGTAAAATACACATAAGAAAATTTAATAAGTAAACAACCTATATATAAGAAATTAACATACCTTCTGGAAGTAAACTGCTTATTAATGCGAGATCGAAGTTCGTCGAAATAAGTAATATACACAAATACAATATAGTAATAGAAGAAAACTTTTTTTCTGGGTGTATGAAAGGTCAGCTGAACATCTACCGAATATTAGTTCCATTTATCTAAAAATTCCAATCCAAATTACATGCAAAACGCTGTCAAAGCAGTAACAGAGAGCAAACGACACGGAACCGGTGAACTGACACATCAAGAAAGAGGAGGGGGGGGGGGGGGATATTGGATTGAGCTGTTCTTCGATTTCACATGCTGTAATTTTTATTTCATTTCACCTACCAGTATCAGACTCTCGCGTACCAGTAAACAGAGCTTCACGTGCCAGTACCTGGTACGTGATTTGAGAACCCTTGTTCTATATTATCGAATTCCTTTAGTGTGTGTGTGTGTGGGGGGGGGCAACTACTTTCTCCCTTGTTCTCTCCAAATGGCGCTCCTGAAAACTTGTTCCAAGTTGTGTAGATTTGAGAAAGGGCGCAAAATAGATACATTAAACAGAATAATTTGTTTATGAAAGTAATGATTTAGATTTACTTAAATTTACTATAAATGAAAATAAAAGTGGAATTAAGGGAGATTTCAACTGAAATACTCTTACTTAAAATTTTTGTTAAAAATCCCATGCCCTTAACAGTATTATTTTGCCTTTTAAGTATAGTTATTCATAATTTAAGTATAATAATTACACTATTTTAATGTTAATACTTTCACATTTTATATACAACATAAAACTGCTAAATATATTAAAGAAAAATTTTCTTTTACTTCTATGTTTTAGGTAAAGTTTTCTCTTTCTTGGCAACATGCGAAGCGGTTGTTCCGTTACTGGGCAGTTCGATAATATTGAAGATATTTAACGCCACTATCAAAATATTCCCTGGGACGTTCTACTTAATAGCAACTGTTTTCTTACTTTTACCTCTGGGAACATTTATGTAAGTTTTCATTTTAACTTTGAGTATTTCAAGTATTAACCCTAGGGACCTACTCAGGGATATCCCACAACAGTGTCATTTTCACGTCCCTGCCCTTTTTTGTTGAGTTATTCTTTCAATTGAATTTCTTCAAAGATATTTTTTAATATTAGTGTAGGATAATTTTTATCAGTTTTTATATAACTGTAGTGATTTTTAAAAACTCGGGGTATATGGAACCCTAGAGCGAGATTCCAGCAAATCATCGTATTAAAATGCGACTGATACTAATCGATTAATAATAACGCTTATTAATTGAAGAACTCTGGTGTTAAAAAGGTGGCATGTGACAAAAATGTGAAGATACAGTGAAACTGAAGTCTCATTGTTACACTTAAACACTTCGTTATGAAGAAAATTCGTTAAAATAGAAATCAACTCAAATTCATGAAATTTGTATAATAAAATACACATGCATGAAATGAAAATATTCGGAAAATATATTTTAATTCGGGCAGTAACTTTTTTTATGCAATGTAGATATGCGAGAAAAATTTAATTAGAATAATATCTAAAACAATAAAGATATGTAAACAAAAACTGAAGCGTAGCGTACCTTTTCACTTTTTTCTCAGTTTTCCAAATCCTTAACTTTAAAAATGTCTAATATTACTTTGTACAGGTTTCTTATAAAAAAAAATATATATAGTTTATAATAAATTTCGCACTTTTGTAAGTATTTGAACAATTCATCTAACATTTTCGTGAAACTTGAAATCCCTTCTTATTCTATCTTGGCGTTACTTCTTTTGGATGTAAAATGATTAAATAAATAATTTCATTTTCATACAATCTGCTGAAATAAATTCATACATAGCAACAGAACCTCTCCGTTTCAATGTTCTACACGAACGAAAGTGGAATAAACTTCCTTATATAGAATATACTTTTCGTAATATGGAGATTAATTTACATGTTTATGGTGTTCAAAGTAAAGGTTCAGCAGAAAATTTCCTTAAGTAGAAAACTTCGCTAAATAGGGGCTTCCTTAAAGGGAAGTTCGACTGCAATCAATGGTCCTCTACCACCTGTTAAATTACTATTTGAAAATAGCTAAAACTCTGAGATTTTAATTGATAAAAAAGGCATTTGACATAAAACGCAAATAGATATTTGGAGCTTTACAACTCATTTTCTCAAAATTATGATTGTGTCACTGACCACCTTGATCTTCTGATCTCTTCAATTAATGCTGTACTTAAGAGCCCATTTCAGTCACGTGAAGAAAGGAAAACGCTAATGTTATGTCTATGGGGGTGTTATTTTCAAATTTCTCGCTTTGATTTTAATATTTGATTTTTTTTTTTTTTTTGTGTGTGTGTGTGTGTGTGTGTGTGCATAGCATAGCTTAGGACGATCGACAACCGGGCTAATTTTTCAATTTTGGTTATAGTTTTATACATATATATATATATTAGGGTAGTTTCAATTTCAGAACCGGTTCCGACTAGAGAAACTCCAATGGATAAGAGAAACGACATGATGGCAATAAATTCTGATTGGTCCAAAGCTGTTTTCAACCGCCGCGGGCGATCGACTGCAGCGCTTCCATAGACATTACACAGGACGAAAATAGAGAGTTTTTAAATTTATGTAATTCATAATATTTTGACGCTTGTTTAGATTTTTAACACCAATTTTCAGGCTCAGAAATGTTTATATTATGGATATAAGCACAATTTTGTCTAAGAATTTCGCAATTTTCTTGAACAAATATTTTTTTTCTTCCTTAAGTTTCGTTTTCATTCTGTCAGCACCAGCATTATTCTTTCTTTTTCTGGTTATATTTTAAGATATATATATATAATTTGGATTATTTTTATTTCTATGACTGAAATGTATATATATCCTTGCTTTGTTTCAGTGTAATCGAATCACAAGTATTTTTTTTTTCCTATTTTCTGTCCTCAGTAATGAAAATAGGTGTTGGCGAAGAATGAAAAATCGCCAAGCGCGAAATCCTCCTATGAACTTATCTTGGAACTAATAGAGTCGTTTCGTAAACTTCACGTAGATGATTTGGGGTAAGGCTTAAAGTACATGTCTGGTAAGTTAAAGGTAGCGGGTTCGATCCTCTTGGCTTCCACTTTTAAAATTTTGTTTCTTTATTGATTTGTTACCAGTTACTCTGATTTTTTTTTAATCGATTCTTGTCAATAAAACTAAATTTATTTATATATTTATTTTTGATAATTTATTATCAGTTAATAAAATATTATAATTTTTTAAATCGGTTCTTCTTAATAAAACTAAGTTTTTGTATTTAATATCACCCAAGGGCTATATTTTAATAATTAAAAACAAACATATATTTTAATGCAATAACATCGAATAAAATTTCAACTTAAAATATGTTTATGAATTTAAAATATGTTTATGTCGTAATTTTAATAACATAAAAATATCTAATCACTAGAAGTAACATAATATAGTATTCATTTTTATTAAATTAAGAATAATGCTTCATACATCAAATACGCATATAAATTCAAAACAATTTTGGGAGGATGGGTACGTATGTATTAAGTTGGAAAAAAAAAAAAAATATATATATATATATATATGAGATAGGGGAGGGATGTCAAAGGAGATTAAAGATGGAAATTTTCTGAAGTGTTAATTTAGAAGATCATTTTTTGTTCTTCTTATCTTACTGCACAATGCCAAATAGAGAAAAAAAAGGAAGTTAAAAAAAATTAAACGAAGTTGCGCTCTCCATTCGACAAATAAATCTGTGTTATCAGTCATCATTGTGGAGCGATCGATTATAATTAAAAATGTAATATATTTATAGGAAAACTAAAAACGATATTCGAATCTAAAGAACTGGAATATAAAATTTCATGCATGACTACCTGCAAATTTCATGCATTTTAAGACACACCATGAGATCCTGAAAGTGTGACTTCGTGAAATATGTTTATTTATATAATTAATTATTAATTTCCTAGGCATCCTTAAAATAAATTGTGTATGGAGATAACCAATATACATTTTAGAGGGGGATTATACTTTTTTTTTTTTTCATTTTGTTTCCTATGCATTTCAGGAGTGTAAGAAATAAATTAAGTTTTTTATGTAATGTCGGTTGAAGTATATATTTATGAGCAATATGTATATGCAAATATATGTATGAGCTAAGTTCTAAGCCTTAACCACAAAATTCCCCCTCTCCCCCCCCCCCCCCCCCCAAGAAAAAATATAAACATTTATGGCCGTTTAAATTCCCATAGTTTTAAAAATTAACAATTAACACTAAGAAACTCCTGAAAATATAGAAATAATTTTTTTAATATATTGTAAAATAATATTAAAATGCATAAATATATGAATACATTTTATCTAAGTGCAAGGCATATTAAACCATTGGGCTGAATTTCCGGATGCGACACCGCAGAAAAGGGAAACGTTGCCTTCTGAGACAGCAATAATCTATAATTCAAGATGTAATTCGCTTATAAGAAAAAAAAAAAAACTGTTACATTGAAAATCCTTTTAATAATCATACATGAAGAATCGTGCTTTTATGTTTAAAAATGATTCAGAAAGTTTCGCGTTGTTCAATGATGGAATTCTTTGGAGAATCGCCTTAAGGCTGTTCTTAACTGCTCTGCTCAACAAGCGCAAAACGTTTTGACACATTTACAAATTCATTTTTTAATGGAAAGGTATAAAATTGCAAAGCCTGGCCATGGAAGCAATTTGCAATCGAGCTGTTTTTTCCATTTTTTGATCAATCAATTACCTATTGAGTTATAAGCAATTTCGATCACGTGACAAACACTTTTTTCGACCTTTTTGAGTGCTCTTTCTTCCTTCGCGCGGAAATTCGGTTCAAAACACCCACTTTGACATTATTTTCTGAAAGATCTATTGCGTTTGCAAATAAATAAATAAATAAATAAATAAATAAATAAAAACAACTCAATTACATAGTTTCTGAACAACAACACCAACTAGTTTCATGTATTTTCGAACAAAAATAAATTAAAACTTATGTCAGAAAGTTGCCCTTTTGGATTTGAGAACACCCTTAAGTAAATTAAGGATGGAGACAACCAATGTAAATAGAATACAAGTATTTTTTTTTTTTTTTAAGTATTTCACAATTTTTTTTTCTTTTTTCCTCAGGAATTTTGAAGGTTGTTTTCAAATTCAAACTAATTACTTTCTACCATATTCACGAGGTTTTTTTTATCCGCAAATGTATACGAATTTGCAAATATTCTTTTCCAGTTGTGAGAAATCGAATAGCTTTTCCCGTTTTTCGATAAATAGAAAAGTCTTCTCCTAAAATGGCAATAAGAATTGCACAATCTGTCAATTTGTAAGGCACTACAGTCATGAAAAGTTCGTCATAGTCGACTAATTTATTGTAATTGAAGGTGTGTCAATTTTTTAGAAAAATGGAAAACGCAGTGCCATTGTTTGGCGAAAGAGATCGGCATTTTTGGGAAAGCACAATACCAAAAAAAAAAAAAAAAAAAAAGAAAGAGACCACCTTTAATACATTGTTAAATGGCATATGTTCATAGTTTTTTTTTTTATATTTTGGACAATATATAGGAGATATGTTCTAAATTTGAATATTCATAAAAATATCCATTTTAGTTGAAGGATGCTAAATTTATAAAGTTTTAAAAATAAACGCTAAAATTTCGTTATCAAAATCCCGAAGTTCGAGGAATATTAAAAAATGTTACTGATTATTAATGCGATTATGAATTCTGTTTTTGTAAGATCACTTAGTGATCCTGTTTCTTTTAATATATGTTTGTTTAATACAAATTATAGGGATGGAGACAATTAAATAGAGATATTAAATTTTTGAGTGCTTTTAAAATATATGCTATATATAAAAATGTAAAAAATAATTGTTTTAAAAAATGTTTGGGGTTAACATTTATATTTTGTATTTTTCGGCCCAAATAGATTCACAGACACACAAAAGTTAACATAGATGGTTGTTAAATTCAAAAGGTTTAGAAAATTAACGATAAACCATACGCCCCCCCCCCCCCCCTTCCCGCAAGCGAAGAAATGCTAGAAAAATTTTATTGATTAAAAATTTGCATAAGAGCATGGATAGTTTTTTATTCCTTTAAAAATGTATTGTAAAATAGTACTGAAATGTGTAATTTCAGTTATTCTATTCGATGAGTTGAGTGATTTGATTTACCATATTTTTATAAAAAGTCTAATGAGAAAGTCAATATAATCTAAATAAATATCTATTGTTGTCTATATTGGAAATAAATATCTATTGTTAGATTCTAAATCAATTTAAAATCAATATTAAATGTGTTTATGAATAGAGAAATTTCCCTTAGAGCAACTTTTATTATAATATGCACAAAAACAGAAATAAACCCACAATTTGCAATATTTTGATTCGTTCTAAAATATGAGGAAAATTATTTTTTTTTACTCTGTTCCATTTCGCAAGAACGCGCATTAAAATAATAATAATAATAATAAAAGTAACCAAAGCGCGAAAATGCGCCAAGCGTGGAAGATGAGCTTTGCATGATTTTTTCTTCCAAGGGACACTTTTCTTCCACAGAGCATGCGCACTTGCGCTCATGACATTTCTCTTACAAGTTGGAGTTTCTCTAGTTCCGACCGGTTCTAAAAAGGGAAGTAATTTTTTTTTTTTAAATGCCATTCAAGTTCTGTTTGATTTAATAACATTTTAAATCTAATTTAATTCATTTTGTTTTCAGATGGTTATACCAGAGAGAACGATCAAGTTTCAGTCAAGATACTTTGAAGAATACTCAGTAGAATTTAAGAAAATCTTTCTGAAGTATTTGTATGAAAGTTTCTTTTGCAACACTTACAAAGTTATGACCTGTAGGTTATGCCTGATTAAATTTGTTAATTATTTTTATTCTTGATATTTAGTAATTCAAATAAAAAGTTCTCAAAAAGGAAAAGCAACAATTATCCTAATCGCAATTTTACTTTATTTTTGAAATATTTGACAACGTAACAACAGCTTAAAGGGAATCAAAAGTTACGATACTTCTAATATCAGATTTATTGATGTGGAGCAGAAGATATTAATTTATACACTTACAAATTCTCCTAAGCGTGCTTCTATTACTTGGAAAGCCAGAGCTGGAATAAATGCGGTAATCAAAGAAATTCGGAAGAGCGAGTTGCTAGCAGCTATACGACCGGAAGCTATCCTGATTTTGGTACCAAAAGGGTGCTCTTGCTCTTAATGTCGAGGGCAAGACAAATCACTCTGTTAAAAGTAGTCAAGCGTTTTAAATCGTTCGCTGATTTAGTAAGTGAAGCAGCAAGAAATCTATAGCTCAGCATGTATCAAGTGGCATTTCTCATCATTCGAAATTTCAAATGATCGGATGTCGTCTGATGTCTTCCCTAGAACGAAGGTAAACCAGATAGCTTTGAGCCTTTTGGAGGCTTATTTACCTCATTGCAAATATTAAGCAGCTACAGCCTATAAAATATGCCCCTCTATATAAGGTTTTGGCGTGGTTTTTGTTTTTGCGTGGAAAAACTGTGCTTAAAAGTTTAAAATGTTTCACCAAATGTTTCACACAAAGCGACGACCAGCAGAGTCAGTTTCGAAAGACTAGATTCGCTTGCCCTGGGCCAAATTACAGCCGACCAATACTCATCCCTTATACAACGGTACAAAGCTGCATTGCCACTGACTGAACTTGAAAGATTTCACAATGCCATATGCATTTCTTCCCCACAAACAAGCAAGCTCAGAAACACAATCAAGAAGTACTTCATAAATCAAAATGGCAAGTGGCAGGAATGTTAGCAAATAACAATCAAATTTTAATATGGAAAGAATACGATCATACATTTGGACTTCATTCTGAATTTTTCTTAGCAGTTGGATGCAGTTATATATTATGAACCAATCTGTGGAGAGAGGGAGGATTGGTAAAAGGTTCACTTGGTACAGTAAAGGATATTGTTTACGTCCCAGCACTTCGACCTCCAGGCTTCATTAATAGGCCATTTCTAACTAAAAGACTTTTCGCAGTCACACTTATATCTAAATCGTGTAAAGAAAAAAATGACTCATGCTCATGAACTAAGTTGCCTTTAACAGTTGCATACACTGTCATCATATTCAAATCAAAGTATTTAATTATCAAATTTCTGTGAACATTGGTCCAAAAGGAGTTGTCACTTGGAGCAACTTAAGTCATTGTTAGTAGAGATCGTCGCCTTTCACAATTGATACACAAGATCAAATTAAAAGAACGGGGGTGCCTGCTGATAGATTAGTATTTGCTCATTACTCGAGAAAGATTCAACAGCTGTTATAGCAAACACTTTTATACTATTAAATAGTAGGCATAAAAATACAATATTTATTTTTAAATATTATCTTTTAAGTTTATACGACTCAATCCTTCTACATTTCGACCTGACGGATACTAGCTATTTATGCCGTACATTTTACAGCATTGATAAACACCACAAAATGAATAAGGAAGCGAAAGTTAAATATATTATTTCGAAAAACATTTGAGCCAGGATTAAAATTTTGCGGCTTCTTCAATATCTCTACGATATGTTGCAAAGTTTTGTATGCTCAACACAGTCTCCAGCTTCTCCTTGTCGGTCCTCTGCCTTGAATCATCCTTCAATTCTCGCAGATTTCAAATCATTCTCAATATTGCCCTACTTCCTGGTAGGGGAACTATCTAAATCCTCTTTCTCAACACTTCAGAAGATTCAGCAATGTAATTTAAAGTTGGTTCTTTAACACTAGAACGCCCGGAAATTTTACTCAAGTTTCATAATAATATTATACACCAGAATTTTCATTTAAGACTGGTTGACTGATTTATTTAACGTAAATCTGCGTTTTTAAAATTTAACTTATTTTGAGAAAATTTCTGGTTCCAGTTGGCATTTAATCATACGGTCGGAGTCGAATCGACTCCTTCCGGGCATTCTAGTGTTAATAAATTTTGAAATTTTATCAATACAATAATTCGTACGCTTTAATTTGAATATTGACCTTTCAGGGAGCGCTCTGTAGTAAATTTTATAACCAACGTTATTTTCTTTCTAAACTTTCCGCAGCGTTTTATTATTTTATTTTATTTAGTTTTAACCTTTTGCACTATACACAAAAATTTCAAATCACCTACCAAAAACTCCGCACCATTCTTACATATTTGAATAAATATTCGAGGAAATCCCTAAAAGTATGTTTATTTGTTGTATGTTCATTTGTTGTTTAGCGTATGAGTGTCAGTGGATTTGTAGTTAAACTTAGTATGTCACCGTATAGGTGTCATTGGAGTGCAAAAGGTTAAAATAGTTAAGAGACCTTTGTCTAAAATTGTAATTTTACAGGAATACAGATCAAAAGTTTCCGAATGGGTTGTTGTGGATTTCTACAGCAAAAGCGGCCGTTTTTATCCTTAAATATCTAAAATAAGGGTAATTTATTAATTAGGCATGTATTTAGAAATAAAAAAATAAATTTCATAATCTTTGAATAAAAACTTTACATCCTTTTCTCAGAAAGTTCATTTTTGAATTGTTATTCTTCTCGAAAACAGACTATATGATTATCGTAGATGTTCATCATAAGGATTGGGATTAAAAAATGTTGAAAAAAAAAAAAAAAAAAAAACAGAGAAACTTCTTTTGCATCCAAGGAAAAGATTTACTGCGTGTTTGTGTTCTTCTGGTATTTTTCGCTGCTAATAAAAGTTGCTACCAACCAATCATGTTTAGTGTTATTAAAAGTGATACAACAACTCCTATTCCCGAACCTTTTTTTTTTTTTTTTTCCTTTAATAAAGTGAAAATAAAGTTAAACTACAATGAAACAAATAAATAAGAACATTTAATAAATATAAGTTAAATATGTACAAACGTATAAAAAACTTTTTTATTCTTCTTTTGGCTTTTCCACTTTTGGTGCAAGTTTCCGACATTTTACCAAGATTAATAATGTTACAGCAGTCAAAATCTCCAGCATGAAGAAGACAGTCGACCAGCCGTAAAACTTAGCAATGTAGCTGCAAGGTAATCCAGATAATGTAGCTCCAACTAAGGAAAAATATTAGGAAATTATATTGTTATTTAAAAAGGCTCAATCTGTTACAATAAATAGCTTAAATAATTCATTCTATTTCGATAATCAGTTTGCTATCAATATTTATGCGTAATAACAAAACTAGCTCCGATAACTAAGAATTAAATTTATCAATCTAATATTAAAAATCTAAAATGAATTTTTCGTCCTTTTAGCGAGATAAATGACTTAAAAAATAGTCTTATGAATGACTACAGTTTTAGAATACAATTAGACAACAATTATTCGGAAAGTGGTATATAAATTTGTATTTATAAATATCCCGATAGTTTAAAATGTACAGTGTTTCCTACAATTGCTTGTGTAAGTTTGAACTCGTGTAAAGTTTATACAAAACTTGAAGTTATTCTTTATACAGTGATATGAACCTTTTTTACTGCCTTCGTCAGAGAATTTTTTAAATTTTGACTTTCAATGTGTTCAGTTTCGGTGGCGCGGCATACATAGTTGTAAAATTCTTTTCATACTCGTGCCAACATGTCACGATGTATATATTACAAATGCGATTACTGCACGTAGTTTTGGTAAATTACTTGATAAATGCAACATAAACACAGGGTCTTTGACATGACACCATAAGTTTTTTATTATTATTTCCTTCAGTAGG
This sequence comes from Maratus speciosus, assembly GCA_963932465.1. NCBI lineage: Eukaryota > Metazoa > Arthropoda > Arachnida > Araneae > Salticidae > Maratus > Maratus speciosus. The sequence continues at coordinate 95,720,829 of OZ010791.1, forward strand.
GTAAACCAGAAACAATGTTTCAAATCATTTATACATGGAAGAGTGGATCGACATAAACTACAAGGTTGATAAATGTGTTTGCAGACGAATTTTTACAGTGTTATAACTAAGGATCGACCGAAACAGGTTTTTAAGACCGAAACCGAATTTCGGTAATCTTTCTATTTTCGACCGTAAACGAAAATGGTCCAACAAAATTTTTAAGTAATTAATACATACATAAATATTCATAATTATTAATTAATTATACGTGTAATTACACGTGTGGACCAAGTTGGCTCTGTGCCCCTGACAAAAGCTTTATTTTCATATAAAATAAAATATAATTCATGAAAGACACAGAATAGTATTCTAATTATACAAATTTCATCTAATTAAAAAATGTTTTAGGTATACATACCTCGATTTATGTTTTACTGTGATTTTTGTAAATGATCATCTGTTATACCAGAGCTTTCTCAAAGAGTATTAGAAATTTTTTTAAACCGCAGATTACTATCAAGTCTGCAGCTTTTAACGAGCATGCGAAAAGTGCTTTCAAAGTTGAAACCTGTATGTATTGCTTGCTTTATAATTTGCACTCACGCCTTGAGTCAGTCATGACAGATGACTGACAATGTCTGATAAACACTGAAGTTCGTAGCAGTAAGTAGTATTTCATTTGAGATGTAGCTCAAATCGATGAGTAATGTTGAAAATTTCCGAAAGAAATGACGAGATTTTTGGAATGCAAATATTTTCGATCGAGGTTCAGCCAGGCAGAGTTTTCAAGCACCATTTTCCCCGAAAATTCATTTTCGGCAAAACTCAGATTTTGGGCCGAAAACTAAGTCTAATTTTCGGTCGATCTCTAGTTATAACCTGTATTGAAAACATTCTTTCATAATAAATTACGGAAGATAAAAAAAATAATAATAATTACTGTTTCCAAATAGAGCAACGATGGCATGGGATGCTCCACTTAAGCTGGCTGGCACACATTCAGAAGATACTATTCCCAAAATGGCAATGGGACCATAATAACTGACTCCCATTAAAGCTCCAACAGTGGTAATCCAAACCTATATAAATTAAAAATGTTTAGTTTAAAACAGATTTTTCTTAACTATTATATATTGCAGTAAATAAAAAAATATTTTTTTTATGAAAGTTTAATCTATTATTAACACATTTTAGGGGATATTAAATATTCATAGACAAGATAATTATAAAGTATAAAATTTTATAGTAAACTATTAGATTTCATGCCAATTCTCAATTCTAAAATTTAAGAAAGAGAAAAATATTGGGTTGGCAACCGTGCGATTGCGAATTTTATACTATTATGTGGCCAGAGGTGTCGAACTCTTACTATCTTGATTAATATATGGGTTAATTTAAGCCAGGTTTAATAAATTTCGCACCAGTTTTTTTTTCTTTTTGGAAAGAAATTTAGTATTCCACATAGAAACCTGAAATTAAATGTTAATCAAATTTTCTAGTTCGTAACGTTAAACTGAGTTAAATTAAACCACATATTGCAGAAGATTGGTGGCAACGTGGCACCTTTGTACGGCTTTGGATGAATTTAGATTTGCCAATACGGTTTTTCCCTAACTTTCAATTTTTGATCAAACGTCACTTTTATGACACCAGTAAGACACGCTCAGTATAGGAAACAAATTCAATGATACCTTGTTTTAGAGTCCTGCATCGGGTCGGGTTGGCGCTATATTTTCCCGTTGCGGGTCGGGTCGGGTCGTGTTTAAATTTTTTTGGTTTGTGTCATGTTGGTTTTTATTGTTTCGGGTTAGTGTCGGTTTCGGGTGACTTTTTTACTCTTGCGGGTCGGGCTCGGGTTGACCCGCTTTTTTAAAAGAAAGGGGTATAGAGGAGATTAATTATTAGAGAGTCCAGGTTCGTGGATGAATGAAAAAAACTCCAACACGAGGATTTTCGAGGACTTACTTCTTTATTATGAAACTTTTTAAAAGAAGGACCATGATAGTACAGTGGACGGGAGAAGTCAGACGAGACTGCCCGACGGGGCAGCCCCGAAGGGCAGAGAGCCGAGGTCTGTCACACTCAAGATCAGAGGCAGTAGTGGTAAAAAATTCATTACAATCACTCACTCATTGGCGAGATGAATAGCAACATCTGTACTGTATTGGCGATGAATATTGGTGGCGTGGACAAAGGAATCAGAGGCATCTCGAAGTATTACATAGAATTCAACTTACGCCATGGCGAGCTATTTATGGTTACACGTGTCCTAACATTCTTGTGGTAAGGGAAAGTGGTTAGAGAAATAGGAACACGTGATTTTTAGATGCACGTTACAGATCTCTACAGCTGCAAATTAGTCAGCAATGGGCATATGGTTTGTATCCGACAAAGTACAAGGGTGAGAATTGTATACTAATGCAAGCCCAGAGGCTGGGAAAATATGCATTAGATAACGTCGGCTGCAAAGCGAAAAGAGATTCATTTGTATTTTATTCTTTTACTTTATTTCAATGGAAAATAACTGCGGTTAAGATCTTTTTCTATCGTGTGAATTTGAAAGACAGAAAAGGAACCGAGATAAATGATGTCTGCATTTGAAAAGACTTTGAAAAGTAAAAGCGAAACTTACAGTAGTGAGAGGGGGGGGAGGGGGAAGAGAATGAATAAAGACATATGAAATTAACTCTAAAATGTCAAATCTAAACTAAATATTTTATTTGAAGGGGGGGGGGGGAAGAATAATGACAATTTATAATAAACCAGTAAAGTTAAAAGTTGATTTTTTGAGGGAAAAGGAGGAATAATGAATATATAACGTTAACGCCGTTATAAGGGGGAAAATATTTTTTTCCGTTAAAAGCCTATATAAACCGCAGATCAAAGTTTCACAAAAGCAAAATGTGTGCCTGTCTGTCTTGAGTCATCCTTTCAAGAGTCTTCGAAATAAACTGCATTATATTTTTACCCTATTTTAAAAATACAATACGCAGCAAAACACTAAATGGTCCTTCCTGTCTAATGTATCAAGTGAATAATTTAATTGTGGTGAAACGCGATGCACCATGTTAGAGGGGAAATTTTTCAAAATAATAACTGCTGATAAACTAAAGGCAGATGGCCACTTGTGTAAAACAAGGTGTATCGTTATAAGTGGAACTTTTCAAAGCGCAACTAATTTTAAAGCATATTTAAAGATTAGATTTTTAGTTTTATACCATTTAGAGTTCTGCATCGGGTCGGGTCAGCGATTTTACTACAGTTGAATATTAAAGAATATATATTTGTTCATTCTTCTATGTAAAACATAAAAATGATATTAGAGAATTAGAGGTCTGCACGGGCCGGAATTTCCAGGCCTGGGAACGGTCCGCCCCGTCCCGTGTAAAGCTTAAAAGTTCGGCCCTAGTTCGACACGGCCCGTTTATAGTTTTATCGGCTTCGTCTAAATATTTATATCGAGCCGGTAGACCCGATTCATTGTAGTTATCGGCCCCGCCTGACAGGGCCGTTCAATTTTTTTGCCGGCCGGGCCCGTTTATTTTGTTTATCAGCCCGCTTCCTGGATCGGTGCAGACCTCCGTTAGAGATGCAATTGTAGATTATTTTTCATAATTGCATTAAAACATGATTTGCTTTTCTTACATTGCAGGTTCGGGTCGCCTGAAATTTTTTCGGGTTCGATTCGGGTTGCAGGTTGACTTAAAATGGAATTTGCGAATTCTGGTCGGGTGGAACCCGATCCGCGCAGGACTAAGGCTGTAAAATCAGTTCAGGTTCTCTAAAGTTACAATTAACATCCAATGGTATAGATAGCTATGTAACTTTCCTTTGTCTACCATGTAGTATCTTAAAACATTCGGAAATTACAGGCTTATTTTTATACGAAATAAAATTAAAAACCAAATCATTTGCAATAAATCACTTTTGAAATTTACCTTTGCCTTATACGAAACTAATTTTAAAGTTTTAGTAAAAAAATATTGAACGGGAACAATATATCAGTTCTTTCTTCCTTATACATTCACGACAAAAGAGCATTAAAAGTACAGTAAACTCTCTGTAAGGCGGACTCTGTGTAAGACGGAAATCTGTCCAACTCTGAAAGATTTTCAAGTCCCTGCGAATCCATAGACAGAGTCAAATTCGCCCAAGGCGGAATATTGTCTACTACGGAAAATTTTCTTGGTCGCGATCGATTTCGCCTTAGACAGAGTTTATTGTATTTTGAGAACTTACAGAGGATGATTCTTCAGAAATAGCAAACTTGAATAAATGGATTGATATGACATTAAAAAGCATGAAAATGAACGCAACAGACATTCTCTGTTCAGATTTCGGAGGAACACCCTAAAAAAAAAAAAAAGGATAATATTAAATATAATTTTTACAATTAATATAACTTAAATCAGAAGATACTCGACATAATATAAATTAATAATAAGAATACGATAGAATATGTATACCGAATAGTGCTAAATTCGCTATTTTTTTTAAAGAGGGGGGAGGGAATTTAAAATAAACTCTCAATGGGCTATTTCACTTACACGAAAACACCCGCTCGCTAAACGGTAATCCCATGGCAGATTTTTTCCTGAAGTACCTGGTTTGCATTTCCTTTTTTTTTTTTGGGGGGGGGGGGGCTATTAAATAGCCGAGATCGATCTCTACGAGGGACATTTTTATTACTTTTTCGATATCGTTTGCGGTTTTTTTTTGGGGGGGGGGGTGCGGGGGGTGGATACTTTCACCTTTAAAACTGATTCCGAAAGTGGAAAGTGTACCAATAAAAAACCCTGCAAACAAAATCGAAAAAGTAAAATGATCGACCTCAACTATCCAATACAACAACAACAAAAGAAAAAATCATTTAAAAATATGGAAATGCAAATGAGACATTAAAAAACAGTCTCCCATAGGATTAACGTTAGCGAGCGGTTGTTTTCGCGTGAGTGAAGTAGCGCCTTAACTCTAAATTATAAATGTATATATACTAAAGTGGAAAAATAGTTACGGTTTATTCTAATGAATAACGACCAAGCAAATAGAAATAATTAAAGTAGAAATTCGAAAGCATGAAACATCTAACCAACGGCAATAAAGACAAAAAAACGAAAGTTCTAGTACATGTAATAAACTTTATTCTTTATGTGTACAAAATGATATTACATTCTTTGATTTTTACATAAAATTTATATTGAAAATTTCCATATTTTTATTAAATCCAACATTGATCAAAGACTGGCATGCGCCTTTACGTCCACGGCTTATGACAGACATATGCAGGTCTGATATGGTTTGTACTAATGGATCTCGTGCGTGTTCCATAGAAGCAAACATTACATATACAGGGTGTTCATAATTAACCCTTAAATGCCTGATTTTTCAAAAATCATTGTAATAATGTTTTTCGGCTTTCATTTTTTAAATAAATCATGGGAAAAATACTTTAAAAAAATCATTTTGTTTTAAGTATGGTTTACGGCTAAAAAACAGTTTGTTACTAATCGGCAATACTGGTCTTTAATTGAAAAAAATTTTCTTGATAAAATTCTATAATATTAAACACACAAGAATTTTATGAACTATAATAAGAAATTTTACTTGCTCACTGCGGAACAAAACAGAGTGTTTCGCAAGCTTCCAAACAAAACAAAAAGAACAAGTAGCAAAAATTGAAAAATAAATCTATCTTCATTCTTAAACAGTACAAGTGTTGCCATCTACACGTTGAAAATCGATTTAATAATATTTTCAGAATGTATTTTATTGACAACATTAGTCATTATAGCTTCAATATTATTCTAATAGTAATTTAGGGCCTAAATTGGGTATGTTGCCGAAAAGCAACACCCGGCATTTAAGGATTAAACAAACTTATTTTAAAGATGCCTACAGCCGAAACTATTGTTCAGAATGTTGTGGAATTTTGTGGCTACATAAAGGCATTGGAATTTGAGCGAACAAAAAAAAGTTTCAAAATTTCGCCGAAAGAGGACGTTTAGCTGATTACACATTTAGCATACATTTAATATTGTTTACAAATTATATTACAACCAAACATGACGGTCATCATTTTCAGATAGTATCTGGAATCGGAAGCTGACCGGTGTGTGTTCCGGGAAATGCTAGTAACATGTCGTGAAATACTGTCTATAGGATCTGGTTAAGTTAATAAACAAAATTTCTAAACTATCATAAATGTATGCTAAATGTATAATTCATAAAAAATGCCCTCTGGTGGCAAAATTGCTTTTTCCTTAAACAAATTCCCATTCCTATATTACGTCTTTCACAAAATTTCACAACTTTATGAACAATAATTTCGTCTGTAGGGAACTTTAAAGTAGTGTCGTTTAATTATGGACACCCTGTATATGAAATCTTTTCAAGCCTACTCTGGGGAAATTTTTTCTTCATTATACTAGTTAAAAATCTTTTTCAAACTAGACCGTCTATAGATGATAAATTCTGGAAATGTGCTTTCAGTAGTTTTAAGAGTGATTTAGTTTGAATTGAATTTTAGCTAAGTAGCGGCGTGTAATAAAGGTACTAGGTAAACTACAAGGCTGAACAAAAGTATTTAAGAATGTTTCCATCTATTAGTTTAAATTGCTGAAAGAGAAATTTCAACCAGTTATGTGTTTGTTTTCTTGCTAAACTAAATTTTCCCATTGCCATTATATAGTATATATATCAGACTACAGATCAAATAAAGAGCTGTTCAAAAGAAGTGGAATACATATTTGGCTATGGAAGGTAACTGCTGAAATCAGATTTTCAAATGGTTTTATTTGTTTTCTAAAATGTTTACTTAATTATCTTATTTCCCTAAATAACGAAGTTTTGTTAAAGATTTCAGGAAGTATTGGGAAGTGTTTCATAATCTATGCTTAACGCACGATTTTTCTTTCTTGTTTAACCTTAATATGTTCCAATTTCAGGGCGATTGGTGTATTTTCACGAAACACGTGTCATATGCATGGAGGTTGTAAAAGTTTCATTACAAAATTATTTATCAGCTTACATTTGTGAATATTTTCTTTTCACTATTAGAAATCTTTGACGATGCAAACTAGTATTTTCAAAAATGTTAAATCATGTTTAGGGGATGTGCATATATAACGTTATTCCTTTAGGGTAGGGGTGCACAACCTTTTTAAGAGAAGGGCCACTTACAAAAATGTCTGGGTTGCCGAGGGCTACATCAGTAACACTAAAAAATCTATTTCGAAGAGGTAATCCGATGCCTGTAATCGGATAAACACATGGTTTCAGAAAGGGCGGGGAGTTTTACCCCTCTAGGTCCCCTACCCAGTCAACATATCTCATTTAGTTGGCAAGAATATACTAACAGTTTACATTTGTATATGTAACAGAGATATAGCAAGGATTATTTTCAGGTAGTGATAATATTCCTTGACTTTGTTCGGGGGACTACAAATTTTGCTTAATTAAAAGTGCTAAAACACAAATATAGGCATGAAAGTGGCTAGTGTCGACAAAAAATGAGAACTTTATGAACGAAGGGGGGAGGAGGAGCCGATCAACGAAATTTTCAATTTTTTCCTGCCTTATAGCACAAAATTCGAAAAATTTCCGAAGCCGATCAACCAGATTTGCGATTTTTCCGCTCCTGATCGACTAAATTTGCGATTTTTCCGGACCCGATCGACGGAACTCGCGATTTTCCGCTCCCGATCAATGAAATTTGCTATTTTTCCGCGCCTGATCAACGTAACTGGTGATTTTTCCACGCCCTATCAATGATATTCGCTATTAACTGACTGACAAAATTTGTAATTCTCCCGTCGTTAATTCTTGACCGTCAACGCGATCTTTGCGAGCCCAATTGACAAAACACGCGATTTTCCCGTGCCGATAGACAAAAATTACGATTTCCCACGCCTGATCGACAAAGTTCGCAATTTTTTCGCACCCGATCAACGAAATTCACGATTTTTCCAAGCCCTATCAACGATATTCGCTATTAACTGACTCTGACGAAATTTGAAATTTTTCTCGATCAACGAGATTTGTCCACGCCTGATCACGAAATTCACAATTTTTCCTCCACCCGATCAACGAAATTCGCGATTCTTAACTGACTGACAAAATTTACAATTTGACGAAATTCGAGATTTTTCTTTTCGATAAACTGACGATACTCACGACTTTTCCGCAGCCTATCATCAAAATTTGCAAATTTTTCGCGCATTATCGACAAAATTCACGATTTTTCCGTGTTCGATCAACGAAATTTGCGATTTTCCCGCCCCAGATCGACAAAACTTTCGATTTTCTGTGCCAAGTAGGCGAAATTTCAGTTTTTTTCCGCGTTTCATCGACAAAATTTGTGATTTTCTCTTACCTGATTGGTGAAATTTGACTTTTTTTTCACGCCCGATCTACGAAATTTGCGTTTTTTTCACGCCCGATCGACGAAATTTGCGTTTTTTTCACGCCCGATCGACGAAATTTGCGTTTTTTTCACGCCCGATCGACGAAATTTGCGTTTTTTTCACGCCCGATCGACGAAATTTGCGTTTTTTTCACGCCCGATCGACGAAATTTGCGTTTTTTTCACGCCCGATCGACGAAATTTGCGTTTTTTTCACGCCCGATCGACGAAATTTGCGTTTTTTTCACGCCCGATCGACGAAATTTGCGTTTTTTTCACGCCCGATCGACGAAATTTGCGTTTTTTTCACGCCCGATCGACGAAATTTGCGTTTTTTTCACGCCCGATCGACGAAATTTGCGTTTTTTTCACGCCCGATCGACGAAATTTGCGTTTTTTTCACGCCCGATCGACGAAATTTGCGTTTTTTTCACGCCCGATCGACGAAATTTGCGTTTTTTTCACGCCCGATCGACGAAATTTGCGTTTTTTTCACGCCCGATCGACGAAATTTGCGTTTTTTTCACGCCCGATCGACGAAATTTGCGTTTTTTGAGTGCCCGATCAACGACATTTGCGATTTTTCCGAGCCTGGCCGACAAAATTTTGTGATTTTTCCGTACCTGAGCGACGAAATTCGCGATTTTTACGCGCCCGATCAATTTGCAATTCTTAACTGAATGACAAATTTGCAATTTTTTCACGCTGGAAATTGATGAAATTCGCAATTTTTTCTCGCGATAAACTGACCAAACTCACGATTCTTCCGCAGCCGATCATCAATATTTGTAATTTTTTCGCGCATCATTGGCATAATTCGCAACTTTTCTGTGCCCAATCAACGAAATTCAAGATTTTTCTTCGCCCGATTGACCAAATCACGATTTTTCGTTCCTGATCGACTCAATTTGCAATTTTTCCGCGCCTGATCGACGAAATTCGTGATTTTTCCTTTCCCGATCAACGAAATTCAAAAATTTTCCGTGCCCGATCAAAGAAACATGTGATTTTTCCGTGCTTCATCGACAAAAACCGTGATTTTTCAATGAAATTTTCTATTTTCCCTCGCTTGATTTACAAAATTCGCGCTTATTCCGTGCTCGATCAACAAAAGTCGCGATTTTTCCGTGCCCGAATGAAGAAATTTACTATTTTTTCTTGCCTGATGGGCGAAATTTGCGATTTTCCAGTGCCCGTTCAATGAAATTCGAAATATTTTGCGACTAGCGACTGAAGAATGGGAATTTCCTATGTCGATATCTATGGTATCGGCCGGCCGATAAACAAAATTTGCGATTTTTAACTGATAAATTTGCAATTTTTTCCCGCGAAAAAACAATTCACCATTTTTTCCTGCGACCTATGGGGAAAAATTGCGATTTTTTCCAGTTATAAATTTACGAAGTTCGCGGGCCACAAGTTAACCCATCGCGGGCCACCGGTTGTGCATCCCTACTTTAGGAGGAAGATGGTGTCTGGCACTTGATATCGTAAGATATCTTTTGGGGGAGGGGAGGCTGTGTCTTGATATCGTTATACTTTTTGATCCAATCAAATTTTTCCTTTTTCATTACATCAAAATATATTTTACCTTTTAAAAAAAAATTCTTATATGTTTATGAAAATACAAAATTATTGAAGCCATTAAAAGTTTATAAAATCATTCGATTCCAAAATTATGGAATACTCCAGCGTTCTGCATTCCTGTTCTTATATCATATGCGCATATAATTCGCTATTGGAGAAACCAGGAGCAAAAGAGAGAAATGACACTTGCGTCTACCGGTAAAGAAAAAGAATATTGTCACCGTTTCGTTGATAAGAAGTTCTGATTTTACCTTCCCGGGGCAGTGGAAGTGAAAGGAGACAATATTATTACTGTTGAATGCATTATTTAATAGTGCGATATTATTAAATACTTTTAAGTACTTTAAAGTACACTTTTAATTTTTTTTTAAATCTTTTTATTTTTACATCTTTAGAAAGGCTCTATTCTGAATAAATTGATACTAATCTCCTGTGTGATAATTATTTACTGAGGTATAAGGAAAAATGTAGACATCACTCCATTTCCCATTTAAATGCCCTGCGACAACTGTCACTGCGGCTTGTTTACATTTTGTTTTCGCGCTTTCTCATTATCGCAACATTGAAAAAAAGCTAAAATGAGTATTTTTTTTAGTTAAATACCTTAAATAATAATAATAAAAAGCTTTAAAATATTAACTTCAACTTCCACTTTCGCGAAATTGGTTTACTTTCTTGGTTTTGCTAGGAAACGTGATCGCAAATTGTCTTAGCTGTTTTGTTTCAAATTAAACTCTTAATAGCTAAACTGTTTTTTTCCTAGAGCAATAGTTTCCTGATTTTATAATAGTATTCTACTTCTTAGTATTTATTAGCATTTATAATGAATGATAATTCGAAATGCGCTTCAGATGAGCATCGAAGAATGAGCCAGTTTAATGGGAATCTCTATACAAAATGCGACGATATACATATATCCTGAGGTGCTATCTTACAAAAAACTAAAAAGTAGGGAATTTGATAATGGTTTCATTTTAAATGAAAGTTTAGGATAAATATTTATTGATATTAATATAATTTTTTAGTGAACTATCAGGTTTTTTAGGCCGCAAAGTATGCGAATCAAATATCGGAATACGAGAATCCCTAAAAAATTGCCTATATTTTACATTAAAAAATTTAGTTTTATAAAAAGCGCATATTTCATTCTCTTTGCAGTCAATTCGAAACAAAATTTTAAATTATGTTTAAAATTAATTTTTTCAATAGTAAATGCTACATTTCTGCAAAATACATTTTTTTTTACGCATGTTCCTATATTCTGCAGCATTTTGCAAACAATTTTATATTTATCATTTTAAACTGGCATCTAATTTTACTTTTAATACAGAATAGTCATATAATTAGCAGTTTGGTTTCTTTTATTATATATTTTATATTTATAAAATACAATTTAATCTTTAAACGGCTTTTTCTCAAAATGGCATTTTTTTTTACTCTTGCGCGCATGATATCGCCAAACGCCAAAACTATTTGAAGTATAGCTTTAAAATTTTTACCCTACATAAATATTTATATTATCATGAACATGAACTAGAATTATAAAGCTATGTTCAGTATGAGAAAAATTATACGATTGAATGCATGTAAATATTCGTAGTTTTTCTAATTTTTCTAATTAAAAGTTAATTACTAATTATCTAATTAACCGATTACAAATATCCTAGTTCAAATTACAGACTATAGTGTTATCTTTAATTTAAGGTAAAGTTTAGGCAAATATCATGAAATTAGCAAGAGATGTCGTGCGCGCAGTGAAATGTTTTCCTCTGTAAAAATTTTAAATAGCCCTTTGAAATTAACCCCTTGATTTTTTTTAAATAATACATCAACATTTTTTTTAAACATAGTTCAATAACACCTAAATATACTCTAAAATTTGAGCTTGTAAAATGGTTATAGTTTTTATAAAAAAAATTGCTAAACTCATGACAAATTTCGCATATTTTATGACTTTTAAAGGTGTACTGTCCCCTTAAATAGTAACTATCTCTTTCGGATGTTATTAGATATAAATTTATTTCATGTATGGTATTGATATTTTATAGGCTTCTCCATTTGAATTCATAAAGTACGAGACTAATAAATGTATAACCATATCTGTATATCACTGCAAACGTATAAAAAGAAAAAAATGTAAAAATAAAAATATTTTTTAGACATTGATAACAATATTATCGGGGGTAGGGGGGGGTCGACGAATGATAACGTATGATATCGTAAGGGGGAGAGGGGATCCGAAATTAGAAAAAAGTTGCTAACATTATATATGTACAGCCCCTTATGTAATACTTCAAAAGGTTTGTTGTTTTCCACCTATAAGAAAAATACGTAAAATCTAACGGAAAGGTTTTGGATACCGTGCCATCAATTTTTAACAGAGAAAACAGAATTTTAAAAACATCGCATAATGAGTAATCTTATTACAAAATTACCCTATAAGTTAACAGGTTTTATTATAGGTCATGAATTTTCTTAAATTAGTCAAGTATTAAAGAAATATGTAAAAGTATAATAAAATTAAATCATCATCAGGAACATATATTACTTTAAACAAGTACTTTTCAAAACAGGTGCATCTATCTAATCTTAGCATTAATTGTGCATATACATTAAAGAAAATATCTTTAATTACTGAGATGTTTATTTTTATTCATTCTTTTAATTTATTTATTATTTCTTTTATTGGTTAACTGATAAACCAAACCGTTTTCAGATATTATTCAAAATTTTCAATTACAGTAAGTAAACAATACTAAAAATTGAATATGCAAAAAGTGTCAGTTCAAAAAGTCCCCCCCCCCCCCCTTCCAAAAGAAACATTTTCAATGTCAAGATCTTTTAAAAAATCAGTAAATACAAAACACGTGAATTTTTTTTTTAAAAAACTTCTGCAGTCCATTAAACATTACCATTTATCAATTTCCTCATAGATATTCTAATGCAGAAACAGAAAGTTCTTTAAATATTTCAGCACTTCAAAAGAGTTATATTATTAAGAGTTAATATTATTGTATTGATATATTACTAACTTTTGATAATAGGTGGCAGCACCACAGGTTGCAACTATCAATTTTTTTTATATTTCATATCAAATCACGATCCCACATTTTTTTAAAGAATGGTGTTTATTGTATTGCAAATTCTAATCAAGGACAATGTAATAATCAAATGAAGGTTTTATTCAAGCATTTAGGAGCGTTACGCTTACTCAAACTATTGTTAAAATATTCAATAGGGAAATTAGTAATTAAATGGTCTTTGATGCTTCAATACTTATATTCCCGCAGTGATGCAACTGCACTCGTAAATAATCAAATTAGGATGGAGGGGGTTATGCAAAGGTACAGAGAGCTTTTACTTGTGAAACAGAGTGTATATGGATATTTTTTTTTTTTTTAATCCAGAAGGGTATACAGCGTATATCAGCATATCTCCACTATAGCCCTGCTCTAGACATATAAAAAATAAAAACATTATGACTAAGTTACTAAGTACTGTGTAATTTTTAGTTAATGGTGTTCACATTTTTTCCCCCGCTCAACAACTCAAATATTTCCTAAACACATTTTCATACATGTAAATGAATGAAATTTTCAGGCCATATTTTTCAAATATTAAAGAATATAACAACAAATTTTATTAAAAATGTGGACCATTTTGAGCCCTAATCGACAACTCTACAATCAGGATTTCTCTGTGTAATTCCTAAAATTAATTTAAGTCTCAAAATTTTATGAAATTTCTGAAAGATTCTTTGCTTGAACAGTAGAATGGGAAACGCTGTTCGAATTTTCGGTATTTGAATAACAATACCTGCACATTTTATACATTTAAGGATAGACATTAACACATTGCGAATGTGTAAACTCAGTATGCGAAAAGAAAGCACGATACTTTACATTATTTACTCCATACAATTTTCAAATAGTTTCGATTCTTACATTTCAGGATAATTTCACCGAATACTTAATTATTTTTAACCGCTGTTACCGGCCTCGCAAACCGGTGCTCCCCCCCCCCCCCCCCAATTTTCAGAGTAACTTTTAATTTTCAGTTTAATTATAGATAAATGTTTTTCGTTTGGAGCTATAGCACCATCACTACAAACTTCCGAATAGATGAATTTTAATCAGTGTTCGAAATGTACCGGAGCAAACGGGAACGATGTTCCGGTTTAAGAAATTGTGCCAGATATTGTTCCGGTTCGTGGATGTATGGAAAATATTGTTCCGGTTCGCGGAATTATTAAAAAAATATTACAGTTTCATACATATAGATCTTACTATGCTCTTTAACTTTTTTTTCTAATTATTTAGAATCTTGAATGCATTTTTTAAAATTGGTTTTTCTACGGTTAAATATAAATTTGCTATACAGTAAAGTCCCGATTATCCGAGTTAATGTGGACCAAGCTTACCTCGGATAAGCAAAAAACTCGTATAAACCGGATTTACACAAATCCGTCACCAACTAAGGGGATGAAATATAAATTTTTACTTAATTCATTAATTTTTATGGTACTAGTAACATTTCTCAGATGTACATTTCCGTTACTTTTAAGAAATACGGGAAATGAAATTGTTTATTTGAAAAAGACCATTATAGTTTTTTGTTAAATTTCAATTTTGTTGCAATTTTTTTTTTTTTTTTTTTTTTTTTTTTTTTTTTTTTTTAAGCTGCAGTATTACGCCACTGCATAGCTACCAATTTCTAAGATTTTTTCTCTACCTCTAAAACTTACCAGTCAATTTTGCCCGATTCAATCATCGAAATCTAACAATCGTCAACGATTAAACATGGCAAAAATTTGCATTCAATTTTAGAGTTAACAAAACTGTACAAATTGGCAGCTATATGATTCTATTAGTGTCAGGAAAATTGCAGGTGTAAGCCCCTTCTTTCTGCTCAAAGTATAATTTTTTTTTTTTTTTCAATTGAACTCATACCTTTGGAATGGATCATTTTCTTCTGATGGATTCCATTGTTATGAAACAGCCATTATAAATGAAGTGTTGGGTGAAGATGAAAGAACAGCCGTAGAAAGTTAGAACTCTGGTCAGAATGGTAAAAAAAAAATGACCATAACTTTTTTAGCCATCAGTTCATCAGAAGAAAATAACTGTTAAGCGAGACTAGGATAATCGGGACTTTACTGTATTTTCAAAAAAACTATTCGACAATTTTGAAATAGCGTTTAGGTTCGTGGATTTTTCCATTTCGATCCCTGATTTTAATATTCCTGTACATAAAGATTAGTACAGAAATTATATCCCAGGAGTTAATTGAATCTTGTTTTCATCTCTCAATCAAGTGGTCTCAAAGTTCGCTCACAGTAGTTATGTAACGATTTCTGTCACAGCAATTAAAGTTATCTGATGCGACAGAAATTGCCACCTAACTACTGTGAAGCGGTCCTCGAGACCCTCCATCGAAAGATTAATAAAAGGCGCGATTAATTCATAGGATGGTGTTTTTGTACAGGACTGTTATAATTAAAATTTACTTATTCAAAAAGTCTCTGGTGACAGTATTTAAGTCCCAGACGAAACCAAATTTCGGTAGTGTTTGCAGTTAAACTGAAAATTACAACTATAAAAATTAAAAAAAACAGCGGTCTGCGAGACCGGTAACATCAGTTAAAGGTTAAGTATTCAATAGCTCGCACTCTGAAAAATTCGGATTTCTCAATTATTCAAGGCTCAAACCTGTTGTCTCAACCAAAGCATGTTATCAGTCGGATCTCAAATCCCCCTTTACAGTTTTAAACCTACCGCCATGAATACATTTTTTTTTTCAACATTCTAAACATAAAATTTAAAAATTTTTAAATTTCTTTTTCCTGCATACTGTTCTTAAATGATGTTTCGTTGCTATATAATTGATAAAATTATTTCTAAAATTTACACTTAATTTTAAAATCTTATTCACAGATATTGAGCTTCGTTAAAATTTTAGATTTAAATTATAAATTAAACATTTTAGAAATATTTTGTTAATTAGACAGCAAAAGATCTTAAATGCTACTCTGAATTTCAGGTGAGGATTAAAGATGTTTGTTTTTAGATGAAAGTTGAAAAATACGAATTTATTGCACGACCATCGGGTTAACGTTCGAGATCTACTGTATTCGGATAATTTTGACCGATTCATATAAAAAAACTCCGAGATTGCACAACCTTAGTTTTAAGTAGATGAGGGGTAGGAGCGATGGAAAAAGATGCTGAGCTTCGAATACAGTAGTGGTTCAGGGCCCCAAAAGAATGATGTGCCCTGGGCCGTTAGGTACCTTAACTGAGCCAAGTTCAAGATGCGATACATTTATCAAAAAACTGTCCTTTTCAAACTCGAATCACTTCAATAGTCATGCTTGGAAGTTTCATGTTTTGCGCATGTAAATAACTCCCGAATGAGTAAAAGCTTTGCGTTGTTGAGCGAAGATTTTATTTTGGGGGAACAGCTTAAGGGTAGGGGGATGTTTTGTCGCTAGAAGGCTAGAGAAAAGGTGTTTTTTAGCTTATTTTTTCTGGAATAGGAATGAAGATTTCAGCCCCGTGTCTTTTGCTTGTTATTTATTATTACTTGAACACACCAAAAATGTAATAAAAAATTTATGCGGCTCGAGGTGCGTCCCTAGTGTGCGAGCCTTGCACTTCCAATCCGGCAGGATCCCATAGATCGCAAGAGTCGTTCTGGAATTTACAGCGCTTTGAGGTCAAAAAGTTTAAAATCAACACAGTGGAAGCTATTTGAAAAAAATATCTAACTTCTGACCGCTTTTTTTCGGACTTTGGCGTGCTTCTAAAAAGGTTTATTTTTTAAATGGCTGAAGGTGGTACAAGCTCCAATAAATTATATTACCTTTAATTTAAAAAAAAAATAGCAAGACTGGTTTAATAGTTTGTGTTCTTATCCCGCCAGTTTAAAAAACGAAAAATCATTTTGCGTGAAATGAGTATAGTACTCCAAAACATTGTAAGCTACGGACGCGTTGCGCTAAATTACTACATAAATGCGAAAGGACTTCGAATTCGGCCAAATCGTTTAACAGAGATAATCTGCAGACTATAGGAAATAGAAAAAAAAATTACAGCCGAAAAAAAGCAAATCCCCCTTTAAAGGGTGGATTAATTCAGGATTTTAATCGCATATTTTCCTTGGTGATATATAAAAGAGTCCAAATATACCTGTTTTGAAGTGGCGATATTCCTTTTGATGACCCAGTCAGTCAAATATCCACCAGCAAGTCTTCCTACAAAACCACCCGTTTCCAAACTGCTTGTAAAGGCACTTGCTAGAAAAATAAAATATGCGAATTTGCAATTTTCAGCAAATTAATATGCTTATCATTTGCACGTAATTACGCGCAAACTAAAGCTAAAAATAAAGAATGATATTGCCCGACAGTTTTCAATACTCAATATTAACACTTTACCGACCGGCCGTCGATTAATCGACGTTTGTTCCCCAGCGCTTACCGACCGGTCGTCGATTAATCGACTTTTGATCTTTCTGTTAGATTTGGTTAGGTTAGATTGACAAGTAGCAAGCATTTCGCATTCTTTATTCAGATAATCGGTGCTGTTTTATAAGCTTTAGCCCTTAGAAATGAATGGAAAGGATAGTCTCGGCGAGTTTTATCTCGACGACCTGTCAGATTGTCTTGACTGTCGTTCAGCAAGTAGTACTGATGACGAAAGTGATAGCAGTAGTATAGCCACTCGAAAGCGACGTCCTGTACCGCTAATATACAGTGATTCAGAAGACGAGGACATGAATAATAATGTTGAAGACAATAATGATACACGGTCAACGAACGACAAGAGTATAATTTTGGAACCTTTCGAAGGCAGCTCTGGCGTAAAAATTATGCCAAGTTCTTCCGAAAGCGTAATGGATATTGTGAATTTATTCATTGGAAGCGACCTGATTGAGCACTTCGTGAGGGAGTCTAATAGATATTATCAAATTGTGGAAAAATATAGAATTACATCAAAAACGAAAAAAATGGAAAGACGTCACGGTGACTGAAATGAAGAAATTTTTGGGCCTGATCATTCTCATGGGACAAGTAAAGAAGGACGTTCCCTACGATTATTGGTCTACAGACCCATCTATAGAAACGCCGTTCTTCTCGAAGGTTATGAGCAGGAACAGATTTTTACAAATAATGCAAAGCTGGCATTTTTGTAATAATAACGATATTTCTCCCAATTCGCATAGGCTGGTGAAGGTCCAGCCTGTCATTGATTATTTCAAGGAAAAATTTAACGTATATAAACCAGATCAACAATTGTCTCTAGATGAATGTTTAATTCCATGGAGAGGTAGACTGTCAATCAAAACATATAATCCGGCAAAAATTACAAAATATGGAATACTGGTTAGAGTGCTGTCTGAAGCTCGTACAGGATACGTATACAACTTTTGTGTGTATGCCGCTGATGGAAAAAAATTAGAAGAGACTTATCGGTCATTGGACCGTATAAGAACATGTGGCATCATATATATCAAGATAATTATTATAATAGTGTCAACATAGCTAAAACATTTTTAAAAAATAAATTGCGAGTGTGCGGGACGATTCGAAAGAACAGAGGTCTTCCTCAAATACTTCAAATGGTCAAGCTTTCATCAATCCAACATCAAGCCAACATCAATTTCTTAGAAATGGCCATATTTTATTACAAGTATGGAATAATGGCAAAAGGAATGTAAACATGATATCGACAATACATTCTGCACAAATGGCGGAATCTAGAAACAGAAGCAAGACATCAGATTGCCCCATACAGAAACCTATTTCAATAATAGATTGTAATAAATATATGAAGGGCGTAGATCGCGCAGATCAATATCTCTCCTATTACTCCATTTTTAGGAAAACAAAAAAATGGACGAAACGTGTCGTAATGTTCATCAATTGGGCGCTTTTTAACTCCTTTAAAGTATATACAACTCTGAACGGACAGAAGATTACATATAAAAATTTTCTGCACAAAGCGGCACTTTCATCGATAGAAGACAGCGAAACTGAAGAACAAGGTAAGGATCTACATAATTCAGAACCCACAAGAACCACATCCCGATTTGATCATCCCGGAAGACTGGCAAATTTCGGAAAGCATAAACTTGTAAATATAGTGACCAGCGGTCAATGTAAAAAACCCCTACGACAATGCAGAGTTTGTGCAAGTAAAAAAAAAAAACTAAGCAGAACAGGTTTCGCTTGTAAATACTGCAACGTCCCATTACACAAAGGTGACTGTTTCGAGCGCTATCATAGTTTAAAAGAATATTAAACAACTTCTTTTTTTGACAAATATTGTTATATGGATTATGGTATATTTTATGTAAATAACAAACTGAAAACGATTGTAATAGATAAAATAAATATTGTTTAACACTAATATGATTAAAGTAAAAGATTTTATTAAATTTCGTTACCCTAGAATAACACGAAGCGTACAATTTTACCAGAGTTTAAGAAAAGCGCATATATTCAGTCATATCGTCAGTCTGGGCCGAAACTAAGCCGGTGTCTCTGACGATCTGCGGCTGACCGGGCGGTGAAAGGGCATAGCATGTTCGAACCGCTACCGGTTGGTAAAGTGTTAATATAAGATAAATGCAAATTATTATTTTCAGTGTATGCATATTTAAGGAACAAATTTGTAAAATTGTGAAATATTTTTTAATCTCCTGAAGAAAAGAAAAGAAAAAAAAAAGGAACGTGTTTCCGATTGATTCTTTTACACCGACTTAGAAAATTTTCACTTATGATACAAAGATTTCAATAGTTCTTGAAGATCTTGCACTTGCCTCAGATAAAATTATGTAATTTTCTCTGCTAAGTCTCTTTGACATTAGCCTTTTTTCCTAAAAAATTTCCGATTCGGATTTAATTATTGGTAAATCAGCTCGTTACTTTTGTAGGATAAAACTACATTATCCGTAGTCGAAAAAATATTTAGAAGCCATTAAATAAGTATTCCATATAACTGGAATATTCAAAAATATGGGATGTTGAAAAATTTTCGGAAAACTAATTTAGATTAAAATGAGAAAGGTTAGTTTTTTCCCTATCAACCCATGAATTCTACGAAGTGCGAAATTCACACCGACCAACATTTCAAATATTGGCGGGATATATATATATTTTTTTTAACATGCTTTTATTTAGGATTAAACTCTAGAAAATAATTCTCAAATATTTGAGATTATTCCTAATGTCTCGTCCAACAATGGTCAGTTCCATTTGCACGAAGAACTACTACTCCCCATCCAGCCCCCTCCGCCACATTCCCACGTTTTCTTTTAAAAAATTAAACAGAACAATTTACTTCATTTAGATAACGATATGAATTCTTTGTTTCCTCGGTTCAATTTTCACATTTATAATATATTTAAATTCTTTAACAGTCCGAGAAGTGCACCGTTCAGCCAAAGATCTTTGCTTCGCCATCGCTGGCATATATTGCGTTACGTGTACCAGCTTAACCAATTAACGTGCTTCGTTAATAACTAATGCAGTTAACATTAGTCATTACTTTAAAGTAATTCCAATTGATTGATCTTTTATATTAAATGCAATTTATTCAGATGTCTAAACAATGATAAACAGATTTTGTCTACATATCGCAAAATGCCATACATTATGAGAGTAACATTTTATAACATAGTACAAGTGTACTAATATACTTTGAAAGTCCTTGGGTTTCAGATTTACCAAACAACAAATTTACACGTGTCTGAAAAATATTAGAAGTAAATTTACACATACCTACATACTGACTCTGATTTTTTTCTTCAATCAAATACATCTGTCCCCAGTCAACAGTAGCTGTGCGTGCACCAAACACTATCATGAAGCTTATAGATAATAGCATTATATAAGGATCCATAAACATAGTAAGTACTGCACTCTTCTCATCTGAAAAAGATTTTTTTATATTATCATAAAATATTGATAAACAAGATGTTTTTATGAATAATTTATTAGGATCTAAACAAATAACAGACAACCGTTACCAAATTTTGGTATTAACTCCCACGTACTCACTTTAAAAATTTCAACGTTTTAGATTTGGATAAAAAAGTTACTTCCCTTTAACAGTATCCAATAACCTGTTATTTTTGTCACTAATTACTGGAGCCCGGGGATGCTGTTCACTTTGAGATTTTTTTAGGGGGAGGGGAGAGGAGGTTACGGGGGTGAAATTAATAAAATCGATAAGAAATGATAAAGTTATAAATTTAGAGATTTTTTTTTGTGTTTTAATAATACTATATCCTAAAGTTTAGGTAGTATTTTTAATTTTCTATTTGCCTGTAAATGAAATGTTAACATTTTATAAGAATTCTAGTCTCAAATTGAAAATCGGGAATTGCAATATATAAAAACAAAATTAAGAACGATTCATTTCTAGCTCATTTTTCGCTTTGTTTAAAACATTTTTAATTAGCATTAGAAATAAAGCAACACTGAAATGTGCATTGTTCTTTAACAAAAATTTTAATTTTCCAAGTTCAACATTCTCTTGATTCTATCTCTATATCTGACCCCCCTTGATAGTTTACGAAGAAATAAGCAATTTTGCAGTTTGGAAATCTCTCTGGCAGCCAAGTTGGCAAAGCTTCCTCTTTTTCGAAATTTTTTACGATTTAAAATCGCAAAATGAAATATCCGTTTTATAGAGCAAATACTTTAAGGTTCTACATTCACAGTCAACTAAATTTACCATTTGCCGATATCACAATGGCATATTTTTGCACATTCTATATTTGCAATCATACGCAAAATAAATTCTTTATTAGCTAGATATACAATTGGTCCTAAACTTAAATTGAACGCTATGGTGGCTAAATATTTTCCGTAACATTGCAGAATACAGAAATACAATTTACCAAAATTAAACAATTGTTTAAAAATAAAATATTTTCCGCATTGTAAGTTTTAAGACCGGAACAGCACTTACTAATTATATTATAATTAATAATTATAGTATGTTCCATTCAAAATAGGATAAATATCTCATAAATTTATCAATTATACTTTTAGCATTAAAATATTATAAAGACTGTTCTTTTAATTTTTTTTTCAACTTGTGAAATTTAGTAAACGTCCGCACAACTCTTTCTTTGCACTGCCTTTTCTGCGGTCCTTAATTTTGTTTTCTTTCCATGCGCAAAAATTCGTAACAAGATCTTTCCATTAACGTATTACTGCAATTTTAATTTACACTGCATTAACAGTATTGTTCGTCCTACTAAGTTAAATAATGTCCATCTCTACCATGTACGCAGCGTAACGTGGCTGTAGCCAAGGGGTTAATGTTCTAAATTTACCGGTATCTTCATATATTTTATTATTGAAAAAACATTTGCAACAAAAACTTAAAACATCAGAATATGTCTCTTAAGAAATCGAAAATTTTCTACTAACAAAATATGTTGAACAATTTCTATCAGAAAAAATAAATGAAAAATAATTGCCGAATTACTACATTAGTTTAGCAAACTTTCATTTAGCGAATTTTCCTAATTAACATATATGTTTGCAAAACCTTGAACACGAGGGTGTTTTGCAAGAAGAGTTCCATTTATCGAACCCTTTTCCTATTTAGTGAAATTTCTCTTTGAATCTTTTTGACAAATTCTGTACACAGATGCGACATATTTTATGAACAGTTGACTTTAGTAGCGGTTATCTTCAGGAAGGTTATGGCACTGGAGGTAGTGACGTCACAGTAGAAGTGCCGAGGTTAACAAGAAAGACAGGCTACCACGGTGCATATGTTAATATACAAGATCGGACATTCCTATAGAGCGTAATGGTAATGTAATTGCGATCGTAGCGCCTTTAGTGACAAATGAGCGGAAGAAACTCCCCATCCTTGTAATATTTTTATTATTGAGTATCTACCTTATTGTGATCTTGCTTGTTTTTAATGTTGCATGTTTACGTTTTCAATAGAATCTTACACAGATACATGAATATTGTATAGAAATTTTATATATCTAATATCTATTCCATGTTCATGCACAGATATGCTTTTAACATGATGAATGAACGATTCAAGTGCACCGAAAAACAAGGTAAAAATTTCGTCTTGAATGCTATATATCAAAAGCAATGGTGTAATAAAAATATACGAAATGTTGCACTCTTCAAGTCCCAGAAAATTTCATAATTATTCCCCCTTTGATAGGAAATTTTTTATAGCCGATGTTCTATTAATTTATGAAGTTTAACCTATTAAACAATTGTTATAATAATCGTTTAAAATTTACGCATTTTCACTTTCTTACAGATAAAATAAAAATATTGTTTTTAATGTAAATAACGTACAATCAATAATATTTATAATATTAACATAAAAGAAATAATAAAATTACAGATAGTGAAAAATTCCTTTCGTCAAATTTTTAGAACTGTATAAATCTAAAAGTTAAAATTTAATAGAGGTACTGACATTACACTCAATAAAATTTTAATTTTCTAGGGTTTTTCTTTTATATTATTACTCTAATTATCATTTTGTAAGTTAAAGGTGAACGATACAGGTACGATAATAAAAAAGAGCAACTAAATAAAGCATAAATACATCGTCTGTCTCTTTCGCTGCCTCTGCTTCATTTTGGGAAAGAAAATATAATATATTCAAAACATAGAATAAACATATTTCTTCAACATAGGAAATTTTTGTAGGCTTGTTATTCTTCCCCCTTGTCAGTAGGGATGCTAGTACTGTTGCCATTATGCATTTTACCGCGTAAATGTCCCATCTTTTATGTTAACCTATGCCGCGGTGCATTGCACGTATCTTCTTTTACAGACTGCTGGAGTCACATGATGCTCGAATGCACCAATGAAGGTGTGCGAAAAGAACATCACGGTCTTAAAAAAAAAAAAAAAAAAAAAAAAAAGACGTGGGATGCATTGCGGTAGTCTGTCTTTTTCGTTAGGCTCGAGAAGTGCATTGCTTTTCCAGAGTTGCCAAGTCTCCGGCTTTTTTCACATCACTATTATTTTAGAGAAAATGTTAGGTTTGACGCTCTCTTTTCCCTCGCTGCAGCACTGCTATCGTTACGTCACAAAACATTCGCAACAGCCTTCGAGATTTTAAGAAAAGCTTTGCATGGAAAAATCATTTTCAGCTTAATTCAATAGCTGATTAAAGGAAGATATACGAAGTTTTTAGAAATATATCGTATTGCATGTATGTTACACTTCTCGGTATTTGCACTTGTTTTTTTTTTTTTATAATTTAATAATTAATTTCAAGAGTTAAAATTACTGTTTTATTTTTTAAACATTTCAGTTAAACCAATATAGTAAATCCTGTGCAAAGGGAACCTGTATGTAACAGAATATTGTCTCAAATGGAATTCGTGCAACAAGTTTTTTAAAAAGTTAACGAATTTTCTATACAGTGAGATTTCTTCTCAGGAATTTGGTAGTCCGTTGGAAAATATTTTCTCATCTTGGAATAGTTCAATATTTATTCCAAACTACGTGCTTATGGTTAGAGAGCGAGAAAAAGCAGAGTAACATACTTTGATTATCACATGCTTCAATGAAATTCCTTTTTGTTTAAATAAATTCTGTATTTGAATTTTTTTTTATTTTTCACGAGAGCGGCAAGCATGGGTAAATTAAACTAAAGTTATAAACATATTTTAAACCAGAATTTGAATTTGATATTATTTAACTTGAATAATTATAACGTAATTTCGGATTAACCGTTCTAATGGTTAAAAAGTAATTTTTACTTTCCTTGAGACTTTATAATATTTGTGTTTTGGTGGATTCAAAATATACAGTCGGACTCTATTAAAACGCTAACGGTTAATACGCGATCCCGCTTAATACACGAATTTTTTCTAGTTCCTTGAACGTCGCCCATAAGGTTAATGCGAAAATATCACGTTTTACGCGATAGATTTTCGGTTCAATGAGGCAAAAAATACCCTTAAGGGGGTCCCGTACACCAAAATCTTCAAATTTTCTAAAAAACTTTTATTGCATTAAAAATTTCTCCGTTTTCGTCTGCTTAACCCATTTTAGACCAAGCATAGAAATTTTATAAAATATATATGTTTGCAATATTTTCATTGAAATATGCTGAAATTACATTCATTAAGACAAAAAAAAGTTTCGTGCATGAAAAATATTTTATTTGAGAAATAAAATGCATTCGGTCAATGGTGCGCTAACGCACCATTAAATTTAAAATTAATTTTTATAATTTTCTATGACATTTGTTTTATTATTTTATTTACAGATGTTGCAACTTTAATCCATTATAAAAACATATGATTAATCTCAAGTGGAATAATTATACATTTTCAAAAAGTCGAATTTGTCAACCGTTTCAATTAAAAAAACTAGCGTATTTTGAAAATTTCTCAACAGAAAGTGTTTACTCCAATTGAATTACTGATATTTTATAGATGTCTCCAGAACCCTTAAAAGTAGCAGAAAAATAAAATTAGTGAAAAACATTCGTCACCGTGTTAATAAAAAAATATTTATTGAAATGGTGCGTTTGCGCACCTTTGGCCGAAAATGGGTTAAAATGACGTTTAAATCAAATTTCTACCTTTATTAGAACAGGAAATATTAATTTTTTCGTTTGGGTTTGTTTTCAAAATCTAGCTTTCAAGCAATGGTTGTCTTGGAAACGACTTCTTGTGAAAATGAGTTCTTCATGATGGATTTTTTCACAATTCCCCGTATTTAAATTATTATAAGCCAAGAAACCGTTACAGATAAAGGATTCAAACTTGGAAATTATATATATTTTTTTATTTTTATTTATTTTTTTACTTTAAAGATTAATTATTTTTTTTTTAATTAATATTTCTAAAAATGCTGAATTAAAATTAAAACATTTCTGTTTATTTAAACGAAAAAAAAAATTAAATTCTACAAATAATATTTAGAGTTATAACGATTTTAAATGACCCCACTTTAATAAATTTAATTTTTTTTTTCTTAATTATCAGAAGTTTTTATCATGTGATTTCGTTTACAAATGATATGGTTAACCATCACAAAAAAATTCGAAATTTCAAAAAAAAAATTAAATTAGTCTCGGACCCCCTCTTAAGGCTGCTGGTCACTCAGCTTTCGAATTCCCCTCGCTAATGGCCAAGTCTATGGGCGTTTGATGCATTCGTATATTTAAAATATCTCCTTAGGAAATTAATATTTTTAAAATCCCTTTTTCTGTGTGCTCTTCTTAAAGGATGTGTCTTTTTTTATTACTTCTCAAAATATTTCTAAAATATATACTTAATATTTTATGTGTTAAAAAGCTGACGAGCTGCAAGTAAGATTAACATTTCACGTTAAATTAAGTATATATTTTATAAATATTTTGAGAACTGGGAAAAGAAAGAGACATCCTTTTTTAAAGGCTCAACAAGCGCAAAACGCTTTGACACATTTACAAATTTATTTTTTAACGGAAAGATAAAATTGGAAGGCCCGACTATGGAAGCGATTTGGAATCGAACTGCGTTTTCCATTTTTTGATAAATTACCTATTGAGTTAGTTATAAGCGATTTGATCACATGACAAAGACGTTTTTGAGTGGTTGTTCTTTTCGCGCGGATATTCGGTTCATTACGCACACTCTTACACTATTTTCTGAAAGATCTATTGCGTTTGCAAGAAAACAGAAAAAACAGTTCGTTTACATAGTTTCTGAACAACACCACCTGCTAGTTTCACGCATTTCCGGACAAAAATTAAAACTTATGTCTTAAAGTTGTCCTTTTGGATTTAAGAACAGCCTTAAGAAGAGTACACAGAAAAAAAGGAGTTGAAAATATTAATATCCTGAGGGGATATTTTAAATATACGAATGCATTCTACGCCCATAGAGTTAGCATTAGCGAGGGGAATTCGGAAGCTGAGTGACTAGCTGCCTTAAGACGCGAACTCTATAGATGAAGATGCGAATTCCTTCTCTCTTCTCCAGTGTTTCCGATTTAGCGAATTTTTTTATTTGGATAAAAACCACCGTTTTCGAATAGTAATATTTGCTTCATTTAATAACAAAATAAACCGAGCATTACCATTCAGGAATGTATCAGCTATTTGAATTTAAAAACGCCGCTTTAGCAATTCTTTGATCCCGCGTCCTAACATGCTTTGTCTCTCTTTGAGTGTTTTTACTGTAGTAGAGAGACAGACGAATTCAGGATGCTCAAATAAGTTATAAAAGTTATCATTAGAGACAATTATACCTGTTAGTGATGTTTTAATATTTACATTATATCACTACTATGTTTTAGAACGGATGTTGTAGGAGAAAATATGAAATTCGTGAAGATTAAACAAATACGAGTACCGTTTGTATAATTATTTTATGTTTTCTATGATTTGTTTAATTCCTGCTACGCTAACAATATGTTTTGCCCGAAGATTAATAAATATAGTTTTTTCTTATTTAAAAATTGAAGGTCAAATTATAATGGTGCTATTTATCCCAAGTACTAAATGTAATTTTAATAATTGGATTGTGCTTCGAAGATTTAATATATTTTCTTTGTTTTAAAAAAACAGTCAAGCAGGAAAATAATTTTGTTGCTTCATTTTTGGTTATAACGTATTAATAGACAATAAAGCTATGTTTGAATCTAAATTTATTTTCAGTTATTACTCCAGCCGGTCCTGTAGAAAGAATGAGTTAAAACTGAATACTTAAGTTTTAATCTAAATATACGTAAAAGACAATTGTCAAGCGTAAACATAAAAGAAACCTCTAAAGTTCGTATCGACTAGATAAAATATGATATTTAGATAAGATATTTAGTGTAAATAAGCCCAGAGCTTGCAACATTATACAAATCACGTTTAATACCCGACATTTATCCACTCTCTTGAAACTAGTCTTAACCGGTTTCAACTGTATTTAACTTTATGGAAATATGCCTCAGTTTTGAATTTGTTCATTTTCATATTTTGTTGTTAAAACAGCGGTAAGGAAATAATTATGAAAAGTTCCAATATCATATGTTAAGTTAATTTTTACTTCATATGAATTCTTGGAAACAAAATATCAATTGGAAATCGAAGGTAAAACTAAATATTTAATATTTAAAAATATATATTTACGAATTCTGAATAGAAAATGTTTATTAAAACTCACCTTTTTTGTCATCAGTTTTTTTATCTGGAGATTTTGCTTTTGGGGGGCTTGATATAAATGGCAGGCTGAGAAGAAAAAAGGCGAGTAAAAGCAATGTTACCGATCCTGGAACAGAAAAAATATTATTGACATTCAATTTTATTGACAGCATCCTCTTACCTATATGCGACAGAAACGGTCTATTCACCCTTCGTAATTCAACAACTCAGATTTAAGAAATATTTACTGAGGTGTTACAATACATTTTAAGCATGTAAAAAATAAAAATCTAGAACATAAAAATAAGAAATTATTGACTAAAAAGGTGGTACTTTCACATCTGCAATAAACGGATATTGCATACTTCTCATAAATATTTTCAATTCTCAAATACAAAATTGGAAAGTAAACGAACTTACCTTTCTAAAAAAAAAACTTTGGGCGTCTCCTTTTTCAGTTTACAAAATTTACGAAGTTCGTTATAGCAATGACGATGCGAAACTGCTCAAACGATAAATAAAACTTTGGCTTGAAAAACATAACTCAGTATCGTCGTCTGTTGGGAATTCTCTGAACAATTTCTATTAGCTTTTCTGTTAGGAGATAGCAGTAATAAATAAAATCCTTTAAATCCCAATGTATAAGCAACAGTGACTGTTGGTTATGTTGTTGATATGCAAGGCGGCGATACAAAGGGTTAAAAGCCGCGCAAAAGCCAGAGGTTTTTGTGTTCCAATTCTTAATATCGTATAAATTATAAAATATTTAGAGCATATACGGAGCACGGGTCAAAGCACGTCCAAATTTAGAGGAGAGTCCAAAGTTATGGATAAAAATTTTAAAAAAGCAGTAACGTTTTATGATTTACATCGATATATCTGTACGAATACGTTACACAAGATCAATACAAATACTATTAAAGAATATGAAAATTTTCTCCAAAATTATAATCTCTTTTGCAGATTTAAATCAGTTCAAACTTAATAGTATCGACCAATCACACTGCTTTTTTCACAGAAACCAGTACGACTTCTGTTCACCCTAGACTTAAGATTTATTAGTAACATTGTAAAATGAAGCATTTAAGTCGTGATTTTTTTTTTTTTTTTTTTTTTTTTTTTTTTTTTTTTTTTTTTATGTATAGCTGTCTGTAGAAGCCTAAAAGAATTAAAGTTTATTATTATTTAAAAAAAAAAAAATTATAATCGCACATTAATCTAAATTGTCAAATTGGGATGAATTCCAAAGTCTCATTTAACACTGAATTTTATGCCGTCATTTTTCATGCGCATAATATTCAGTCCATTATATGCGGGGGGTTGGGGTTTAAGGCGCATCTTAAAATTCACCACAACATTGTCCTTTTCACATTGAGAATGATTTTCAGTTACTTGGTACTTTAGAAAGCATTGTCAACGGTAAGTCTTCTGTTTTCCCAATAAAGTAAAATATTACATCTACATAGATGCAAGCACTCTCCAACTTTTCGAATATTCTTCTTAAATATTTGAGAGAGTTCCGAAAAATTCGAAAATTGATGAATGATATTTTTTACTGTTCATTTTGGACTAATGTTGTAAATTGCACTTAATAATTTTCTCCTAATATAATCGGAAAATTCGCCTTTACAAAGATGAAATAATTGTCAAAATCTGTTCAATTATTAAAGTTATATGTAAACAAATATCACAAAGCTAAATCACAATCAAACTAATATCTTAGCGCTTTCAAAAGAAAGTTTTGTTTTAGCATTTTTAACTTTAGGCATAATGAAACTGTAGATTCAAAATTGAACATGTATACTTTAATTAAATGCCTTTAAAATTACTGAACTTTCTACCACTAACGTCTGGTAAGCCCTATCCTACTCCCCCCTTTTTCTTATCTCACTTATCACTGACGACTGTTTTTAATACTTTCCAACAAAGTTGAAAAGTGTTTATCGGTTTGTCTGTCCGCACTCTAACTCCCGTAACCATACTCGGATTGCCTTGAAATTTTTGGATATTATTAATGTTTACCATAACACGTTCCCTATTTCAAATGAAGTTTCTAGCATGTTTAGTTCATTCACAGGGACAGTCAAAAGTTTTGTTACATTACGGCCTATGGGAAAAAATAGTTTCAAATGATTTTTAATGAGGTTACACGGTTTAAAAAATAATAAAATTGATATGCATTTATGAAGTGCACTTAAAATATGCAGTCTGTCGAATATGCGAACAAACAATAGCTATTATCCATTTACAGGGCCACACAAAAGAATCCCGTTACATAATGATATAGGGGTGAAGGAAATTGTTTGCGGCGTATTTTAATTATATTAGATTATTTCATATATACTGAAATTGATATACGTCGCTGAGGCTTACTATGACTTATTTGATGTAGAATACGAAGTGCATAGCAATTACAGGGACACACAAAAGATTTCAGATACTATATTGTATCCGAAGTGCTGACAGTAGCGATGACCGCTGGAAATGCATTTTTTATTATGTTATGTGCTTTTATGTTTCACTATATTTATGCATTGTATATTGAGTGTATAAATGCTGTAATTCATATACAGGGTTACACAAAATAATTCGTAATGGTTACTTGGTATGATTGCAAATTGCGTAAAGGTGATTTTTAAATGAGTTATGCATTTTTACGCTGAACTGCATTTAGTTTGCTAATAAATGTTTGTCGAACATAGATAAAATGATACACAGGGTCACGCAAAGAATTGGATACATAGCCGTCTATAAATGTTAATTTCTGGAAATGCGGTGTTAGTAGTTTTAAGACTGTTTTACTTTGAATTTAAACTTTAGCTAAATAGTGGCGTGTAATAAAGGTACTAGGTTAACTACAGGGTTGCACAAATGTATACAAGTATGTTTCCATCTATTAATATAAATTTCTGAAAGTGAAATTTCAACCTGTTATGCGTTTTGTTGCTAAACTAAATTTCCACATTATATAGTATACATATCAACCTACAGATCAAATACAGGGCTGTTCAAAAGAATTGGAATACATATTTGCTATGGACGGTAACTGCTGAAATTAGTTTTTCAAATGTTTTATGCGTTTTCCAAAATGTTTACTTAGTTCTTTTATATATCTTATTTCTGTAAATAAGAATGTTTTGTTAAAGCATTCAGGAAGTGTTAGAAAGTTTCATAATCTATGCTTAACGCATGATTTTTCTTGTTAATTTCTGTTGGAAAACGTCTCAGCGTAAGTGGTTTTATGTCCAACACCGCCTCGCCTGTGAAATGACAATTTACCTGTGACATGTGCAACACGCCTTCATTTTCAGTTGTGAAATGTGTTCCAAGATGGCGACACTTCCCTGAGCGAAGTTCTCGTAAGATCACGGACTAATGAACAATTGTGTCAGAGAGTATGTTTCGAAAAGGCGACAATAGATCGCAGCACCAGAGAACTTTTCTGACGATATAGACTCCTTTAATTAGAACTTTTTTGCTTGTTAAGCAGTTTTATTGTTTCCAGACTTTTTTTACTCTGTTTTAACTTGTGTGGGCCCCTTTTTTACTTCTCACTTGAGGGGCCGATTTTGCGAGGTCAAGACGCACGGTTTTTTGTGTGTCAACCCCTTTGTCCTATGGAAGACTTGCGTCTCCTACCGGATTTTCGATGTCATTACTCCCATCTTGTTAATATTTAATCTTTTACTTTATTATTTTTTAGTGTGTGAGTGTGGATCCTTGTAACCCAGAATATTTTCAAGCATTAAATAGTTTTTTTCCCTACATCTGGATTCTTCGAAGATGATAGTGTTCATAATTTGCCACATCTATTTATTAAATAAAAATTACAGGTTGCCTACGTAAGAAGGAAACCAGCGTATGTCTGTTTTACCAGAAAGGTAAGAAAATAGATTTCTATCTTTCATTATTGATATAAAAATTTTATTACAACAATTTTATATTTATACTGGGTCCTTAGCTTGACGCTAATCGCGAACTCACCCTAACTAGATATTTTAAAAATTTCTTAAATTGCTGTTAGAAATTTCTAGAAAAGTTTGATTCTTCAGTAATATTCTTCGTTTGGAAAAATTATGAAAATGCAAATATCCAGGTCTATTAAAACTAAAATTTATATTAATAGAGAATATTTTTATTTTATTCTAAATTATATGAGGCATTGTGGAAAACTAGCTTGAAGAGTCAAACTTTTGAACTTCCCCCCCCCCCCCAAATATATTGGAATTAGTTAAATTGATATCATTTTAAAAGAGATTATTCTTAAGCAATTACCTGCAGCGAATACACTCCATCTCCAACCATAATTAACAATCATAAAAGCGCAAATAAATGGACACAAACTGAGAGCGAAATTCTGACTGGCCGACAAGAAGCTCCATAATGTTCCGAACTCAGAGGGTGAAGCCCGCTGAAAAAGTCAGAATCAAGAAAAATGTCAATGCAGACTAAAATAAAACAGAAAAGTATTATTTGATCTTTATTGACAAACTTCAAATATTTTAAATATATATACAGTAAAACCTCCCTAAAGCGACCACGTTCCGTTCCAATAAAAATTGGTCGCTTCGAGAGGTGGTCTCTTAATGGAGGTCATGTTTAAATCTAGATTTTAATTGTTGAAAAAAGTTAATAAATGTTACTAAAATTTATTTTTTATATTGATACAAAAAAAATTTATATTTTTTCCTAAACAAAAGTTAATTTTACATAAGTTAATTACTGCAGAGTTTAAAATATGAATACATTGACGTTTGCCTTGATTTTACGGTTTTATCTTTTACAACTTTTATTTCGAAGTTCAGTAAATAAATGCAATTTTTGGGGGGACGGGAACAAATAATGACGATTTCATTAATTTATCTATTTCTTTGAGAGTTTCCCCGACAGAATAGGGCAGGAGAGTTTATTGACCGTCATTCTTAATTTGTCATCAAAGTTAAATTCATTGCCTAAAAAGGCACTAAGGGTTTTAAACACTTAATAATTACCGGAACAAGTAAAAATTAAATTTAAAAAATCAAAAAACCCGACTGCGTGAAAAGCGAACTAATTATTTCTCATCAATATGAAACTATTTTTATATTACTTACCTTTTTTAGGGTTTCGTTCATCTCACGAAACCCTATTCGTCTCGCTCCTCTGTCCGTCTGTCTGTCCGTCACAGAGCCCGTTCTCAGAAACTATACATGTTGGAGACATAAAATTTTGGGTACTTATAGCTGAACACCTCACATCATACGACAAATCATAAAATTTTGAAAAAGTCGTACATTTAACCCTTTGGGCTCCCGCATGTGTATTTTAAACAATTCTTTCTAAGTGAGCTCCTAATTAATTTGGAGGCGTGAAATTTTGCATACTTATAGCTGAAAACCTCACATCAAATGAAAAATCATAAAATTTTGAAAAAGTCGTATATTTAACCCTTTGAGCTCCCGCATGTGTATTTTAAACAATTTTTTTTAAGTGAGCTCCTAATTAATTTGGAGGCGTGAAATTTTGCATACTTATAGCTGAAAACCTCACATCAAATGAAAAATCATAAAATTTTGAAAATGTACGTTTAACCCTTTGGGGTCCCACATGTGTATTTTAAACAATTCTTTCTAAGTGAGCCCCTAATTATGTTGGAGACATGAAATTTTGGGTACTTATAGCTGAACACTTCACATAATACGACAAATGATAAAATTTTGGAAAAGTCGTACATTTAACCATTTGGGGTCCCGCATGTGTATTTCAAACAATTCTTTCTAAGTGAGCTCCTAATTAGTTTGGAGACGTGAAATTTTGCATACTTATAGCTGAACACCTCACATCAAACGACAAATCATAAAATTTTGAAAAAGTTGTACATTTAACCCTTTGTGCTCCCGCATGTGCATTTTAAACAATTCTTTCTAAGTGAGCCCCTTTTTAGGTTGGAGGCGTGAAATTTTGTATACTTATAGCTCAACATCTCGGATCTCACGTCAAATAATAAATTTTGAAAAAGTTTTATATTTAACCCTTTCAACTCCAGCTTGTGTATTTTAAACCATTCTTTCTAACTGAGCACCTAATTAAATTGGAGATTTGAAATTTTGCATACTTATTGCAGAACACCTGAGGCCAGGCGACAAATCATAAAATCTTGAAAAAGCCTTACGTTTAACCCTTTGAGCTACCACATATGTATTTGAAGCAATTCTTTCTAAAAGAGTCCCTAATTAAGTTGGTGACATGAAATTTTGCATACGTATAGCTGAATGCCTCAGACCACACGACAAATCATAAAATTTTCAAAAAGTCTTATTATTTACCCCTCTGGGCTCTAACTTGTGTATTTTAAGCAATTTTTTTAACCTCCGCCCTTTTAACCCGGGGAGAAATTTTCCAACTTTTGCCGACACCCCTTTGACCATCTTTCATATGATGCACCATAGCCTTACATATTTTAGTTCCATTTTTTTCCGCCAGGTGCGCCTACATATCTCGTGTGCTATGGACCCAATCCCCTCGACTAATATATCTACGGATAGTATGTAAAACGGATTTTCGTTCGGATGCAGGTTTGTTCAGAATCAAGTGCGCCCCCTGGTTGTGAAATGTGGAACTAACAGATTTTTCAAAAGGATAAAGTGTTTTGAAAGGAATATTAAACGAAACCCTCTTTGCGATCTGTGATCACTCTTACCCACTTGTTTTTTTTTTTTTTACTTGTATTGATGACTTTTAAGTTGTGTTGAATTGTTAGTTCCTATCTATAAACACTGTTTTGAGGCCTGTAGATGTCAATGATGGTTAGAGTTGCAGTAAAGCTAGAGTTCCTACCTCCACAACTTCCAGGTTATATAATATTTAAACGGAGCTTCTGACTGTAAAATAGTCAATAAAACATAGTCTTCATTTTGAAAGACCTATCCAAGGATATGCCACTCAAAATGGTGCGTAAAAAAAAAAAAGTCTACCGCCATTATGAATTTATAAAAGCAAAACCTAGTCTATAACCGTCAGACCGTTAAGACGAATTGATAGAGACCTCATTCATTAAAATCCATCCAGCCGTTGGAATGTTTCTAGGGTATAAAGAAATCCACATACGCAGATACGTGAAACACAACCCTTCTTGGCAGTCGGGTAATAAAAAATAAGTCTCAACTTTGTTTAGAAGTTTGATGAATAATGCGCCCTGCGGAATTTTTTTCTAATAAAACCTTCAAGAGACAATGAAAAAACGGAATTTGTTCCATTTTCTTCAAAGAAATGGGTCGCTCATAGGAGGAGTTCATCTAGGATGGTCTCTGATGGAAGTGACAATAGTACTGAGCCTATGGGAATAAATTTCGTTCCATGAAAAAGTGGTCGTTCAGGGAGGTAGTCGCACAGAGAGGTTTCACTGTATAGTCATATTTAAAGTATATTCACATATAAATGTATGAAATCATATGAATTAATCAGAAATACAAAAATACAGACAGTTTAAAAGCACACGAAAATCTTTAAAAAAAAAAAAAATATGATTAAACGTTTCGAACTTGTTTAAAGCGCCTCATCAGTAATGTAAATAAACAGGAATTCGCGAGTGTTGACATAAATTCGACTTGCAGTTGAGAGCATGTGTCATAAACAAACACTGAGGTGGGGATTTGAGTGATTAAAATGGAATATTCAGCTGGAATTGAACTAGCCTCATTGAGTGGAAATTTTGCCGATCTAGTAAACCATGCTCACTGGAAAATACGGCTCTTGTATATGCTGTAATTTGATAGCATATAATAAATTTGAAATCACATATATATGAAATATTATATATATCCGTGTAGTCGTACCTTAGAGATAAAATTAATAGAATACAAGTTATTTTAATTCAAGGAATTTTAACTAAAATAGTAACCCACATCATACAAACCGATCATTTTCCAGATTTTGAGATGGCCAAGATCATTAAATCAAATTGCAACGAATACAACAGCCGTATTTTCCTGGAGAGCATGGTTTGCTAGATCGGCGAAATTTCCACTTAATGAGGCTAGTTCGATTCCAGCTGAATATGTCAGTTTGATCAGACTTAAATACCACTTGTCTTTAATTGTGACACATGCTCCCAAC
Organism: Maratus speciosus; assembly: GCA_963932465.1. NCBI lineage: Eukaryota > Metazoa > Arthropoda > Arachnida > Araneae > Salticidae > Maratus > Maratus speciosus. The sequence goes on from OZ010791.1 coordinate 95,757,036, forward strand.
TGCAAGTTGGGTACTATTAGTAAAAATACTTAATGTTATGTACACCTAAAAGCATATATTTAATTAAAAAAAAAAGTATAAAATACGAAGTTTACTTTTTATAGTAATTGTTGCAGTGTATTAGGAAAGTAATTGTTGATAGTTGTTTTACTTACAAGTAATGTTTAATTAAATGTGGTTAATTTTTCTATATGTAAACTATTAATTATTTATAGAAACCAATGTATTAATATCTATATAGTATTTGCATTTAATATTTAGCAAAATTGTGTCTTAAAGTTGAGTTGTAGTATAACAAATCTGATTTTTGAATGTTAATAGATTACCAAAACAATTTATATTTAAAAATGACAACTATATGCGGAAGATTCTTAAGAAATTGGACTTCTATAAGCAAACTGTAAGCAATACAACTGTACTTACAAAAATCCATCTGGCAAATACCGGCACACTTTTAAAAAGCTATATATCTAAATCAATATAGCTAAATTAGAACTAAAAATGTTTAAAAAGAACGCATTTTTAAATTTAATTTGTTTTATTACATTTAAAATAAATCTATTGAGTTCAACAATTCATGAAGCCACAAAAAAAAAAATATACATTTAAACATAATTAAACATAACAAGGTTGAAACGTAACAATAAAGCACGTCTACTCACAAACCTCCTGTTCAACCGAGTCTATGAGCAGCCAGATATGACTCATGCTTCTGAAACAGACATAGATCGATGCACCACTTAGCTATCATAAAATGCGTTTTACTGCTGTTGAAGAAATTTTAATTTTTGCATCTTTGGCCAGGTTTTTGGCCTCAAATACTCAACTGTGCTTCGGCGGTAGCTTTCACATGCCTTTTTTAAAACACAACTTGAGTCAGGCGATGCTCACATGCAGGTGCACGAAAAGAGCACCATTTATTCTAGCCGTTTAACGCAATAGGCAGTACTGTATCCAGTAGTGGGATTCAGCCAGTTCGCACCGGTTCGGTAGAACCGGTTGTTAATTTGTACTGAGTTCGGCGAACCGGTTGTTAAAAGAAACTTGCATTTACATTAATTTACTTTCTTTCAATGTTTATCTGCACAACAGCGTTTTCTAAACATAAAACTGTGACATGTTCCGATTTGCTTCATTTAATAAAATAATGTTTCATTTGCAAAATATATTTTTCTTCGTTAGTCCAGTAAGAAGCAAATTTAACATTTAAAAAATGAAATTTTGAGGATTTGAAGAATTTTGGGATCCAAAGCGGCAGCCTAGGCTAACTCTAGTTATATTGCATTTATTCAACACTAACTACTTTCTTAATTTGCATACTTAATTTGTAACTTAATTTGTATTGAGTTCGGCGAACCAGTTGTTAAATGAAACTTGCATTTACATTAATTTACTTTCTTTAAATGTTTAACTGCACAACAGCGTTTTCGAAACATAAAACTGAGACATGTTCTGATTTGTTTCATTTAATAAAATAATGTTTCATTTGCAAATATATTTTTCTCCATCTGTTCTGTAAGGAGCAAATTTAACTTTAAAAAAAATTAGGATATGAAGAATTAAGGGATCCAAATTGCCAGCCTAGGTTAACTCTAGTTATATAGCGCTTATTCAACACTACTTTAACTACTTTGTTAATTTCTAACTTAATTTGTGTTGAGTTCGGCGAACCGGTTATTAAATGAAACTTACATTTACATTAATTATTTTCTTTAAATGTTTATCTGCACTACAGCGTTTTCTAAACATAAAACTATGACATGTTTTGGTTTGGTTCATTTAATAAAATAATGTTTCATTTGCAAAAAATATTTTTTTTTCTTCATCAGTCCTGTAACGAGCATTTAAACATTTAAAATTTAACTTTTAAAAAATGAAATTTTGAAGAATTTTGGGATCCAAACCGGCAGCCTAAGCTAACTCTAGTTATATAGTGCTTATTAAACATTACAATAACTTCTTACATTCGAATAAAAGGTACATTGTTTTGGCTGCTTCTTGACAATATACGGAATGTTCCCTGTTATCACTGATCATTAGCTAAATTTTTACATTTAGTGGTATAGTTCAAAATGCATTTTTTTTTTTAAATATTGTTCTTCATATCTTAGAAGTCATTTACATCAAAGTAGTTATTTTTGTAAATGTAACAAATTTTAAGGTTTTATAAGATACCTTTCCTATAAGTTACATTTAGAAAAATATTTTCCATGATCTAACAAATATCATAACTCGAAAAGTCGTGCAAAAATTTGTACACTGCATAAAAAATTAAATTTTGTAACTTTTTTGTAAAGTAAAAACGATTTTTCTGAAGATGAACATTTGAATATTCCGAATTTCCAACAGTTGAAATATTTTTGAAATTAGACGTAATTTAAATTTAAGAATAAGCTCTTGGTCAGCGATAAGAAGTGATGCCCTACATATTTTAAAGCTGCTATTTCCTTGATGTTTGCATGTTTTAAATGAAATTGTTTGTCTTTCAAAAGCACGGCGAACAAGAAATATAAGCATCATAAAGAATAAAAACTTGTGATAAATTTATTAAAATGTTTGAAAGGCTTCGGAAGAAAAAAGCCCATACAAAAGAAAAACGGTGAGGTTTTTATTACTTCAGAAAATTGAGAAAATATCAAATTAGAAAAAGATCATAAATGTTTTAAAAAGCTCGAGAGACATGTTTTTTAACAACTGACTGGAATATTGGAGAAGTAATTCTTCTATGGAAAACAGCTGAAGAGCTATATTGTTTATATTTAATGGCACTTACATTAATATTAACGATTATCGAGGATTTTTACCATATTTTTAATTTTTTTTTTAAACTATAGAGTCTTTGAAAGTATTCTAAAGTCTGAAAATATTACCAGAACAATTACTGCAAGTTCAGCAGAAATGGAAAGTTGGTTTTCAAAGATAAACATCATATGGTCAGAGAAGAGAAGTAAGCTATTTCTAATGTATCAAACATAATGACGATTAGTCTAATTGGCATACCTCTTAAAGAATGGGTTCCTACTTTTATAGTGAAGGTATGTAAATAAAGAAGCACACATCAGATAATGTTTGAGGAAAGACAAAGAAAATTGAAAGTTAGGAGGTTTATCAAGAAGCTATATGTAAATATCTCAAATAATAGAAGTTACTTAACATACTAAAATTCTTTTCTGGACTATAATATCGTTTTTTCTACATATTTTACTGTTTTATTTATTAACTATCTGAAATAATACACTACCTTTTAGCATATCTTTTTAATACTTTTCAACATAATACATATAAAATTATTTTCAGTACAGGATCTCAAATAATTCTAATTCATTTTTCTGGTTTCAATCTGAAAATGCATAGCGTGCTGATGCATTTCATCGGCAATTGTTATCCATGGGCATTTATTGTATGAAAGGTTTTGAAAAGATGTTGCATGTTTTTAAACCGAGATAAATTTTATCACTGATACAAAATTTCAAGAATAAATATTCTCCACGTACGCATTATTGTTATTACAAAAATAATTTTAGAGTCATTTGGTATTAATTATAGAAGACGACATTGACGAATAGCTCGATGAAATTTGTGGCTTTGGTATCGAACAATAGCATAAAACACGAATTTAAAAAAAATATATACAGAAATCAGTCATTTACCACTCACAATAGCCTATTTATTGAGATTAACTTTGAAGAAGTTACAAGCATTTACCACCAAAAAAAGGATGTAAATAGGAATGCTTGATATTCAGTGAGGTGGTATTCTCGTGAGAATAGACTTATATCTCGAGCAATATCTCGAGTTCTTAGTGTTTTTAGTATCTAACTGTTTGCAACTTTAGATCATGAACATGAGTTAATTCTTAAACTTAAATTTCTGCTATTTTTGTGCTATCCTTTTTGTATTATGCTGTTTTGATGCATTTTCTGATAGAAATCTTGATCAGGGTTTCACGACTGTCGAATGCGTTTTAAATAAACTATGTCCTTTTACAAGAAAACATGTGCCAGAAATTTTTATTTCAATATACCACAAAGTCAAATATTTTTATCAATTTTATTATAATATTGGAAAATGCTTCATAATCTAAGTGTGATGCTAAATTTTTCTTAGATTTTTGTACGTCAAAAATCATTCGTGTTGCGAACCGGTTGTTAAATTATTTGAATCCCACCACTGACTGTATCCTGTCTTTTTCATTAGCATCGGTTAACAGTGTGTGACGTCACATTTTAAATATGAAAATAATTAGGTAGCCAGTTCGCAAGCAGTATAAACTAGGCTTATAAAAATATGTATTATTGCTCACGGAAGTATTTCGTATATTTTACCTTGGAATTGCAAAAGTGATAATTTCGATAGACAATAAGTAGCATGTAAATATGATTTTTTTTTAAATCAAAATTAGCTGCAAAACACAGCTGTACAAAATGTGACATCACAACACCGAAAGAATGTCACGCGAGTGCGACAACGCGTGACATAGGGGAGAGAGGGGTTAAAAAGAACACGAAATTTGCATGACATTAATGGCTGAACTAACCTGGAATGACAAAAAGAGTTGTAAAAGAATATATGAAAAAGATATTCATAAATTAACTGGCAGATTTGTTGTATTAAAATTATAAGTGTTGACACATTTAGATTTCGTTTAAATTATTTTCATAACTATTAAATTATGTTGGGGAAAATTTTAATGTCCCCTGGCAGTTTCGTGGAGTACAGGCCTAGTAGGCCATGCGGTAATAGAGCCCTGTGTTAACGTATACTATTATAGGTGTATTCTAACTGAAATTGCAATTACTTGTTGCACTTGGAATGCACGATAAATCTATATCAATATCATATATTCACGTAAAATAATTTTGAAATGCGTATAATATTTTCTGGTAGAGGGAATACCATTTTTAAAGGCTTATGAATGTGACATGCAATTTAGTTCATAGAATTTGGGAATTGAAAGTTTACCTGTGCAAGTATTTTAGCGCAAGCTGGCCAGCCACATCCTTGCGCAAGTCCGTTTAGAAACCACAGGCAACAGAAAGCTGTTGCGGAAGAGGCTGTTGAAAACACAAGAGTTGCAATTCCACTGATAAGAAGTCCACTGGCAAAAATGAGGTTAGGATTCAGACGATCAGAGAGAATGCCTACTAGAAACTTGCTGATGCAAAATGCTATGTTCTGGCAGCTAGCAATAAGACCTGAAAAAAAAAAGGTTAAAATTATACGAAAACTATAAAAAGGGCGCAAAATTGTGTTTCAATTTTTATCCAATATGTATATTTTTTTTATTTAACCGTAAAAATGGTTATTGATAGACAAGTAGGAATAACAAATTTAATATTGAAGTCGATCAGAATGTGAAGAAATTGGCGAAATTCACATTGGGCAGAATTAAAGCAGATACTTAGTGACTTTCAAACAGATTTTCCAATTTGGATAAAACTCTTGATTACGGGTGAGGACTGGTGACTATTTTTATGTTCAATCGCACCACGATTTTTTTTTTTTTTTGGTAGATTTCTTTTGAAATTATCCTAGTATAAGTGTATGTCAGAAATTAATTTTCAAAAAGGTGGTACGAGTAGATCAAGAAGTAGTCCATTGGGACATAGAGGGTGGTCATAAAAAAAACTTCCCCGATATATGTACACCTTGCGACCTAACCACTCAACCAATCGAAAGGAAATTTCAGATTTAGTTATTTGAAGGAATGCGCTCGAGATCGTGATGATTTAAAACAATAGATCTTCTCTCAAGATTACGGTTACAGTGAAAAAATTTCGAAACTTTCGAATGTCAACACCTTCTTTTTCCCCTGCGCAAATTCATCAGCGCATTGAAAAACTATAAATGGCGTTGGAATGATACACGTATGACTAAAACTGCCGGTGTAATATCGTGGCACTCAATCCTAATCGGTTCCTAATGTAACGTAATATTCAGCACTCTAAAACAAATTAAATTTTTATTTTCCCTATGTGTACACACACACAACTCAAAAACATTTTAAAACAAATCTTACAACATTACTCTGTTCACAAATGAAAAAAAAAAATCGGCTGCTGATAAACATGTTTTGTAGCCACTTCTTCGTTCCTCGCAATGGTCTTTTTGCAAATGTTTTACTACCAGCAATTTTCATCGTGCGTGTATCATTCTAACGCCATTTATGGTTTTTTAATGCGCAGATGAATTTGCGCATGAAAAAATGGGTGTTGGCATTCGAAATTTTTTCACCGTAACCGTGAGAGCTCTATTGTTTTAAATCATCACGATCTCGAGCGCATAGCTTCAAATAGGTATATCTAAAATTTCTTTTCGATTGGTTGAGCAGTTAGGTCGCTAGGGGTTCATATATCGGGGAAGCTTTTTTATGACCACCCTGTATATATCCTAACTCGTAGTCAAAAGGTTTAATCTATACATTTAAAAGGTAAGGCTGTTTTCAGTCATTAAAATCGGTTCAGTAGAAAACTCAGGCCAAATAATTATTTTTTTTAAATGAAAGTACTTTATTTGTAGATGTATCCGCACCCGCCATTTTTTAATAATCCCATTTCTATATTTTAAAAAAGTCTCATGAAATGTCTTCACATTTGTGGTAATCTGATGACTTCCATTGTTGAAGAGAGAAACTAAACAATGGGAATTACCATGCCATTGCGGATGCCATTTTCGTATTACAATTTTAAAAAAAACAAAAAAACTTTAAGACTATAATAAAAACACATACTACAATATATATTAAAACACACATAAATAATGCCTGCATTCACAGTTAAAAAGGTTATATATAAATATTATACAGACATGCATACAATAAATACAATAAACCCAACTGGAGTGAAAAATTAGCCAGAGCCAAGAATCGGTGGTCCCGGGTTCGATTCTTGGCTCTGGCTAATTTTTCACTCCAGTTGGGTTTATTGTATTTATTGTATGCATGTCTGTATAATATTTATATATACCTTTTTTAAAAACTATTTAACAGAAAATGACGACATGATTTAAAATAACGCATTTTTACTCACAAAGCTATTAGACTTCAATATTTTTCATTCCGCTGATACTGAGAATGAGACGCTCATCTCAGAAGGCTCCAGTGTGTGAAAATGTCTTACTAAAAAAGGAAATAAGCATTTTGTTTCATAAAACTAAATATTTACTAACGAATGCGTCTAAAAATAAATTTCTGGATTTAGTCTCTCCGGCACTCTGATTAGACCTCCAAGTAAAGAGTGTAAATAAAATTGTAACTGGTTAGCGTGACATCAAATTTGAGAATATATTTAATAAATATTGATTCATTATTGTAATTATTTTTGTTCATTTTTTTATAAATTCAGCCAATTAGTTCTTTTAAACATTTTAATTCGTCGAATTCGACATATTTCGACTCGTATGCTAGGAAAAAATTTCAAACTTGTTGGTACATTTCAAAATGTACTTCAGCAACGACTGAAAACTGAAAAGCCCTATAATCATCGGAAAAGTAGTAAATTGGTACTATTGCTATTTTTACCATCAACAAGAAAGAAATCGTGACAAACTAATGAAAGAAGAATTCCAAACCCAAATCTTCACCACATTTTTAAGTTTTGATACGAATTGAAATAGTTTATAGATTAATACACATATAATTGCTACGCAATTTATATACTACATCAGGCAGTTTTAAAATCATAATAGTGTTCAGGGTCGGACTGGGCCAGTGAAAAGGGCGCAGACCTTGGATTTTCAAGGGGCGCAAAAAATTTAACGAACCCACGTCAATTTTACTTGTTTGTGTTGTATCTGGTTTGACAAGGTTTAAGACATTCGAAAAGCACCAAGTATGCAAACATCTTAATATTCCTAATAAACTCTGTGTGTAGATTGATTGATATCAAGGCTAGGGTTTTCTTATTTTCTAAATACATACCTTATAAGCAGGGGCGTAGCTACAGATATTTTTTCGGGGGGGGGGGGGGGGGTGAGAATTCGAAAATTTCCCAACTTGAAACAAATAGCTCCAATTTTCAACTAAAGTGATATGCACAACATGTGTAATAATGATACGGAAACTTACGCATAAAAAATTTCTTTCTAAAGAAAAATTTTTAAACTAGAAACATAAAAATTCCAATTATTGTTTTTTTAATAAGAAAACCAACCAGCTTTTTACTTTCTTCTATCTTTACAAGAAGAAAGTATTGAATTCGTAAAAAAAAATCCGGCTTTCGACGATTGATATTGGTGCAGATTCAGGATCACCAGTCGTCACGTTTCGACTTAATTTCTTGCTTTGGCGACTAATTTTCGGCATCTAAGTCGCCATCCTTTGGCAAATTTCGCGTTTTTTTTCCCAGCGATCCTTTGACAAAAATCACGTTTTTTTTCGCGATCCTTTTATGAAAATCACGGGTTTTTTCGCGATGCTTTGACGAAATTCGCCGGTTTGTTTTGCAATCCTTTGATAAAATTCGCATTTTTTCTGCAATCTGTTGACAAAATTCACGTTTTTCTGCAATCTTTTGCCGAAATTCACGTTGTCTGTTTTGCGACCCTTTTACAAAATTATCGTTTTTTTCGAGATCCTTAAAGTTTTTTTTTTTTTTTTTTTTTTGTTATCCTTTGACAAAGTTGATTTTTCTGCAAAGAATGGCAAAAGTCGCATTTTTCCCGCAATTCTTTGACAAAAAGACGCGTGTTTTTTGGGATTCTTTGACGAAATTCGCGCTTTTTTTTTTTTTGCTAACGATTGACAAAATTGATTTTTTCGGCGTCCACTTGTCGAAATTCTTGATATTTTTCTCACCTCTGTAATAATCTGTGATAAGATTGTTTTTTAAGATAATTTTTCTTGTGTATTGTTGAAAAACAAATGCTTGAATTCTGTTTTTACTTTTATAGTGCAAAATAATCTTACACACTTATTTTTTTCTTTTATGAACTCTTGTAGGGCAAAATGAAAATAAGAAATATTGTTTTCCTAATATTCCCCGCTACCACGATTCCTTAGCTTATTCTTATAGATATATATTTTTTCACCTCTGTCTTGCCCAACTTTATCTTCTCACAGTACATAGCTTAAGATTTATATTATACTTAATTTATATCCAATTAAAAGAATTGGGTGATTAAATGAACTATACAAATTTGATGTAATTAGTCTGTTTCTTTTGTACATTTGTAGATTATTTTTCACTTTGATTTCCTGAAAATTTTTCTGATATAATTGCTATTGCTTTTATGCATTTCTTTCACAATGTGGCCACTGGATTATTTGGGTTTAGGAGCCACTGGCTCCTTAAAAACTTTGGAAATGTGCACCTATAATTGATACGTTTTAGAACGATTTGACTGTTTTTAGAAAATGTCCGTCTGTGTATATGCGACACAAATTTTGTGGGCGCTCTATCTCAAGAACTAATGCGTGGGATTTAATAAAACTTTAGATTCAGTTATACCTTGATAAAAAATTAATGCTGATTAGTTTTTGGTGTAAATCACCCAAAAGATGGCGCTGCTATGTTGCATTTTTCACGATTTACATGATTTTAGCGATAGTTATATCTCAAAAACTGTTGCACGGAATTTGATAAAACTTCATATTCTGTTAAACCTTGACATAATTTGGTGCTTATTAGGCTTTTGTGTATATCATATAACAGGTGGCACTGCTGTGAAGCATTTTTGATGATTTTTGCGTTAGCTATATTTGAAAAACTAATGCACGGAATTTGCCAAATTTCATATTCAGTTGCAATTCCTTATTGGGCTTGGGTGTATACTGTCCAAAGGTATCGCTTTTGTGCTCTTTGGGTTTGGAATTTTGGTTGCAGACATCTAACAGGGTGTGCGCCCAAATTCAATGATTTGTTGGAAAAATGCGATGCTTCTATCTCCCTTTTAAATTCACACAATTAAACGGATCTATTCCTTTAGAATTCGTTTTGCATTGTGATTGCAAATTTTGAGGTATTAACATGTATTGGATGCTTTGGGATTGGCACATCCGACTAGTTTTCATTTAACATTAATTCTTCTGGTCTTCAAAGAAGCCAACCTGATGATAACATCGTCCAATTTAATAAAATCCACTATTTCACTTTCACATTTTAAAATCAAGAGGCTGTCAAGTCTGTCATCCCTCTTTGTAGTTTGCAATATATATTTTTTAAATTTTTATTTGACTAAAGATTCTTTCATTAGATGCAATGCCATAAAGATAAGCTGCTGTGAATGTTAAGATAGAAGTATATAGTTTGACGGCGTGTTCAAATAGTCTTTCAATTTCAAGGCATGAGGAAAAGGTTTTTTAAGTGAGTTGGGATTTGGTTTATTTCTATTTGACTCTGCAAGTCATGTACATCTGGTTTCTCATATCCAGATGGAAACATTATTAATTTTCCTAAGTTAGTGATACGCAAATTTGCCTTGCACAATTATTGTAATTTAAATATGGAATGTATTGGCGCAATATTTTCCTGATATAGGGAACATTGTCATTTAAGCCCATTACTAAGTTTTTATTTCTTATAATTCTTTCCTGTAAAACTTGTGTGTATCAATGTTTATGGATGTACTATTATTTTTATCTATTCCCTTTGGTGAAACCATTTTTCTACGGTGCTTTCGGAAGTCAGCTTCTTTAGTCACATTCTAATATTCATAACTGTTTGTGAACTTGTCTATAGGGAAATCTGTATTGATTCAAAATTTTATTCAAGTGCAACGTGTCAGTGTTACAATGCATGTCGATTTTTTCTTCAGTTGATGGACTGCTTTCATGGTCATATTTCTGTTCCAAATTTAAATGGTGCACTTTTTAGCTTTTACGTCCTCGAATGGAATTTTAGATGCTCCAAAACCTTGCACGAAAAATCTTTTCCTTATTATAAAGGGTTCTTTTGTGCTGAGATTTATAGTCATTTTTTAGTACAGTTTTAAAGATACAACACTGGATTTTTGGTTTAAAATTTCATAAACACCTATAAATATAAACAAACAGGACTGATATGTATTTCTGCAACAAATAAATGTAAAATGTGACAAATTTATCTAAATTAGCGACTTCTTATATTCATATTTGCTCATATGCTTTTTTCTTGACAGCGAAGGGTTAACTAATTTTTGCAGAAAAAATCATGAGAATGAGTAAAAGATTGTCCAAAAATCATGCAATTAGCTCTAAAATTAGTGCAATTTGTGAAAACTCATCAAATCTTTTTGCCCAGCTGTGTTTCAAGTAGGTAATTACATTCCTTTCTATTGTGCTACAAGTGATCTCCAATTTTCAAAAGAAAATGCAATCCCTTTGGATTAAAATAGCAGGATTCTCTTTTGGGATGAGAAGGGGACGTAGGGTGAAATTTTTGAGAAAGGAACAAAGTTTTAGAGGAAATAAAGGAACTGGATAATCAGCTATTGATGGATAGGAGTAGAGATATTTAGGTCTGGTAGATGTATAATATTTTTGTAGAACTGAAAAACACAATGATAAATTGAGTGTGGCCGATTTCTTTTTGTATTTCTTTTGATAATTTAACATGTGCACTGTTACAGTACTCAGAAAGAATATCACCAAAACAAAAATTTCGTAATTTTTTTACTAGAAAAGGAAATGTCTCAAAAATCTAGAATTTCCCAACTGTAAGCTCAAATTTCCCAACTTCACATATATTGGGGGGGAGGCTCCCCCCCTAACCCCCCCCCATGGCCACGCCCCTGCTTATAAGACTTCGCTATATTCCCCGTGCATGATTAAAGTTCAATCAAATCTGCATAATGCTACGCAATTTTCTAAAACGAATCGTGTAATATCTAAAAGTTCCAGGAAGTTGAACATAGATTAGCTTATAGTAGCTATCAAGACTAGGGCTTTCTTATTTGATTATTTTGTCAATAGATACCTTAAAAGAGTCATGAAAAAAAAAAAAAAGGTGATCACCAAATTCTAATTCTTCTGCGAATGGCCGTATAAAAAAGACATATGTACCAATTGATTGGGAATAAAAATCTACTATTAAATGCTATTAATACATTTTTCTTTCTGGATTGTCTACATATTAAAAAATGCACGAACATTGACTTTTCAAATGACTCTTTTTTAACACCCTATTTGAATTCCTTGAGAGCCAAGAAAGACATACAGTTTATAAAGTTTTCTTTTATCTCCATACAGCTATAAGTGTTAGGCGTTTATCCATAAATTTCAGAAAATAAATTAGGATCTTAAAAGAAAATGTAACAAAATGCTGAAAACACTCAGTTAGTCACCAGTAAAATTATACAGTCCTACAAAAGGATTTTCGGTAAATGTTTTTTTTTTTTTTCTGTGGCTCTTTTGATAAAAGACAGTCTCCTTAAATAATAGAAAGGCAAAATTTCTCTAATGGTATCTCAAAAACTAATTATTCAAATGAGTTCTAAACTTACGGATTGATGTTTTTGAGGATCGCGGTTTGCTGCATGCAAAAATGAATGTAATTCATTATTTTTAATATGAATTTATTACTAGTTTTCATAATTAAAAAAATGTTTTTGAAAAGAGAAAAAAGTCTGTAACATGTTTGGGTCTATTCAATGTTTCTCTTTAACAAATTAATAAAAAAACAATCAGATGGCTTTTATGATGATGTAAATTAATGTTTTTCACATGGGTTAAGTTTAGCATCCTCAAATTTATACTCTTCTAAATCTATCAATATTTAACATAATGTAATTAAACAATGCCTTTTACCGAGCTGCAAGGAAATCATATAAGGTGTCAAAAATGGGTGTTATTGTTTGAAAATTCAAAGTTGGTACAATTTTTAATATGTAGACGACTTTGGAAACATAATTTATACATAATAATTAGTAGGCATTTTTATACAATCGATTGGTTCCTATAAATTTTTTATGGTTATTTTTAGCTGATAAGTAAGAGAACCACTTTTATTGAATTTATCACAATAGATGCACTAAAAATCGGTATAAAAAATAACATGTTTTTTTGTTCTAGACCCCCAAATAGAGTTGCTGTGGTGCTGCTAAGCTCTTCAATCTTTTTTTTAAAGTGTATTTCTTTAAAGTAAATAAGTTATCAGTCAGTTAAAAATGAGATAATTCAATTTCTCTAACAATCTGGCAGCAATTACTATTGCGAGTTAGGAATTTTGTAGGAAGAGGCATTGTATTCTTAAAAAATGACTTTATGTATAATAAAATAATGAATTGATATTTCACTATTAAAAGTTTTCTACAGAAAAAGCGCACCAAAAAATTCGCTTTGTTAATCTAAAATCACTTAAATAATTGAGTAAATTTACTCTTTTTAATACCATGATTTGGAAAATTCTTACCATAATTAGAGATCAAGGGAAATATTTAAGTTTCTATAATTTAGAGAAATGCCCCAGATTGTATAAATGAGAGTTGCAGGATACCATGGCCGGCGTTTTTTTATTAAAAAAATCTATCATAATTTAGTACTCATCGCTTTACTTAATGATAGATTTTTTTCGTGATTAAATTAAACAATTTTTTTTTATTCAAAACAGATACTAGAATTTTTAATAGTTATTTAACAACGGAAAGCCTATTATTAAATAAGGTGAAGATTACCAACCGAAAATTATGATGTAGATTTTGTGAATGAAAAAACACTGGCGCGGGATTCGACAGCTTGCAAGATTGTAATCCAGAAGTGTATTCGAGTTTGTATTCCTCGAAAAGACAACTAATCAAGATTTTCCAATCAACAGCAAAATCCCCACAAAAAGTTTTTTGCCTTCTGATATTTAACTTTCTTTTCTCAAGTTTTAAAAAAGCACGGGTTCAATTCTAGGTGTATTCAGCGACGGCTTTAAAGGGGTGAGGGAGGGTCAAGCTACTAAAAACTAAAGAACTGAAAATATGCAAAATATTTCGTTAAAATCCAAAAGATATCTTTCAAAGAAGCGATGGGGAAAAAACTAACCTAGAGCGCCGTGGCTACTAGATTTATTTCCCTGTGCATGTTCTCTCTCTCAATCGCATGCAAAGACACCCACTTTGGTTTCCGATCCTAAAATTGTTTACAAGAATCTTTAATTTCTATGTGGTTACAAAAAATACCTCTCTTAAGCTACCTGTCTTTTAATTGATGATTATTCCTAAACAGATTTTCAAAATTTAGTACACTATTCAGAATATATGTGCACAACTAGGGAAAAAATAGTGGAGAGGCTTAGCCAATTAGGGGCGCAAAGTTTTCCCTGGACGAGGGCGCACCGGCCATCAGGCCGATGGGCCGGCGGGCCAGTCCGAGCCTGATAGTGTTATAAAAATTTCGGTTTCCCGCTCAACAGCGCGAAACTTTGTATATTTGCATGGTTATTTTAATACACAAGTGGATGAAAGTTACAGCCATACTATTGAAATGTTACAAATAAAACATTTAACTTTATTACATACGTCTTACCCAAAAGTAAATTTATCATATTTTACACTTTTTTTAAAAAAATTATGATGGACTTAGGAAAATTAAAGGAAACCTTCATTTAAAATTAAATACATAGTATGTAGAAATTTTGTGCATATACAAATGGGAAGAAGGGGGGGGGGGGGCGATTTTTTTTCTTCAGAAAGTTGAGAATTTGAAGACGAGAAAACATTCTATTTTCGGATAACATTGATAATTAAAAAGGAGTAAATTTTCTTATCCGTACCTTTAAAAGTTTTGTACGAAAGTCCTTGTGTTATACTTTTATACTAAATGTTTAAAATACATTTCAAATGTTATTTACCCTTAGTAGTGATTGTACAAAGAGTAAAAACTTTTAAAGAAAAATGTAACTGCAATGTACAAAGTTATATATCAAAATTCATAAAATTCCCTTAAACAGGCTGTTTGAAAATACCTTCAATCTTTGTAATTTTTAAAGAAAATTCCACTCATCCCTTTCCATACAAAGTATTCTTAAAGGATCATAATTGTTTAAAACTAATTTTTTTTTTTTTTTTTTTTAACTTCACTCGAAAGGTATTTTCATCACGATGACATTCGCGATTGTTATTTTCCGCTTATCAAAATTCATTTCTTAACTTCACAAGAAATAAGAGTGTTTTTCAGATTCAAACAATTTGATATGCGTAAACACTTTTAATCTCTGTAGTAAAAATAAACTTTATTTCGTACCCAAATTTAAAAAGTTTAAATAGGGTAACACTAGTTTATTTTTATTTATTTTTATTGTACTTTATTTTTTAAGGGAGGGGGAGAGGCTAAACTATTTTTCTTGCCAAAAAAAGGGAGGTCGTTTAAAACGTGTCCCACGTTTTTGCCTGAAAGCTATTTTTCACCGATATATTCAAACAGTAATCTTCGTATTAGATAATCAAAAAAGTAATGTAATAAGGCGAATTATTGCGTACAGAAACAGTGGTTGATCCGAGGTCCGAAGAGCGCATTGTTTACACTTAAGAATAGGGTACAGCATGAAAAAAATCTAAACGCTGGCTTCAGTTCTAATTAATGCAAGAAAAAATTAAAAATACCGTTTTAATTAGTATGAAGTT
This sequence comes from Maratus speciosus, assembly GCA_963932465.1. Classification (NCBI taxonomy): domain Eukaryota; kingdom Metazoa; phylum Arthropoda; class Arachnida; order Araneae; family Salticidae; genus Maratus; species Maratus speciosus. The sequence goes on from OZ010791.1 coordinate 95,772,558, forward strand.
TCTTTATAACTTTCCGGGATTAGTCCGTTTAGACGGTCGGCTTTTAGACAGCCCAGTATTTATTCTGCAAATCCTCAGAAAAAACATTTAAAATAAAGATAAATCACAGACTCGCAGTGTTTGCAAAAAAACACTTCTTTCTGGCCAAAGTAGTAATTGTAAATAATCGTTAATAAATAATGTAAATAAAGTTATTTTTTCCTTTCTTTAAATAAAAAATACGCAAAATGTACACCTTTAGTTTATTCAAAGTAATCCAATATAAACCGTGAAACGAACAGAATAAAACTATATCCTGCAAAAACACTTTCCAAAAGCAGAAGAGTTTTTTTTTTTTTTTTTTTTTTTTTTTGGTAGTATTTATCGGATAAAGATATCTAAGATTCTTAAAAACAGGCCAATGTTCACTGCATGGCGAATAATAATCTGACTGGATTATAGTCGAATAACGTCAATGATATTCCTCAAGTCAAATATCCTGAAAAACTGCCACCATTTTTCAACATCAAATTAAGAAATAAATGAGATTAGTGCATGTTCTAAAATCAAATTGATTAATGGTATATGTAGACAGTCTTTGGTATATGTGGGCGTACCAGGGGCGTGCCTAGCGGGGGGGTGTTGGGAGTGTAACACCCCCCCCCCACTTATTTGGAAGAGTTGGTAAAATTTAGAATAGTCGGAAAGTTAAGAACACACCCTGCAAAAAGTCCCCTCTCCCGTCGTCAGTATTATTTCAGTTCTCTGTTGTCTGTCTTTAAGGGTGTATTCCAATCCGAATTGCTTATTTTCTGATACATTTTTAAATTCATTTTTGCTCTCAATTGCATCAAACTAGGAAATTGTCTTATTTAGAAACTACATAATGTGCCATGCTTCTCGATTTTTTCATAAATGCAGAAAATGTTGTAAAAAATGCTGTCAAAGTTGACGTTTTGAACCGAATTTTCCGAAGCGGTAGATCTGGGAATGAAAAAAATGGTCATACTGAGAAAATAATTGTTCAAAACTCAAATTCTAATTAATTGAGTGAAAAAATGAAATCACACGGCCTCTTATACATCTCTTCAAAAATCACCTCAGCAAGTTTCATCTTTTTACTTTTAAAAATGAGTCTGAAAATGTCTCAGAAATTTCGGCTGTTAAGGGTGGAAAAATATTTTTTCGAATACACCCTTGGGGAAAAGAAAGAACTTCTCATGGAAGATTGTGTATGATTCTGTGTGGCAGGGACAGGTTGTCAGAAAGCGGAGGTGATAAAGAGAGAGAGAATCGCGTTTCTGAGAATTTGAGACTTTCGTGAAAGGAAGGGGGAGGGGAGGGGGTTGTTGCAATCTCTATTGTAAGTTTCCCCATGTATCATCTTTAATTGCTCCCTTCTGCTATGGACTGATTCTTAAGCTGCGTACGCACCATCCTTCTACCTGTTATCAGTGTCGGCTTCGTTCTTTGTGGCCACGCGGTGTCTTTGATTTTTAATGACTTTAGCAGGAAAGGGACTGATGTCCGGCAAAAGAGGAACCTTTCCTTCAAGTAGAGTCGAGCTCCTTATCTCCTGACCCATTGTTGATTCCCCTCATTCTTTTGTGAATAAACCGCAGATGGGTTCAGAATAAAAGATTTTCCAAGAAAACTAGAGAAGTAAACAAAATACGCGTGCGTACGCAGCCTTAGAATTTGGTGATCTCTTGACTCTGGATTTGGCGCTAGTTATTTGAGGTTGCTGCATTTAAAAGATGAAGTCACGGACACAGAAAAAGAGCGATTTGCAAAAGTTTATTTTTGTCGCATAATTCAGTGAAAATTTTATGCACACACTGTGATCGCGTATACACACATTTCACAGAAAAAAATTAATTTATATCGCCATATAAGAAAATTTCATCCGAATGAAAACATCGACCTCCAGAAAGGAAAACGGATTCAATGTACAATATGTAGATATTTCTGCATTTATAAGAGGCCTGCATAGTCATATTCAAACACATCATCCAGCTGTAAAATTATCTTTTGAAAAGGCTCCTGTATAGCCCCTCCCCCCCCCCCCCCAAAAAAAAAAAGCCGGTTTTTTTTTCAAATTATCATAGACACATGAATTTTGTAGACAGGTACATCTGGAATAGTAATCATGCTTAAAGTACGTGTTACTCTTTTTGTGAGTGGGTGGAGGCGACCATCTTTAAACCTCATTCGTTGAAAATTCCAAAATCAGAGCATTTAAGCATCATCACTCTTCAGGTTGGTTCTAACTGTGTCCAAAATTTTTAGTGTATGATTATTTGCAGACTCAAAGAAAAATATTTTTTGTCGCAGGGAGGGGGTGGGGGGAGGTAGACCATGTTCTCTTAAAATTTTCAATAAAAGAGTACTTAATCTTTCTTGAATCTTTCAAGAAAGGAATACTTTTGCATGATTATTATTTAGCTCTGCTTCTTCTTGAATTCGGTTCAAAACGGCGACTTTGACAGTATTCTCTAAAAACCTTTAACAAAAGTAAATATATATATATATATATATATATATATATATATATATATATATATATATATATATATATATATATATATATAAATAATAATAATAATAATGGGAAACGTATTTCGATTACAAAGTTTCTGAATAAGAACACCTGCCAGTTTCATGAATTTCCGAATAAAAATGAATTAAAAAATGTGTCAGAAAGTAGCTTTGAATTTGAGAACAGCCTTAATAATAGTCGCATTTTTGGGAGAAGGGAAGCAATCAGGGGCTAATAATAAATTTTGAGGTTTGTTTACCATGCTCCTATAGAAGAATTAAGTGACTGAATTGATATTATTTATTAAAATACGAAAAAAAATTGGTAAATTGTTTTAGGTATGCTAAGTTTCTTATTATTCGCCAAACTAGCAATATGTAGCCAAATCTTGTTTCGATTGCACACCAGGTAGATTTATCCATAAGGAGCTATACTAATATATATCTTATTTTTATCAATGCGGTTTTATTTATAGAAACATAAATTCCGAAGTACTTCAACATTCTTAAATTGTTACATTTGAGAACTGGTTAATGTACGGTACATCCGTACACATTTCCTTTTAAATCGTAAGCAGAATCCTAATTAATAACAGGATTCTCAACTCTACTTATATAGTAAAATAATTTTAAAAAAATTACACATACTGAATAACAGCATTTAATTTAGACTGTGGTTAAGGAGAATGCAGGTGAACATTTAAGACTTTTAGTGATTTTTATAAATTCACAGTATTGTAGAACAGTTGACTCCGTCGCTGAGGGGGGGGGGGGCTTTCACAAAGCCTTTCTCACCCCCGATCTTGCAGTCGCAAAATTCAGTTCACCCCCCCCCCCCCCCCCCCCCCACTAAAACAGCCTTCGGCACTTGAGTGAAAGCAAAATTATATCATCCACGGTCCTTATTTTATTGAATTACAAGGAAATTCACTTCTGTTTACAGCACTTATCGTGAAATTTAGCCAAATTTCATCTGAAGATGTCTCGAAATATATGCATATTTCGATATAGCTCATCTGTTAAGATGTTTTTGTTTTTTGACAACGTTGCTAAAAAGGTCAATTTTGTAACAGCTTTATTAAAAGAAGGTTACGCCTCTGAAATTAGCCTAAAATGGATAATAAATATTTTTTTTTTTTAAACTTTTTTCAGATATAATTGATTGTCAAAGTAATAAGGAGTATAAAAAAAAGAAATTACTCAAAAGTGTGGAACATGGGCTTCAAAAATCGTAGCAAAGCTAGTTTTGCAAAATTTTGTCGTACGTGCAATATTCAAACTTATGTTCTTTATATTTATTTTTATTTGTTTGTAAATAAATGCAAGCAGAAGAAATTAATTACAGCCTTCCCAATCCATGGTCAAGTTTCAATCAATTTTTTTACATTTCAAACGTTTCTGCCTCCCTTAATTGTTTTCTGATTGCGCCATTTTACCCACTAAGAAATAGTTTGCGAGCTGGTCAGTTTGAAATGCGAAATACGTGTTACATAGCATCTGTTCTTTAAAATAATAATGTTATATACATCTTATTTTCATTTCAAAAATTTTAAAGTCGTTTCCTCGAAACTTTTAGCCTGTAGATATGATTACAAAACAAAGCTCTAAACGGATTTCATCGAAAATTTCTGAAGTTTTCGTTATTAGAATTATTTTGCCCTTTGACGAAGGAATTTAATTGAACAAAATCAATATTTGTGTTCATGAGAACAGCCAAATTTTAGGCCAAAAAAAATGTTCTCCTTCAAGCGGTCGCCATTTCGTTTACAATCACCATAAATTAATTTCTTCATTCAAAGGGCAAGTTTATTTAACATATTATTAAAACCGATTGGTTTCGTTTGTTTCAGATTAGCGGCTTCCGAGTTGTACTGTCCATCACACACTATTTCCGTCCCCGGAGCGGGGCCATACGCCACCATTTTTCTTTATTTTTGTGCACAAAAAATCTTTAACCCTCCAGCCGCGGGAAATGCTATTTTTGCGTTCCAGTGGGCTACTTTTAAAATTCAGATTGCTTGATTCCCACCACTTTTTAAAAAGCGTATAGTTCGGCTTATTCTCGCATTATTTAATCTGTAATTAAAGTGACTATTTCTGCATCAAAAAAGTGGTGGAAATCAATCTTAATTTTAAAAAAGTAACCCACTGAAAAAGGTCACCCGCGGCTGGTGGGCTAATAAACTTTAAGATTGGAGTATTCGAACGTACTAAATTGTTTTTATTGTATATTTTCGGAGGAAAAAAGTGTCAAAAATGACCTCCAATCAGAGAACGTGACTGGAGGTAACCCCTAAATACATCTGTTTGGTCTTACCCCAATGGCTAACTTGACTTTTTCAAAAAAGCATTTGACAAAATTGTGCTAAATCATATTTAACGTGATAACTAGGTGATATAACTAGGAATACTGTGCTAAATGCAATTCCAATAGAAATTTACAAAGGCGTTTTACTAAAAAAAAAATAATAATAATAATAATAATAATAATTCCGCCCCAGTCTCCTAAATGAGTGCGTAACGGTACTTTCACTATTTTCCCCCACGAGTGACTTGAAAATTTCGAAGTCTATAAATTATCCAAATAAATATGTGGGGGTTCAGTTTAACAATTAAGGGAATTTTTATGGGGTTTTCCCTTAGTGCAAAAGCAATATGTTATTTAGTGACAATAAGTTTGATAGTTTGTAAAATTAACTTTCTAGTAGTTGGCGAGGGATGGGGGGGGGGGGAGAGGGGTAATGCCATGCAGCTGTTTATCAGAAATTCTAAATGTTAACTTATACTCAAAGGAAAATTACGAACATCGCATCTGACGACTTTTTTTAAAGCAAATATTTAAGATTTTTATAAACTTTAATACATGCACGATAAAAGCTTTTTTTCATTTACAAAATAAAAACAGCATTTTCTATTTAAAAGTACAGTTATTCCTCAGGAAGAAGCAGTGTATAATTTAAATCTTTATTTAAGTACGGTTAGAGTTTTTAATAAACAATAAAACTTCACCTTGAACCAATCTTTAGAGAATAAGTCATGTCTTTATATCACTGTAGCATTCTCAGATAAGATTTGAAAAATTGCCAAACCTATTTCATCTACAAATACTGGCTGAGTTTTTCTCTTGACAAGGTATAGGTCATATTTTAAGAAGCGTAATAAATATTTATTATATTATATTTATATAACGTTTGTTTTTCTTATCACACAAAATACCGTGCTCAATCCAATTTAAAAAGCGTAGTGAAAGAGTTGAAGTAAATATTTTTAAAAAATTTTCAATTTTCTTAATCATTTATATTAGTTATAGCTTTTCTTTCTTAAAAAAAAAGTTATATGAAACATTTTCAACTGCAAAAGACTTTCCATTTACAGGGAGGATCATAATACATTTAAATACGACGTTTTTATAAGAATTATGATATTTCCATAAGAGTTTTTTGTTAATTGATAATTTTTGTAAATATTTTACAAAAAAAGGTTATAACTACCCATTTATTTAATCAGTTTTAAGGAAAAACTATCTAAATTTCACATTATTATTTAAAAATTCCTGCATATCTTCAGATATTAAAGCATAACTATTGAGATGAAGAAATTTCTTGATAAATAAGTCCGTAAATAAAGCGTTAATATCTAATTAAGCAGAGGTCGAGAAGTGTAAAATGTGGCGATTATCAAAAATGAAAAATGTAGAATTTTCAATAGCCCTACATTTCTAATCACTAGTGTAAATTTGGGTATTTAATTTTTTTTTTAATTCTTGTTTAATAAGACACAGGATTCATTCTTTTAAAAGCCTAATTTTAAAGGGTTTTTAAATCGCCAGTACTTCCAGAAAATATCTGAACATTCTGGATACAGCCTGATAAAGGAGAATTTCAAATCGAACGTGTAATTTTTTCTTATTTCAAGGTATAAGAAATTTTAATGTATGCATTTCAGGAAACAGTGAGATTTCATTTAATACATTACATGCAGACATTTTAAAACCCTGTGCAGTAACAAAAAATCGGTGCTGCTTGTTAAAATAAACCGTAATGGAATAAGTTTACGAAAAATTGTATTACAGGCCGCGTATTCGGGCACCTGGACAGGACAAAATTCTTAAGGAGGAATACTTTTTTTTTTTTACCTGCAGTTGAGATTATTGAAAAACGCTTTATTTTGATACAAGTTTTAAATCGGATTGATTTTCTCAAACGAATCACGACAATTAGAAAATAGCTGTGGCTGTAAGAAAATTGCTACAAACACGACATTTAAAGGAACGATTTATTTTTCAAAATAAAGAAATTATTTTAAAAAAACTTTTATTACATATTGTTTCCAGTTTTTATGAATACCTCATAAGGACTTTCTGCCATGCATTTTTTATTAAAAAATTATATCATTAAAATCTTAATATTTTTTTTTACAGCGAGTCCAAATTATTTCTGGTTGGCTTAAAATTTTACAAAGTGTGTTAATTTCAAAGCTGCTTTATTTGTAAAATTCGAATTCCCTTTTGCTTACCTAGTTTTTAGTTTAGTGTAGAATCAATTCATATTTATTTTGCACCATATTCAATTCTTAAAAACCAATGTTAATATTGAATTCTATGAGCAATATTGATGTACATTTAATTTTACGTGCAGCAATACATTATGGTACATTTTCATGCACATCATACAGTTCTCATACCCATCATCAACCTAATCTTATATGATAATCTACGATTTGAGTTCAAATTATTTTCTTTGGCCAAGGCCCAAAACACTATCATGATAAGACAATAAGAAAAGTAAGTTTTAAGTACTATTTATAATCAAGGGATTCTTCATGAGGGTCATCGGTTACTGAAATGAAGTAGCGCCATTCCGTGTCACGCGTGGGACAGTTTTCCTACATATTGCTGCTTTTTGGGTGCGTTCGTAATTATATAAATACGTTGCACCTATAGTCGTTGTTCAGTCCGTCTGTCCGCATATAACAGAAAAACTACTCAACCGAATGGTCTGAAATTTTAAATATATAATTGTTTCAAAATTTTGTCGAGTCATTTCAAATTTGATGAAAATCGGATTATAGTTTAATGACAGGGACAGTCAAAAGTTTCCCGTTACATGATGGCCAATGGGAAAAATTTATTTCAAGTGCATTTTAAGGATATTACAGCCTTTCGAACGGAATGAAATTGTTATTCACTTATGAAGTGCACTAAAATATACATTCAGTACAATATGCGGTGCAAAAAATATTTATAAAACTAGTTATAGTACGAATGCACCTCATTTGGCACGTTTGACGAGCATTTTCCACCTTGTTTAACAATGCTATCATATCCTCAAATTAAAGCAACTATAGTAATAAAAATTGTTCTTTTTTTGTTTTGTTTTTTTAATGCCTAGTTTATATTTTAACAACTTATAAGTAAAAAGATATACACATTTATGTAAATATTACGCGCAGAACATTTTTCAGTTTTTTGTAGAATGGCCTTAAAACAACAGATTATTTAGGGCTAGGGTAAAAACTTGGGATTTTTAAACATTAAACGGCCATTTAATATCACGTGTGGAACAGCTTTTCTGCATCTTACTGCTGTTTTAAGATTGATATTGTATCCTCAAGTTAAAAAAACTATGCTACTATGAAAATCTAGGGCTTTAATGTATAGTTTATATTTTAATTTACAAGTTGTATTTATCCAAGAGTCACGTGCAGGACATACTGTACATTTTTCATAGAATGGCCCAGTAATTATCCGAGGAGAAACATAGCTGTGAAATACTACTTTCAGGAAAATTCCTTTGAAAAAAAAAAGTGATCCGATTTTTTCCTTCCCTAAGGAAACTTCTCTAAACTATACACAATCGCTCTTCTTGGAAAAGATTGAATCTAAGCACTCAGTTCCATTCCATGGCGGAAAGAGATTCAAATTTTTGAATTTTACGAAATTTTGTATAAATCGCATCAAAACACAGATTCCGAATGTGTTAAATAGTCTCAACTATGCACTCACTACTAAGGATCGACCGAAACCAAATTTCGGTGATTTTCCTGTTGGACCGAAAACGAAAAATGTCGAAAAAATTTAATTAAAACATACATAATATACATAATTATTAATTACACGTATTTATTAAACAAAAGATAATTATTATTTATAAATGTGGCCCAAGTTGACTTCCTCTGACCATTTTTTATATATATATATATATAAAATAAAATGTAATTCATCAACGACACAGAATGATTTTCTAATTCTACGATTTTCATCTAATTAAAAAACGTTTAGGTACAGTCGTGGAAAAAAAAGTAAACACCTCCTACTAACTCCTCAACAAATTATCGTAGAAAAAAGTTACTGGTACCGAACGATTGAAAATAAAGTCTACTTTTAAATGATATAGATAAAATTTGCTTAGGGGGCCATCTACCTATTAAAACGAACTATAACTTTGTTTTTTTTCAATAACAGTACACAATTCTGACAGCATAAATAAACTCTACACCTTTCAATTAGCCTAAAAACAAATTTTTATGCAATTCGTACCATAAGTTTCTGAGAAATTAATTATTTTAAAACGAGCGTATTTTAAGGGCTGTATCCAAATTGAAGTTCGAAACTCGATTGTTAACCGAGAGAGCCGTCATCTTGATCAAGGCACCTTAAGAAGTCGATGAAGCGTGCTTGATTACCCGACAGCAAAAGAAATTTCAAAATATCTAGTCACTCCTATTATAGACGGTCCCTTAAACCATAAATTTGCCGTTTTTTAAGCATAATTTGAAAACTACTTGGAAGAAAAATGAAATTTTGGATTTCCATAAAGCAGGATTACCCAATTCCATCAAAAAAATTGTAGGTTGCAATTCATAATTTTTTCGAGTATTAATTTCATAAATCATAATTCATATCATAAAGTTATAAAAATTGCAATTTCAGCGTATTTATGTTTGGGTATATTAGTATTATTGCTACACAAAAAATTAGCGCATTAGGAGCACAATTTCTGGAGATATAAATAAAAAGATGAAAATAATTTAACATTAGAAGCACTCAATTTTGAATGTTTATAATTCAAAAACTTATCATTCAAATGACTTGAAATTCGGTGCCTAGGCATAGTTTGAACCGAAGATTTGAAATATCTCGTTAAAATTGGGTATTGTCATTGAAAAAAATGAAGTTTGGATTCGTTTTAATATGTAGATGGCCCACTAAGCAAATTTTATATACATTATTTAAAAGTAGACTATTTCCAATCGCTCGGTACCAGTAACTTTCTTCTACGATAATTTGTTGAGGAGTTAGTATAGGGGGTGTTTACTTTTTTTTTTTTTCCCACGACTGTACATACCTCGATTTATCTTTTTTAATGATTTTTGTAAATGATTGTTATACTAGAACTTTCTCAGTATTCGAAACACTTCTGCGGTTTCAAACTAAGCATTTTCTATTACTGTTAAGTCTGCAGTACGTGAAAAGAGTCTTCAAAGTTTAGTCATATTTGCATTGCTTGCTTTATAATTTGTCCTCGCTTCTTGAGTTAGTGATGACGGATAATTATAAACAATGAACTTCATAGCAATAAATAAACAGTGTCTCATTTGAGCCGATACAGCTCAAATCAATGAGTAACGTTGAAAATTTCCGAAGGAAGAAACAAGATTTTTGGAATACAGATAGTTTCGAACCGGCCGAATTTTCGGCAGCATTTTCGCCGAAAACGAATTTTCGGCAAAACTCTGATTCTGGGCCGAAAACGAAACCGAATTTTCGGTCACTCTCTAGTCGCAACTATGCGCTTATTATTAAGAAAGATTAAAGAAAGTTGACTTGCCTGCATAACTTGCGTCTAGTCCTTCTTCTTTCAACACAGGCATGGCGAAGACAACACTCTTCCTGTTGTATGCATAGCTGGCGTAGCAGATAAACAGTATAATGTACAGGGGCTCCATCACTGCATAAAATTGTAATAAAATTTAAATTATTTCTAGAAGTATTTCTGACAGGAATTTTTTTAAACTATGATATGACCCTACGTGAAAAAGAAAACAAGAAAATGTCTTCTTATGGAGCTTTTACCACTAAAAAGCTATATTTTTTCGCAATTTCCTCATTTAAAAATATAAATTCTGAAAATCGGGTTAAAGATCTAAAATCATACAAATGTGAGGTTTATTTAAGGTTATTATCACGGGCTCGGGCAACCCCAGGCGGTTCAGCTCGTAAAAAATACAAGACAGAGACAAGGAAGGAACTCTCCTTTTCACAGACAGGATGTCAACATCGGAATCGTTATCACATTCTTCAAAATACTGCTTCACAGTTGACGTTTGTTAACCTCGAGTGTTTCAAGTGACATAACAAAAGCCCTTACAGTATCAAAGTTCAATTATTTTTGAAGTTTTGTTCTCGAGAAACATTACAATTATTTTAAAAAGTAGCGAATCAAGCCCATTTTGAGGAACGATAAAAGAACTTGCACGCAAATCGAATATTTCATTTGTCTCCCAGTGTTATCAGGTTTAAAAAAATCATCTAAAAAACTTTGAAGAATAACTTTTTACAGACAAATTTGCGAGCATATACAGATTTTTCGCTCGTTTCGAAACGCTATCGGCCAATTAAAAGCCTGCATTTTTGCGCTCTTTTCAAAAGTCTCGAAAATAAAGGCTTCTGTTCTGATTAGTCGACCTTGTTTCGAAAGTAGCAGAAAAATTCTCTCGATCGCTACTAACCTTGGCGAATCAATCTTCTGATAAAAATAATAAGAGGCTTAGGGTTTTCAATCTCATTTGTGCACCCCCCCCCCCCCCCCTGTAAGCACGTTTTCAAAATTTAATTTTAAAAATTCAATTTTTTTCTTTTAGTTATGATTGTATTTTGCTGCCCCTCCTTCGACCCCCAAGTTAATATAAAGTTTTTAACTTAAAAAGGGAAAAAAAAAACTATAATAAAATTTGAAATACTGAAACTTTTGAATTTTGACAGGCAAAATGAGAAATGCGTTAACATGAAAAATTAATGAGTAATTAGTAAATCTAAAAATGTACATAAAATAACCTTATTGAAAAGCGATTGATAAAAATAATCATTATGTTATTCCAAATTATAATAAATAGAACTTTGAACTATTAAGAACGAATGCCAAATTTCAAACGTAATATTTAAGAAGTGATAGGAAGTAAACTTAATATAGCAGTAATGTAATCCCAATATTATGAAAGAGGCTTTTAACTTATTTACATTAAGAATGTTTAGATTTATATTACTTATGAATATTAAATTTGGAAAATTATTAGATTTTAAACTTACATTTTAAAATTATAAAACACCAAAAGGGATATTTATCTTTCGTAATCGTCTGTACGCGATTTTTTTTTTTAAACCATGCTTGAAAATTATTTTTAAAAGCATAAAAAATGAGTGAATTGCAATGCAATTTTCAAACAAATTGCGACATAGTTTTCATTCAATCAAATTTCATTTGAAAGTAATTTTATTTTCCTTTTCGACAGCTTAAAAAAATTGCGATGTTAAGTTAAAAAAAAAAAAAAGGAGAAGAGAAATCTAATAGTCCGATGCTGCCAGCGCCAAAATGCGTCAACGTTATGCACGGGAACGTTTTCCTTTATAATATAGATAATTTGAGTAACAAATTAACCTGCACTATCCGAGTACCAAAATATTTATTTTATAAAAATCCGAAGTCTTAAATTATTAAAAGGTTCTGCTCTCGGTTTTAATCTAACAATTAGAGTGATGCATAAATCTTTTCACTATCCGAATACAAAAATATCTATTCAATAAAAGGCCAAAGTCATGAAAAAAAATGTAAACATTTAAACTACAATGTTATATCAAGATCTTTACTACTACGCTTTTCAACTAAAGAAAGTTCTTAATTATATATGAAAATAACACTTATTTCCCCTTTAAATTTAAAGAATTTAATAATTTAATTTAAATAACTAAATAAATAAGAATTTAAATAGAGTGACACATTAACTTTATTAAATATTTTGGTACCCATGAATCGATAGAGTCCGATTTCTTTGGAAGAATATAAAATTAAGATGTTCTGTTTTGGGTTTAAATGGAATAATTTGAGCAACCAATATTCTCATTATACCGGTATCAAAACAAGGAAGTCTTTAATTATATATGAAAACACCTATTTCCCTTTTAATGAAATAATGAGACAAAATTTTCTTGCTACATGAGTAACAAAATATTTAATAAAGTCTAATTTATTTGGAAGAATACAAAATTAAGATGTTCTGTTTTGGATTTTAATGGAATAATTCGAGTGACTAATATTCTCACTATACCAGTAACAAAACATTCATTTAATAAACAGTGAAATTTTTTTGAAGATTTAAACTGCAATGTCAAAACAAAACCTTTAATACTATGCCCTTCAACTAAAGGTGATCCTTAGTCCTATGAAAACAAAACGTTCCGTTTAGGCTTTTTATGAGATAATTCCAGCGACAAATATTAACCCTTCCACTATCTGAATATCAAAATATTTATTTAATAAAGTGTCAAAAGCCTTTTAAAGAATATAAACAAATTTAACTTACACGTCAGATCAGTTTCTTTAACACTTAAGGCCGTTTGAATTCACCTCTCTGGTTTGTAACAAACAAAGAGTGACATCACAATGCTGACGCGCTCGGCGAGACGTAACTTAGAAGATACATCTCAGGAGGAGCCAAACTTCTATTTGAAGAACTAATTCAAGTTAAATACGACACAGGGAAGATTTAATTCAATACGAGTTTCTGTAGAGTACGGCATCATTTTACTCATCTTTTTCCTTCACATTCTTCCTCTACTCTGAATAAAAAGTATGGACAACCACCGCCACGAGTTCATTAAAGACAATTTTATTCAATACGCATATTTGGTCTCATTCTCATAATTTAAAAACGTCAAAACGCTTTATGAACATGTGTAGCTTACAAAAGTTTTACAGGTTTAAAGTTAGTTTATGTCCCCCTGCATACTCTTTTTTTGTACGCATTAATAATTCCTTTTATAATTTAACAATTAAAATAATTTGCATTAAATTAAAATATAGTTTAAAATTTCACAGAACAAAACTTGTTTATAGCCGTTCATTAATCTTTCGTCAAGTGCGCTTATCTGATATCAATACGTTGACTGAAACTTACTTTTCCCATGATTGCGGAAGAATATGAAAGCAGAGAATTTTCGGCGTAAAAAGTATTTTAGAAACTTATGATCGCAGATGTTTATGTTTAAGCAAAACATTCGTATGTATTTTCTCTCTGACAGTGTACGCTACAGCTTTATTTGATAAACAGAAGGTAAACTGTATTTCTTTTTAAAAAATCCAGAAAATATACGGATTATACTACCGTACAGCCTCCGCTACAGCCCTTAAAAACAAGGTTCAACTAAATTATAGTTTAAAAAGTCTTGTGAAATCAGTCTAATAATTTTTATCTGAAATTATTTTAACTGAGAAGCTGGGGAAAGCGCTTTAGAAAATACCATAGAGTTTGAAATTAAATGCTGAGAAATTTTAGGTTTTGTACATATAGTTCTAAGTGTTATCATCAATGGACCTTTATACAAAGTTTTTTTTCGTTGTTGTTAAACACAAAAGGAAAAAAAAAAAAAATCAATATTGTATAAAGGGAGGAATTTAATATGCAATCAATTTTTAGTTGGGCGATTTTATTACATAATCAGTTTTTAATTGGGCGATTTTATTACATAATCAGTTTTTAATTGGGCGTTTTTATTACATAATCAGTTTTTAATTGGGCGATTTTATTACATAATCAGTTTTTAATTGGGCGATTTTATTACATAACCAGTTTTTAATTGGGCGATTTTATTACATAACCAGTTTTTAATTGGGCGATTTTATTACATAACCAGTTTTTAATTGGGCGATTTTATTACATAACCAGTTTTTAATTGGGCGATTTTATTACATAACCAGTTTTTAATTGGGCGATTTTATTACATAACCAGTTTTTAATTGGGCGTTTTTATTACATAACCAGTTTTTAATTGGGCGTTTTTATTACATAACCAGTTTTTAATTGGGCGTTTTTATTACATAACCAGTTTTTAATTGGGCGTTTTTATTACATAACCAGTTTTTAATTGGGCGTTTTTATTACATAACCAGTTTTTAATTGGGCGTTTTTATTACATAACCAGTTTTTAATTGGGCGTTTTTATTACATAACCAGTTTTTAATTGGGCGTTTTTATTACATAACCAGTTTTTAATTGGGCGTTTTTATTACATAACCAGTTTTTAATTGGGCGTTTTTATTACATAACCAGTTTTTAATTGGGCGTTTTTATTACATATTCAGTTTTTAATTGGGCGTTTTTATTACATATTCAGTTTTTAATTGGGCGTTTTTATTACATATTCAGTTTTTAATTGGGCGATTTTATTACATATTCAGTTTTTAATTGGGCGTTTTTATTACATATTCAGTTTTTAATTGGGCGTTTTTATTACATATTCAGTTTTTAATTGGGCGATTTTATTACATAATCAGTTTTTAATTGGGCGATTTTATTACATAATCAGGTTTTTAATTGGGCGATTTTATTACATAATCAGGTTTTTAATTGGGCGATTTTATTACATAATCAGTTTTTAATTGGGCGATTTTATTACATAATCAGTTTTTAATTGGGCGATTTTATTATATAATCAGTTTTTAATTGGGCGATTTTATTATATAATCAGTTTTTAATTGGGCGATTTTATTATATAATCAGTTTTTAATTGGGCGATTTAGCATAATATATTCATAATATAATTCTAACAGATTAAATAAGTGCGATTTCCTCTTTTAGAAAATATTAGCTTGATACTTATTTGTATGATTAACTTTTTAAGATAAAAAGAACGATTCTAATAATTGTATACATAACAGGGAAAATGCTAAAAGTATCAGGTGCCAACTGTTGTCCGAAATTTATGTCAAATGTGTGCCAAATGGCTACACCATTCAAATATGTAGAATTATACTCGTAGGATAGAAACATTTTGGTTGCAAGAAAACAAACTAATGGTATGCATGGTGAGATTTTAAAAAAAAAGTAGTGAGGAGTTTTTTTTTTCCACTTTGTCTTGTTGCACAATCCTATACACATAAATTATGGTAAATTTATCTAAACAATTATTTTTGTTTAGACACAATGGAACATCGCTCAGTTTAAGCATTTTATCGTTGTACAATCTTTACAAGATCATGCATTACATCTTTTTATCTCAATTTCTCAATGTTAAAGACCTTAAGCTATACTTAACTGACAAAGGGGGG
This sequence comes from Maratus speciosus, assembly GCA_963932465.1. Lineage (NCBI taxonomy): Eukaryota > Metazoa > Arthropoda > Arachnida > Araneae > Salticidae > Maratus > Maratus speciosus. The sequence goes on from OZ010791.1 coordinate 95,788,397, forward strand.
GGAGGGGTTGCTGACATGCAACATGCTTTTGCCTTTCGTTTAAGAGCCCATACTAGTCACGCGGAGAAACTAACGATGTTAGAAATGAAATCTTTACAGATTTCTCGTTCGCATTTTATTTATTTATTTATTTTATTTTATTTTTTATTTATTTATTTATTTATTTTTTTTTTTTTTTTGGGGGGGGGGGGGGGATAGGATACTCTGAGGTCAATACTTATTGTCGTGTGTTTGTGCTTTGATTAGTTTTTTTTTTTTTTTTTTTTTTTTTAAATGAAGATAATTTCACTTTCAGAACCGGTTCCAATTGGTTCCAAAAGTGAAAGCACACGCATATAATAAAACTAAAATCGAAAAAGTACAAAAGCCCGACAAAAGATATCGACCTCTGATATCCTGTGCACAAAAAATATGCATATTAAAATGAGAGCGAGAAATTTGAAAAGAACTTCCATAGAATTAACATTAGATCGAGCATTTCTTCTTATGACTAGTCTAGGCTCTGGCGGTTCTCAAGTTCCCTGTTCAGCAACTACCAAACTTTGACACATTTTCAGATTCACTTTTAAGCGTAAAAGGATAAAATTGACAGGGCTGACTCTTGAAGAGATTTGGAAGCGAAATGAGTTTTCCCGTTTTTTGATAAATAAAGTAGTTATTGATATAAACGATTTTAGTTTCGTGACAACAGGTTTTTATCCTTTTCCAGCACCATCGCGTCTGATAATTCGGTTCAAAACGCCCACTTTGATAGTATTTTTCGAAAGATCTTTTACGTTTACCAAAAAAAAAAAAAAAAAATGTGTTTCGATTACATAGTTTCTGAATAACAACACCTGTCAATTTCATGAGTTTCCGAACAAGAATGAATTAAATGTATCAGAAAGTAGCCCTTTTGGATTTGAGAACAGCCTTAACGGGCTACTTCACTCACACGAAAACAATCACTCGCTAATGATAACACTGTGGGATTTTTATCTATTCGATTTGCTTTTCAATAACCTTAAACTATTTTTCTTGCATTGGATAGCCGAGAATCGAACTCTACAAAGACCGTTCTTTACTCTTGCGATTTTTTTTTTTTTTTTTTAACGGGGATACTTTTACTTTCGAAACTTGTTCCGAAAGTAAAAGATAGAGATAGACCATAACCCAATGAAAAAAAAAATATATATAGAAAGTTTATGAACGTGTTTTAAAAAATTTCTCCCATAGGATTAACATTAGCGAGCGGGTGTTTTCGCGTTTTTGAAGTAGGAAACTTAAGTTCTCGTATGATTCCGTTAGAGGATTTTCCATGCTTCAAAATCAAAGTCTTCATTTCGCAATAAGAGCAGAGACTGTCATAATCAGGTGAACTCTAATCTCAAATAATTTCATAGACTTGTGTATGATTCCTTTGTCTTTCTGTACACATCGGTATAGAAGAATTTATAAATGTAATATTTAAAAGAACAAAGTAAAACAAAGGAAATAACCTGGCTCATTTTTATCTCATTGTAATTTTGTAGCGCTCAATAAGCTGTATGAAAGCGCCTGCTATGCATTTATTATAAGTTATCAACATAGATGCAATTTACAAATATTCCGCTTTTTGTTTTATGATCACATTTGTAGACTTGTTTTTTTAGAGAATTTGTATCCACAAATTTGAATAACTTTAGAAATATTAACTATGTAAGCAACATCCTTTTATTGTACTTAAATTTAGTTTTCATTTCTTTTTAATACAGTATTTTACAGTTAGGAATAAGAAATTTCGCCGTATATTTCCAAGCTAAGTCTGTTTTCTTAAATTATTAAATGTGTAGAAGCAACGTAATTATCAAAATACTGTTCATAAATTTATATGCTCAGAGACTATTAAAGTTTTTCTAACGTCATCGTCACTGATAGATTCAAAGTCTGGTTCATTTAAAAGGTAACCTACATTTTTTTGGCCCAATATAAATTTTTAAATCCTAAGCAAAAACAGCAAAATCCATCATTGATTCAAGGAAAAGAAAAAGAGTTCAGTTATATTGAAGTTCTATATTGAATAGCATAGCCTAATTGTAAAACAAATTTTTAGATACCTCAAAACAATGAGCAATCTTAATACGTAACTTTAACCGTTTTTATAATACGCACGCTTTAACGAACAAATTTTTTTTTCCTCTACAAATTTTAAGCAACGAATTTTGATGAAAATATGAATATCTGCACTTCTCCACTTACTGGATTTAAAATTAATCCTAAAACATAACACGATCAATAGAGTTCATTTATTTGACTAAAAGCAACACCAAAAGGTTATCTATTCTAAGAAGTATATTTGTAATCCGAAATCTAAAAAGTATAGCCAAATGGCTAAATCATCCAATATAGGGTTAAATATTGCCACCGGTGAGTACAATTCATGCCCAATGATTGTAACATATCAATGTAATTAGAAAAAATTATCTTCAGAGTCAGAAATGAAATATTTTCACAGGCTAGTCATTAAAAAAAAAAAAAAAAGAATCAATGGTACTTATGAAATTTTGTTCAACCGTTTTAATAAATTCATATCTTATAAATATTACATTTTCAATTTGGGAATGACGAATTTATGAACGCTAATCTGTTTATCTACTAGCTGATCCACCCGGCGTTGCTCGGAGAGTGACATTCTTAAATATAGCTAAAATCAGTGTAAAATTATTTTATATTTTTAGACCAAAAATCTTTCCAAATGAACTTATGGTGACCAACCGCCTTCGGCAGCATATAGTAGAAATGCAACGCACCCCCCGCTTTGTTTTTCAAAACTTCAAATTTGTATGATTTTATATTTTCAAACTAAAATCGAAAGAAACAAACCTAGAGTTGGGTACTCCATTGGACCATTGCCTTCGGTAGCGTATATGGGGAGTGCTACGCACGCTCCGGTCTGTTTTTGCGAACGAACCTGGATTTTATATTTATTAAATGAAAATCTTTTACGAATTAAAAGGCTCCCGTTATAGTGATTGCAGATTTCATTTCTTATATTTAGATAGGTTAAACTTTCAATCCTGGCCAAAAGTTCTACAGAAAACCCGAATGCTATAAAATGCGTACCAGCCTCTCACTCTTTTAAAACGCGAAATGATATATTTTAGAGTATTGACAGTATAGGGGAGACCGGGGAAATGGCGACACCTTAAGGGAATTTAAATTTTTTCACCTCGAAAAAATGTTTATTTTTTAATAGTAAAAATTCTAAAGCTGAATCATGATAAATATCTGTATAAATTTAACCGTAATCATAACTGTAAAGTAAGCATACATAAAAAAAATATTTTTTAAACCTCTGCACAGTGGCGGGATTACCAAGGACACTGGGGGTAATTCCGCCACTGTACCGGGGTAATGCCGCCACTCTTTAATGACCTAGTACATGCATCAAATGGATACTAGGAAACACACAACCTACTGAAAATAGAAAGCAGTGTAATTGAGCAAAATAATGATTAAGCTTACAATTTACTTCATATTGCAAAAGTCACTCCGCTGAATCGGCTCCACTACATTAAAATGAAGCCATTTCTCACCCGATTTGCATGGCGGCAGCATTACCCCGAGAGGACAATATGGCGGAAATCCCCAAACAAAGCCGAAAGAAGAACCGAACTTGTTCAACACATTGCATCAAAATGTCGGCGAATGCATATAGATAACGGGTAATATCTTAAATACCTAATGTTACAATAAAAGGTGCTTATCTCTACTCATTTGAAGCTCCAAAATAATAAGCAACTAGATGAAAACTACATTTTTCACTAGTACAAAAAAACGACGTACAGCAAAGTCACTCTCACTTTAGGCACTGTTTATATTGTTGGCCGCTATAGTGCAGGCACATTCACTATCTCAAACTGCCCTTAGTTTTTAAACTAGGTGGGGTGGCGGCATAACCCGGGTTGGCGGCATTCTTCCGATCTCCCCTACATTGTTTAAAATCTCCAGCTTTGGCTGCATAGTCACTCCACCGCTTTTATAGAACTTCTCTATTCTGACCAATGAGAATGCTCCATAGTATAGTCAAGTAATCGTTTTCTATAAAAGCGGTGGAGTGACTATGCAGCAAACGCTACAGTTTGTTTAACAGTGTAGTATTGAGAATGTAGTGGTTTCTCCGGACATGCACAGAAACAAAGCACAATTTACTTAACCTTTTCACTACCTGGGTCCACATATCTGGAGCTATTTTTTTTCCTCATAAAAACCGATTTTTTTACATTTTGACTTCATTTTTTAATGGTTGAATGTTTTGTTTTACTTTAAAGGCAAACCAATAAAACGCAATATATGTGCTGATTTCCTCGTGAAATAAACGTTATTTTGATCCGAGATTGCAAAATTTCTTCAAAACAGTGTGGGAAGAAATCGAAAATTTTTCATAATTATATAACTTAAATCCTTCCTTTACAATAAAATTTTTTGAGGATTTGTAGATAATTCACTTGTTTAAGAGGGCGAAGGGCATGATCGATTATCGATACCGAAAAACATGTAAACAGAGCTCTCGCTTCGATTTCATATAAAAACAGAAGTATTCAATGTAACTAATTTAAACTTTCTGGTATTTTTAAAGGTATATTTGTAGTCTTATAAAATTATAAAATGAAATACTTCAATGTAATAAAATAAAAATAGTCATATCGCCATCCGTAAGATATCTTAACGTTGAACTGACATAAGAACTCAATTTTTGCTTTAAAAGGATCAGGAAACTACTCTATAAAATGAATTAAGGATATAACTATCACTCAAAGGAAACAAACTCAAATTTGAAAATTAAAAAAAAAAAAAGCCTAAAAAATACATTTTTATTAAACACTCAAAATATTAAACTATCTAAAATATATTAATTCATTCTATAGATAATGATGTTATATGCATGCAAATTTTTTTTTTTTTTTTTTTTTTTTTTTTTTTTTTTTTTTTAAATCTTAAGCGTCGTTTACACGGATCGAGTTTACTAGCTACAAGCCAGCGAATTCACTAGTTGCTAGTAAACTCGCCCCGTGTAAACATATCGACAAGCGAACTATCTGGCAGCTCAGCGAGTGCGAAAAAAGTTGAAAGCTCGGCTACTTTTCTCGTTACTCGCTGGCGTTTTAGCTATCTGGCTAGTAAACTAGCTGTGTGTAAACGTTGTTGCTAGTGAAATCGCTGCGAGTATTCGGTGGTTCGTGGTTCTATGTACGTAAACAATGTCGACTGGAGTAGTTCGTGCCAGCGTGAATGAAACAAAATAGATTTTTTCGAACAAACTTAACAATTAGGATATGTATGAGGATTAAAATATGTTTGAGAATTATTCGCCTAACTACCGTAATTATCACAAGGTGAATATTTTAATTATTTTAGATAGTTTAAAATACGAATGTCGAGGAATTGCTATTATCAAATTATTGAGACTGTACAGTGTTTAGAGGGCAATAATTGAAAAAAAAATCCGAAAAATGTTTTGGAGCATTAGTGCATAGATTCGTATATTTTCCACAGTTAAAAAATCTGAAATTACTTTTATTAGTATTACAAATATGATAGGAATGATACTGGGGGTTGAATGTTTTAAATACTAAATAAAATAATTTCAAAATAAAACTGCAGATTTATGATTGCGTTTGAAGCCACTGATCTGTAGATTTACTAGTTTAATTACTACCATAGATTTCATTAATATTACAAACATTTTTTGGGAGAGATGAATAAGTAAATGTTTAAGACAGAAAATATATATTTAACAACTTCAGTAACTTAATTATTTTCTTACGAATTTAATATTTCCAACTGAGCGAAAAAATGCCCACGCTGGGAATCGAACGCAGATCATTGGCTTACAGGGCCAATGCTCTACCGTTTAAACTAACTGGGCCGACAACCGGTGAACATATCTGAGCGAAATGTGTTCACCGGTTGTCGGGCCAGTTAGTTCAAACGGTAGAGCATTATTCCTGCAAGCCAAGGATCTGCGTTCGATTCCCGCCTTGGGCATTTTTTTTGCTCAGAAATATTCAATTCGTATGATAACTTTACCGATCAGTTTGATTGTGTTAAAACCAGGCTGCGGAGTCTGAGTTGGGCCCATTTTTGAGCGTCGGAGTCGTCCATTTTTTTCACTGACTCCGCAACCCTGGTTAAAACAATAGTTTGTTTTTATTTAAATGGGGAGAGGTTGAGCCCTATGAGCCTCTCTTTCCCATATGCCCTTAAACAATATTCTCTGCTTCTTGATTTGTTTCATTGATTGACAGAAACTAATGAGGGCAGGAGTTATAAAAAAAATTATGTCATTAAAATATTGAAAATTTTATTAACCACATGAAATTAATTAAAAGCATCACTATTTATAAAATTTTGGCGTTATTACATTCCAATAAGTGCAATTTAAAAATTAACTGTGATTAATTAGGTTTTCAGTTGAAAGAATTTATGCCCTATTAAACATCAATGAAATTGCATTTTTAGCAATGATTACATAGGGTGTCCATTACTGAAAATAGACTAATTAAACGTTACAATATGGACACGGGTCTTAAAACCTTAAAAATTAATGAAATTTTATAAATGAAATTTGAATTTTTTATTCTAATAGTCATCTTTCAATTTCGTATTGCAGTAATCTGTGTGTTTCATGTTCCATAACACAAGGTACTCTTGGTATACATTTAAAAACTCGTCAATATCATTTGCATTCCACTTTATTTTTCCATGAACACACACACAAAAAACTCAGCACTTAAACATACTGTTTACAGAAAAAAACAAAAAGCTTTAGAACGCAGCAAGTGATACAATAGCGAGTTGGCTATTGAGCTAGTAAAAAAGTTCGTGTGTAAACGATCACTATCTCGCTAGCTGACGCGCTCGCTACTTTTCTCGCCGGCTTGTAGCTAGTAAACTAGCTTCGTGTAAACGAGCCTTACGGATAGTCGTCAAAAATAAAGTTGAGAAAACGCGACTTAAAGTTGAAATTAAAAAAAAAAATAATAAAGAACCAACATTTACGTAGCTAAAGTTCTCCTGCTTTATATGAAATTCCTTCTTGAAGAATCTGTTCATTTTTATCATGCAACCTTTTCTTCCTTCTGGTCTCCAATGCTCGCAGATCGGTCCGTTTTTCTGCTTGCTCCACTCGAAGTTAAATGGGTGCCAATTAAATGGGTTCGGCTTTGAAAGTGATTGTTATATAAATGCTTATAACTCCGTTAAAAATGCAATAATGCATTTTTTGCACTGTGTGCAGAAGTAATTGAATAATCAAAATAGATCAAAACTTAAAAAATTATGAAGCCCTGAGCCCCCTTTAAAACACTACAATTTGTAGTTGTGTGAATTTAGGCTTAATAATTAAATTGATATTTTAAGGGGATTTTTAATTTTAGATCCCTATTTTTGAACCTAAATTACTAGTCCTCTAAAGTATCAATGCCAGAAAAGGTCTTTTTTCTGTCTATGATGTCATTTTGTGAAAAAAACCCAATGAATGAGTATTTGCTGTATTATTTTAGCTTCACGTCTGAAGAGATTAAAAACGATATCTTCAAAGGCATTGACAGAAAATAAATCTCTGACGAATTCGAGAAACTTCAAGAAAATAATTCTTTAGAAATAGTAAATATATATATTTTTAAACCAAAGCTATCATTAATACCGAAGAATTTCTTGGAATAAGCGGGTATTTTTTGCAATTTTGGTTCTAAAAATACAGATGGCATTTTAAAATCGGAAAAGATGAAATCGAACGTGAATCAACCTCCGATAAATAATTTTTTTTTTATACAGTAAATATTAAGATTTTTCGAAATAAAAAGATACCACCAGAACTGCAAAGTACATCGAGTAAGTAGGTATTTATAAAATATCGAGTATAAGCAGGTATTTATAAAATATATATGGAAGCTCTATATCTCAAGTTGAAACGACATAGTCATCTTAATAAAATAAGCAATATAAATACTTAATACATTTCTTTACTAAAGTACGTTTGCACCTATTTAGTAAATAAATGTATTGTTAATTAAGTATTCATATTGCTTATTTAAATAGGTGTCTTTCGACTTTTTTTTTTCGCTGCGGCACTTTTAAAGTGGTGAAAAAACAGAAAAAGGAATCCGGAAACACTAGAACCAACATGAAATCAAACTTCAAAAAATTAATTTTAAATAGCAAATATTTTAAAGAGTCCGTTAGACAGGAACAAATACCCTGAAAAAGCGGAGGTTTTTCTATGCAATTTCCTTCGGGAAGTGGATGCGACAGTTTCAAAATGCAGACTAATTTGAAAATTGACGTGCAATCGAGGTCCAGTGAAACATTTTTTGAAATAGTAATTTTTTTTTTTACCAAAGCTATCGTTAATACCGAATACTTTCTTGGAATAAGCGAGTATTTTGTATTTTGGTTCGGTAAATGCAGATGGCATTTTAAAACAAGGAAAGATGAAATCAAACATGAATCAACCTCCTATAAATATATATATTTTTTAAACAGTAAATATTAAGATTTTTCGAAGTAAAAAGATACCACCAAAACTGGAAATGTACGTCGAGTAAGTAGGCATCTTTCGACTCATTTGTTTTTTAGCTGCGGCACTTTTAAAATGGCGGAAAAACAAAAAGGAATATGGAAACACGACAACCAACATAAAATCAAACATCAAGAAGCATTTTTTTTTTTTAAATAGTAAATATTTTAAAGAGTCCGTTAGATAGGAACAAATACCCCGAAAAAGCGAGGTTTTTCTATGCAATTTCTTTCGGGAAGTGGATGCGACAGTTTCAAACTGCAGACTAACTTGAAAAAAGACGTGTAATCGAGGTCCAGTGAAACATTTTTTGAAATAGTAAATTTTTTAACGAAAGATGCAGTTGAAACTGGGAAGTAAAGCAAAAAAATTATTTACATCGGGTGATCGGTTAAAGAACTTAATCCGTTCCACAACAGTGTTCGATAACAGAATTGTTCGTTAACCGATCATAAGATTTTATATAGATGTGTATGGGAATTCAATTAATCTGTTCTTAAAAGCTAAATAATATTTTTAAAAAAAATCTTCCCTTTATAATAGGGTTAATATACATCCTTATTTAACATTGATAGATCGCATTTTGATGGCATTGTCCGTGTCATGGAGGTATTTTAAAAAATAAATGATATACCCTTTGTAAAAACTTTTAGGATAGATTCATGGAGTACGGCATTAAATCATATCAATGTCATTTTGACCTTTCAAAAACTCTTTCGTTCTTTAAAAGATCGTGTTTACAGCTTGATAAATTTCGCGTAGAGCCAAGAGTTAATAATTTGGGAACTAAATTTCAATTATAATAACTAATTTGAAATTAAAAATATTTCTTTAAAAACGGACACCAAATATAAAACAATGTTTCTAATATGTTCACTCTAATATGTGGGGCCTCTAAAATGTAAGATCCGAACACGCGGTAGCCCATGAATTAATTGGTGCATACGTATACAACTTAAAATGTCCTCTAATTCGACAGTATATGCAATTAAATACAACTCGGAAAATCTGAACACAGCTTCTTTTAGGCTTTGTTTTGAGAGATGTTCGTTAATTGAACATGCATTCGTTATCCAAACATAAAAATCTCTCGCGAAAGTGTTCGTAAACCGAACAGTTCTTTAACCGATCAACCGTTCACTTAACCTCTTCAGACCCGAGGTACACAAATGTTCACCTCTATTCTTTTCCTCATAAAAACTAAACTGTTTGATTTTTTTACATTTTGACTTTACTTTTAAGTAACAATGTTTTTGGCTTTGGGACAAATCCAATCAATGCCAGCATTGATGCTTATTTCCTCATAAAATAAAGGTTATTTTTATCAGAGTTGCAAAATCCCTTCAAGACAGTGTGACCAATGAAGTAAAAAATTTTGCATAATTATTCAACTTAAACGCTTTAACAGAAAAAAAATTGAGGATTTGCAGACCATTCACTTGCTTAAAGTCCTTAAATTTTTTTATTGCGTGAATTTAGGTTATTTATCATTAAATTGATATTTTAAGGAGGCTAGTCATTTTAGATCCCTGCCTGTGAGCCTAAATGACCCGTCCCCTAAAGTACCCATTTCAGAAATTCTTCTGTCATCTAGGGTGTCTTTTTGTTTGTACAAGAGCAATGAATGTGCATTTGTAGTGTTATTTTACCTTCAGGTCTGAAGAGGTTAAACTCAACGGTGGACCTGACGATCACGATTTCAAAATCCAGAATAAAAAACGAACACTTAGTTTATACCTGCGTGTGAAGATTCGAGGAAACCCTTAAAGCAGTATAATTATTCTGGTGTTGATTCCATTTTAAACTTTTGATTAGAAACTCTGAACCCCTTGGTGACGAGCGACCCGTATTCGTGCCGCGTAAGGTGCGCAGAATCGATCATTATTCTCACCAGTAAATTTTTATTGTAAATTTTGCCTTATGTAATCCGAGCATTTCAATTAGGCAAAAATTTCTGTTTTAAAAAACCATGATAAAAAAAAATCTGTAAATGACGCTCGTCCTGAAGGGGTTAAAATTCAACAAGAAATTTAAAAATAAATGGAATACAAGTATTTTAGTCTACAACATTAAAAAAAAAAGGAAGAAGAAACTGATAACGAATGATTGAGTAAAATATTTGGAATTGCTCCCCTAAAAAAACAAATTGCCACCCCCCCCCCGGTGGGGCGTACGTCTCACGTTGGGAACGACGGCCTTAAAAGGGACAGGTACTATTGGCAGGGAGACGAAAACTCACCATTTTGCGATTTTATTAGGGTTTTAAATGAATATCTCAGTTAATTTCGGAAAAGGGAAAAAATTTAGCCTCAGGTGCATTCGAAGCTGTCTTCGTCTATCCCCATCGAGATTTTCAGACATCTGTGCTGGATTTCCCTAGTTCACCGCCAACAAATAGACGGACGGAGAAACATTTTTATTAATATGGATTTTTGTATATCAAAAAGGTGTAGTTTAAAAACCGTATCCCTGTAAATAATAAATTATAAACGAGCGACAAAAACAATAGAGTGGATTATTTTTATTAAGACGATCCTATCGATATTAAAGCTGTGTGATCGTATTCAATATGACGTTTTTTATAATGCGATACAAACTTAATCACTACAGCTTTATTATTGTTATTAGACGTTTTATTTATAAGAGACGTTTGTACCGCAGACTGGTAAAATCATATACTGTGTGAAACTCTGAATAATTTAGTGCTGTAATTCCTCATTTATAAATATTAAGTGAAATCTTCAGATCTTGCACCAGAAATATATACTGTTTGCATTATTGAAATTAAATATTCAAAGTAGTTATACATATTTTTATAAACTTTAATTTTAGGCGAAATGTCATTTTGTTTGCATACCAATGAAATAAAATGAGGTAGGAAGAGCTATTAAATAACAAATAAACAGAAAATGAAATGCAAAAACGTTAAAATCTATTCATATTCATTGTAAAAAGATTAAACAGCAATTGAATCGAATAAATGAAATTTTGTCAAATTAAGCTTACTTAGACCATTATTTTAAGTTTTATATCTTATGTCAGTATTTCACAAAATCATTTTTATGTACATTACACCAGACTACATATATAGAATTACTTACAGAGATCTGGAATTTAAAAGCATATAAAATTTTGTTTACAAAAATCACCCCTTTACTCGCACGTGTTTGATTTAATAGAGAGCATACATCACACTTGTTCGCTTTACACCAATGCCAGTTTATAAACCACTGTCGAGATGAGAACTGGATGGATCTAGGAGGATATAATAGGAGGAGTCAACATACCAGTCTTCCGCTGTGGAAAATTTTGAAGTTGACAAACGACTCCCCCCCTCCCCTCTCCTGCGCCCGCAATATGTGACTTTGGCCAAGAGCAGGCAGCATAAAGTAAGAACGGCTTCAATATAGCGTCTATAATATATAGTGTGGAAATCGGCTATTCTGGTAATACTTGAAAATGTGCTAAAATATTGGATTCCTTAAATGTCAAACGATGCTGAAATCCAAAAAGTCTATCGCAGCGACATATACAGGATATTTTCTAAAACTCCAAGACGATTTGGGCCGGAAACCAGATAGATTTTTCGCTGTTAGCAAAACGAGATTGACCAATCAGAAGCCTGCATTTTTGCGATTTTTTCGCTGCTTGCAAAAATGCTGGTTTCTGATTGATCAATTTCGTTTCGCTAACAGCGAAAAACCTATCTAGAACATGGCCTTGGTCGAGACGCTATTAATAATACGATGTTTACATCGAAATTTGAAAAGTCTCTGCGATCGGTTTTTTGGATTTCAGCATCATTGTGCATTTAAGGGATAAAATTTTTTTAGCGCTGTTTGAATAGCAGATTTCCACACTATTTATTCTACACTGTTAAAAATATCGTGAAAAATTACCTCTGTGTTTAAAGGCTATCTATTTTCTGACCAATGAGAACGCTCCATAATCGTCTATGCAGCGTTCTCATTGGTCAGAAAATAGATAGCCTTTAAAAACAGAGGTAATTTTTCATGATATTTTTAACAGTGTAGACGCTGTACTTTGACAAAGAGCAGTCAGTAGTCTCCAGTGCAAGATGCGGCGCGTCAAACATAAAATAAGAACAGCTTCAATATTAGATGCTATACGGGGAATACCACAAAAAACGTAAAATGGAGCCACCGAGAATTGAATCTGGTGCCTTCGCATACGCTAGTAACCGGAATGGTGCCTTAATCATTTGGCCACGGTGGGCCCACATCAGGATTTCTTCACCGATAATGTATTCATATTTATATTTGAACATGGTTATCATTAAAATACCATCAATAATAAAACCTAAGTTGTGTTCACGATACGTCGAACATGTTCATTGTAGGGTGCCTATATAATAGAGTGGTGAGATACGGGGTATAAAATTTGATTGGTTGAGATGATTTTGGAAAAAAAAACGAATCGCCAAGCGGTCTTGGCAAGCTTGCCATTGTTGCCAACCTAATGTTATAGCGACTAGAATACATAGTGTGGAAATCGGCTATCTCTGTAATACTTAAAAAAACCCTAAAATATTGTATCCCTTAAATATGCAACGATGCTGCTGCATTTTACAGATCGCAGCGACATCTGCAGGATATTTTCTACAACTGCAAGGTATTGCTAGTCTATACAGTGTAATACTAGTAATACGAAAATCCCGTAGATGTCGCTGCGATCGACACTTGGCATTTTAGCAGTACCGTCGTACATTTAAGGGATAAAATTTTTTAGCACTGTTTGGATAGCATATTTCCACACTAGGTATTCTAGACGCTGTATTAATGTTTATTGACTTGTCTCAATAGCGATTATAAGAAGCATGTCGCCCGTTGTCGTGGTCAGTAAGCGGAGGCTTCTGTCACCCCGAGGGCCCGGGTTCGAGTCCCTGGGTAAGACATGGATGTAATTGTGAATGTCCCATTGTAGTTGTATAATATGAGCGCGTTCACGGACCGCACCCTGGGCTCCCCAGGTTTACCACGGGTAACCCGAAGCGTTCAGACACCGACATCACGTGACTTTTTCCGAGTTCCCCGTAGCGTTCAGAGCCGGAGATTACCCAGATTTCGGGGAACCCACATTACCTGAAAAATTTTGTTGGGTAAAGTGATCACGTGGTTGGGAAATCTGATTTGTTTACCATTTTATAGCTTAACTGTGAGTGTTAATCGGAATAGCACTGTTTTGATCAGTTTTATCGCACATTGTTACTGTTTTTTCATATTACAAAAATAATAATAAAAACATATCTGGTCTAAGTTTAACTTTTAGATAAGTTAGAAGATAAATGTAAATTTTGCATATGACAAATCAGTTCACGCTTGGAAGCCTAAAATGGCTAGCAAAACCTGCACTGTTAAAAATATCGTGAAAGATTACCTCTGTTTTTAAAGGCTATCAATTTTCTGACCAATGAGAAAGCTACATAAACGCCTATAAAGCGCTCTCATTGGTCAGAAAATAGATAGCCTTTAAAAACAGAGGTAATTTTTCACGATATTTTTAACAGTGTGTGATACATATTTGTTGCGATAGTATTCCCCATAAAAATTAACTTTTGGAACAGTTTCCCATCTAAAAAAAAAGTGATAATTGAATCTATTTGCACTGTCGAAAGTGCAGCTGCCGCCATATTTGTAAATGTAAATAAAAAAATCCCGCAACATTACCCGAAAGCGTTCAGAGCCGTTTTTACCCAAACTTACACCGAGAAACCAGTATGACGTCATTCCCCAATTTTCCGAGTTACCCGTGTTTCGGTCTCTGAACGCGCTCTATATGTAATGGAAAAATAAAAAAAATTGTTGTGATTTGTTGTTGTTTCTATGTTATAATAAGGATCATTCGAGGCGACAGCCATAGTAGCTATAGGCCTCAAAGCATTCTCCACCTCGGTGGACGTCAAATGTCAAATAAGAAGCATGCTAACATCGCCAAGCTAGTTTTTGATTAAATCATGTTTCTTCATTGAACAACATGCGGTGTTCTTGCCCTTCTCTATATTAGTGATAATTTATAGTCTTTATTCGTTTAGATTATTAAAATAAAATTTATTGTATTTAAAGTCATCTTCACTTTAAAAAAAATTGACCTAGTGAATTTCAGCTATTTCTATTTGCATAAACGATGTTAAAAGAGATTATACTAAATCCAGTTCTTTTTGGTCCGATGAGGTCATCTTTTACTTTTCTTTTTTACAAGATGTATTGATTAATTTTGATATAATTTAGCATCTAGTATATTTATTGGCTGTCTGGTTGATTTTTGTTTGAAGATTGTTAAAATATGTCATACAAGATGAGAAATAGAGGTTTATATAGCACATACTGAAATACAGCTATTTCAATTATATTCCCATAAATTTATATTTGGTAGCAAAACTTAATTTAAAATAAATAGGCACAGACATTTCGAATTATTATAGACTGATTAACCCTTTCAAGGGCGGTGGTATGTTATGAAACCACTTAATTTTAATTCCGAAATGCCACAATGGCACCAGAATTTTAGTAAATTTTTCCGTATTTCATGTCCTGATGTGTTGATTTGTAGTAGTCAGCAAGAGAATAGTCTTCCTTATAAGTTTGTAAGTATTAATGCTACTTCACAAAAGAATATTGCAGTCTAAATAAATAGCTTTCCACCACAATTGTTTCACAAACACTAACAATATCAATTTTACAAGACTTAATAAGTATATGCAATGCTATGAGCTACTCGGTAACTTATCGGTTTGGAAACATGCAGTAGTTTTATATTATTTGCTTCATCAAGTGTTGTCAGAGGTTTTTTTTTTTAACTTGGTTGCTCTTCCTCTTGAAATGTAAATCTTTCAAGTCTAAATGTTGTCAAAATGATGTATTTGTTAACACTTTATCAGAAATCACGCGAGAAGGTCAACGTTAGACGAGGTGGAAAATTTAATTTGGTTAATTTTCGTTAAAACCGCAATTTCTTTCTTTGTGAATTTACTTTTTGTTACTAAATTTTTCATATGCTGTATAAGAGAAACGTAAACAAAGTAGTAAAAATTAATATTTACACCAGATATTTTATACAGAAAATAACAATAAATATAATCCAAACGTTAAGAACAATTGTACGTTATGATAATCATTAAAAAGTAAATTTCTAACACTCATTTAGTAAAATCCCCTGGTTGCAGTGAGCTGATATCATTAAAATTTTATTTATTTTCCTGGACTCCTGGAAAGTGTACGAGGAGCCCTTAGTGCTCCGCGGAGCATTGATTGGCAACCGCTGTTAAAGATAATGCGTCATGACGCATTGCAACGCTAAATTGTATGACGCGGTCGGGAATCGACCGACTGAATTTTAACAAACTAGAAAATAAGCATCAGGTTGACACGATTATTAAAATTTGTGATGAATACACAGTATATGCTCCGGATGAAAATAAATTCTTAAAAGCAATTAAATTGTAAAAGAAAAAAAAAATACAATCAGTATCTAGATGAAATAAAGCATCCTATAATAGAAATTTTAGTTGAGCAGCTGGAACCTATTAACACACCTAAAGAAAGATATATATTCCCCACCTTTCTTACTGGAATTGTCTTTTAAAATATTTGTAAATTGCCCAATCTGTTATATCTACAACAAAAACAAAAATGTTAATTTTACCACACAACGGTAATTTAAGAAAATGTACTTTATTATGTAATGTAAAAAGTAATTATTTAGAGAAAAGATTAAGTGTTCTCACAGCAACAGAAAAATATAATTTATTTTTAGACGAAGTGTATATTTCCTTGCAATTTAAACGGCTTATGTATAATAAACTGCTCATCTGTTTTCAACAACATCTTCATTTGCGTCGTATAAAGATTGCATAGCAGTTGTCCGAATCCATGAAAATTCTGGAAAATTCCTGTATGAAATTACGGAAAAAAAAGAATGAGTTGAGATGAATGAGAGCTGCATAAGTTGGGTGTTAGTACATTTAGTAAGATAATAACCAAATGAACAAATCTTTTTGAACTATTCCCCTTTGGTTACCAATCTGTTCTCAACCCAGAATTTTCTAATATGCCAGTTATTTTGCTTTATGATTCTGTTCATATTTTTAACACATCACATGCTCATATATATAACAACTGGATCAATAATAATAAAAAAAAATCCACTATCCTGGTTTTGAAGATGAGATCGCTATTGCAATAGCTGATTTTAATTATTTAAGAGAGATGTACGCCAAAGAAAAAGAGCGATTCTTAAAATTTATGTACACAATACGGCGAAAAAGTTTATGCACAAGCTAAACGTTTTTATAAAATGAAAAATATACACCGGAATGCTTTGAAATTTTTACTGTATCAAAATAATTGGATTGCAAATTCATGTTTCGAATTCGGAAACAATCCATTGAAAGGAAAATGATAAATTATGAAAAAAACCACAATTATGATGTCTCAAAAGTTTATGCACAAAAACGAAATATTTACATTTCACAAAGCACAAAAGTCCTTTAGTAGACTGTGGTGTTTCCAATGCACTTGGTGAGTTGAATACGTGATTTTCCATTGATAACATGACAGTATGGAAGATTTCGGGAGCGAGCCTGTAAAAGGCTTACTAGATCGCTGATTTGAGCTCTTGCACTGAGTAAGGCAAGTCACACACTAAGGCGACACATAAGACATGTCGCTTGAATTCGCTGGAAAAACTGGTTTAAAACAGGTTTGAAACAACTTCGTTCTTTGTTTCGACCAGTTTTTGCGCTTCTTGTTGCGCTTCATGTCGCTCTGTCGTCTCAGTGTGGGACATGCCTAATACTGCTTCCCATTCTTGTAGACGTCACGTGAGAGTATTCCCAGATTTTTCAATCGGATTGAGATCGTTGTCTTGCTGAAAGGTCCAGTTGCGACCACCTAGGAGTTCACAAGACGGAAGCAAATTCTCATTCAGAGTTTCCTAATATTTTTGTGAATTTTATCTGCCATTTAGGAAGCAAAGAAAAGTTTGTCCATTGTAGCCAAAAGCGCCCCATACCATGAGAGTATCAGCACGTTGTTGCCTGATCGATATGCATTTCTGACCTTCCCCCAAGTCGCGCCAATAGAATGACAACCCATCTGGACCATCCAAATTCCTTTTTTTTTTTTTTTTTTTTTTATTATCAGAAAATATAACGTTAATTCATTCGCCACGATAATACATGTGCTGTTTTGCCCATTGAAGTCTTGCTTGTATGGTGTCACGTGATATTGTTGATCCAAGTTGATTTTTTTATTTGATTAAGAGACAAATTACCAGTTACAGCCATTCTTTTAACTCTTCTACCCTCACGAAATGTGGTTTTTCTCGGCCTTCCTGAGCTATACGCATTTTTGAATTGTTTTCCCCGTTGCAAAACTCTATAAATACCACGTTTAGACCGATTCAAAATAAGTAAAAGCTGCAAAACGGATTTACATTCAGCTCTCAGCTTCTAAAAGCCGCTATCAGATTCACCGACTTTTCGAGCAACCAACTTTACAGCCGATTTTAACCACAACTTTTTTCCGTTGAAAGGGAGAAAAAGGTTACAATTGTCTTTGCTAAAGTTGGAGGAAAACCCGGGGAAACCAGTACTACTAGTACCAGCCGTCAGTATTTATCGCATTTTCGTATCAATCGCTTATCTCTGATTCGCTGAAATGTTGAAAGGTGGGAGGAAAAGTTGCGGCTAGGACAGACTTTTTTGAGATGCGGATAAAAAGTTGGGGATATTGCTGTTTGCTATCACACTGGGTGTCGAAACAACATTTCGCGAAAAGTTGGAGGAAATCAAGAGTTGGCTCAAAAATTGCTCGAAAAGTTAGTGAATCTGATAGCGGCTTAAAGCCGCTCACATCCATAACTGCTTCAGGCGAGAACTGCAGAGATTTCGGTATTTTGATAACCCGTACAGCGATCCCTACACTTTATTACTCTAAGGAAAAAGTCTCGCCGATCCTCCACCTATCATGTTTAAAGAGATATTTGCATAAAATCTCATTTGTGCATAAACTTTTGCGACATCACAAAAAATGTTTTTTGTAATTTCTGATCTTCGTAACGATGATTTTTTTTCCAAACTTGAGATATATATTTATGATCATAGTATTCACCTACAGTAGATATTTGAAAGCATTCCGCTGTACAATTTTATTTTAATTAAAATATTTGCGTTGTGCTTAAACTTTTGCGCCGCACTGTATAAATTGAACCATAAAGTTTTATAATCTTTAAATTTAGAGCAACAAAAAGTTAGATTGGAGTAAAAAATCTTAACCCCTTAACGCTCGAATTAAATTACAGTTTGAAAATTCAAATTGCTTATTGGCACCACTTTTATGAAAAAGAAATATTCACCTTATTTAATGACAGGTAAAACGATACTAAAATATAGCCAATTTCACTATTTTATAAAACTGGTGGGAATCAAACAATCTGAATAAAAGACACAGCCCGTGAATATGACGGGAGCGCGAATTAAGGGGTTAATTTTGAAAACATATTTGCTCTTAAAGAAACTAGTTCCTCTTTACTTTCAACAGAAATGGAGTGCTTCAGTTGCCACGATTACAAAATATGTAAAAACTACGAAAAAATTAATATCTTAAAATTAAATTGAGATACAGCTTTCAAACAAATTGCATTTAAAAGAGCATTTTTTTCCTTATACGACGGTATAAAAATTTAAAATGTGCGATGTTTAGAAGTTTAAAAATTTACAGTAGAGAAAATTGCAAAACCAGAATTTTATTTCGAATTGCAAAGTGTTGCCATTCGCAAAATGACGTATGCATTACGCACAGATATGTTTGTCCTTTATAATATAGATTAGAGAGAATAAGACTGAAGGTACTTGTGACTTTTTATCTATTATTTTAAAATCGTGCTATAAATCACTAAGTAAATATACTAGATATAAAAATAATGAATTAAAAGCAATTATATGTGTAGCTCAAGACCAATTAAAATTTTTGAAACATGTTTTAAATTGGTTAAAAACATGGTCAATTTTATCCAGAGGACGTTTATATAATGTCTTAAGTAACAGAACCTTTGATATTGTCCAGCAAACTTGCAATGGACTGTATGGTCTAATAACGTTTTCCCAAAAGTATTTAAATATTCGTTATGCATTATTTGGCAAATTTCAAGCATATCCCCTAGAGGAGCAGATTAGTCTTTAAAGACAGTTATCTGGCACTAATTATTATATCTCAGTAGAACAGTTGACTGAACGGGGAAAAAAATAAGAATGCAAAAATTGCTCTTTCATAATAAATAAAAATATTAGTTTAAAGTTTTAGATAATAAATGCAATTTATCAATAAATTTAGATGCAATTGAAAACCTTGAAATAAATATATTAAAATCAGTTAGAAAAAAACTGTGCCAATCATACTTAATTTTTTTTTAAATGAACTTGATAAACAATTCGATTATACCCCCCTTACATGGATCAGATACGTAGACGATATTTTCATCATATGGCAACATACATATACCTTACTCAGTAATTTCTTAGCCCAGATTAATAACCTGATCATAAAATTAAATTCCCTTTGGAAATTGTACAGAATGGCACACTCTATTATTTGGATGTATTATTAATCAAAACGCACCATGGAAAAGAACGTACGATTTATAGAAGACCCGTATCTAATCAATCCACTGTCCCACTTAATGCTCAAGCACCTTTTTCTTACAAAGTTTATGCATTTAGACATTTTATTAAAAGATCTTTCACAGTCCGTACACCCCAGCAGTTAACCAACGAAATAAGTAAAATAGATGATATTGCAAGAAATAATGGATGTAAAGAAAGCTCTATAAATAGATTAATTATATGAGCAAGAATAATAATAAGAAAAAATATCAATGAGCAAAATTCCAA
Source organism: Maratus speciosus (assembly GCA_963932465.1). Lineage (NCBI taxonomy): Eukaryota > Metazoa > Arthropoda > Arachnida > Araneae > Salticidae > Maratus > Maratus speciosus. The sequence continues at coordinate 95,808,844 of OZ010791.1, forward strand.
GTTTTATACTTTACAATAGGTTCTTTGAAAGATTGAAATATAAACTTAATAAATTCAATATCTCTCTTATTGCAAAACCTTCCATAAAATTAAACAAGCAAAAATCAAGAAAGAAAAAATCATGCGTCAAACATAGATTATGAAACACTTTCCAACACATTCCGAATAATGTAAAAAAATTGCACAGTTAAAAAATTTGAAATATTACCCTAATTCAACCATATGGAAACGCATAACGCATTTCAAAACCCAATTTCAGCTGTTCCCATCTACAATCGGAAAATCATCCGAATTTTTTCAGCAGCCCTGTATACGATATATAGATTTGTATCTACTAAGCGGATGCATACCAAAATTTAGTTCATGTAAGAAATACATATACTTCAGTTGAAAATTTTCCTTCAGCAATTTCCTCTAATAAGGAGAATGGTACGTGAATACTTTTGTGCAGCCCTGTATATGAGGTATAGAATTTATATATAGTGAGTAACATGCAAAGCATTAATTGAATTTAAAAGCGCATACCAAATTATAAACCATACACTCCAGCAATTATTACTCAAAGACAGTATTGTAACGGGTTTCTTTTAGTATTGTAACGATTTCTTTTGTGTGTCCCTGTAAATGAATAAAAAATGCTATGAATGCCCTGTTCTAACGTGATCGTCGAGAAATTCAGTGATTTATATCAGTTTCAAATATTTGAAATAGCGAAATGTCATTAAAATACTCTGCAAACGATTTTTCACCATATACCATAATGTAATGGAATAGTTTTGACTACCCCTGTAAATGAACTTTTAATCCTACATACTTCATATACAGTACCAAACTGCTTTGGTGACCCTAAATAACCTTTATCAATTGCATGAAAATCCGAGTATATTTACGGAAGTTAGAGCGTGGACAGACGGCCAGACAAACCGAATGCATAAACACTTTTCAATTTTGTTGGAAAGTCTTAAAAACATAGTCTGTAAGAAAATAGATCTAATAGACACATATTAGTTACCAGGTGTAAATGAAATACCTTTTACCAAAGAGGGTGGGAAATTGCAATGTTACACTCATTTTCAAAATTAAGAGAATTTTCAGATTTGGTCGATTATCTCCAGAACTACTGGACAGATTTTAATGAAATTAGGTATGTACTTGTACATAGGTACATAATACAATAAAAATAACCTATTCAACAGTTATAATACACACGCATGATAGTGAGTAAGCTTCATTAGCGTCAGAAAGGATAAAAGAGATCTTACAATATTGAACCAAAATTTGGGTTAATAGGGGGTAAGATCCCCTCTTACAGTTATACAGCTCTCACAACGTGAGCTCATACTGTAAATCGGGCAGTTTATGGGTGCCTATGGCAGTTAGTCTCACTCATACACCAACTCTGTTTTCAGGCTCTCGGTGGTTCTGGGAGGTGGAAAGTGAGTTCCAATTTTCGCTGCCCAATCCATCAAGCGAATATCCTCACTTTCCAGAAATTCGTCGGCCAGATGAGCTCTATCTGGGTGCGCGTTGCAGAATATTAAAATGAAACCAGGGCCGACTACACTTCTGAAAAGCGAACGTAGGGTACCAGGATATCATTCCTATACCTCACACCAATCATACAGCCTTTGCCAAACACAAGGAGGGGCGACCACCAATCCAACATGATGCCTATCCAGGCCATCAAACCTCCGCTGCCACAGTGGGTCTTCTTCTCGGAAGTTGGAAGGCACGTAGCGGATCCCTGGTTTTCTCCAGATGAAAGTGCGTCATGAATTTGTATTTAGGCTGGACAGAGACTCATCAGTGAATGGGGTGGTCCCCTATTGATCCCTGGTCCAAAGTCGATGATCTCTGCACCCTACTAAATGGGTTCTCCTGCTTACAGAAGCGCAAGAATCAGGTCTTATTGCAAGCAGCCCTCTGTCATGTATCCTTCTGCAAACAGTAACCTTTGAAACTCGACTGTCTGTAGCCACATAAAGGTCCCGAGCGAGCTGAGAAGCTGTTGCACTCTTGTTACCCTTCGCTGTAATGGACAAATAGCGATTTTCATTTGCCGTTGCGGCTCTTGGACGACCTTGCCCAGGCTTTCTCTTTATAGTTATAGTAAACTGTTTTCGTAAATTGGACACGACGCTAGGCATCACATTGAAGTCTCTAGGAATCTGCACTTGAGATTGCCCTGTTTCCAGTCTCTCCGCGATTTCCTTCCTTTCTCCATCATCCAAACGTTTTTGATTATTCATTTTTACGGGTTTCTTTTGAATTTCATCAAATGTTGAAAAAAAAAAATCAAGATATTCAACGAAGTGTGCGAGCGAAGAAAACGCTAAAATTGCCACGCTCCTTTTAAAGTCTGTTCCTCTACCCACTCCGTCCATACACATGTGTACGCTTATGTATTCGACACTAAAGAGTTGCATCTTTGTTTCGAAGAATTATTTTTACCTTTCGTTCAGTACTTTTCATGAAATTCGACAAAATATGCGAATAATCTTAATTTTGAATATGAGTGTATATTGGAATGACAAACTGAAAATTTAAAACAAGGATCAAAGAACATATAGCAAATATCAAACACAACAAAAGAACTACTGCTTCAGCCAGACTACATAACAAAGAGCCTTTAGAGATTGATTTTAAAAATAATAGAATAATTTATCAATCAAGATTTTATTTCCCATCCATTATACGAGATTCAATAGAAATCGTTTTTGGGCAGCAAGAATATACGCCATATATTCAGCCTCCATGGAGTTACCTAAAATTTGCAAAGAGATGCTTTACAAAATAAGAAACAAGATAAAATAATTCACATTCACAGCTGACCATTTTTATTAGAGCATCTGCTTTCAATTATACTTTGATGTCGTGATTTTTGTTTACCAAGTTCATTTTTAAAAAAAATTTCGAAAATAGTTTTTATCAATGTCGGTCTTCATAAAGTCGCCGTTAGTGCGTACGAAATATGTACATCAGTTTTTATTTAAAGGTATTTACATGCTTTTAAATTTATTTTTTTCGCTTTTAGCATGTTATAACTTTAGTTTAATGACACTATTCATTTAGTAAGGATAAGGCGGAAAAAACACATGATTGAGTTTTATGAGCATTACCCTGCGCAGATTGCATAAAATATGCATCTGTTTATGGCTTATTTAAATGTGTTTAATTTTATTAAAAGCAAAATTTAAAAAAATAAGGTTGTGTAAATATTTCTTTTCAGTTTTGTACAAGTGGTTTTCAAAGTTAAAAAAAAGCTTTAAAACTTTTGACACATTTAGACTTGAAAATTACACTTTTTAATAGAGTATTGACATTTTAAAACCGCATTTTTAGATATTTTAAAATTGAAGCTGAATATTTTATATTATTTTATTTTCGGCATTTATTTTTCCTTGATCCTTAACCGGAAACGTAAGTCTGTGAGATGGTTGCGTCTACATATTTGCCCTTATTGTTTTCTCTCTCCGACATTCAAAACTTATTTTTATGCAGTTATATTAAAAAATTGGTCCTGTTAATGCATTATATTAAAGATTAAAAGTCTAAGTTCACTATTTGGTGAATTATTAAGCGTTCTGTTTGTGCACGGGATTTTCACGTTTCCGGTTAAGGGTTAAGCGAAAACCATTTAACCTAAAATTCAAATTAGTTTATCTCGAAAGAAAAAAAAAGTTAAATTCTTTCAAAACCTATACAAAAATAAAATAAAATTTTTATGGGTATAAGATACAGGGTGTATATATTTTTATCACAAATTTTTACTAGATTTTTTTGCCTTATTTAATTGCAGAAAAACATTCAGCAATCAAACGAGGTGATTACGGATTCTGATATTAAGAAAAAAAAAAAAAATTGAAATTTTCTCTTCCGAAATACTGCTTGCCAGACACCTTGAAAACACCAGGCAGTGTTACGAATCTTGGAGATACACTGCTCAAAACAATTAAGGGATATTGAGCTTGTAGATGGACCTTTCGACTGAGGTATTATTTAGATGATTGATACATGATCCACAGACGTGATAGACTATATGAGAAAAAAATTACACATGTTTGGCAGAGAAAAATGCATTGTATAGAGCATTAGGGTACAAAAGGAAAAAACACAATTTGTGCATATGAGAAATAAAGAATAAAAAAAGGTATTTCCTTCAAGGAAAATCGTCTTTAGTAGGGGGCATGGTTTCCCCGGACGGCCAGCAACGTTGAATACCTTTAAAGAACGGAGTCAATGGGGCTATTAATAAGGTGCTCGTATATTCTGTTTTAGTCCTCCAGAAGAACTCTTTCCTGTTCTTGGAGAGTTTGTGGGGATAGGTAGCCAGCAATTCGTCTGCCTAGCATATCGCAAACATGCTCTATTGGGTTCATATCCGGAGAATACGCTAGCCATTCCATTCGTATGATTCCTTCCTCGAAAAGGAAATCATCCACCAAGTGAGCACGATGTAACCTGCAATTGTCGTCCATTAGCATAAAGTCATTTCTAATTGCCGCAGCGTTAGGGACTAAAATAGGTCTGAGGATCTCCTCCGTATATCGCCGACCTGTCACAATGAATGACGAATGATGTGATAGTCGATGCGCCCATTAATGGAGAAGACAGCATAGACCATCATTCCCCCACAGCCAAAACTCACACTTCCTTGCACGAACGCAGGATTCTTGCACGATAGTGTCATGTTCCCTCCAGATGAAAATACGCCTGTTATTAGGGTGAACAGAAAAAGGAAACTCATCAGAGAAAAGAATATTGCGCCATGCATTTCTCTTCCAAATCATATGCTCTGCTGCCTACTCCCTGCGGGCGCCACGGTGTCTTGCTGATAACGTAACACATACTATTAGTTTGCGAGCATGAAGACCTACAGCTTGGAGCAAGTTTCGGACAGTTTGAGTCGAAACTGCGGTACCATTAGCCGAGCGAAGATGTTGTTGAAGAAGAATAGTATTCATATTTCGGCATCTCCGAACTGTTAGCGTTAAACATCGATCTTCATTGGCCGTTGTTGCATGTCCACGAACCTGCTCTGGTCTTCGACCTGCAATTCCCGTCTCTAAAAAGTGGTTCCAGATCCCGGAAATCACACTTTGGGAATCTCCAGTGGCTTCTGCTACTTCGGTTTATCTTTGCCCCCCCCCCCCCCCCTCTAACCGATTAACAACTCTCCAAGCTTCTGATTCGGTTAAATGACTTCGATGAGACATCGCACTCATCGAGACAAAGCACTTACTGAATGTTATTCATTGTTTTCAGCTTTGTCTTTCAGTAAGTTGAAAGCCAAATTTCATTCGCTGCCGCTAAAACGTCGTTTTCGACACCAAACTCAAAATTTGAAGTTTGAAATTGAGAAAATCTTGCATTTGTGACTCTCTTCCCTTTCCTGGGGAAAAAATTTCGCTTATATCGTTATTTTACATAAGACTTACAATATCCTTTAATTGTTTTGAACAACACAACGTATTACTTTTCTCCGGATACAAAATTCCGAGAACTTGAAGAGTTAATGAATGTTGCTGATTACTTTTCTCCGAATGAGTTACATGAGTTGTTGATGATTTTTCTCCACATACATTTGCAATAAATTGTATCCGCCTTTTATCTGAAAATGATATAAAAACATTTGATAGAACAATATTAGACATTATGCACCAGAAAAATATTACATAAATAGAAATAAATGTTGATTAACGGTTTAAATTTATGGCATATAAAAATATGTGGGCAATTTTGAAAGCTTTAATAATGGGTTTTTATGCTTAATAAAAAGATGTTAGTATAAAATAAAGATGAAGTAAGATAAAATAAACAAATGATTCGTTTTATGCGTAATGTAAACGCACCAGTATCGAGACACCGAAGGACATACATCTAATTATTATTAAAGTGTTAGTGAATTCCAAAAGATATACTATATACTTTTTTAGCCTATTTTTAACCTCAGAATAAACATCCAAAGCTTTTTTTTTTTTTTTTTTTTTTTTTTTTTTTTTTTAAACCCTGCCGGCTCGGCTTACAGGCAGAGGTAGATTTCGATTTAAGTGCTAATTTCACCAACAAAAAATAAATCAAGTTTAGAGATAAACACAGTTTAAAAATTTTATCTGGCCGCTTTTGACGAATTTTTAATTTCATTTTTCTGGAAGAGTTGGTTTTATCAGAATCATGTTAAGGCGGTATTAAAAAAATATTTTTCCACGCTCAACGACTCGAAATTTTCTGACACATTTTCAGACTCAGTTTTAAAAGTAAAAATATGAAACTTGCCGACGTGATTTTTTGAAGAGATTTATAAGCGACTTGTTTCTTTTTTTTTTTTTTTTTTTTTCGTTCACTTAATTAGAACTTGATTTTCAAACAATTATTTTCTCAGTACGATCATTTTTACTTTACGGGGATTATTACGGGGATTTACTGATTGGGGTTCCTTCAGCCAGCCAGTCAAAACTTCTGTTAAATTGCAATAAAATAGGTTCTTTTTCTGTTTCTCTTAAAGCACATCAATTTCTAAATGCTTGCCGTTGTGTAATATCTGAACCAGAACTTTTATTTTCTACAAAAGAAGAAATTTTACAAAATTTAAAAGATCAAACTATCATAGATGCATGCCGTATCACTATCTTTCGGAATGGTCAAGTAATTCCTACAAAATACATTGTTATAACTTTTAATTAGTCCAACTCTACCAGCCAGAATTAAAGCTGTCTATTTGAGCTGTCCTGTCCGACCTTATATTCCTAACCCTCTCCGTTGTTTCATATGCCCCGCCTATGCAAACACTAACTTGTCGTAGCTCTATTACTTGAGCACGTTGCGCAGAATCGGGCCATGACAGTAAACTCTGCGGAAAATCTGAAAACTGCTTTAATTGTAAAAGGTGATCATGCTGCATACTCCCGCTCTTGTCCAAATTGGATCCGTGAAAAGGACATCCTTTCTATTAAAATTACACAAAAACTTTCACACCCAGAAGCTCGCAAACTTATTGCATCCAGAACCCCATCTGCAGGTGTTTCATATTCTAGTTTACTGAAACAATGTTCAAAATCCGTTAGGCATATAGACACTCAAAGTCAATCCCCTTTAATTGCTGATACATCCGCTTTATTATCTGATACTGTTAAGAAAGAATTCCGTCATAATTCCTACTTTTGCAAGCCAGGAAATTTACCAAGGTTGAAGCTTTTGCCACACTCATCGCAGCCCACCACAATAGAATATTTTGATCCTGCTAAACATAGTCGCTCTAGATTGTATACTCATCATTACAGCTTGTCTAACAAGTTCATCTAATGTTCAGCCAAAACAATCTTCTTCTCAGTCTCCAATCAAATTACAAAAACCTGATATTTCTGTAACAAAGCAAGAAAATCAAAAGTCATGTGCACAGAAGAAAAAATATTTCATGAACCCGTATTGAAGCAACATTCAATAATTCTAAGGATTCCAAACAGTTCCTCCGCTATTCAGAAGATGCTATGGAATCAGAGTCATATGACACAGACGTAAATATGACACAATTGACTTTTATTAAATGGTTTTATTTATACATTCTACCATTACATATTTCATTAAATACTATGGTTTTTTGCTTATGCCATTTTATCACATGCTTTTAAATTGCAATTCTGTGTTTTTATTTTAACCTTTTTCTTGGCGCAGCATGCCCTTATTAGGAATTTGCGCTAATAAACTCTAACCAATCAATCAATCAATTTATTTTTGCGTTATTTCTATTTAAATACAGTGTGTCCTGTTCACCCTAGTGTCCAATGGCTTATTCATAGACCGTTAGGGACAGACATACAGTTCGAATTACAAAAGTGTTTTAAATGAGGTTAAGAAATATTTTAAAAGCGATTTGGGTGAATAAAAACATTTCTAAAAAAATTACGAAATTTAAATTTTTATGCGGTCCCCTGGTCCTTTAAGTTATATTTATTAAAAATATCTTATTACACTACGATGTAAGACAAAAAATGTCCCATTCTTCTATGATTTTAAAACTGACCGAATAATAGCAGTTTAAAATTGAAGCATCTTTTTTGCTGCGAAATAAGTGTTATTCCCAAATTTCTTAGAACTATAAATAATCGTCAAATAAAAAAAAATAATAATAACAGTTGAGAGTAAAATTAACATTTCTATATAAATTTGAATCTATTTTCATTCTGGTATATTAAATAAAAATATGCAACTTGTACCAAAAATATAACTTGCAAAATAACAGAATTTTTGTTAGATAAATTGATAAAAAGCAATGATCGCGATTCTAAACAAAATGATACATATTTTTAAATGCTATTAGATTATCTAATCTAAATCTTAATCAATAAAATTTAAAGTTATCATAAAACTTGTTCGAAATGACTGCCTTCGATAGCAATGCAGAAATGTACACGCGAAATAAATCCTTCTAATAGTTTAAGCATTTTGTGTACGATCTCTCGGAGCATGGCACAACTCATCTGTATTCAGATGAAGAAAATTGTTGTAAGTCATGCAATTGAAAGTTTCACAACTCGGTCAATTTTATGTTAGATGAATACGACTTTTTTTTTTTTCTTTGTCTTACTTGTTAGTGTAATGGGAAATTTATACTAAATATCACTTAAGGACCGGGGGCCGTATAAATATTTAAATTTCGCAACTTTTTAAGAAATGTTTTTATTGATATCCCAAACGACTATATCTATGACTAATCGATGACTAACGGTTTAGGAATTAGCCATTGGACACCACTGAGAGTAAACACCCAGTATATTTTAAAAAAATTTCATATAACTTTTATATATTATAGCTCTATTATGTAAATATTATTAGGGTTCCGTACTTAAAAAGTAAAAACTGAACCATTATAAGATCACTCTTGTGTCTGCCTGTCAATCTATCACAGTCATTTTATTCGTAAACTAAGGAACGTGGGAAGTTCAAATTGACTGAAGTAATAAAGGCTATTAACCCACATATTTATAGATTATTAACCATTCCCAAATATAGTTAAGAAAAATGTAGAGGGGCTAATTATGCTACTTGAAAAAAAAAACTTTTCTTTGTATATCGTGTGGGATATCATGTGAAAACTTTCGTAACGCCGAACTCAAAAATACATTTCTTTTAATTTTAGGTATTATATTTTCAGAGATACCGTCAAAAATGCAATGCAAAAATACGTCCGTCCACCCTCTATTTCCGAACCCACTTTTAAAATAAAATTAAAAAAAATAATAATAATAAGGGTAGTAGAAGTTGATTTAAACATATGCGGGAAAACTATAGCGATTACCCTAGGATCACATAATTTTTGTGAAAATCGCATTCATCCGTTACATACAAATTTCGATTTGCGAGCGTTCAGCAAAGGAATTAAAGAGCGCTGGAGATGTCTATCATCGTAGAAGTATAAAAGGGTTTTTGATAATGATTTTCAAAAAAAATTGTCGGTAATTAGCTCAGATATTAACCCTTAAAGACACGGACAATTTGGACATACATAAAGACACGGGCAGCCAGGCAGGACTACATGCGCCACCGGCTTTTAAAGCCTAGATAATAACTTTTAATGATATATTTGTATAATGCAATGTCCAGTTACTAATTCATATATTTATTACTTTCTTCTATTTTCAATAGAAGAAAGCATTGTAATCGAAAAATTTTCCGACTTTTGGTTTTCGACGGATTTCCACGTTTTAGGGGTCAGAGAACCAAAAAAAACATGTTTATAGAAAATGTCTGTCTGTGAGTCTGTCCGTGTATCTGTCTGCATTGTACCGTAAAAAGTGTATGAAGTTATGCATAGAATTGAAACAAATTTTTTTTTTAAGTTCTTGGCTATGGCAAGCAGGTCGTTCCATAATTTGGAAAAAAATCGCTGGTAGGTGGCGCTGTAATAGCAAGTTTTGTGCCATTTTGAATATTGTACAATCGAAAAGTGTATGAAGTTATGCATAGAATTGAACTAAATAATTTTTTTTTAAGTTTTTGGCTATAGCAAGCAGGTCCTTCCTTAATTTGGAAAAATCGGCCGGAGGGGGCGCTGTAATAGAAATTTTTGTGCGATTTTGATTATTGCACCATTGAAAAGTGTATGAAGTTATACATAGAATTGAACCAAAAAACTTCAGTTCTTGGCCAAGGCAAGCATGTGCTTCCTTAATTTGGAAAAAATTCGCCGGTAAGGGGCGCTGTAATAGTGATTTTTGTGCCATTTTGAATGTTGTACTATCGAAAAGTGTATGAAGTTATGCATAGAATTGAGCCAAATTTTTTCTGTATGGTTTTGGTCATGGCACGAAGGTCCTCCCTGAATTTGAAAAAATTCCGCCGGAAGGGAGCGCTATAATTGCGATGTCTGTACCATTTTCATTATTGTACCATCGAAAAGTGTATGAAGTTATGCATAGAATTGAATCAAATTTCTTCTGTATGTTTCTGGCTATGGTAAGCAAGTCTTCCCTGAATTTGAAAAAAAAAAATCTGGCGGGAGGGGGCGCTGTAATAGCTATGTCTGTGCCATTTTCATTATTGTACCATCGAAAACTGTATAAAATTATGCATAGAATCTAACCAATTTTTTGTGTATGTGTAAGGCTATGGTCAGTACATCCACCTGAACTTGAAAAAATTCCGCCAGAAGGGGGCGCTATAATTGCGATGTCTGTGCCATTTTCATTATTGAACCAAATTTCTTGTGCATGTTTTTGGCTTTAGCCAACAGGTCCTCTTTGAATTTGGAAATATTGCGCGGTAAAGGGCTCTGTGATAGCGATTTTTGTATACTTTTCTTGATTTTTCGTAGTTCTGTTGTCCATCGGCGGTTCGTGCAGCGGCAGGAACTCGCTTCCTGCTGCAGTCGGCTGTTCGCAAACAGCTGATAACAACAGAATAAGGAAAAACTATTAATTTTAACAAATATCATGATATAGATAACTCGTTTATAGCCCGCTTAATCTGAAGCAGAAATTTAAGATGAAAATCAAAGTTGGTATAGTATTGAACTAATAATATTGAAGTACATGTGTAACTACTTTTTGAAATATTAAAATGTATAAGATAGAAGAAAGTTTTGCGGTTGGCACTCCAACTAGTTTTTTATCGTAGGGAATCCTCTGTACGCGAGTAAAACTTGCACTTGACCGGTTTTTATATTATCTTAAAACAGGGTTCGTACGCCTCATGGGATTCAGGGAATTTTAGGATTTTGAGTATCAGAAATTCCTTAAAATACAGTTTGCCATTATTAAACACAGACTTGTTTAAATTAGGCTAATATTACACTGGTGCCCAAAATTAAGGACCAGTCACAAAATGCTAATTTTTAAGCAAGCGAATACTCAAAAGGAAATAATAATATTCAAATTATTAAAATCTCTACAGCACAGCTAGTCCATATAACATCTCATTCATGTCACACATGGTCTCAAGTGTCACAGTTACTGCGGTGAAGCAAAAAAATAGGAAATTCCATACGTCTCATTATGAGTCTCAAATGATCACTATATGTGACTCCACTGAGGCGTCACTGTGACTGCTGCTTTGTGACGCCTGTGACTTTATAATGTAGGTACATTGTGACTCTCATGTGACTGTCATTTTTAGACTCAATTTCAAAGTCATCATGAACGTTGCATTATGATAAGTCACCGAATAATATCACATTATAGTCACATGGTGACTTTTCACAAAAGAACACAATGGTGACTTCACAGTAGTCTTTCTGTCACCTGAAAATCATCATGTGACTTTAATGTGACATTATTTGGTAACTTATCACAATGCAGCGTTCATGATGACTTTGAAATTGAGTCTGCATATGACAGTCACATGAGAGTCACTATGTAACTACACTGTAAAGTGACATGGTGACTCGTCACAAAGCAGCAATCACACTGACGTCTCAGTGGAGTCACATATAGCAGTGGCGTACCCAGGATTTTATTTCGGGGGGGGCTGACTTAAATTTTCATAATGTTCTAAATCTTACGAAACACGTTGCATTGTGTTATAAACAGAAATCATTTTTGTCAATAAGGCCGTAGCCAGAGGGGGGGGGGGGGGTGCAAGGGTGACTTTGTTCCGAATTTTCCGAAAATTTGAAAAATTCGGTCATCAGTCCGAAAATTTGGACTTAAAAAATTATCGCAATTTTTGACAAATGGTCGCCGAAAAAAATCAATTTCGTCAATCGTTCGCAAAAAAAATCTCCAATTTCTTTAAAGGATCAAGGAAAAAACCGGAATTATGTCATACGGCCGCAGATAAAATGCGAAGTTTGCCAAAGGATCGCGAAAAAAAAGTCAAATTTCGTCAAATGATAGCGGAGAAAACGTGAATTTCGTCAAATTATTCTAGAGGAAACGCTAATTTCGTCAAAATGAGCACAGAAAAAACCCGAATTTCGTCAGAAGGCCGCAGAAAAAACGCGAATTTCATCAAAAGGTCGCGGAAAAAACGTGAATTTCGAAAAAAAGATCGCTAAAAACACGCATTCCGTCAAAGGGCTGCGAAAAAGAAGCTAATTTCGTAAAGGATCGCAAAAAACGCGAATTTCGTCAAAGGGACACGGGAAAACGTGAATTTCGTCAAAAGGCCACAGAAAAACGCAAATTTCATCAAAAAGACGAGAAAAAGCGCGAATTTCGACAAAAAGCCGCGAAAAACGCAAATTTCGAGGAAGGATTGCGCAAAAACGCGAATTTTGTCAAATGACCACAGAAAAAACGCGAATTTCGTCAAAGGACCACAGAAAACTGCAAATTTCGACAAAGCATCGCTAAAAAAACACGCATTCCGTCAAAGGGAAGCTGAAAAAACACGAATTTCGTCAAAGGCACACAGAAAAACGTGAATTTCGTCAAAAGGCCGCAGAAAAACGCAAATTTCATCAAAAAAGACGGGAAAAAAACGCAAATTTCGTCAGAGAGCCGCGGAAAAAACGCAAATTTCGACGAAGGATTGCATTAAAAAACACGAATTTCGGCAAATGACCGCAGAAAAAAACGCGAATTTCGACGAAGGATTGCGTAAAAAAACGTGAATTTCGGCAAATGACCTCAGAAAAAACGTAAATTTCCTCAAAGGGCCGCAGAAAAATGCAAATTTCCTCAAAGGGCTGCAGAAAAAACGCAAATTTTGGCAAAGGATTGCTAAAAAAAGTATGCATTCCGTCAAAGGGAAGCGGAAAAAACGCGAATTTCGTTAAAGGATCGCAAAAAAAAAAGCATGGTCAGAAAGAAGGGCCACAGAGAAACGTGACTTTCGGCAAAAGACTGCGGAAAGAAGCGAATTTCGTCAAACAGCAGCGAAAAAACAAAAAAACACGACCATTTCCATAAAAAACGCGAATTTCGTCAATGAGCCGCGAAATTTATCAAAAAGACGAGAAAAAAGCGAATTTCGTCAAAAAAGCCGCGAAAAAAACGCAAATTTCGACGAAGGGTTTCGTAAAAAACGCGAATTTCGGCAAAAGTTCACGAAAAAAAACTCGAATTTCATCAAAAACTCGCGGAAAAAACGCAAATTTTGACAAAGGATCACGGAAAAAAAACGCGAATTTCGTCAAAGGGTCGCGGAAAAAAGCTAATTTTGTCAAAAGTTCGGGGAAAATGCAAATTTCGTCAAAGCGTCGTGATAAAAACCTGCATTTCATCAAAAGGGTCGCGTTAAAAACACATACAAATATCTGTGTTTATTATTATATGTATAGTTTTTAAACTGAAATAATATGCTGAACTTTTTAGAAATCTGGTTAACCCGAACCCACTCAGCCTGAAATTGACCTGAATATAAACAGAGTTAACCCAAACAACAACAAAAATAATTAGCAGCAGGAAGGGATTACCTCTCCTTTCCCCCTCTGCTGTAACCTTTCAGAAAATTTGCTTTGAATTTCAGATTTTTTTTTTTAACTCAGACTCAAATCTGGGGGGAAGGGGGGAGGGCACGGGTCCGATCCTGAGACCGTCCCACGTCGAAATCTGTTGAAAAGTGTTACTGGTTTTTTTTTTATATACTTTCATTTAAAAGAAAGTCATTATAACATAAAATCTATTAAATTGTTCTTCCAATCCCCGAAACTAAATTCTGGCTACGGTTCTTGTTTAACAATAAATTAATATTGTAACAAACACAAAATATTTTTTGTATACACAAAATATTTTCATACACATATATAAAATAAAGACTTTGTTTATTATTTGTGCATTGCACAAGTAATAAGGAGGACTTTAAACCGTTCCAGATGAAAAATACTGGCTGCAAAGTTAAGACAGAATAGGAAGATAAGTGGGGGGAGGGGACATTACCGAACTCCAAAGATGTCTTTGCAGTCAAACAAGAAGTCACTGTGTATCTTACAGATACGAGGAAGTAATCGAGTGTTAAAAACAAAAGTTAATGAATATCATTCACAGTCAGCTCTTCCGCACATATATAGTGTCCCTGACTTCCGACTTACCAAAATTCTGAAGGGATTAGCTAAGGTGTCATTATGCACTAATATGGGACTAACAAGAAAGACAAGTGCGATGCATGACAAATATATATATAATTGAATTGATCTAAAAAGTAAGAAGTAAACTTTTTTTACCATTTAATCTGACCGTTTTGGCAGGTAAAAGAGGTTTAGTCCCTTCAACCCTCCGCACCCCCATATTTCGGTGTGGCATGGAGATGCGACTGAAAAATGAAAGTTAATAAGCTACTTTTACAGTCAACTCTTCCGCACCGGATTTCAGATTTAGACGAAATCGACTTGAGATTAGCTGTGGTGTTACTGTGCATTAACATACCCCCGCATTGACAATCTTGGCGCCCGCCGACTATGGGAAAAATTTAAAAAATCCTTAAATTAAACTACTTTTAGATTTGTCGAATTTATTTGTAGGTCTCTTGAACTCAGTATATATGTTTTCATTTATCGAGTAAAACAATGATTTCAGTCATTTGAAAATGGATTTTGGAGTCTCAATAAATTTGGTCGCAAGACTGAGGAGGATATTGGATTAACAGGAAAAACAAATTCGTGGCATGCCAGAAAATAAAACAAATTTATCTGAAAAAGAAGGAATATCAGCCCTTTTTTCATGTCACTGCGATCTCTACAGAGGTGGAATGGAGCTGTAACGTCATAACCCCCGTCCCCATCGAAACCTTTGGTGTATGCTGGGGCATCACTGTGCACTAATATATGGGACTAACCAGAATAGCTGCGTCGCAGAAAAAAATTAAAAATTAATCTCAAAAGAAAGAAAAAAAACTGGAATTTTTTTTTCATTTCATATTTGATTATTTCGGAAGAGTAAGTAACCCCATCAGCCCCTTCCCCTCATTGGGTATACTGTGGTGTAACTGTGCGTTGATATGAGACTAGCCAGAACGTGTAGTTCGTTGTATTGCATAAAACAAGTGCATTACAAATTCATCTCGAACAAAAAGAAAAATATCAGCCTTTTTTCATTTCATTTTCGACTATTTTGGGAAGGGGCTGTAACCCATCACCCCCTTTCTACTTCTTTCGGTATAATGCGGTATCACTGTGCACTAATATGGAACTAAAGAGAAGAGAGTGTCTAGTCTGTTGAATAATAGGAGAAAAAAAATACAAATTTATCTCAAACAGAAAGAAAAAAAAGCAATATTTTTTTATTTCATTTCCGACTATTTCGGGAGGAGGGGCTGTAATTCCATCAGCCCCCTCCCCATCTTTGGGTATGCTGTGATGTCAATGTGGACTAATATGGTGTTAACGAGAATGGCTATTTCGCTGTATGGCAGAAGAAAAATTACAAATTTATCTCAAACAAGAAGAAAAAAAACAGCCTTTTTTTCATTTCATTTTCAACTATTTAAGAAAGGGACACCCCATTAACCCCTTTCACCTCTTTGGGTATAATGTGGTATCACTGTGCACTAGTATGGAACTAAAGAGAAGAGAGCAGCTAGTCTGCTGAATGATAGAGGAAAAATACAAATTTATCTCAAACAAAAAGGAAAATATCAGAACTTTTTCATTTCATGTTCGAATTTTTGGGAGAGGGCTGTAACTCCATTAACCCCCTTCTATCTTTTCGGGTATAATGTGATGTCACTGTACACTAATATGGAACTACAGCGAAGGGAGCGGCTAGTCTGTTAAATGATAGGGGAGAAAATGCAAATTTATCTCAAATAGACAGAAACTTTTTCATTTCATTTTCGACTATTTCCAGAGGAGGAAGTTGTAATTCCATCAGCCCCCTCCCCATCTTAGGGTATGCTGTGATGTCAATGTGGACTAATATGGTGTTAACGAGAATAGCTATTTTACTGTATAACAGAAGAAAAAATACAGATTTATCTTTAAAAAGTAAAGAAAAAACACTTTTTTATTTAATTTTTCGCGATTTCTGGTTGGGGGGGGGGGGGGCTGTAACCCCATCAACCCCCTTTCTCTTCTTTGGTGTCAATATGGACTAATATGGAACTAAAGCGAAGGAAGAGCATAGTCTGTTGAACGATAGGGTGAAAATGCAAATTTATCTTGAACAGACAGAAAAAATTCAGCACTATTTTTTCGTTTCATTTTCGACCATTTCGAGAGGAGGGGGCTGAAATTCCATCAGCCCCCTAACTAATATAACCTGGATTAATATGGTGTTAACGAGAATGGCTATTTTGCTGTATGGCAGAAGAAAAAATTACAGATTTATCTTTAAAAAGTAAGAAAAAAACACTTTTTCATTTAATTTTTTGACTATTTCGGGAGGAGTAGGGGGGGTGGGCTATAACCCCGTCAGCCCCCCTTTCTCTTCTTTGTTGTCAATGTGGACTAATATGGGACTAATGAGAATGGTTTGTCCGCTGTATAATGGAAAAAATTAAAAAAATTTCCATAAAAGAAAGACGAAAAATCAGCACCTTTCTATATCACTTTCGAAAATTTCGGGGGGGGGGGGCTGTAGCCCCATCAGCCCCTCCCTTGGGTACGCCACTGACATATAGTGATCATTTGAGACTCATAATGAGATGTATGGATTTTTTTTTTTTTTTTTTTTGCTTCACCGCAGTAACTGTGACACTTGTGACCACGTAAGTAAGTAAGCACCCACCCTGGGAACCCGCTTTTGGCTTATGGTTAGGTGTAACCCCCAAGTCCAGGGCAGGGAAAAGTTTTACTACCTGCGGAAACAAGCCCAGAACCCCAGTCTCCGGGAAAGAAGACTTCAGAACGACCCGCCTGACACGCCGAAGAGAGCACAAGAGGCAAGTGCCGTGTCCCCGGACCGCCTGTGAAAATTTATGATTATTTAAGATGGCGATTCTTTACCAATCACAATTGGCTACCCTATTGTTTCAGGGCGAGCCTAGAAATATATTACGATTATGATTTATATGTTTTGGAATTTACGTACTATTTGAAAAAAATTTAAGTATTTACATTCATCTTTACATTTGATAAGAAATATTTTTTTCCCTTTTTTTCACCCTTTTAAACAAAAATATTTATACATATTTACAATATTTCTAGTGGTATTTAAGTTCTTAAAAATAAAACAATCTCAAAAACACCCTTCCATACACCACGTGGACCCATGACATGTCCACCACAGGCAATCAGAAGAGGTAATTATTGAATGTATTTATATTGAATAAAAGAATAGTGGCTATTGAGAATATCGTAGTTTGCATAAAGTTTTTTAAGTTGTGCCGGGTCATTAATTATTTTTAGGATGTCCTGAAGGATTGTCGTTTCTGTTCTGTGAAATTTAAACTTCATGAATTTGCAGTTGCCGAAAATGTAATGCATCGGGTCTCCTCGACCACCACATTTACAAAGGTCGTCATCTTTTTTGCCGATATTATAAAGGAAAGACGGGAAGCTGCCGCGGCCTGTTAAAAAGTAAATAGATACTTTATCTTTTGAAATTATTTGGTTCTGAACTTTTGGTACCAGCCCGTGCGCATATCTGCCACCCCCTGAGTGATCCCAGTTGTACTGCCACCTGTCCAGTAATTGGGTTCGAATACATTTTATAAGATAGGACCGAGGCAATTTAACTCCTCGATCCACTGGTAGGTCGCAGTACTGGGCGGCATCATTCGCCAGCTCATCCGCCAGTTCATTACCCGCTATGCCAATGTGGCCTTTTATCCAAGTAATGTAAAAAATTTTATTTTGATTTTGTTTAATTAAATTATGGATGTAATAAATTGAAGGGTTAGTTGGAAATAAATTGTCTAAGGCTTTAATAGTAGATTGACTGTCACTTAATATTTGGAATTTTGTATAAGGGGAGTTAATGGCCCAATTAATTGCCGAAATTATTGCGTGCAGCTCCGCCTGAAAGATTGAATTTTCTGCTCTCAGTTTGACTGTTTTTTCATAAATTTTAATGTTATGATTGTAGGCTACCATTGCATATGCTGTGCCAGAGTCCACCTTAGAACCATCTGTGTAAATCGAAATAAGATTAGTTTTTGTGATAATTTTGTCTGTAACTATTAAGTTATTTAAATGAATTTCCGGATTTATTTCATATTTTAGGATTTTATTTTCTATATCATCTTTACATATTGGTTTGGGTTCTTTAAGTAATAAGTTTTTATTGTGTAAAATATTGTATTTTAGATTTTTATATTCCAGTGTTATTAAGATTGGTGGTATTCCTAATAGGACCTGTAACGTATGTGTTGCAACATTTTTATATGTTTTGGTTATTGACGTGAGACAAGTTCTTTGGATGGGTTGGAGAGCGCGTTTATCTTTTATCCTGAGGTCTCCAAACCACACCTCCGAACCATAATCTATAATTTTTTCTAGTACTGTTATGTACCAGGTTCTAAGATAGCCTCTGTCCACCCCCCAAGTAGCCGAGAAGACCCGTTTAATGGATGAGGTTAGCTGTAAAATTTTGTTTTTTATGCTAGTTATGTGCTTGTCCCATTTTAAAGTACTCTGGAATATTATCCCTAAAATTTTTATTTCCTTTAATGGCTTGATGGTATAGTTACCCAATTTAACGGTTGGTGGACGTTTATCCAAAGTGTTTTTCCCCAACATAATAAAAGTCGTTTTTTCCTTTGAAATCTGTAAATTTAAGTTATTGCAAATATTATAAAAAAGTTTTATTTTTTGGTTGGTTTCGGTCTCTAAGATGAGTCTGCTCCTCGCTTTGACTACCATATTGAAGTCATCGCAAAAAACATACAGGTCTTCGAATTTACTGTAAAAGTTTATTAAGATTATATTTGCTATGATTAGCCACAGAAGCGGCCCAAGGCACGACCCCTGTGGACAGCCTTGATAAGTTGGTCTTTTAATGTTATTTGATAAATAATTTGTTATTAGTTCTCGTTCGGATAAGAAGCTAAGAAGGATACATTTTAAATATTGGGGAATTGGTAATTCGTTAATTTGTTGACCCAAAGTGACCCAATCGATATTGTCAAACGCCCCTACAATGTCGAAGTGACATGAATGAAATGTTATATGGACTAGTTGTGCTGTAGAGATAGTAATTATTCGAATTATATTATTTCCTTTTGAGTATTCGCGTACTTGAAAATTAGCATTTTGTAATTGGTCCTCAGTTTTGGACATCAGTGTACTTTACAAAAAATCTGGTATTCTTGCTGTGAAGCGTACGAACCCTGTAAAAGTTTAAATATAATTAAAGTTTTCATCCGGGGATTAAAACTAAATTTGAATATTACAAATACGTTTATAGTAATCATAATAATAATAATAATCGTTTAAATAAATAAAAGAAATTTTACAATAATTGAACAGTTCCATGTACGTGTTTGAAGTTGTTCGGAAGCCTTAAAAATTACAAAGTTATAGAAATGTTCATGATTGAATAAAATCTAAATCTCAATGCTGCAAATATGGTTATAATTAAGGATCGCCCGAAACAGAGTTTTAATGACGAAACCGAATTTCGATAATCTTCCTATTTTCACCCAAAAACGAAAATGTCCAATTTTTTTAATAATTAATGCAAAGATAAATATAGATAATTATTAATTAATTATACGCACTGTAAAAAAAAATCTGTAATTTTTACAGAAAAGAATTGTATTTTTTACAGAAAAAAACTTTTTTTTAAGAAAAACAGTTTTTTTTCTGTAAAAGAAATTAAATTGCGTAATTTTTGCAAAAAAAAAAAAAAAAAAAAAAAAAAAAATCTATATTTTTTACAGAAAAAAACTGTTTTAATGAAAAATCACAGCTATTTTCTGTAAATTAAACGGTTTTCAACTGGCACCAAAATTGACAGTTTTTTCCGGTCAATTTGACAGATTTTTTTTTTTTTTTTTACAGTATGTGTGGCCAAAGTTGTCTTTGTGTGCCTCTGACTAAAACTTTTTATTTCAATATAAAATAAATTGTAATTAATTCATCAATGACACAAAATAATTTTCTAATTACACGAATTTCACCCAATTAATAAATGTTTTTATTACATACCACGATTTATCTTTTATAATGGTTTTGTAAATGATCATCTAGAACTTTCTCAAAGAGTGTTCGAAATACTTCTGAGGTTTCAAACTAAAAAGTTTCTGTTACTGTTAAGTCTGCAGCTTTCAATAAGCATGTGAAAAGCGCCTTCAAAGTTTGGACCTATATGCATTTCTTGCTTTATGATTAGCATTCACGTATTGAGTCATTCATGACTGATAATTATAAACAGTGAAGTTCATAGCAATAAATAAAGAGGATCTCATTTGAGCCGATACAGCTCTAATGAATGTGTAATGTTAAAATTTCCAGAAGGAAGAAACGAGACTTTTGAACACATATAGTTTCGGTTTCGGCCGAATTTTCTCCGAAACTCGGATTTTGTGTAAAAAACGAAACCGAATTTTTGGTCGATCTCTAGTTGTAACAAAGAAAGGTTATTACATATGTATTCTATGCTGATATGCTAATGTGTTCGGTTAATCTAAAAGTTGAAATATAATAGAAGCTTTCACTTTTAATACAAATTAAATTTTAAAATACAAAATATTTTTATAGTTTAAAAGAGAAAAAAAATTCATTTTATAGTGGATATATGTAATGTAAATATTCAAATGTGTTCTGACATCTTAAACTTAAGTGATTGAAAACTACATTTGAATTATTATTTAAAAGCTTAGTTATGATTTTTTTTTAATGTTATAATGTTTCTGTTTTATGCAACAGGTCCCCATATGTTTAGCCCCTCCCACCAAAAAAAAAAAAAAAAAAAAAAACAACCATAAATTAAATTAAGCTTTTATTATATTTTTTCTTTATTAGAAACAGTTTGTTCAGTACTTTTAATTTAATTTCATAATTCTTCAAAGATAATTGCCATCATTTTCAAACTCATTCAAATAATGCGTAAGTGCGGAGAACTTTTACCTTTCTAGGGTTCAGAACAGTCTCTAGAAGATTAGACAATTTGGTATCAATTTGATTCAAATAAATTTGTTTGTCAAGCAAATTTGATTAACTTTGTTAAGAACTCACAATTAAAATTGCACATCTTAAATATGACTTTCTGTAACAAAACTCTTTGCCTATTGGTATTTACATTTTATAAAATAATAGTGGTGTCAAATATTGATATAAACTAATTTAATTGTTCTTTTAACACTAGAAAACCGCCGGCAATTTTATTCAACTTTTATATTTAAAAAAAGAAGTATTTTACACAAGAATTTTTATTTAAAAATATTTAACTTACTTAATTAACCTATTTGTGCTAGTTACATTTAACATATCTCATAACGAAATTTGTGACTCGAATCGACTATTATCAATTTGACAAGGGTCAAAATCACCCCTTAGGGGCTATGCATATATAAAGTTATCATCTTAGAGGGGGAGCGGGGTCTGGCACATGATATCATAAGGTATCTCTAGGGGGTTGTCTTTTGATATCGTTATCATTTTATATCCAACCAAATTTTTTCCTTGTTATTTGTAACCTGGTTTTTACATCAAAATAACATGTTATATTTTTATAGTATGTTATCTATTTTTATGAAAATACAAAGTTATTATTAAAATCATTTAATGATTATAAAATTATTTAATTCTAAAGTAGGGAATACCCCAACATTAGGCATTCCTATTCTTCTGTTATACATGCATGCATATATAATCCGCTGTTCTACAAACAATATGCCAAGTATGTTTGAAATGATATTTGTATTTACTAGCAGATAAAATAGAAAGAATGTTGTCACCTGTTTTGTTGATAAAAAGTTCTGTCTGCCCCAACCCGTGCGGGGATAAGTGCAAAAAAGACATTATTACTGTTGAATGCATTATAGCGAACAGCAGAGCAGTTCAATGGGATACCTAGTAGCAGTGCTACTCCACTCCCTGTATATGAGTAAGTGTATAGCCAATGCTAGAGGAGCCATGAGAAAAAAAGTTTAAACGTAGTACATTAGTACTACAATAAAAGAGAGAGAAGTTAAAAATTTAAATATGGAGAGGCTGAAAATTTATGAAAGGGTAGTCCGAGGACTACAGTATAAATTAAAAATTAAATTTAAGGATAGATAAATATAAGTAAATGATAGATTAAAAAGAAGTTGTTAACACTGTTCATAGCAAGATTGTACGAAGCAAAGCAGGAGAAATATACCAAAATCCTTCAAACAAAAAAGGCTGTTTTCAGCGCCATACATTTATAGTTTAAAAATTACAGTTAGGATAGAGCTTTACCGTGGTAAAGCAATAGTGATAAAATAATAAGAAAGTATAAAAATATAATTTTTTTTTTTTTTTTTAAGAAAGAAAAGACAAAAAGTATTAGCCGAAGAGCACGACTACTCTTCAATAATAGTAGTGTAACGGGGCCTCTTGCGTTTAGTAGGGCTGAGAGCATCGTAGTCCGGTAATTCGTACATGATGTGAATGCATTATGCAACAAAAAGTTATTATTAAATACTTTTAAATAGTAACTATTTATGGTAAGTATTATTTGATATAAAGTTGCTTCATACATAAACTGATACTTTATTCACTTCTGTTCATTCGAATCAATAAAGTATGCGAAAAATAAACGTAACCATATTTCTATATCATTCCAAACAAAAGAAAAAAAATTCCAAAAATCTAAAGAATTTTTATACATTGATAACGATATCATTACGGGGGGGGGGGGGGGATTCAAGGCTTGATGACGTATGATATCGTAAGGGGGGGGGGGAGGGGTTCCAAAATTACCAAAAAGTTGATAATGGTTATATACACACAGCCCTTATGGTGGTTCTGCTGTTAATATTCACCAAAGGTAAATTTAAAAAATGTTTATTATATCGATATGGAATTTCCAACGGTGAATTATTTTTAAACATTCATTATATTATACAAATGTTCAAGAGCTTAAAAATATGAATATGATAAATTTTCATCCATGAATTAACTTTTATTTTTTTACAAACTTTTATTATTATAAAACTAACTGTTTTTAGGACTTCTAATTTAACTTCTTAATTTGGCAATACTTTTATAAATAATAAAATGTAGTTGTTTTTTTTTCCTTGAAATTCCCATTAGAACAGAAGTTATGGAATTTTGAATTATACCTGCTCAAGAACTGAAGCGGTGTTTGCGAAACTTTGAAGCCATTTTTCTCTAGTCTGTATAAACTTAAGATAAAATTTCCTTTTTATTGTTCAAAAAAATATTTTATTTTAGGTGATTATACTGCTGAAAATTTCAAAATTTTGCATTATCTAAATACAACTTTTTACTAAAAATATAAAAATGCTTTAAATACAAATTTATTTAGGTTCAGGGTAATTATTAAAATCTGAGATATAATTAGGCACAAAAAATGTCATTCAAGTTGCAAAAATTTATTTTGTAATAAAGTTTGCCTGTATGTTTGCGTGTAAGATGTTATACCAATTTTATGATCGACAAATGTCTAACCGTTTGGAGCGCCCTATAAATACAAATTCTGCATCTTGCAATTTTTTAAATACATGAAATGAAAGAACGTACTTATATCTTTCATCCCAATAAAAATTGTGTTTATAAATCATATATATTTTAAGATATAAATGTTGAAAATTGTCTTTTTTCTTTATTTTTTTCCTTTTTCAAGAGTCCTGAGACCTTTTAAAAGACCACAAGTTTTCATTCGTGAATAAAAGTTAAACTTTTATCATTTTAAATCTCGACCGTTTGTTTAATGATTTTGTAATCCTGCGCGTAAGCTGTTATACCAATTTTCTGATCGACAAATGTCTGACCGTTTGGAGAACCCCATAAATACTAATTCTGCATCTTGCAATTTTTTAAATACATGAAATGAAAGAACATACTTATGTCTTTCATCCCAGTAAAAATTATGTTTATAAATCATATATATATTAAGATATTAAATGTTGAAAATTATCTTTTTTTTTTAATTTTTTCCTTTTTTAAGAGTCCCGAGACCCTTTAAAAGATCACAAGTTTTCACTCGTGAATAAAAGCTAAGCTTTTATCATTTTCAATCTCGACCGTTTGTTTAATGATTTTTAACCCAAAACGTAAAAGAAAAAAAAAAAGAAATCCACTTTTCTATTTGAAATGGAAACTGGCTCATCTCCATTCCTTTTTCCCTCTCAATGAACATCCGCGAATCTTTCGCCAAGCCAGATTGCATGCAGACAATTTCCTTTTTTTTTTTTTTCTTTTATGCACTTCATTTTACGTCAGCCAGTAGAAACCGGATTCGCGCTCTTTGGCTTTTGCATCAATCACGTAGCTCATTGACGACCGCGCCACTTGTCAGACTTGTCCTGCTTGACACTTGAGGCTGGGATGTAGAGGTTGCTGCGCGTCTGCGCCGAGGCTAGTGGGCGAATCTATTTTTCAATAGAGGGAACATAAGGTTCGGTAGATGGGCGCCTGTCATTGAAGACTTGTCAAGCGAATTGACAAGTGCTACTTCAAGGCGTTCCTTAACCGTAAGTTGATTAATAACTCTGATGATTATTATGATTTAGTATTTCATGAAATAATTGTACTTGTATTTATTTATTGACGAAAGATAATACGTAGTTGCTCAATATTTATCGATCTGTGAAGTTATGCTTGGATGGTTTTGTTTTCGGGAGTAAGGAAGGAGAAAGTTCATACCTAGAATTCCATTCTCCATTCGCGTGAGGCAAATGTATGAGGTTTATGTTTCGGTATTTAGCAAAGACATTGCCTTAGAAAGTTTATTTATTTCAAAAAATATTTTAGTCTCATATTTTGTAAAAGGATATAATTTGTCAAGTTTTTACTTTTTTTTTTCAATTTCAAAACTAGTATTTTCGTGATAGGTATTTAAATAACAACAACAAAAAAATAAATAAATAAATAAATTATCAGTAATAATTGTATACAGAAAGACTTGGCGTATATGTATAACCATGATGGTTTTGTAATCTTTGATTTTCAGATTGGAAATTTCAGATGTACAATTTTCTCTGTAATCTTTCACAGTTAAAGAAATTAAAAAAAAAAAAAACATTATAGATAAACTTTACCCAATATTTCAAAATGTTGAATACAATATAAGATATTTTTTTAATTATTAGAATGGAAATAATATTATTTTTAGAGTTTTTAATGTTGTGATTATTAAGAAATGTTAAAGATTCTCATTTTCAAGCTTTACCTAATTTTCATTTGCTTTAATTCTAAATGAACTTGAGACGCGACATGGTTGAAAATTGACAGAAGAAAAGGTACACGAATTGGAGAGGCATGCATCATTGGTGGTGTCTTGGCACCAGGAGCCAGACCTGATAGGTGCTTCATCGTTACAATCGGTAAAAAAAAAAAAAAAAAAAAAAAAAAAAACTTCAGACTGCAAAAAAATTGCTGAAAAATTACAATAAACCGTTTGCCGATGTTATATTTTAGTAACTCAAGTGGCTAATTTTCTGCAGTTGAGCTCATTCTTGGTAGCCAATTTTAATTGAGTAAAAACCGGAAATTCTTTAAAATACATTTAAAAAATAGTAAAAGGTGTTTTAATTTATTGTTATTTGAATTATTAATTTTTCTGTATAATTCTTCTGGTAACTTTTAATTTTTTGAATGCGTATGCTGTGTAGAATGTGGATAATGTCTATTTCCGTCATTGACTGGCTAAGAAAATTTTTTAATTTTTAGAATGCGTAGAATGTGGATAATGTCTATTTCCGTCATTGACTGGCTAAGAAGAAAATTGTGCTGGAAAGGATAATTCTTAGAATTTTAGACTTTGTTAAATTATATAGGCAATAAAATCGTTTAACAGTGAATTTTTTTGAAAATTATTTTTAGATAATATTATTCAAAATATGGAGGACTGAAAAATTTAAAAAGAAGCAATTTAGAATTATTCATTTCTTATTAGTTTTGTATAATTTTTTTAATATAATTTTCCGTATAAGATGAAAGGATTAATTGTCTGATTGAATATTAGTTCGGATGGTGGGAAAATGTTCAGTAAACCATTACAAACAAACTGATCGTCAAATGCATAATTGAGTTACCTAATTTGAAAATAGCCATCAGGTGTCGCGACAGATATGATATAGATAATATAATCGTTTAATATAGTTATTTTCTTTAAATTATTGTTATATAAAATCATACAAAGTATCGAGGACCGAAAAACGTAGAATAGGCTATTTAAAATGATTCATTCTTCACTAGTTTTATACTATTATTATTTTTTTTAAGTATAAATTTCCCTATAGTGATAAAGATTTGTTTGTTTGGTCGCAATATTAATTCGAGAGGCCGCGACATTTTTTTATTTAACCATTTCAAACAAACATCTTCAAATGCGTAATTGATCTTGCAGACGTCACAGGGCTGCCACAGGCGACTATTTTTATATTCTGTTCGCACCAGTATTTTTAGAAAATACATTTTGTAGTATATTTCTCTTGTAAATGGTGTCAAAGCGTATGTAAAATATTTTTGTTTTGAAAAAGTGGTGCGAAATAGAATTAAAAAATAGTCGCCTGTGGCAGTCCTGCCGTTAGCTGTCGCGATAGTCGTGGATGTGGCATCGGGAGTCGCAATATCACACAATAAACGGGAGCTCATTTACGGATATTCTAGTGGAAATCACCCATTCCTTGGATAAAAAAAAAGTACAGTTTATGCGCTTTTTATTGAATCTCATAGAGTTACAAGATGACAAAGTTTGAGAATGTTAGTGTTAAATTCAGTGACAAACTTTAATTTATATCCTCCCCCAAAAAATCAATCGATGATAAAATAAATGATAAAACGATAATCGATGATAAAAACAATTTATGAAATGTTTCCTTTCTAATGAGACACAGTGAATAGATCCAGGCATTTATTTCGATTCGAAAGCATAGTTTTAATTATGAAAATTATTAATAATTTATATTTAACATTTTATGAATTATGACCTACATTAAATTTCACATAAAACGAAGGATTATCGTCCAAAACATGGCTAAGTGTTATTACAGCTCATTCCTTTTATTAGATGCGTTCGTAATTATATAAATACGTAGCACCTATAATCGTCGTCTGGTCTGTTCGTCTGTCCGCATATAACAGCGCAAAAACTGCCGAACCGAATGGTTTGAAATTTAAGATATATACTCGTTGCAGAATTTTGTCGAGTCATTTGAAATTTTATGAAAATCGAATCAAAACCGAAAAAGATACTAATGAAGGTTTTCTTCATTCTCTTAAATCCTATCGTACTTAATTAATTCAATGATATCCCGTGATGGGTAATGATTCTTGGTTGCCGCCTGTCTGTCCTACTGTCCGCATATAACAGCGCAAAAACTATCCAACCGAATGGTTTGAAATTTAATATATATATATATATATATATATATATAAACGTTGCAGAATTTTGGCGAGTCATTTCAAATTTTATGAAAATCGAATCAAAACTTAAAAAGGTATTAACAAAAGTTTTCTTCATTCTATTAAATCCTATCATAGGTAATTAATTCAATGATATCCCATGCTAGGTAATGATTCCAGGTTGCCATGATGATTACGTCCTATTTAAGATGGAATCCTATTATTTCTATATTGCTCAATTTAATATATATGTAATCAATCGTAATGATTTTTGTATGCATTTTTGCATAAGAGTGCAACAGCTATTGCACCAAGATCTATTGCACCGACTATTTATAAAACTAGTTACAGTACAATCGCACCTCATTTACCACGTTTGACGTACAATTTCCGATTTGCTAGTTTTGTTGACAGAAAAATTGTACTTTTCGACTAAGGTCTAATTTTTAGCATTCTCATAAAAGGAAGACAAAATTTATAAAAACTTTGCAATGTTTTCCTTCATATAAGGGAGTTTATTTATAGTTAGAATTTCTGTATAATTTTTCTGGCAACTAATTGACCGGTACTTTTCCACGTGAGACTAAATTTTATTTTTCGAAATTTACTGATAAACCGCTAACAGATAGCCATTTTTATCTCTGTGAAAATTTGAGAAAAAAACTATACCCTTTTCCATGCTGCTCTGATGTAACACGAAAAGTGAAAATTAGCACAATTTTTAATTTCCAGACTATTTCTTAAATTGCATTCATTTTGTGAAATTCGGCAAAATTCCCAGTCGATTGATACTTCTTGTATCGCTCTGCGATTATTTAATGGTTAAGAACAAAAAAAAAACGTGAGGGGAGATCCCCCCCCCCCCCCGACTATACCTTTTTAAAGCTCTTTGTTACTTCGAATTACAAATTTATCGTTCTATTCTTTTCTATATTAAGGACACAGAAATCTTGAAAAAATAAATTTAATTTTTACCTTTCTTGGCTTGAAAAATGTTAAACAACCGCACAAACAGCATGTTATACGATAATTAGATCAAAAGATACAAACATTTTTTATGTTGTACTGTCTGAGACAGGATATAAATATAGTGCGTTTATCTCAGAATGTACTTTTTAAAGTTATGTCATATTAAAATTAATATTTTTAAATTTTTATGAAAGGAAAGGTTACAAAGCTGTTTATAGAGTTTTTCAATCATATAGTCTTTAACCCATTGAGGTTGTATTAAACTTATACATAGATATTTTGCTGGTCGGAATTAATTTTTGTATAACGACCAGAAATAAATAATATGCAAGATTATAAAGGAAAAACAAAATTTATTAATTCTTAAACTTTATATATGGGGCATTCTCACAATCTTTTAAATCCCTGAATAATAATTTTTATTTTAGTACATATTCTTGCGGTTTTTTTTTATTTCATATACTGGGGAACATCCCATTGCATGACTGCATAACAATATTAACGAGATAAATAAGTTTTGGGCGATGTTCGATGTCCAAATATCCAGGAAACTCCTATACCGTCCCTTGTCCCTGAAGCTGATTTTTAAGTTTGGTGCTGTCTGTATAAAATTGTTTCAATAAAAGTAATTCGATGCAATTTTTTTCCGAAACTGGGACTATTGTTTTACATAAATGGGTCATTCTATGAAAAGTGAAACCAAAGTACTATTTTGTTTTTTATTTATAAAACAAATAATATTTAATTTATAAAGTCATGTAATACATTTTTTAATAGCTTAGAGTGTGAATTTTCTGAAAATATGCAGTTTAAGTATAAACAGTAAATTAAATAAAAGTATTAGCACTAAAAAGGTGAGAGTAATGAGACTGAGAACATTTCACTTAAATTATGGTAAAGTTTAACAAGCTATTGTCATTTCAAAAATTGTAATTAGGCTAGTTTTTGTATTTGAATATTCTATTTTTAAAATTTATAAAAGAAATTAGAGAATATATTATAAATGAATTAGAATTCATAAATGAATTTTGATGTATTGAGTTGTTACGTCCGTAACAGGCAAATGTTACGTCTGTAACAATTTAATTATCCCATGTATTAATTAATAATTATTTTAATGTTTTCAAAATTGCAGTTTCAAACAGCTAATACCCTAATAATGAATTGTTGAAGAAAAAGTTAAATGTTCATCCTTAAAATTCACAGGATTACATAGGCGTAACCAGCCTTTTGAACGGGGGGGGGGGGGGGGTGCCCAGATTTTTTATCCTAAACATGTTGGATACAAACAATATCTTATATAGTAAAACCTGCTAAAACAGAACCCCATGAAACCGGTCGAATTGTCGTTTTAGACAGGTTTTCATCTTAGAAGGTATAATTATGCGGTATTTCTTTTAAAAAAAAGGCTCAAACGCGATTTTTGTTTGCGTGAGTGGGAATGAAAAGGGTTTCAAAACATTAAAACTAAATCTAATGGTAAATAAAAAGCTATGTAAATCTCCTTGCAGCAGTGACATAAGACAGTAACTAAGTGTGGTCACAAGTGTAAAACCTTTTGGCCCCCTAACTTCTTATACAGATTTAAGAAAAAAGGCCTTTAATCATGCTGGAAAATTTATAGGCACAGGGACACTGCATTAGATCTAAAAGTATCTCAGTTAAAGTCTTGTAGATGAAATTGTGCCGGATGATAAATTTTTGATATTACATGCGGTATACCAGTACATACCCACGGATGTTTTTCAGAATGTCACTCCATGACTTCTTAGGGATCACCGGAGGGGCCCAAGACATTTTGGAGGAAAGTCTATGTAAATAATTATTATGATATTATAAATAATTTTAATATTCATAAATAATTCATGTTTTTACCTCAGAATGTGTCGAATATATTAGGTAAAGTAGGTCATGATAATAAACACAAAATTTTATTAAGATGATAAAAATTATATTATCATGATGCGACTGTAATAATAAAGATAGGTGCTTGTCGGTCTCTGTGTGTGCGCGTGCGCTGAACTCTGAAAAAAAAAAAAAAAAAAAACAATGCAGTCCGCACAGCCGCAAGATTTGACAGGAAAGTAATCTGTATGCCTGAAGTCAATGCATATCGAAGACAATTTCTGGAATTTTTCAATTAA
Organism: Maratus speciosus; assembly: GCA_963932465.1. Classification (NCBI taxonomy): domain Eukaryota; kingdom Metazoa; phylum Arthropoda; class Arachnida; order Araneae; family Salticidae; genus Maratus; species Maratus speciosus. The sequence goes on from OZ010791.1 coordinate 95,839,771, forward strand.
TCTTTTATGCGAATTTTTTCTCATTTTGCGGCATATTTTTTTTTTTTTTAATTAGTAAAAAAATCCGATTTCACTATTTTATCCAGTAAACTTTGTCTTCTTTTCAATGAATTTTTTATGAGATTCTTACAGCGATTTTTCAATTTGCAACATTGTTTAATATTATTTTTAGAGGGTTTTTTCGCATTTCGAGGTGATTTTTTTTTACATTCCTAAAAGGAATCCGGTTTAAATCTTTTACCCAATTAGTTAATTTCGGTCCGAGTGGTTTTTTAAGCTTTTCCGAATTTGTAATGCGATTTTTAGCGGGGTTTTTTGTGATTTGAGGCGATTTTTTGACTTTTTTGAAACAGAAAAACCTTCCCGTAATTTTTGCAATTGCCGTGATTAAATTCGAATTGTAAAAATGTCAAATTAGTTCTTATAAGAAAGCTGAAAATTTAATTTGTCTCGAAATAAAAAATCGCAATAATTCAGGATTCGCTTGTTTTGAGACAGAAGTGCTCGCAGAGTACGGGAGCACGTTGTCGAAGCCAATCCCCCTCCCCTACAATCCTAGATTTGTTTAATTCTATGTTCGTAAAATAATAATAATAAAATAAAAAATAAAAGACAAAAATAAAGCAAAAAAAAAAAAAAACCAGCGAAACTCTACTAGTAACGAAGTTTTCTTTGACGGGCAGGGTTTTAAATAACGTGCAGGATCGCGCGATTTGTGCACAGAATAGAAAAAGTCCCACATAATAAAAAATGCTATGCAATATTTTCTCCCTCCAAATTCTTTCGCAGACCTGTGATTTTTCAGTGAGTACTTTAATTTTTTTTTTCTTTTTTGCAATTTTTATTTCTTTTATGGAATTTCTCAAAATCAATTCTTGACTCGGTCCCAAAAAATTTTGAGAACTTCAAACGATCGTGGAAAAATATCATGAATTTCGATAAAAGAGTGCAGAAAGAAATCGCGAATTTCGCAAAAGAATTCACGAATTTCGATTAACGATTGACGAAAAAATGTTGCAAATTTCGTTAAAAGCTCGTGGAAAAGAGTAGAGAAGTTTGTTAATTGGTACGGAAAGATATCAAGAATTTTCCCGATCGGTCGCGTAATACTAGCGCGAATTTCGACAAATGACCCCTGTAAAAAAAATCTGTTTCGCCAATCAGTCGCAAAAGTAAACAAATTTCGTCAAAGGATCACGGTAAAAACGAGAATTTCGTCAAAGGATCGCAGAAAGAAAACGCAAATTTTGTCAAAATATTGTGGAAAAAAAACGAATTTCGTCAAAAGATCGTGGAAAGAAAACGCGAAATTCATCGAAGGATCGTGCTAAAAAAATGCCAATTTCGTCAAAATATTGCGGTAAAAAATGCACATTTCGTCAAAGCATTGAGGTAAAAAACAGGATTTTTGTCAAAGGTTAGTGGTGAAAAGTGCGGATTTCTACAAAAAAAAAAAAAAAAAAATCGCGTAGAAAGACGTGAATTTCGTCAAACGATTTTGGGAAAAAATTGTAAATATCATGAAATGATCGCAGAGTAAAATCGCGAATTTGGTCAAAATTTACTGCACTGGGATAAAAGATTGAAATCGGGTCCTTTTCCTAGTTTCAAAAGAACGCCGCAAAACGAGAAGAAACTCCAAAAATCGTATAAAAATTTTCAGAGGAAAAAAATTAATATATTGATTTGAAAGATTGCAACCATATTCCTTTTACGAATGTCAAAAAATGGTCGCGAAACACGAAATTCAACCAACCTCCAGATTAATTTGAATTTTCTGTGCTATTATTTCTCATTTTCAAAGGAGGCAACCTCCTGCCTGTGCAACCTCCCTTCCCCGGCTAATCGCATTTTAGAATTATTGTGTCACATCTGCATTCCCTTTCAAATTTTTTTGCTTCTTTCTAGGCTTTAGACTACAAAAGTAAAGAGACAAATAGTTTGTTTCCACTTCCGTCAAGAACTTGCGTTAATTTCTTATGAAATTTCAGAAACATGCAATAGAAAGAACGGTGTTAAAAAATATCACCCACAAACAAAAGACGTCAAAGTGGGATTATAAAACTACCTTTTTGACTTAGTATGACTAATTCAGATTCTTGTAAATATTCTAGTTTAAAAAAAGATAAACAACATAATTAAAAAAGAAAAAAAAAGAACGTGGGTTTTTCTTTTTTTTTATCACGGTTCAAAACTTAGGCTGTTAGTTTTCTGAGCTAAACTAATTTGCTAAACTAATTGAACTCTACTTTCACTTCTTCTCCTTTCTTCTTTTGTAGATTTCGATTTTTTTAAATAATTGTGCTTGAGTCTACTCAAGCGGGGGGGGGGGGGGGGGGGGGCAGGGCACCCCCGCTGGTTACGCCTATGGGATTATGACAATAACTGCAACTATATGCGATTTTGACTGTTTTGTGAATTACGTCCGTAACACCTAGATTTTATTTTTTCAAAAATTATGGGAACATTTTTCAGATTTCAAAATTTAATATTCAATTTACAATCCTTGGACCGACCTTAAATATAAAATAATCCATGTAATAAGTATTTTTTTACATTATTTATGAAGCTTTAAAGTCTCTGTTTGTTACGTCCGTAACCATGGAATGACCCAAATGTGAAGCAAAAAATTAACCTGCACACAGTTTTACGTTTATTATTTTTTAAACTCTGTCCCTGGGTTTTAGATTCCTTACCGCCCCTCTTTTAAAATTATACAGAAAATCGCTTCAGATGCAGCCACAGAAATTTTTTCAATTTTTTTCTCATGCAGAAGTATGCTACAGAAAGATTGTCTAAAATTCTTTGCTAGGAAATTTACTGCAGAATTTAAATCAGCATTTAAATATGGATTTCAAGCATCGTGGATTTACTGATAATTTTACCGTCTCCAAAGTTTATTCTTGCCCTTTTCGAGGGAAATTAATTTTTTTTTTTAAATTTAATCTAATGTAAATAACTGTTTCTAAAAATCAATTAACTTTGTGGTTATCCCTTAATCCTTACCACCCCCCCCCCCTTTTTTTAAACCTTACCGTCCCTTTTTTCTTATACCTTCCCCCCTTTTTTTTAACCTTACCGTCCCTTCTTTAACACTCCTTTAAGACAATGTTATACCAAAATTTTGTACTAAAAATACTACATTGTTATTATTTCTTATTTGAATGTCATGTGGGTACAATGCAAATTCATTATAAGCAAAAATATAGAAGAAAATAGAAAGTTTTAGTGGTAAAATGGCAAGGAAAATTAAACTCGCAAGTTTAACTTAAACCTCAGTTAAATAAATAAAAAAATTTGGCTGCTGACCATTTTTTCTTTATTTTGAATCTTTAAGGCATTCGTCTCTCAGATTAAAATGTTATTTTAGCAAGTTTAATTTCAACAGATTTTTATTCCCGAAAGTCAAAAGATTGTGAGAATACCCCATATTTGAATATTAATGAGTGTGTATGTGTTCATTTTTACATAAAAAGGATAAAATTGGTATTAGAGATATAATTGTAGGCTATTTTTCTATAATTGTATTAATATATGGATTAATTTTCATTCACTTCAGCTTCGGATTTGAATATTTCGGATTTGTGTTGAAGTATATAGCGTTCGGTTCAGGATGACTTTAAGAGGCCACACTAGTCACGGCTTGAAGTTCGAACGCTAATGATAAGTCTATGGCAACAATGTTTTCAAATATCTTGCTTGATTTTTAATATTTTTAAATGATTTTTTTTGCACAGGATAGCTGAGGACTATCTGTTTACGGGCTATTTTTTACTTTTCCGATTTTCGTTGTAGTTTAATTCTCAGGATCCTGTCAATTTAGGATCCAGTGAAATTCGAGGTATTGTGTCCTTTTTAGTCTTATAACATTCATATCAGCAAAATTCAGGAAAATTTTTTTAATAACAACGAAAATATAGAGTTTAAGCTTTCCAATAACATGCTTTCAATAGTTCTACTACAATTAGGCTGAGCAAAATATGCAAAGATTTTGATGAAAAATGTGTCAAAAATGGCCTCGTAATGTTATGCTCTCCGCCTCTACCAAGACTATGAAAACCACGCCTATTAAAAATATGATTGGCTAGTATCCAAACACTTTAGCAAATGGAAACGATTTAATTGTGATTGGATTATTGTATCGTGTTAAAATAGATCACTCCTATTTCAAACCTTGGATTTATTTTTTTCTAAAATTATTGTTTAATTTCAACAAAAGACTCTTGAAAGAATGAAATATTTCAAATTCTATATTTCTATGAATAACGAAGGTTATTACGCATTTACTTTGTATATATAAAATTTTAGAGCCGTATACAGGGAGGTAAAACATGTACAAGTTACTAGGGGACAAAATTTCAGCCCGAGTTTATTACAGTGTTGAATTCAGTCACTTTTATCCGGGAGGGATTTCCGAGGTTCCGGGGGGGCATAATAGAGTTCTAGGGGGAAATTGCACTTTTTGACCATTGAAAATGCAAAATATCGAATCTTCCGGGGGGGGGGGACAACTCATCGCTCCGGGAGGTGGATGTCCCCCCCCCCGGGCTACCCCCTGAATTCGATATTGGTTTATTAAGTAAAACGGTAAAAAAAAATAGACGCGTTGTTTTTAAAGTAATTTTAAGTTAAAATAGCTAACAAATAATAAAATTACGAAGTCAGAATTTGCTAGAACATGTTTGTGGACTGGCCAGGAGACTGGGTTTCAAGTTTCCTATTCTTGTATATGTATAAAATATTCGACAATTTAACATTTTAATTTCGAAAAACAGTTTTTTTAATTAAAAATCAGCAGAACTTAAAGTTGGTAAGTTTTAAAGATTGTTAACTTTAAAATTGTAGATCAACTTGTTCAAATTTTTAAAGAAATACTTTTAATATTTCAAATGAAAATCAAATTTCAAAGTAATTGATTAATAGGCGCAAAGGCCAACATAGTGAAAAAGATTCCAAGCCGGGACTCGAACCCGGGCCATCAGTATAGCGCACTGACGTTCTACCGACTAAACCACTTGGAACGATACCCAGCAAGGAAAATTTCTCACTATTATATGTTGGCAAGGCTACAAACGCAGCACAAGATGGAATATTTACCGTGAGCCACCAACCTGGGGAAAACACGGAATATAATTAAATCCAGCATCGATAGAAACTATATTAATACATGGAAATTATTCCAGAGGGAAACATTCGCCTTGGATACAATATTTCAAATGAAAATCAAATTTCAAAGTAATTGCTTAATAGGCGCAAAGGCCAACATATTGAAAAAGATTCCAAGCCGGGACTCGAACCCGGGCCATCAGTATAGCGCACTGACGTTCTACCGACTAAACCACTAGGAACGATACCCAGCAAGGAAAATTTCTCACTATTATATGTTGGCAAGGCTACAAACGCAGCACAAGATGGAATATTTACCGTGAACCACCAACCTGGGGCAAACACGGAATATAATTAAATCCAGCATCGATAGAAACTATATTAATACATGGAAATTATTCCAGAGGGAAACATTCGCCTTGGATACAATATTTCAAATGAAAATCAAATTTCAAAGTAATTGCTTAATAGGCGCAAAGGCCAACATAGTGAAAAAGATTCCAAGCCGGGACTCGAACCCGGGCCATCTCACGGTAAATATTCCATCTTGTGCTGCGTTTGTAGCCTTGCCAACATATAATAGTGAGAAATTTTCCTTGCTGGGTATCGTTCCAAGTGGTTTAGTCGGTAGAACGTCAGTGCGCTATACTGATGGCCCGGGTTCGAGTCCCGGCTTGGAATCTTTTTCATTATGTTGGCCTTTGCGCCTATTAAGCAATTACTTTGAAATTTGATTTTCATTTGAAATATTGTATCCAAGGCGAATGTTTCCCTCTGGAATAATTCCCATGTATTAATATAGTTTCTATCGATGCTGGATTTAATTATATTCCGTGTTTGCCCCAGGTTGGTGGCTCACGGTAAATATTCCGTCTTGTGCTGCGTTTGTAGCCTTGCCAACATATAATAGTGAGAAATTTTCCTTGCTGGGTATCGTTCCAAGTGGTTTAGTCGGTAGAACGTCAGTGCGCTGTACTAATGGCCCGGGTTCGAGTCCCGGCTTTAATCTTTTTCTCTATGTTGGCCTTTGCGCCTATTAAGCAATTACTTTGAAATTTGATTTTCATTTGAAATATTGTATCCAAGGCGAATGTTTCCCTGTGGAATAATTTCCATGTATTAAAATACTTTTAATATTCATTACTTTAATATTTATTATTTTTAAGGGGACAGTACACCTTTAACAGTCGAGAACGAAATTTGTCCTGTGTAACACATCTTTTTTTAAGAGCCCACTTCAGACACGAGAAGAAAGGAAAAGGTTAATATGAAGTCTATGGGGGCGTTATTTTGAAATTCCTCGCTTTGATTTTAATATTACTGAATGATGTTTTTTGCACAGGATAGCTGAGGGTGATCTACAACCAGGCTAGTTTTTACCTTTTCGATTTTTGTTTCAGTTTTTTTTTTTTTTTTTTTTTTATTAGGATAGTTTAAATTTCAGAACGGATTCCAACCGGTTATGAAAGTAAAAGTATATATATATTTTTTAAATATCTGAAACCAAATTCGAAAAACTAAAAACTACCCCGGTTATAGAGCGTCCTCAGCTATCCTATGCAAAAAAAATTCATTTTAAATTTTTAAAAAGGAAGCGAGATATTTGAAAATAACGCTCCCATAGACATAACATTAGCGCTTTCATATTTTTCCCCGTTACTAGTGTGGGTTCTCATGTAACGTAAAGGTATTATTTTAACTGTTAGGAAAAGGGAAAATTTATCATTAACTATAATAATGTAAAACTAAAAGTTATGAGACTATAAGGTAAAATATAGCATTTTATAAAAGTCTGTCAACTAGCAAATTTATTTTTCAATACGTATTGTAACGGAATCCTGGTTTAAATGGAATATTTTCAAGATTCACCTAAAAATATCTTACAATTGTATGTGCAAAGAAGGAAAAACCCACCTAAAACGGTATTTCGCACTTATTGTTTATGTTTTCATCTTACCAGGTTTATAGTGTCATGTTTTTAGCATGAGGGGGTCGAATTTTAATTACTATTAGGTCCCGCGTTTTTCTCTACGCCCTCTGTATTTTCTATATGTATATCCAACACAAAACTTTTGGACGGGTACTCAGATGTTTAGCACTCTCCAACATAGTTGAAAAATGTTTATGAGTTGGGCTTGACTGCTTGTCTGTCCGTACTCTAACTAGCGTACATATACTTGGATTGTGATGTAACTGAAATACGTTGTTGAAGTGTGTAATAATTTATACTTCATGACATGGACATTCAAAAGTATTCTTTTATATTATGGCCTATGTGGAAAAATCATTTGCGGTGTATTTTAATGATGTAAAGCAATTTAAACATAAAATCTATGCACCTTATTGAAGTGCACAGGTTCGTGTACAGGGGAATTCAAAAGTACATTTCTTTATATTGTCGACTATGAAGAAAAAACGTTTTACGGCGTATTTTAATAATGTTTCTCTGTTGTAAACATAGCGAAATGGATATGAATTCATGAGGTGTACTAACATGTTTGCTGAAGGGGTTGCAAAGCATTTATCATTCATTTACACTATCACAGAAAAGAATTCAGTTTTATTACAGAAAAAACTGCTCGCGGCGTGTTTTAGTTCTGTTTCAACATTTTAAACAAGATGAAATTCATATACGTTACTGAGGTTTACTACAAGATGCTTACATTAGAATATGATGTGAATCACATTTTATTTCATTTACAGGGGCACATAAAAGTTGCTGGATACAATACTGTATACGAAGTATTCTCTATTAGGGATGATTGCTAAAAGTCAGTTTTCACCTATGATATACTTTTTTAATACTAGATTATACATATGATTTCTATAGACCGTGTATAGGGCTACGCAAAAGAACTAGGAAGAATTGCTGAGAATGAGAGTGAATTGCTATTTTTTTTTAAATTTAATTCTACATTTTCAAGCTCAACTATATTTAGAAAGATGTGTTTGTAAAATATAAATATAATAATATACAAGGCTATTCAAAGAATTGGATGCATGCGCGCACCTATGAATGATAATTTCTGGAAGTACGATTTCAGTTGTTTTAAGCATGTTTATACTGCAATAAATTTGATCTTAACATGTTGCGTGTATATAAACTTGTTCGAATGCAAGGGCTGTACAAAATAATACAAATATACTGGCGTTAATTGGTAGAAATTGCTGAAAGTTTACTTTAATCTGCATTAATCGTTTTCTTATTATATTAAATTTTATCATTTTTTCATGCCGTTAAAACAAGCCTAAGAATATCCATTGATGACTTTGTCATTTTAATTTTTCAATAATTTGAACAATTTAAATTTACTAAGATTTAACAAAAACTTAAAGTTAGTAAGTATTAAAGAATGTTTACTTTGAAAGTTTTGATCAACTTGTTTGAAACTTTAAAGGAATATTGTTAATATTTATTACTTTTAATATTTGTTATTTTTAACAAACAATTACACCTTTAACAGCCGCAGAAAATGCGAAATTTGTCCACATTTTTCTTTAAGAGCCCACTTCAGGCACGGGAAGAGATAAAAACTCTAACTTTAAGTCTATGGGGGCGTTAATTTCAAATTTCTCGCTTTATTTTAATAGATTTTTGCATTGGACAGCTGAGGACGATCAACAACCAGGCTAGTTTTTACTTTTTCGATTTTGGTTTTAGTTTTTTTTATAATATTAGGATAGTTTCAATTTCAGAACGGATTCCAATCGGTTCCGAAAGAAAAAACTAAATATAATAATATACAAGGCTATCCAGAGAATTGTATGCATGCACGCCTATGGATGATAAATTCTGGAAGTGCGATTTAAGTAGTTTTAAGCATGTTTATACTGGAATAAATTTTATCTTAACACGTGACGTGTATAAAATCTTGTTGCTAATGTAAGAGCTGTACAAAAGAATGCAAATACACTTCCGTTAATTGGTAGAAATTCCTGAAAGTTGATTTTCATCTGTATTACTCATTTTCTTATTATATTAATTTTTAGCATATTTTTCATGCCGTTAAAACATGCCTAAGAACATTGATGACTTTATTATTTTAATTTTTCTTAATTTGAACAATTTAAATTTACTAAGTTTTAACAAGAACTTAGAATTCGTAAGTTTTAAAGATTGTTAACTTTAAAAGTGTTGATCAATTTGTTCGAAACTTTAAAAAATAATAATATTTATTATTTTTAATATTTGTCATTTTTATGGGGACAGTATACCTTTAAAAGTCGCAGAAAATGCGAAATTTGTCCTGTGTAACATACTTTTTGTTAAGAGCCCGCTCCATGCACGGGAAGAAATGAAAATGCTAATTTTAAAGTCTATGGGGGCGTTATTTTCAAATTTCTCGATTTTTTTTTTTTTTTTTTTTTTTTTTTTTGCATGGATAGCTGAGGGCGATCAACAACCAGGCTAGGTTTCACTTTTTCGATTTTAGTTATAGTTTTCTTTTATTATGATAGTTTCAATTTCAGAACCGATTCCACAAGTTTCGAAAGTATAAGTAATTTTTTTTTTAAATATCTCTAACCAAAATCAAAAAAGTCAAAAACAGCCCGGTTGTAGATCGTTCTCAGCTATCCTATGCAAAAAATTTCATTTTAAAATATTAAAAAGGATGCGAGATATTTGAAAATAACGTTCCCATAGACTTAACGTTAGCGCTTACATATTTTCCCCGTTACTACACTGTAAAAAAAGGACTAAATTACGGAAATACTACTGGCAATCTAGACGATAGTACTATTTCCGTATTTTAACGGAACTTTTTCCCTTTAATTTACAGAAAAAATCCGTTAAATTCCAGAAAAAACGGAAAATTTTGTGTAATTTACCGTAAAATATTTCCTTTAAAATAAGGAAATAATACTGGCGTCTAGATTGCCAGTAGTATTTCCGTACTTTAGTCTTTTTTTTTTTTTTTTTTTACAGTGTTGTGTGTGTTCTCAAAGGTAACCTAAAGATATTTTTTGTAACGGTAAGGAAACGCGAAAATTTATCATTAACAATATAATGTAAAAATATATTATAAACATAAAAATAACATAAACATAAAAATATATATTATAAACAAAAATAATGTAAAACTGAAAATAAGGAGACTGTATGGTAAAATATTGCATTTTATAAATGTCTGCTAGCGAACAAATTTATTTTCTGATACGTAGCTGTAACGGAACCCTGGTTTAACGGAATTCTCATTATTCCCCTAAAAATACCCGGCAATTGTATCTGCAATTTAAAAGGGCACCCGGCAATTACCCGGCAATTTAAAAGGGGTGAAAATGCACAAAAAGCGTTCTAAAAAACGTTCTAAATGGTAGTTTTTACACAATCTCAGGAAATAGCAAACTGATTTTAAAAATATTGGTGTCAAAATGATGGTGACAACCCTTTCTGCAAGATTGGCTATGTTTTATGTTGGTGCCACTAAACCAAAGGGGGTGTAGGAGCAAAAAACGTTCTAAAAAACGTTCTAAATGGTAGTTTTTACACAATCTCTGGAAATAACGAACGAATTTAAAAAATACTGGTGTCAAAATGATGGTGACAACCCTTGCTCCAAGATAGGCTATGCTTTATGTCGGTGCCTCTACACCAAAGGGGGTGCAGGAGCAAAAAACGTTCTAAAAATGCGATTTTTGCGTTACTGAAGGGCCTAGAAATATGAAATTTGAAATATTAACTACTTATTAGATATAAAGGATTTTTAAGAACAGTTCTTAAACAATTCGAAATTTGAAATTATGAAAATGCGTGAAAAGCGTTCTAAAAAACGTTCTAAATGGGGTTTCTACACAATCTAAGGAAATACCAAACCGATCTAAAAAATAATGGCGTCAAAATGATGGTGACAACCCTTGCTCCAACAAGGGCTATGTTTTATGTCGGTGCCACTACCCGAAAGGGGATGCAGGAGAAAAACGTTCTAAATTGCGGTTTTTGCGTTACGGAAGGGCCTATAATCGTGAAATTTGGAATGGTAGTTAGTTATAAGATACCAATGGTCTCTAAGGACATTTCCTAAAAAAAAAAAAAAAAATTTTAAAGTGGGTCAAAATGCACAAAAAGCGTTGTAAAAACCTTTCTAAATTGCGATTTCTATGCAATCTCAGGCAGTACTGAACCGATTTCAAATATAATGGTGTACAAATGAAGGTGACAGATCTTTCTCCATGATAGGATATATTTTATATCTGTTTCCACTACTCCAGAGAAGATGCAGGAGCAAAATGCGCGAAAAGCGTTCTAAAAACGTTCTAAATGCCGATTTGTCAGCAATATCTCAGGAAGAATCAAACTGATTTCAAACGTAATGGTAGAAAATTGATGCTGACAGGCTCTGCTCTTACATAGACGCTATTTTATGTCGGTATCACTATCACCTAGAAGTTGCAGGAGCAAAAAAGCGTTCTAAATTTCGATTTTTGTGATCGGTAGTGGCTAGCAACTTAAAATTAGGCAAGGTACATATTTATTAGATATAAATGATCTTTAAGAACAGTTTCGAAAAAATTGGAAACTTAAAAAGGGGTGAAAATGCGCAAAAGCGTTCTGAAAACGTTGTAAATTGCGATTTCTACTCAATCTCTGGAAATACCAAATCTATTTCAAAGTAATGGTTGCAAATCAATGGTGACAGTCCTTGCTATAATATAGTTTATATTTTATGTTGCTGTCACTAACATCTGAGGGTTGCAAAATCAAAACATGTTCTAATTTGCATTTTTTGCACAACTGAGGGGTCTAACACATTGAAATATGACATGGTATTTACTTACAAGATGCAACTGATTTCTAAGAACAGTCGAAAGAAAATTCCAAATTTAAAAAGATGAAGTGAGCGAAAAGCGTTATAAATTACAATTTTTAAGCAAACTTATAAAATACCAAACCGATTAAAAAAATAATGATGACAAATTGTTGGTGATAGAAACTGCTCAAAAATAAGCTATAATTTATGTCTGTGCCAGTACCACCAGAGGGTTGCAGGAGCTAAAAAATTTCTAAATTGCGATTTCTGTGATACTGAAAAGGCTAGAAACTGTAAATATTTCATGGTAGTTACTTATAAAATATAAATGCCCTCGAAGGACTGTCGAAAATAAATTCGAATTAAAAAGGGGTGAAGGGAAGGGGAGGTGCGAAAAGCGTTCGAAAAAAGTGCTAAATTACGATTTCTATGCAATTTCAGAGAATATAAACCGATTATAAAAGTAATAATAGTTTCGAATCAATGGTAACAGTCTCTGATTCTACACAGGCTATATTTTATGCCGATGATTCTACCACTTGGGGTTCACAGAAAAAACAAACGTTCTAAAAAAGGCCTTTAAAAGCTTTCTAAATTACGTTTCTGTGGAATATTAGGAAAAAAACCGATTTCAAAATTAATTTTGGCAAATTAATGGTGACAGTTCCTATTTCAATATAGCCCTTTATCTTGAGAGAGGTGGTAGGACTTGGAATTTGACATGATAGTTAATTTTAAGATGTAAGAAGATGGTTTCTAAAAAATTCAAAACTTCAAATGAATACTGAAATGAGCGTATTAATTGAGCATAAAAGTTTCAAAATATTTTCTAAATTATCATTTTTTTAGTTTTATTTCGTTCTATTAATTTAAGCCTCATTTCTGTCTAATGCAGTGTAATAATGATATTTAGTCAAACTGTGTTTTAAATAGTAATTGTATATAGTATTTGTATATAGTAATTGTATTTAAATAGTATTTGTATATAGTAATAGTAATTGTATTTAAATAGTATTGTAAATTGTAAATAGTAATGCTTTTGAATTATTCCTAAAAGTAATAAGTACCTTTTAATAAAATAACATATTACTTTTTAATAAAATAAAAATTTAGTTAGTACTTTTAATAAAAATTTCATATAAATATTACTTGGCATATTTCAAATATTACGCGAGCAAAGTCGCGGGGTTTGCTAGTATCTGATAAAACCATAATAGAACCTCCACTTTTGAGTTTGCCAAATTCGATCTATAAGCGATGATCTAACGGAGGCAAATCAGGCAAATTTCTAACACTTATTTTAAAATGTTATTATTGTCTTAATTAACTGAAGTTATTAAATAGGATAAAAAAAAAATTTAAAATTTGTATTAGAAGTATGCCTACTTCATCCTCGTGAAGTCGGAAGCTACGGCTCGATCCAGCACATTTCGGCCTGAAACTTTTTCTATAAGCAAGACTCTATGATTGAATACCAGTCATAATTGATTGTATCAGTTTCTAAGTCTTTGTTGTCTAAAAATTTTAAAGTAGAGGTCTCCTCGGAGAGAAATTTCTTGTTCCCGGTTTTACTTTGCAGCCTCTACTTGAACTTGCCGATCAAGACAATGTTAAGCTATCATTGATTGGTGCCCATAAAATGTTTTTATCAGTTTGTTAAAAATGTCCTACTGACATTTTCTACGTAAATAACGCAGACTTTCACAGTGATAGACTTGTTGATGACGGTATTATCCTCCTCCTATAATTCTTGAAAAGCTAATGACAAATTTACTAACTGTTGCTTTGTTAGCCTTAATTTCCTGTCTACTCATTTTATAAAACTGTGTCATTGAATAATGAATTGTAGTAAACGAAAGAATGTGCCATTACAAATACAACATGAAATAAAAATTTTAAGTAACGCAATCTTTAACAGGATACCAATGTAAATTGAAAGTAAAGATGGAGTGTTATTAAAATTTATAGAAAAAGACCAGAGAAGAATCCATTACCAAATTCCGATTTTTGAGACTGATGCAAAAGTTTGCCGCATATTGTTGATGGAAATTAAAGAAAATGTATTTCGTGAAAATTTCAATTCCTAGCAGTTACATAATTAGCGCTCATCTGGCTAAAGAATCGATGTATTTTCTCAAATCTTCCAAAAAATAAAATATCTTATCCTCAAAATGTTTTAAAGTGATCTAAATAAACGGTCATTCGACGATGCAAGTTTTGGAGAATGGTTCTTGGATTGAAACATTAACATTTCATCTCAATTATAACAGTTTGTGTCTGAAGTGGGCTAGATACATGTGGTCTTGCAGTCTTTTTGGAAAACAATGTCTAATCGTTCATTATTTGAAGCTGCTTCTAGCGGATTGCTTGATTTAATTCACTTAATTATAAACAGTATTTCTTCAAATTAATGCTGTATTTTCTGAGTAACATCTATTAATAAACAATTTTCTTGTCTCACTGAATGCGAAAAAAAAATCTTCTGTGGGTAGGAACTGACTTTTGCTTTGATTAAAATGCCTCTTCGATGTAGTCATCAATGTAGTCTAAATAATCATTAACATTGTTATTATTCCTTATATTCCATGAATTACGAATATAATCTGAAAATAAAAACTATGCGTAAATCTGGTTTTTTAATAATGTAGAATAACGTTGTTTTAAAAATATCGACATGTTTTGTAGAAATTGAGTCGTGCTAAAGTTTTAGCTTCATAAAACTGCTAATTTACCAAACTAATTTATAAACTAATAAAAACAGTTTCTTAGCAACAACGAATGATAGCTTAACACTGTCATGATCGGCAAGTTCAAGTAAAGACTATAAACTAGAAGTACTGCTAATTTACCAAATTCCGATATAGGACACAGATTGGTAAAGGATATTACGGCAACTCCTCCTTAACTTGGAAGTAAAGGAAGAAGATGGAGAATGTCTGGAGATATTTGACTGTAAGCTTGCAACTGACAAGGTAAAAAAAAAAAAAATCTCTATCAGCAATGTGGGGAAAATAAAATTATAACTTAATCTAAAGATAAAGATGCAGAGAAAAATAAATTTATTTTCTCTGACTTCTGATAATGAAAAAGAATGCTTCGGTAAAATTGGAAGAAATTCGAAATATTGCTTTGAAATGGAATTCTAAGAAACTCATTATCAGAATTGCATATCAATGTAATGAAAAATCCAAGAAGTTTTCAAAGAAAATAAAAACAAAGTCTTTCTCAAACAATTGTAGAAAAAAAAACTACAACTGTATTTGTTACAAAAAACTCCAAATTCAGAGTGATGAATTAAAAAAGGTTTTTATACACAATCTAGGTATAAAATCACAGATAGGATGTTTTTGTGCCTGTCCACAGATTCCTAAAGAATGATACAAGATTTCACAGGAAGGGATTTGCTCGACGGGTGGCAATTGCACAGACCATTACCTCATCAAGTTGAAGACGGAAATTTTAGGATTAGATAGAACTCAATTAGTATATTAAAATGCAAATGGTCTGCCAAGTCATATCTTGATAGAAAACACCTGCAGACCGGAGTTTAGTATTTGATCGATTGGTTTATCATTGTATTTTCCTGCACCCAAATGTATGAAAACATTGAAGTTTGGGTGCATGAAAACACAATGGTAAACCTGCAGATCAACCACTAAATTGAGGTTCTGCAGATGGTTTCCACCAAGATACGACTTGGCAGACCAATGCATATAACTTGTATGTAAAATAAACGGTCAAGTACGAGTATTACTCGCACTCAGGGGGTTCCGTACAATAAATTTATGAATTATTAACTGTATTATTTAAAAGAATAATGAAACTTTGTAAAAACCTATACAACGTAGAAGGCGGTATAGCTGAATATATTAGAAAAGTATGAATGAGTATACAACAAATGTTCAAAGAGATATGAAGCCGAAATAAAATTAAATATTGCTATTTTGTATAACTCTTTTTTAAACTTATCTTAATCTGCATATGATGAACTTAATTCGGTACTGACAATAAAAGTACTGCATGTTTAAATTTCATATGGCATTTCATAAAACTAAATTCAACATAGTAATATTTTTCTTTTTACAGTGTAGCTGAAAGAAAATTCTTGTTCAAAGTTTAAACTTGGCATTGTACTAAGCGCGCTTCGAAAGGAGGTCGCAAAGATGCAACTCGACTTTGTCCGTGCCGCGTTTTTTCAAATAGGTCTTTAATTATCATTTAAAGACACGGGCGGCGTATTGAGAGATCCACTCAACACAAACTAGTCGCGAATCCCATAGTGTTTATGCGATTAATTCTAATTAAATTGGTCTGTTTTTAACAATTTGATATTTACTGCTTTTATGCTGCTACTGGGTATTGCATTACACAAATATATCATTAAAAGTTGTTATCTAGTATTTAAAAACCGATGGTATATAGAGTACGCCGCCTCTGCCATTATGTATGTCCAAACCAACCGTGTCTTTAAGGGTTAAGGCTCTTGCCCCTGCCAGCAAAGGCACTCACGAATTAATGCTAATCTTATGGGGAAGGATTTTTCTAATATATCTTTTGCATTTCGATATTTTAAAATATTTTTTTTGGCATTGTATAGCCGAGATCCGTCTCTACATCGCACCTTTCTTTACTTTTTCCTCCCCATAGGATTAGCATTAGCTCCTTATTGTCTTCGCCGGCAGGGACATGAGTCTTAATATCTCGGCGAATTACCAACGATTTTTTTTTTATAAAATCATTATAAAAAATGCTTTTATACTTTTGATACGATAGGCACCTTTAGCGCTCTTCGATACCTTTGCTGAATGCCCGCAAATAGAAATCTGTATGTAACAGAAAAATGCGCTTTTATGAAAAACTATGCCACCTTGGGCAATCGCTATAATTTCCCTGCAAGTATTAAATTAACCTCTACTACCTCTAATTTTTTCATAATTTTAGTTTTAGTAGATTCGGAAACAGAAGGAGGGGGGGGGGACATATTTTTGCACTACATTTTCGGCGATATCTCTGAAATTATAATATCTAAAATTAAAAGAAATGTATTTTTGAGTTCGGCGTTACGTAATCTTTTAACCGATACTCCACACGATATACAAAGGAAATATATTTCTTTTTCAAATAACCTAATAAGCCCCTCTACGGTTTCCCCCACATATATTTGTAAATGTCTAATAATCTGTAAATATGTGGGTCAATAGTCTTTATTACATCCCCCAATTTGAACTTTCGACGTTCTGTAGTTTACGAGTAAAATGGCTGTGACAGACAGACAGACACAGGAGTGATCTTATAATGATTCCGTTTATACTTTTTAAGTACGGAACCCTAAAATCATGATTATTGCAACTAAGAAATACAAAAACATAAGAAGATGAATTATTGACAATAAATAAAACAAGAAAGGAAAACCATGTGCCAAGTATGGATTATGAACCCTTTCCTACATTTTTAGTTCAGTTAGAAAAACATAACACATTTGAAAATACACATTTATTAATTCCTAAGAATAGACGGAAACGTACTTCAATTGTTTTGTGAAGCTCTGTATGTTCCTTACAAATTTTTATACACGCCACATACTGAGCTGAAATTTAATTCAGAAATAAATACGCTGAAAATTATTGAAATCACACTTCTAAGGCTAACATTAGCCTAAGAATTGCTATCCAGGGACGGCCATGTATCCAGTTTTTTGGCATACCACTATTTATTTATATGCTACAATGTCATTTAGCCGACGAGACATTTAGCAGACAGCAATTAGACGACAGGATGTTTAGCCGACATGACAATTAGTCGACAGCGACAGTTAGCCGACAAGATATTTAGCCGACAGAGGACAATTATTCGACATGGACATTCATCTGACAGGACATTCATCCGACTTAACTGTAACGTAACTGTAACCCGATCTTAACCTAATTATAACCTAAGTATAAACTAACTCTAGCGTAACAGTAACCTAACCAATACCAAACTGTAATGTAGCTATAACCTATCTGTAACCTAAACGTAACCTAAGTGTAACATAACCGTAACCTAAATGAAACCTAACAGTAACCTAATTGTAGCCTAAATGTTACCTAACTGGGACGTAACCGTAATCTAACTGTAACTAACGTTTACCTAATTATAACCTAATCGTATGCTAACTGTAATGTAACTGTAACATAACTTTAACATGACCAAGCTGTAACCCAAGCGTATTCTAATTATCTCCTAAACGTAACCTAATTATAACCTAACAGTTATTTAACCGTAATCTAAACGTAACCTAAGTGTAACGTAACCGTAACCTAAGGGTAACCTAATTATAAAGTAACCGTAACCTAATTGAAACACAACAGTAACCTTATTGTAGCCTAAATATAATTTAACTGGGACGTAACCGTAATCTAACTGTAACTAACGTTTACCTAATTATAACCTAATCGTATGCTAGCAGTACTGTAACTGTAACACAACTTTACCATGACCAAGCTGTAACCTAAGCGTAATCTAATTATCACCTAAACGTAACCTAATTATAAACGAACAGTTACCTAACCATAATCTAAACGTAACCTAAGTGTAACCTAATTATGAAGTAACCGTAACAAAACTAAAACCTAACAGTAACCTAATTGTAGCCTAAATGTAACCTAACTGGGACGTGACCGTAATCTAACTGTAACTAACGTTTACCTAGTTCTAACCTAATCATATGCTAACTGTTATGTAACTGTAACATAACTTTACCATGACCAAGCTGTAACCTAAGTGTAATCTATTTATCACCTAAACGTAACATAATTATAACCTAACAGTTACCTAACCGTAATCAAAGAGTACCTAATCGCAACTGTAACCAAACTGTAAATTAACTGTAACCTAGCGGGAGGTGCATAATATGAAAGAGTGATCAAAGAGCTGCCCAGTCCAATGATATATCACTTGAGGGATGTCGGAAATGTCAGAAAAATGCTCCCGGTGATACAAATTGGGGGAGGGGGGAGCGGGAGGTACATAATATGAGAGAGTGATCAAAGGGCTCCAATGCGATGTATCTCATGAGGGGTGTCGAAAAATGTTAGAAAAGTGCCGGCTAATTATACTATCAGCTAAATGTCCTGTCGGCTAATCGCCTTTTCGGCTAAATGTCCTCCCGGCTAATTGCCACGTTCGGCCAGTTGCCTATCGGCCAATTGTCTGTAGTGCTAAAATTATTGCTATATGTCTGTTTCGGTCAATTGTCCTGTGTACTGTATGTAAATTTCAGCTAATCGTGTTGTCGGCTATATGTACGTATCGGCTAAATGCACGTGTCAGCTAACTGCTATCTGCTAAATGTCTTGACGGCTATTTGGTTGTCGGCTAAATGTCTGCCACCGGCTACGGGTCAAACATCTATACTAAAAGTAGTTGAGCTTGAAAATGCATAAATCAAAATAAAAAACATCTTTCAGTAATTCATGGTCATTCTCGGTACTACTGATGAAATCTTTTATGTAGTGTGTATGCAATTCATATACACCACCTATGTGCCTGTGCAAAAATATTAGTTTAACTTAACTTATACCATAACTTATCATAAATCAAACATATCATAATTTAAAACTCACTTTCAGCAATCATCCCTAATGTTTCCCCGTAAATGAAAAATAAATGCGATGGACACCATATTCTTATCCAAACATCTTGCACTCTTTGTCTCCCCTTCTTCGGAAATTTCGTTTCCCGTTTTGCTCCCTTTACAGTATCAATGTTTAAAATCTTTAAAATTCTTTAATGTTTTCTTTAATTTTCTGTTTTATTTGTTACTTTAAACTAACAATAAATAATCAGTTATAAATTTCATTATCAATTTATTTCACCACATTCATTTCATTAAATGTTCTTGTAAATTGCCCCTTCCGAAAATGTCATTTCTCCCTTTTGCTCCCTCACCCACGGTACCCATATTTTAAAATAAAAACCCTTTAAAACTCTTTAAATTTTTTTAATCTTTTCTGCTCAATTTGCCACTTTATTTTAACAATAAACAAACGATCATAAGAATTTCTCCCCCCCCCCCCACACACACCCCAACTGAAATTGGTATTTCCTTCTCGCCTCTCCCTCTTACCAAGCATCTGAAATTTAAATCCCTTAAAATTTTTTCGTTTATTATTTTTTTAACCTATTTGTAAATATTTTCTAAGGTAAGTAAATAATAAGTCACCAATAAACTTCCCTCCCTCCCCTCCCGCAAAAAAAGAACTAATTCTGCTTATTCCTCTTTTTTCATTCAGGTCACAAAATTTTAACCTTAAAAGTCATTGCTTTTTCTAAATCATTTTGTACTCTATCTGTTAATTTATTGTAATCATAAATAATCAATCATATAACTATACTCCTCACCCCCCCCCCCCCAAAATTGACGTTTGTTCTGACTCTACCCTTACCTAGAACACAAAATTTAGTATTTTTTTGTCCTATTTCTTATTCTTTAGTAAGGTAAATAAATAAGTCATCAAATAACCCCCCCCCCTTTTTCCTTCTTTCCCTTATTTAAGTTTAAAATCTTTGAAAATCTTTTTTTAATACATTTTCAGCTTTATCTGTTTCATATTGAACAATAAATAATCGATTATATAATTTCTTCCACCCCCATATAAAATTGACGTTTTCTTTTCTCCCTCCATTATTTCCATGCTCATAAAATTTAAAGTCTCTAAAACTCCTGATTTCAATGTTTTTGCCCTATTTGTAAATCTTTAATAAGTTACATAATCAGTCATCTATTAAACTCACCCCCCCCCCCCCCCCAAAAAAAAAAAAAAAAAAATCTGTTTCTTCCCTTGTCTTACCCTCAACTCATGAAGTTAAAAAAATCTAATTTACAGTCTTTAAAACTTTTTAATTTTTACTTTTTTTGGTCCTAATTATAAATCTTTACTATCTATAATATTAACTAAATCTTTTCAACTATGTGCGAAAGTGTTAACAATAAAACGATAGGTATACATTTAATTATGCACAAAACACATTTTAACTGTATTTCTGAAAGGAAAATGTCTATAGAGATATATTTCAAAGGAAAATATTGTGTTTTCTCGTCAACGTGCAAGTATATTCTCAAAATCTTTTAAAATCCTTTCATTCGGACTAGCTCAGAAAGAGCCACCAAACTTAGATACCAAAGGTGTTATCGACTAAGCCGAATACATCCATAAACAAAAAAAGAAAAAGTATGCTTCAAAACTTTCCAACACTTTCAGAACACTGTAACAAAACTTCGCCGTTTAATAAAGTAAAGAAGTTACCTAAGCTAAACATTTGTAAAACGTATGACACATTTGAAAAGCAGATTTCAACAATTGCGCCCGTAACCGGGAAGATATTCCAATTCTTTTGTGCAGCTCTGTATATGATATATTTGTAGAGATACTACATACTATGTTAAAATTTAATTTTGTAAGAAAATACATAAAACAGTTGAAATATCACCCTCGGCTATTTCTACCAATAGACGGAAACATACTTGAATTATTTTGTGTAGCCCTGTATATAGCATACAGATTTTTATACAAGTCAAATATTAAGCTGAAATCTAATTCAAGCAAAAACATGCTTAAAATTACTGAAATCACACTTCTAGGAATTATTTTCCATAGACTTCAATGTATCAAGTTTGTTTAATATCCCTGTATACACTGTAAATTAAAATGTCTGAAATTCAGTCACTTAAGTGTCTGAAACGGAGTGTTCAATTTTCAGACATTTTAAAATGTCTGAATTTTTTCAGACACTTTTAGCGACTGAATTTCAGACACTTGAAACGTCTGAATCGCAGACATTTTTTGTAAGCATTTTATGTAGCCATGTTTGACCACGCTGAATACTGGGAAAATATCTGGCCGTTGTCCTGCCCCCTCTACCCCCATACCGCCTGATTTTCTGGTGCTCCCAATTTTAGTATGCAATTTTCATAAAGCTGATAATTTAAATCTTTTACGACATTGTACTAATTATAATGAGTATTTTGTTTCAGGAGTAGAATAAGATTAAAAAGAGAAAATATTTATCTAAATATTAGATTTTTTAAAATTTTGTTTTTAATCTTACTTTACTTTAAAAGTTTAAAATATTGATTATAATCAGTACAATTTCGAAACAGATTTAAAATATAAGCTTCGCAAATATTGCACATGAAATTTGGGGGAACTAAAATCGTAAGAGAACGGGGCACTACCCATGCTTTAATGAAGGAGTCCTTTTGCAAAAAATGCAACCCTGCAGTATTGTTAGCTAAATACAGATGCCCGGTATTCGGGAGTATCCGTTATGGAGGTTAATGGACATTCCCGAATAGCGGATACTTCGATTTAGCGAATACTTTTTTGATCCGCAAGGCATACATATTTGTATTATTTTTACCTCACAAAAGCAGGCATCTCCGATTATCCGACAAATTTCGCGGTCCCGAAGTGTCCGCTATTAAAGGTTTTTAAGGTATATGGATATATATATATTTATCTTGTCCTACTCTAAAAGTTCAAAATATTTATCATAGTTGGTGGAATGTCGAAAGAGATTTAAAAAATCCCGTGTACGCGAAAATGGGTAAGAAAATCCCCCTCCCGTCCCGCCTCCCAAAAAAGGAAAATTCATATAATTCAAAAATTTAGGATTTTATTTGTATGATACAAACATCTCTTAGCATAATAAATGTAGTTGAGCTTGTACATTTATAACTAAAAAAACCAAGCATCTTTAAGCCATTCATACTCATTTTCAGTAATGTTTACGAATTATTTTGTGTAGTCCTGGTCTAAAATTTAAGCACACCATGTAGTACGCAAAAATTTAGTTAAACTTAAAAACGCATTCTGTAATTGAAAATGCACTTTCAGCATTATTTTTTAATAGCTAACACGTCGGATACAGTATTGTATCAAAATATTTTATGTGTCCCTGTAAATGAACGCTAAATGAAATGCAAACCATATTCGAATGCAAGCATCTTGTAACAAATCGAAGTAATGTGCATCTATTTCGTCATGTTTGAAATAATGTAACGTAATCGAAATACACTACAAACAGTTTTTCCTCGTAGACCATATATAACCAAGCTCTTTTGTCTGACCCCGTAAATAATTGTTAAATGCTCATGTTGTACAGAAAGTAGGCTTAGACACCTCAGAAATTCATATCAATTTCATTATCATTGTGACAGAGTTATATCAATCAAATACTCCGCAAACGACGTCATGGGCTATAACATAACGGAATACTTTTGAGTCCCCTATACTCGTACTTTAAGCGTTACACATAACTTAGTCTATAGTAACCATTTTAAAGTGTATCTTAAAGTATATAAAATTAACTATGTTTAAGATTGTGTAACACTATTAAAATGCACCCTAAATGATCCCCCCCTTTATAGACCATAATGTAAGAGAATACGTTTGAGTGCGTCTGTAAATGAACAATGAATGGTAATTCATTCGATATTCATTTTGAATACCGAACATACCATGATGATTTTGAATATCGTATATCAATTACATGGCAATCCGACTACATTTACGCTATTTAGAGCTCGGACAGACAGACAGACGGACTTACAAACCGAATTCATAAACACTTTTAAACTTTCTTGGAGAGTGTTAAAAATGAAAAAAAAATGTAATGAAAATAAAAGTATTTTAGTGTTATTTAGATTACGAACCGCTACAAAAATATTCTTATCTGACTGCATCATTTAAAAAATATTTAGTGTTCAGAAATCCCCCCCCCCCCCCACACACACTTATAAATAGTTCTTATAAATTTCTTGATAAATTTCACGTTTTAAAAAGAATCCCCACAAAAGATAGTTATTTTAGAATATTTGTACCTGATATTTCCCCCCTCATTCAATATCTCCCCCTTGATTTTAAATGTAATTGCGTTATGTGAAATAAAATAGTGTTTATACGGCAATAATTTCAATTTTATGTTTGTAAAAACTGTAAAATGAATCTGAATATAAAAAAAAAGAAATATATCTAAATAAAATATTCATTTATTTTCTGAAATCGTTTTAGTTTTTGCACTCTTATCATAAACAGATTAAAATTCTTTTTACGGCTTTTAATGTTATCGAGGGTATCCACAAAGCAGCGGCTTTGATCTACGCTAAAAGCGCAGACGGTTGAAAAAAAAAAAATTCTTTAGACCTGAAACTCACTGGAAATGATCAAATGTAGCTCTCAGCCGAAGTGGGGTGGGGGTTGGAATCGTGCCAGATAATTGGCCATTTGCTGATTGGAAGAGCTCGCTTGTCAATCATTTGAATTTAGACCATCCTTTCAATTCAGCTAAAACGCCAGCGGCCATCTTTATTTCTTTTTATCTGTGACTGCAGTGAGCTCTTAAGAGGCCACACTAGTCACGGCTTGAAGTTCGAACGGTAATGCTAAGTCTATGGGAGCAATGTTTTCAAATATCTTGCTTGATTTTTAATATTTTTAAATGATTTTTTTTGCACAGGATAGCTGAGGACTATCTGTTTACGGGCTATTTTCTACTTTTCCGATTTTCGTTGTAGTTTAATTCTCAGGATCCTGTCAATTTAGGATCCAGTGAAATTCGAGGTGTTGTGTCCTTTTTAGACTTATAACTTTCATATCAGCAAAATTCAGGAAAATTTTTTTAATAACAACGAAAATATAGAGTTTAAGCTTTCCAATAATATGCTTTCAATAGTTCTACTACAATTAGGCTGTGCAAAATTTGTAAAGATTTTGATGAAAAACTTGTCAAAAACGGCCTCGTAATGATATGTTGCCCGCCCCATATCGGACATGAAAACACCGCCCTATTGAAAATCTGATTGGCTAAGACCGACACATTTTAGCAAATGGTAACTTTTTAATATTTCCTTTGGTGTGATTGGATTATTGTAACGTGGTAAAATAGATCACTCCTATTTATACTTTGGATTTATTTTTTTTCTACGATTATTGTTTAATTTCAACAAAATACCAACTCTTGAAAGAATGAAATATTTCAAATTCTATATTTCTATGAATAACGAAGGATATTACGCATTTACTTTGTATATATAAAATTTTAGAGCCGTATACAGGGAGGTAAAACATGTACAAGTTACTGGGGACAAAATTTCAGCCCGAGTTTATTACAGTGTTGAATTCAGTCACTTTTATCCGGGACGGATTTCCGAGGCTCCGGGGTGGGGGGGCATAATAGAGTTCTAGGGGGAAATTGCACTTTTTGACCATTGAAAATGCAAAATATCGAATCTTCCGGGGGGGGGGGGACAACTCATCGCTCCGAGAGGTGGATGTCCCCCCCCCGTGCTACCCCCTAAATTCAATATTGGTTTATTAAGTAAAACGGTAAAAAAAATAGACGCGTTGTTTTTAAAGTAATTTTAAGTTAAAATAGTTAACAAATAATAAAATTACGAAGTCAGAATTTGCTAGAACATGTTTGTGGACTGGCCAGGAGACTGGGTTTCAAGTTTCCTATTCTTGTATATGTATAAAATATTCGACAATTTAACATTTTAATTTCGAAAAACAGTTTTTTTAATTAAAAATCAGCAGAACTTAAAGTTGGTAAGTTTTAAAGATTGTTAACTTTAAAATTGTAGATCAACTTGTTCAAATTTTTAAAGAAATACTTTTAATATTCATTACTTTAATATTTATTATTTTTAAGGGGACAGTACACCTTTAACAGTCGAGAACGAAATTTGTCCTGTGTAACACATCTTTTTTTAAGAGCCCACTTCAGACACGAGAAGAAAGGAAAAGGTGAATATTAAGTCTATGGGGGCGTTATTTTGAAATTTCTCGCTTTGATTTTAATATTACTGAATGATGTTTTTTGCACAGGATAGCTGAGGGTGATCTACAACCAGGCTAGTTTTTACCTTTTCGATTTTTGTTTCAGTTTTTTTTTTTTTTTTTTTTTTTTTTTTTATTAGGATATTTTAAATTTCAGAACGGATTCCAACCGGTTATGAAAGTAAAAGTATATATATGTTTTTTAAATAGCTGAAACCAAATTCGAAAAACTAAAAACTAGCCCGGTTATAGAGCGTCCTCAGCTATCCTATGCAAAAAAAATTCATTTTAAATTTTTAAAAAGGAAGCGAGATATTTGAAAATAACGCTCCCATAGACTTAACATTAGCGCTTTCATATTTTTCCCCGTTACTAGTGTGGGTTCTCATGTAACGTAAAGGTATTATTTTAACTGTTAGGAAACGGGAAAATTTATCATTAACTATAATAATGTAAAACTAAAAGTTATGAGACTATAAGGTAAAATATAGCATTTTATAAAAGTCTGTCAACTAGCAAATTTATTTTTCAATACGTATTGTAACGGAATCCTGGTTTAAATGGAATATTTTCAAGATTCCCCTAAAAATATCTTACAATTGTATGTGCAAAGACGGAAAAAACCCACCTAAAACGGTATTTCGCACTTATTGTTTATGTTTTCATCT
The DNA here is from genome assembly GCA_963932465.1 of Maratus speciosus. NCBI lineage: Eukaryota > Metazoa > Arthropoda > Arachnida > Araneae > Salticidae > Maratus > Maratus speciosus. The sequence goes on from OZ010791.1 coordinate 95,866,114, forward strand.
TACCAGGTTTATAGTGTCATGTTTTTAGCATGAGGGGGTCGAATTTTAATTACTATTAGGTCCCGCGTTTTTCTCTACGCCCTCTGTATTTTCTGTATGTATATCCAACACAAAACTTTTGGACGGGTACTCAGATGTTTAGCACTCTCCAACATAGTTGAAAAATGTTTATGAGTTGGGCTTGACTGCTTGTCTGTCCATACTCTAACTAGCGTACATATACTTGGATTGTGATGTAACTGAAATACGTTGTTGAAGTGTGTAATAATTTATACTTCATGACATGGACATTCAAAAGTATTCTTTTATATTATGGCCTATGTGGAAAAATCATTTGCGGTGTATTTTAATGATGTAAAGCAATTTAAACATAAAATCTATGCACCTTATTGAAGTGCACAGGTTCGTGTACAGGGGAATTCAAAAGTACATTTCTTTATATTGTCGACTATGAAGAAAAAACGTTTTACGGCGTATTTTAATAATGTTTCTCTGTTGCAAACATAGCGAAATGGATATGAATTCATGAGGTGTGCTAACATGTTTGCTGAAGGGGTTGCAAAGCATTTATCATTCATTTACACTATCACAGAAAATAATTCAGTTTTATTACAGAAAAAACTGCTCGCTGCGTGTTTTAGTTCTGTTTCAACATTTTAAACAAGATGAAATTCATATACGTTACTGAGGTTTACTACAAGATGCTTACATTAGAATATGATGTGAATCACATTTTATTTCATTTACAGGGACACATAAAAGTTGCTGGATACAATACTGTATACGAAGTATTCTCTATTAGGGATGATTGCTAAAAGTCAGTTTTCACCTATGATATACTTTTTTAATACTAGATTATACATATGATTTCTATAGACCGTGTATAGGGCTACGCAAAAGAACTAGGAAGAATTGCTGAGAATGAGAGTGAATTGCTGTTTTTTTTTAAATTTAATTCTACATTTTCAAGTTCAACTATATTTAGAAAGATGTGTTTGTAAAATATAAATATAATAATATACAAGGCTATTCAAAGAATTGGATGCATGCGCGCACCTATGAATGATAATTTCTGGAAGTACGATTTCAGTTGTTTTAAGCATGTTTATACTGCAATAATTTTGATCTTAACATGTTGCGTGTATATAAACTTGTTCGAATGCAAGGGCTGTACAAAATAATACAAATATACTGGCGTTAATTGGTAGAAATTGCTGAAAGTTTACTTTCATCTGCATTAATCGTTTTCTTATTATATTAAATTTTATCATTTTTTCATGCCGTTAAAACAAGCCTAAGAATATCCATTGATGACTTTGTCATTTTAATTTTTCAATAATTTGAACAATTTAAATTTACTAAGATTTAACAAAAACTTAAAGTTAGTAAGTATTAAAGAATGTTTACTTTGAAAGTTTTGATCAACTTGTTTGAAACTTTAAAGGAATATTGTTAATATTTATTACTTTTAATATTTGTTATTTTTAACAAAAAAGTACACCTTTAACAGCCGCAGAAAATGCGAAATTTGTCCACATCTTTCTTTAAGAGCCCACTTCAGACACGGGAAGAGATAAAAACTCTAATTTTAAGTCTATGGGGGCGTTAATTTCAAATTTCTCGCTTTATTTTAAAGATTTTTGCAGTGGACAGCTGAGGACGATCAACAACCAGGCTAGTTTTTACTTTTTCGATTTTGGTTTTAGTTTTTTTTTTATAATATTAGGATAGTTTCAATTTCAGAACGGATTCCAAGCGGTTCCGAAAGAAAAAACTAAATATAATAATATACAAGGTTATCCAGAGAATTGTATGCATGCGCGCCTATGGATGATAAATTCTGGAAGTGCGATTTAAGTAGTTTTAAGCATGTTTATACTGGAATAAATTTTATCTTAACATGTGACGTGTATAAAATCTTGTTGCTAATGTAAGGGCTGTACAAAAGAATGCAAATACACTTCCGTTAATTGGTAGAAATTCCTGAAAGTTGATTTTCATCTGTATTACTCATTTTCTTATTATATTAATTTTTAGCATATTTTTCATGCCGTTAAAACATGCCTAAGAACATTCATTGATGACTTTATTATTTTAATTTTTCATAATTTGAACAATTTAAATTGACTAAGTTTTAACAAGAACTTAGAATTCGTAAGTTTTAAAGATTGTTAACTTTAAAAGTGTTGATCAATTTGTTCGAAACTTTAAAAAAAATTAATATTTATTATTTTTAATATTTGTCATTTTTATGGGGACAGTATATCTTTAAAAGTCGCAGAAAATGCGAAATTTGTCCTGTGTAACATATTTTTTGTTAAGAGCCCACTCCATGCACGGGAAGAAATGAAAATGCTAATTTTAAAGTCTATGGGGGCGTTATTTTCAAATTTCTCGCTTTGATTTTAATATTTTTGAATGATTTTTTTGCATGGATAGCTGAGGGCGATCAACAACCAGGCTAGGTTTTACTTTTTCGATTTTAGTTATAGTTTTCTTTTATTATGATAGTTTCAATTTCAGAACCGATTCCACAAGTTTCGAAAGTATAAGTAATTTTTTTTTTAAAATATCTCTAACCAAAATCAAAAAAGTCAAAAACAGCCCGGTTGTACGTTCTCAGCTATCCTATGCAAAAAATTTCATTTTAAAATATTAAAAAGGATGCGAGATATTTGAAAATAACGCTCCCATAGACTTAAGAATAGCGCTTACATTTTTTTCCTCGTTACTACACTGTAAAAAAAGGACTAAATTACGGAAATACTACTGGCAATCTAGACGATAGTACTATTTCCGTATTTTAACGGAACTTTTTCCCTTTAAATTACAGAAAAAATCCGTTAAATTCCAGAAAAAACGGAAAATTTTGTGTAATTTACCGTAAAATATTTCCTTTAAAATAAGGAAATAGTACTGGCGTCTAGATTGCCAGTAGTATTTCCGTACTTTAGTCTTTTTTTTTTTTTTTTTTTTTTTACAGTGTTGTGTGTGTTTTCAAAGGTAACTTAAAGATATTTTTTGTAACGGTAAGGAAACGCGAAAATTTATCATTAACTATAATAATGTTAAACTGAAAATAAGGAGACTGTATGGTAAAATATTACACTTTATAAATGTCTGCTAGCTAAAAAATTTATTTTCTGATACGTAGCTGTAACGGAACCCTGGTTTAACGGAATTCTCATTATTCCCCTGAAAATACCCGGCAATTGTATCTGCAAAGACGCAAATAACCCATCTAAAAAGGTATTTCGCACCTATTGTTTATGTTTCCGTCTTACCAAGTTTTATAGTGTCATGTTCTCAGCATGAGGGGGTCGAATTTTAATTACAACTAGGACCCGCATTTTTCATGAACTCTGCCTTTTTCTTTGGAGGGAAAATAAAATTTGATGTCGATACGAGTGTGTTTCGAAAGGTTATCAGCCCGACAAAGAAAATAGAAAAATTTTGACAATATTTCATTTTTTTAACGTAGTTCCTTACAACTTATAAAATTTAAACCAATGAGTTTCCGACTTTTTATTATCTTCCGTATAATAAGCCTTATCTAACTTTGGAAATGAAGTGGTGGTCTCTGCTTTACCCCCATATTTTGAAGTGAATTTCCGACTACCGAGCCATTTCTTCAGGCTTGAGAAAAGGAAATAATCGCTGCGAGCAAAAGCCGGTGCATGTGGAAGCACTACAAAGCGTAGGTCATTGACTTTCGTAGCGAAAACTACAGGCATGTGTTAACGAATGTGTTAAAGAACACTTTTTTTTGCTCAGGTATGGACGTTTTGTCGGAATAAGCACTCTTTAATTGGTCCCGTAGAAATGCATAACACTGTCCGGTGACGATTCTACCTTTTTGCCGGTGGTCTATGGTCACCACACTTTGTGAATTCCGAAAACCGTATCCATGGCTTTTCCAGCAGATGGAACCGTTTTCACTTTCTTTGGCGCAATTTCAGCTGCTCTTTCACATTGTTTAGATTGCTGTTTCATCGCTAGTGAATAATGGCGGTTTCATGTTTCATCCACCGTTATAAGACGTTGGCGAAAATCAGCAGATTGGTTAAGTTTTCTAACTTAACTTGAAATCACCATAGTCCACATTACTGAAGACAGTGGGCCATCTGCCTTCTTTTGAAAAAAAAAAAAAACGAACAGTGAAGATGGAGAAACTCATAAAATGATAAAGAAAGGGGGGGGGGGTGAAGAAGGAGATCAATTTCACGAGGTTTAATTTGATTATGTTAATAAATGAAATGTTTTCATGAAGGAATTTTCAGCAGAAAGTCCACCCAAATCAGCATTTTATTGCAAAGTATATCTATACTAATATTATAAAGAAGTAAAGTTTGTTTGTTTGTTAGAGGTAATCTCTGGAGCTACCGAATCGATTTCAAAAGTAATGGTATCAAAATGATGGTGTTAGTCCAACTTAGAACATAGGCTATATTTTATGTGAGTGCCACTACCTCAAAGGGGATGCAGGAGCAAAAAACATTCTAAAAATGCGATTTTTGCGTTACTGAAGGGCCTAAAAATATGAAATTTGGAATATTAGTTACTTATAAGATATAAATGATGTCTAAGAACAGTTCTTAAACAATTTGAAATTTAAAAGGGGTGAAAATGCACAAAAAGCGTTCTAAAAAACGTTCTAAATGGTAGTTTTTACACAATCTCAGGAAATACCAAACCGATTTAAAAAATATTGGTGTCAAAATGATGGTGACAACCCTTTCTGCAAGATTGGCTATGTTTTATGTTGGTGGCACTAAACCAAAGGGGGTGTAGGAGCAAAAAACGTTCTAAAAAACGTTCTAAATGGTAGTTTTTACACAATCTCAGGAAATAACAAACCAATTTAAAAATACTGGTGTCAAAATGATGGTGACAACCCTTGCTCCAAGATAGGCTATGCTTTATGCCGGTGCCTCTACACCAAAGGGGGTGCAGGAACAAAAAACGTTCTAAAAATGCGATTTTTGCGTTATTGAAGGGCCTAGAAATATGAAATTTGAAATATTAACTACTTATTAGATATAAAGGATTTTTAAGAACAGTTCTTAAACAATTCGAAATTTGAAATTGTGAAAATGCGTGAAAACCGTTCTAAAAAACGATCTAAATGGGGGTTTCTACACAATCTAAGGAAATACCAAACTGATCTAAAAAATAATGGCGTCAAAATGATGGTGACAACCCTTGCTCCAACATGGGCTATGTTTTATGTCGGTGCCACTACCCGAAAGGGGATGCAGGAGAAAAACGTTCTAAATTGCGGTTTTTGCGTTACGGAAGGGCCTAGAATCGTGAAATTTGGAATGGTAGTTAGTTATAAGATATCAATGGTCTCTAAGGACATTTCCTAAAAAAAAAAAAAAAATTACAGTGGGTCAAAATGCACAAAAAGCGTTGTAAAAACCTTTCTAAATTGCGATTTCTATGCAATCTCAGGAAGTTCTGAACCGATTTCAAATATAAAAACTAAAAACTAAACTCTGTGGCTATACAATCCAAGAAGGATCTGGGCCGACAGTGCCCATCTCTGTTTTCTTCACCCTGGGCCCCGAGGTGCTATGCAGCATGCGTCCCGGCCAGGTGGTCAACCTAACGCGAGACCCTCGGTGTTTAGTTCCCAAGCAAGCTTGGTACTCATTTTATCGACCCCGAAGGGATGAAGGGCTGAGTGAACCTTGCCCAGTCGGGAGTCGAACTCTCGAACTGTGGTGCAGCAGACAGGCGTGCTCACCACTACACCACTGGGCTTGATTTCAAATATAATGGTGTACAAATGAAGGTGACAGATCTTTCTTCATGATAGGCTATATTTTATATCTGTTTCCACTACTCCAGAGGAGATGCAGGAGCAAAATGCGCGAAAAGCGTTCTAAAAACGTTCTAAATGCCGATTTGTCAGCAATATCTCAGGAAGAATCAAACTGATTTCAAACGTAATGGTAGGAAATTGATGCTGACAGCCTCTGCTCTTACATAGACGCTATTTTATGTCGGTATCACTATCACCTAGACGTTGCAGGAGCAAAAAAGCGTTCTAAATTTCGATTTTTGTGATCGGTAGCGGCTAGCAACTTAAAATTAGGCAAGGTACATATTTATTAGATATAAATGATCTTTAAGAACAGTTTCGAAAAAATTGGAAACTTAAAAAGGGGTGAAAATGCGCGAAAGCGTTCTGAAAACGTTGTAAATTGCGATTTCTACTCAATCTCTGGAAATACCAAAGCTATTTCAAAAGTAATGGTTGCAAATCAATGGTGACAGTCCCTGCTATAATATAGGTTATATTTTATGTTGCTGCCACTAACATCTGAGGGTTGCAAAAACAAAACATGTTCTAATTTGCGTTTTTTGCACAACTGAGGGGTCTAACACATTGAAATATGGCATGATATTTACTTACAAGATGCAACTGATTTCTAAGAACAGTCGAAAGAAAATTCCAAATTTAAAAAGATGAAGTGAGCGAAAAGCGCTATAAATTACAATTTTTAAGCAAACTAATAAAATACCAAACCGATTAAAAAAATAATGATGACAAATTGTTGGTGATAGAAACTGCTCAAAAATAAGCTATAATTTATGTCTGTGCCAGTACCACCAGAGGGTTGCAGGAGCTAAAAAATTTCTAAATTGCGATTTCTGTGATACTGAAAAGGCTAGAAACTTTAAATATTTCATGGTAGTTACTTATAAAATATAAATGCCCTCGAAGGACTGTCGAAAATAAATTCGAATTAAAAAGGGGTGAAGGGAAGGGGAGGTGCGAAAAACGTTCGAAAAAAGTCCTAAATTACGATTTCTATGCAATTTCAGAGAATATAAACCGATTATAAAAGTAATAATAGTTTCGAATCAATCGTGACAGTCTCTGATTTTACACAGGCTATATTTTATGCCGATGATTCTACCACTTGGGGTTCACAGGAAAAACAAACGTTCTAAAAAAAGCCTTTAAAAGCTTTCTAAATTACGTTTCTGTAGAATATTAGGAAAAAACCCGATTTCAAAATTAATTTTGGCAAATTAATGATGACAGTTCCTATTTCAATATAACCCTTTATCTTGAGAGAGGTGGTAGGACTTGGAATTTGACATGATAGTTAATTTTAAGATGTAAGAAGATGGTTTCTAAAAAATTCAAAACTTCAAATGAATACTGAAATGAGCGTATTAATTGAGCATAAAAGTTTCAAAATATTTTCTAAATTATCATTTTTTTAGTTATATTTCGTTTTATTAATTTAAGCCTCATTTCTGCCTAATGCAGTGTAATAATGATATTTAGTCAAACTGTGTTTTAAATAGTAATTGTATATAGTATTTGTATATAGTAATAGTAATTGTATTTAAATAGTATTGTAAATAGTAAATAGTAATGTTTTTGAATTATTCCTAAAAGTAATAAGTACCTTTTAATAAAATAACATATTACTTTTTAATAAAATAAAAATTTAGTTAGTACTTTTTAATAAAAATTAGACATATAAATATTACTTGGCATATTTCAAATATTACGCGAGCAAAGTCGCGGGGTTTGCTAGTATCTGATAAAATCATAATAGAACCTTCACTTTTGAGTTTGTCAAATTCGATCTATAAGCGATGATCTAACGGAGGCAAATCAGGCAAATTTCTAACACTTGTTTTAAAATGTTATTATTGTCTTAACTGAAATTATTAAAAACGATAAAAAAAATTTAAAAATTTGTATTAGAAGTATGCCTACTTCATCCTCGTGAAGTCGGAAGCTACGGTTCGATCCAGCACATTTAGGCCTGAAACTTTTTCTATAAGCAAGACTCTATGATTGAATACCAGTCATAATTGATTGTATCAGTTTCTAAGTCTTTGTTGTCTAAAAATTTTAAAGTAGAGGTCTCCTCGGATAGAAATTTCTTGTTCCCGGTTTTACTTTGCAGCCTCTATTTGAACTTGCCGATCAAGACAATGTTAAGCTATCATTCATTGGTGCCCCTAAAATGTTTTTATCAGTTTGTTAAAAATGTCCTACTGACATTTTCTACGTAAATAACGCAGACTTTCACAGTGATAGACTTGTTGATGAGGGTATTATCCTTCTCCTATAATTCTTGAAAAGCTAATGACAAATTTACTAACTGTTTGCTTTGTTAGCCTTAATTTCCTCTCTACTCATTTTATAAAACTGTGTCATTGAATAATGAATTGTAGTAAACGAAAGAATGTGCCATTACAAATACAACTTGAAATAAAAATTTTAAGTAACGCAATCTTTAACAGGATACCAATGTAAATTGAAAGTAAAGATGGAGTGTTATTAAAATTTATAGAAAAAGAACAGAGAAGAATCCATTACCAAATTCCGATTTTGAGACTGATGCAAAAGTTTCTCGCATATTGTTGATGGAAATTAAAGAAAATGTATTTCGTGAAAATTTCAATTCCTAGCAGTTACATAATTAGCGCTCATCTGGCTAAAGATTCGAAGTATTTTCTCAAATCTTCCAAAAAATAAAATATCTTATCCTCAAAATGTTTTGAAGTGATCTAAATAAACAGTCATTCGACGATGCAAGTTTTGGAGAATGGTTCTTGGATTGAAACATTAACATTTCATCTCAATTATAACAGTTTGTGTCTGAAGTGGGCTAGATACATGTGGTCTTGCAGTCTTGTTGGAAAACAATGCCTAATCGTTGATTATTTGAAGCTGCTTCTAGCGGATTGCTTGATTTAATTCACTTAATTATAAACAGTATTTCTTCAAATTAATGCTGTATTTTCTGAGTAACATCTATTAATAAACAATTTTCTTGTCTCACTGAATGCGAAAAAAAATCTTCTGTGGGAAGCAACTGACTTTTGCTTTTATTAAAATGCCTCTTCGATGTAGTCATCAATGTAGTCTAAATAATCATTAACATTGTTATTATTCCTTATATTCCATGAATTACGAATATAATCTGAAAATAAAAACTATGCGTAAATCTGGTTTTTGAATAATGTAGAATAACGTTGTTTTAAAAATATTGACATGTTTTGTAGAAATTGAGTCGTGCTAAAGTTTTAGCTTCATAAAACTGCTAATTTACCAAACTAATTTATAAACTAATAAAAACAGTTTCTTAGCAACAACGAATGATAGCTTAACACTGTCATGATCGGCAAGTTCAAGTAAAGACTATAAACTAAAAGCACTGCTAATTTACCAAATTCCGATATAGGACACAGATTGGTAAAGGATATTACGGCAACTCCTCCTTAACTTGGAAGTAAAGGAAGAAGATGGAGAACGTCTGGAGATATTTGACTGTAAGCTTGCAACTGACAAGGTTAAAAAAAAAATCTCTATCAGCAATGTGGGGAAAATAAAATTATAACTTAATCTAAAGATAAAGATGCAGTTAAAATAAATTTATTTTCTCTGACTTCTGATAATGAAAAAGAATGCTTTGGTAAAATTGGAAGAAATTCGAAATATTGCTTTGAAATGGAATTCTAAGAAACTCATTATCAGAATTGGATATCAATGTAATGAAAAATCCAAGAAGTTTTCAGAGAAAATAAAAACAAAGTCTTTCTCAAACAATTGTAGAAAAAAAACTACAACTGTATTTGTTACAAAAAAACTCCAAATTCAGAGTGATGAATTAAAAAAGGTTTTTATACACAATCTAGGTATAAAATCACAGATAGGATGTTTTTGTGCCTGTCCACAGATTCCTAAAGAGTGATACAAGATTTCACAGGAAGGGATTTGCTCGACGGGTGGCAATTGCACAGACCATCAGCTCATCAAGTTGAAGACTGAAATTTTAGGATTAGATAGAACTCAATTAGCATATTAAAATGCAAATGGTCTGCCAAGTCATATCTTGATAGAAAACACCTGCAGACCGGAGTTTAGTATTTGATCGATTGGTTTATCATTGTATTTTCCTGCACCCAAATGTATGAAAACATTGAAGTTTGGGTGTATGAAAACACAATGGTAGACCTGCAGATCAACCACTAAATTGAGGTTCTGCAGATGGTTTCCATCAAGATACGACTTGGCAGACCAATGCATATAACTTGTATATAAAATAAACGGTCAAGTACGAGTATTACTCGCGCTCAGAGGGTTCCGTACAATAAATTTATGAATTATTAACTGTATTATTTAAAAGAATAATGAAACTTTGTAAAAACCTATACAACGTAGAAGGCGGTATAGCTGAATATATTAGAAAAGTATGAATGAGTATACAACAAAAGTTCAAAGAGATATGAAGCCGAAATAAAATTAAATATTGCTATTTTGTATAACTCTTTTTTAAACTTATCTTAATCTGCATATGATGAACTTAATTCGGTACTGACAATAAAAGTACTGCATGTTTAAATTTCATATGGCATTTCATAAAACTAAATTCAACATAGTAATATTTTTCTTTTTACAGTGTAGCTGAAAGAAAATTCTTGTTCAAAGTTTAATCTTGGCATTGTACTAAGCGCGCTTCGAAAGGAGGTCGCAAAGATGCAACTCGACTTTGTCCGTGCCGCGTTTTTTCAAATAGGTCTTTAATTATCATTTAAAGACACGGGCGTCGTATTGAGAGATCCACTCAACACAAACTAGTCGCGAATCCCATAGTGTTTATGCGATTAATTCTAATTAAATTGGTCTGTTTTTAACAATTTGATATTTACTGCTTTTATGCTGCTACTGGGTATTGCATTACACAAATATATCATTAAAAGTTGTTATCTAGTATTTAAAAACCGATGGTATATAGAGTACGCCGCCTCTGCCATTATGTATGTCCAAACCAAGAGTGTCTTTAAGGGTTAAGGCTCTTGCCCCTGCCAGCGAAGGCACTCACGAGCTAATGCTCATCGTATGGGGAAGGGTTTTTCTAATATCTCTTTTGCATTTCGATATTTTAAAATATTTTTTTGGCATTGTATAGCCGAGATCCGTCTCTACATGGCACCTTTCTTTACTTTTTCCTCCCCATAGGATTAGCATTAGCTCCTTATTGTCTTCGCCGGCAGGGACATGAGTCTTAATATCTCGGCGAATTACCAACGATTTTTTTTTCGAAAATCATTATAAAAAAATGCTTTTATACTTTTGATACGATAGACACCTTTAGCGCTCTTCGATACCTTTGCTGAATGCCCGCAAATAGAAATTGAAAAACTATGCCACCTTGGGCAATCGCTATAATTTCCCTGCAAGTATTAAATTAACCTCTACTACCTCTAATTTTTTTCATAATTTTAGTTTCAGTAGATTCGGAAACAGAAGGGGGGGGGGCATATTTTTGCACTACATTTTGGACGATATCTCTGAAATTATAATATCTAAATTTAAAAGAAATGTATTTTTGAGTTCGGCGTTACGTAATCTTTTAACCGATACCCCACACGATGTACAAAGAAAATATATTTCTTTTTCAAATAACCTAATTAGCCCCTCTACGTTTTCCCCCACATATATTTGTAAATGTCTAATAATCTGTAAATATGTGGGTCAATAGTCTTTATTACATCCCCCAATTTGAACATTCGACGTTCCGTAGTTTACGAGTAAAATGGCTGTGACAGACAGACAGACACAGGAGTGATCTTATAATGATTCCGTTTATACTTTTTAAGTACGGAACCCTAAAATCATGATTATTGCAACTAAGAAATACAAAAACATAAGAAGATGAATTATTGACAATAAATAAAACAAGAAAGGAAAACCATGTGCCAAGTATGGCTTATGAACCCTTTCCTACATTTTTAGTTCAGTTAGAAAAACATAACACATTTGAAAATACACATTTATTAATTCCTAACAATAGACGGAAACGTACTTCAATTGTTTTGTGAAGGTCTGTATGTTCCTTACAAATTTTTATATACGCCACATACTGAGCTGAAATTTAATTCAGAAATAAATACGCTGAAAATTATTGAAATCACATTTCTAAGGCTAACATTAGCCTAAGAATTGCTATCCATGGACGGCCATGTATCCAGTTTTTTGGCATACCACTATTTATTTATATGCTACAATGTCATTTAGCCGACGAGACATTTAGCAGACAGCAATTAGACGACAGGATGTTTAGCCGACATGACAATTAGTCGACAGCGACAGTTAGCCGACAAGATATTTAGCCGACAGAGGACAATTATTCGACATGGACATTCATCTGACAGGACATTCATCCGACTTAAATGTAACGTAACTGTAACCTGATTTTAACCTAATTATAACCTAAGTATAAACTAACTCTAGCGTAACTGTAACCTAACCAATACCAAACTGTAACGTAGCTATAACCTATCTGTAACCTAAACGTAACCTAAGTGTAACATAACCGTAACCTAAATGAAACCTAACAGTAACCTAATTGTAGCCTAAATGTAACCTAACTGGGACGTAAGCGTAATCTAACTGTAACTAACGTTTACCTAGTTATAACCTAATCGTATGCTAACTGTAATGTAACTGTAACATAACTTTAACATGACCAAGCTGTAACCTAAGCGTATTCTAATTATCTCCTAAACGTAACCTAATTGTAACCTAACAGTTATTTAACCGTAATCTAAACGTAAACTAAGTGTAACGTAACCGTAACCTAAGGGTAACCTAATTATAAAGTAACCGTAACCTAATTGAAACACAACAGTAACCTAATTGTAGCCTAAATATAATTTAACTGGGACGTAACCGTAATCTAACTGTAACTAACGTTTACCTAATTATAACCTAATCGTATGCTAGCAGTACTGTAACTGTAACTCAACTTTACCATAACCAAGCTGTAGCCTAAGCGTAATCTAATTATCACCTAAACGTAACCTAATTATAACCGAACAGTTACCTAACCATAATCTAAACGTAACCTAAGTGTAACCTAATTATGAAGTAACCGTAACAAAACTAAAACCTAACAGTAACCTAATTGTAGCCTAAATGTAACCTAACTGGGACGTAGCCGTAATCTAACTGTAACTAACGTTTACCTAGTTATAACCTAATCATATGCTAACTGTTATGTAACTGTAACATAACTTTACCATGACCAAGCTGTAACCTAAGTGTAATCTAATTATCACCTAAACGTAACATAATTATAACCTAACAGTTACCTAACCGTAATCTGAGAGTAACTAATCGCAACTGTAACCAAACTGTAAATTAACTGTAACCTAGCGGGAGGTGCATAATATGAAAGAGTGATCAAAGGGCTGCCCAGTCCAATGATATATCACTTAAGGGATGTCGGAAAAGTCAGTAAAATGCTCCCGGTGATACAAATTGGGGGAGGGGGGACGGGAGGTACATAATATGAAAGAGTGATCAAAGGGCTCCAATGCGATGTATCTCATGAGGGGTGTCGAAAAATGTTAGAAAAGTGCCGGCTAATTATACTATCAGCTAAATGTCCTGTCGGCTAATCGCCTTTTCGGCTAAATGTCCTCCCGGCTAATTGCCACGTTCGGCCAGTTGCCTATCGGCCAATTGTCTGTATTGCTAAAATTATTGCTATATGTCCGTTTCAGTCAATTGTCCTGTATGCTGTATGTAAATTTCAGCTAATCGTGTTGTCGGCTATATGTACGTATCGGCTAAATGCACGTGTCAGCTAACTGCTATCTGCTAAATGTCTTGACGGCTATTTGGTTGTCGGCTAAATGTCTGCCACCGGGCTACGGGTCAAACATCTATACTAAAAGTAGTTGAGCTTGAAAATGCATAAATCAAATTAAAAAACATCTTTCAGTAATTCATGGTCATTCTCGGTACTACTAATGAAATCTTTTGTGTAGTGTCTATGCAATTCATAATACACCACCTATGTGCCTGTGCAAAAATATTAGTTTAACTTAACTTATACCATAACTTATCATAAATCAAACATATCATAATTTAAAACTCACTTTCAGCAATCATCCCTAATGTTTCCCTGTAAATGAACAATAAATGCGATGCACACCATATTCTTATCCAAACATCTTGCACTCTTTGTCTCCCCTTCTTCGGAAATTTCGCTTCCCGTTTTGCTCCCTTTACAGTATCAATGTTTAAAATCTTTAAAATTCTTTAATGTTTTCTTTAATTTTCTGTTTTATTTGTTACTTTAAACTAACAATAAATAATCAGTCATAAATTTCATTATCAATTTATTTCACCACATTCCTTTCATTAAAAGTTCTTGTAAATTGCCCCTTCCGAAAATGTCATTTCTCCCTTTTGCTCCCTCACCCACGGTACCCATATTTTAAAATAAAAACCCTTTAAAACTCTTTAAATTTTTTAAATCTTTTCTGCTCAATTTGCCACTTTATTTTAACAATAAACAAACGATCATAAAAATTTCTCCCCCCCACCCCCCACCCCAACTGAAATTGGTATTTCCTCCTCGCCTCTCCCTCTTACCAAGCATCTGAAATTTAAATCCCTTAAAATTTTTTCGTTTATTATTTTTTTAACCTATTTGTAAATATTTTCTAAGGTAAGTAAATAATAAGTCACCAATAAACTTCCCTCCCTCCCCTCCCGCAAAAAAAGAACTAATTCTGCTTATTCCTCTTTTTTCATTCAGGTCACAAAATTTTAACCTTAAAAGTCATTGCTTTTTCTAAATCATTTTGTACTCTATCTGTTAATTTATTGTAATCATAAATAATCAATCATATAACTATACTCCTCCCCCACCAAAATTGACGTTTGTTCTGACTCTACCCTTACCAAGAACACAAAATTTAGTCTTTTTTTGTCCTATTTCTTATTCTTTAGTAAGATAAATAAATAAGTCATCAAATAAAATCCCCTCCCCCCTTTTTCCTTCTTTCCTTTATTTAAGTTTAAAATCTTTGAAAATCTTTTTTTAATACATTTTCAGCTTTATCTGTTTCATATTGAACAATAAATAATCGATTATATAATTTCTTCCACCCCCATATAAAATTGTCGTTTTCTTTTCTCCTTCCATTATTTCCATGCTCATAAAATTTAAAGTCTCTAAAACTCCTGATTTCAATGTTTTTGCCCTATTTGTAAATCTTTAATGAGTTACATAATCAGTCATCTATTAAACTCACCCCCCCCCCCCCCCTCCAAAAAAAAAAAAAAATAAATAAATAAAAAATAAATCTGTTTCTTCCCTTGTCTTACCCTCAACTCATGAAGTTAAAAAAATCTAATTTACAGTCTTTAAAACTTTTTAATTTTTACTTTTTTTGGTCCTAATTATAAATCTTTACTATCTATAATGTTAACTAAATCTTTTCAACTATGTGCGAAAGTGTTAACAATAAAACGATAGGTATACATTTAATTATGCACAAAACACATTTTAACTGTATTTCTGAAAGGAAAATGTCTATAGAGATATATTTCAAAGGAAAATATTGTGTTTTCTCGTCAACGTGCAAGTATATTCTCAAAATCTTTTAAAATCCTTTCATTCGGACTAGCTCAGAAAGAACCACCAAACTTAGATACCAAAGGTGTTATCGACTAAGCCGAATACATCAATAAACAAAAAAAGAAAAATCATGCTTCAAAACTTTCCAACACTTTCAGAACACTGTAACAAAACTTCGCCGTTTAATAAAGTAAAGAAGTTACCTAGCTAAACATTTGTAAAACGTATGACACATTTGAAAAGCAGATTTCAACAATTGCGCCCATAACCCGGAAGATATTCCAATTCTTTTGTGCAGCTCTGTATATGATATGTTTGTAGAGATTCTACATACTATGTTAAAATTTAATTTTGTAAGAAAATACATAAAACAGTTGAAAATTCACCCTCGGCAATTTCTACCAATAGACGGAAACATACTTGAATTATTTTGTGTAGCCCTGTATATAGCATACAGATTTTTATACACGTCAAATATTAAGCTGAAATCTAATTCAAGCAAAAACATGCTTAAAATTACTGAAATCACACTTCTAGGAATTATTTTCCATAGACGGCAATGTATCCAGTTTGTTTAATATCCCTGTATAGGATTTTATTTGTATGATACAAACACCTCTTAGCATAATAAATGTAGTTAATCTTGTACATTTATAACTAAAGAAACCAAGCATCTTTAAGCCATTCATACTCATTCTCAGTAATGTTTACGAATTCTTTTGTGTAGTCCTGGTCTGTAAAATTTAAGCACACCATGTAGTACGCAAAAATTTAGTTAAACTTAAAAACGCATTCTGTAATTGAAAATGCACTTTCAGCATTAATTTTTAATAGCTAACACGTCGGATACAGTATTGTATCAAAATATTTTATGTGTCCCTGTAAATGAACGCTAAATGAAATGCAAACCATATTCGAATGCACGCATCTTGTAACAAATCGAAGTAATGTGCATCTATTTCGTCATGTTTGAAATAATGTAACGTAATCGAAATACACTACAAACAGTTTTTCCTCGTAGACCATATATAACCAAGCTCTTTTGTCTGACCCCATAAATAATTGTTAAATGCTCATGTTGTACAGAAAGTAGACTTAGAACACCTCAGAAATTCATATCAATTTCATTATCATTGTGACAGAGTTATATCAATCAAATACTCTGCAAACGATATTTCGTCATGGGCTATAACATAACGGAATACTTTTGAGTCCCCTATACTCGTACTTTAAGCGTTACACATAACTTAGTCTATAGTAACCATTTTAAAGTGTATCTTAAAGTATATAAAATTAACTATGTTTAAGATTGTGTAACACTATTAAAATGCACCCTAAATGATCCCCCCCCCCCCATAGACCATAATGTAAGAGAATACGTTTGAGTGCGTCTGTAAATAAACCATGAATGGTAATTCATTCGATACTCATTTTGAATACCGAACATACCATGAGGATTTTGAATATCGTATATCAATTACATGGCAATCCGACTACATTTACGCTATTTAGAGCACGGACAGACAGACAGACGGACTTACAAACCGAATTCATAAACACTTTTAAACTTTCTTGGAGAGTGTTAAAAATGAAAAAAAAATGTAATGAAAATAAAAGTATTTTAGTGTTATTTAGATTACGAACCGCTACAAAAATATTCTTATCTGACTGCATCATTTAAAATATATTTAGTGTTCAGAAATCCCCCCCCCCCTCCACACACACACTTATAAATAGTTCTTATAAATTTCTTGATAAATTTCACGTTTTAAAAAGAATCACCACAAAAGATAGTTATTTTAGAATATTTGTACCTGATATTTCCCCCCTCATTCAATATCTCCCCCTTGATTTTAAATGTAATTGCGTTATGTGAAATAAAATAGTGTTTGTACGGCAATAATTTCAATTTTATGCTTGTAAAAACTGTAAAATGAATCTGAATATAAAAAAAAAAGAAATACATCTAAATAAAATATTCATTTATTTTCTGAAATCGTTTTAGTTTTTGCACTCTTATCATAAACAGATTAAAATTCTTTTTACGGCTTTTAATGTTATCGAGGGTATCCACAAAGCAGCGGCTTTGATCTACGCTAAAAGCGAAGCCGGTTGAAAAAAAAATTCTTTAGACCTGAAACTCACTGGAAATGATCAAATGTAGCTCTCAGCCGAAAGGAGGTGGGGGGTGGAATCGAGACAGATAATTGGCCATTTGCTGATTGGAAGAGTTCCCTTGTCAATCATTTGAATTTAGACCATCCTTCCAATTTAGCTAAAACGCGAGCGGCCATCTTGTTTTCATTTCGCCTATGACTGCAGTGTCCTCTTAAGCAGAAATTTCGTCAGATTTTTATTCCTCAAAGTTAAAAGATTGTGAGAGTGCCCCATATATCTGACACAATAATATGTTTTAATTTATGCAAAAATTATATTTTATAGCCCTCCATCGCGTGGTATCTTCCAAATCAGTCTCCAATATACAGTCCGTAATTTTTCTGTTTGAACATACAGAACAATTTTTTCTTTTCTTTTTTCTTATCTTTCTCAAACAACATTCAATTTCAAGGAACACTTCTTTCGGTAACTTTCTTTTTGCCATTTTAGAGTACCATTTAAAAAATATTTTAAGAAGCGAAAATGCCTAATGACACTTAAACACAATTTATAAAATATTATTTCGAATTCTACGTATCTCCGAAGCTTGTCGACTTAATCTATACTAATATTATAAAAAGTAAATTTTGTTTGTCTATTTGTGGGAAGTAATCTCTGGAGCTAAAAACCGATTTCAAATGTAATGATATCAAAATGATGGTGTTTGTCCCTGTTCACACATAGGCTATATCTTATGCCCATGCCACTAACCCAAAGGGGGTTCAGGAGCGAAAAACGTTCTAAAAATGTGATTTTTCTGTTACTGAAGGTCCTAGAAAGATGAAATTTGGAATTGTAGTTACTTATAAGATGTAAATGATATCTAAGAACATTTCTTAAAAAATTCGAAATTTAAAACGGGTGAAAATGCGCTAAAAACGTTCTAAATTGCGATTTCTATGTAATCTCAGGGAACATCAAACCTATTTCAAAAGTAATAATTGCAAATTGATGGAGGTATAGTCCCTGCTTCAATTTAATCTGTATTTTATGTTCTTGTCACTACCACTTGGGTGTTGCAGGAGCAAAGATGTTCTAAATTGCGGGTTTTTTTTTTTTTTTTGTGATACTGAGGGGTCTAACATTTTGAAATCTGGCATGGTAATTACTTAAAAGATACAAATGCTTTCTAAGAACAGTCGAAAGAAAATTCCTAATTTAAAAGGATGAAGTGAGCGAAAAGTGTTCTAAAAACTTTCTAAATTATGATTTTTATGTGGTTTTATGAAATACCAAACCGATTTAAAAAATAATGATTACCGATTTTCAAAATGGTGGTGATAGAACCTGCTCAAACATAAACTATATTTTATGTCGGTGCCACTACCACCAGAGGATTGCAGGAACAAAAATCGTTCTAAATTGCGATTTCTGTTATACTGAAATGGCTAGAAACTTTATGGCATGGTAGTTACTTTTAAAATATAATATTGCTCTCTAAGAACAGTCGAAAATAAATTCTAAATTTGAAAGGGGGTGAAACGAAGGGAAGGAGGGAAAAGCGTTCTAAAAACAGTCCTAAATTACGATTTCTATGCAATCTCAGGAAATAATAAACCGATTACAAAAGTAATGGTTGCGAATCAATGGTGACAGTTTCCGATCCTACACAGATTATATTTTATGCCGGTGTCAGTGTCACTACCACCTGGGGTTGACATGAACAGCAAATAACGTTCTAAAAAAGCCTTTAAAAACTTTCTAATTTACGTTTTCTGTGAAATATTAGGAAATACCAAACCGATTTCAAAATTAATGTTGGCAAGTTAATGGTGACAGTTTCTGTTTCAACATAGGCATTTTATATTAGTGCCACTACCAACAGAGAGGTGGTAGACAGTTAGACAAGAAGCTTGGAGTTAGCATGACGGTTATTTTTAAGATGTAAATGCGTACCAAGAACGGTTTCTAACGCATTCAAAATTTCAAATGAATACTGAAATGAGCATAAAAGCTTCAAAATACTTTCTAAATTATCATTTATTTAGAATTAGTTTTAGTTCTTATTAATTTAAGTCTTATTTCTGCCTAATTTTGTGTAATAATGAAATTTAGTCAAACTGTGGCTTAATTAGTATAATTTTTGAATTATTCCTAAACGTATAATTTCTTCTAATAAAAATTAGACATGTAAATGTCACTTGGCATATTTCAACTATTACGCGAGCAAAGACGCGGGTTTTGTTAGTATATAAGATCGGTATGGTTCTTTGTTGTGGTGTCTGAGAGCAGACATAGGGGAATGGCGCCACTCGGGGTTATGCCGCCACCCCGTCTAGTTTAAAAACTAACGGCAGTTTGAGATAGTGATTGCGCCTGCACTACAGCGGCCAGCAATAGAAACACTGCCTAGAGTGAGAATGGTTTTGTTGTAGGGAAGACCGGGGGAATGACGACACCTTAAGGGAATTTAAATTTTTTCACCTCGAAAACATGTTTATTTTTTAATAGTAAAAATTCTAAAGCTGAATCATGATCTTTAGTATCTGTATAAATTTAACCGTAATCATAAATGTAAAGTAAGCATACATAAAAAAATATTTTTTAAACCTCTGCACAATGGCGGGATTACCCAGGACACTGGGGTAATTCCGCCACTGTACCGGGGTAATGCCGCCACTCTTTAATGACCTAGTACATGCATCAAATGGATACTAGGAAACACACAACCTACTGAAAATAGTTAGAAAGCAATGTAATTGAGCAGAATAATGGTTAAGCTTACAATTTACTTCATGCTGCAAAAGTCACTCTGCTGAATCGGCTCCACTACATTAAAATGAGGCCATTTCTCACCCGATTTGCATGGCGGCGGCATTACCCCGAGAGGACAATATGGTGGAAATCCCCAAGCAAAGCCAAAAGAAGAACCGAACTTGTTCAACACATTGCATCAAAATGTCGGCGAATACATGTAGATTACGTGTCATATTATCTTAAATACCTAATATTACAATAAAAGGTGCTTATCTCTACTCATTTGAAGCTCCAAAATAATAAGCAACTAGATGAAAACTACATTTTTCACTAGAACAAACGAACGACGTACAGCAAAGTCACTCTCACTTTAGGCACTGTTTATATTGTTGCCCGCTATAGTGCAGGCACATTCACTATCGCAAACTGTCCTTAGTTTTTAAACTAGGTGGGGTGGCGGCATTCCCCCGGTCTCCCCTACACCGTTCGCTTGTTCTAGTGAAAAATTTAGTTAACATCTAGTTGCTTCTTATTTTGGAGCTTCAAATGAGTAGAGGTAAACACCTTTTATTGAAACATTAGGTACTTAAGATAATATTACCCGTAATCTACATGCATTCGTCGACATTTTGATGCAATTTGTTGAACAAGTTCGGTTCTTCTTTCGGCTTTGCTGGGAGTTTTCCACTATATTGTCCTCTCTGGGTAATGCCGCCACCATGGCAAAGAGTGACTTTTCCAAATTTAAATTGTAAGCTTAGCACATTAATAAATCTAGCTTAAGGAACATTGTAATTATCCATTATTTTGATAAATTATTGCTTTCTAAACATTTTTAGTAGGTTATGTGTTTCCTAGTATCCATTTTATGTATTTACTAGGTCATTATAGAGAGGCGTCATTACCCCGATACAGTGGCGGAATTACCCCAGTATCCTGGGTAAACCCGCCACTGTACAGAGGTTGAAAGAATTTTTTTTTATGTGTGCTTACTTTACAGTCATGATTACGGTTAAATTTATACAGATACTAAAGATTATGATTCAACTTTAGAATTTTTACTATGAAAAAATAAATATTTTTTTGAGGTGAAAAAAATTAAATTCCCTTAAGGTGTCGCCATTCTCCCGGTCTCCCCTACGACTGGAACGGTAAAAAAGTTGTGGTATCTGAGAACAGTCATACGACTGGAACGGTAAACAAGTAGGAAATTGTACGTCAAACGTGGCAAATGAGGTGCTCTCGTACTATATTACTAGTATTATAAATATTCAGATCTTGGTGCCATGGCTGTTGCACTCTTATACAAAAATGCATGAATACACAATTTATTATGAATATATACAGGGTGTATCTGAAATGCTTCAACAAACTTAAGGAGATGATAGTACTCATCAAGACGAACAAAAAATGCAATGGAACATGGGGTCGCAAATGACGTTTAAAGGGTGGAAATCGCGAAACTATTAAAAATATCGAAATCTCGCATGCTGCTTTTCTGCAGGACTGTCTAGTAGCACGAAGCTGATTTTCCTTCCACTTTGTGCTTATCCGATCAGAAAGAGATAACAAAAACTTGGAAGAAAGCCTAACAAATCTGTGAGCAGGAATCCACATATGCAGGACTCCCGAAGTCTTCGAGTGTTCCCGCCAGTCGTTCCTCCAAAGATGTACTCTGTGTAATAATGTCCGCGGTCGACACTTTGAACAATTGGTGTAAAATATTTATTTTCTCTGGACATCACGAGCTGTGTTCTACCTATTCTGTGCAATAAATACTTTTCTGCAGTGTTTCTTTCTTGTCTCAGTTTCTCCATTTCCAGGCGCATTTTCTCGATTTTCATCCTTTAAATGTCATTTGCGACCCCATATTTCATTGCATTTTTTGTTCATGTTCATGTGTACTATCATCCCTCTAAGTTTGTTGAAGCATTTCAGATACACCCTGTATATTAAATTCAGTAATACGGAAATAATAGCACTCCATTTTAAATAGGGCGTAATTACCATGACAACCTAGAATCATTACCTATCATGGGACATCATTGAATTAATTACGTATGATAGGAATTAATAGAATGAAGAAAACTTATAGCTTTTCAAGTTTTGATTCGATTTTCATAAAATTTGAAATGACTCGACAAAATTCTGCAACAATTATATCCGTGTTAAATTTCAAACCATTCGGTTGGGTAATTTTTGCGCTGTTATATACGGACAGACGAACGGGTTAGACGACGACTATAGGAACTACGTATTTATAAACAGGCATCACTCGACTTACATAAATTCGCACTTACGTAATAAATCTTGAAAATTACATTTATGAACATACTAGCGCGTTTGATACGCATTTGCATACTTTTGATAATTGTTTTATAAATAAAATATGCAGATAAAATCACAAACATAATATAGTTTTATAATGTTAGACAGAGCTATATTTTTATTGGGATATGCAATCAAATCTTTAGCAAAGTAAACACAAATCTGATTAAAATGTTGCAAAGAAAATTTTCGGTTTAACTGTTACAAATTTATTAGCTGAATTCAAACCATAACGAAACCTAATTTTAAAGTTCCGATGAAGAGGAACGAGTGTATTTTTTCTTCTAGCTTCAGTTGCCCGTTTGGTGTGGATTCTTCACCTAGTCGTTTGATGTAGATTCAAAATTAATATGAATTAATTCATCAATTCGATTTACGTAAAATTCAAGTTACGCATCAAAAGTTTACGTAACGCATTACTAAGTAAATCGGGGGATGCCTGTAATTACGAACGCACCTAAAAAAGTTTTGGTGGCTGAGAGTTGACAAAGGATTAAACCATCTTTGGAATTTGTATAAAGAGAAGATTTTTAGAAAATATGATTTTCGTAGTAAAATATAATCTCTAAAGAACCTTTTTTCTTTTCAAAAATATTGATTTTTATTAAACGAGTCATTTTGTAAATTGCAAAGAAATATTTAGTCATTTCGGAACTCAAAAATTAAAAAAAGTAAGAGTTACAGTGAAACCTCTGTGTGCTACCACCTCCCTGAACGACCATTTTTTCATGGAACGAAATCTATTCCCATAGGCTCAATTCTAATTTTACCTTCATTCAGAGACCATCCCAGTTCAACTCCCTCCATGAGCGACCCATTTCTTTGAAGAAAATAAATCAAATTCCGTTTTCTCCTGGTCGCTTGAAGAAGATTTTATTAGAAAAATAATTCCGCATTATTCGTTGGAGAACGCATATATTTATTCATTAGAGAGCGATTTTATTATTAGAGCGCATTATTCATCGAACTTCTAAGCTAAGTTTAGGAATTTTTTAAATTCCGGTAACTATTAAGTGTTTAAACCCCTTTGTGCCTTTTTAGGCAGTGAATTTAACTCTGATGACAAATTAAGAATGACGGTTAATAAACTCCCCTGTTCTATTCCGCCAGGAAACTCACAAAGAAATAGATAAATTAATGAAATCGTCATTATTTGTTCCCGTCCAAAAAAAATTGCATTTATTTACTAAACTTCGAAAGGACTTGAAAATAAAAATTATAAAAGATAAAACCGTAAAATCAAAGCAAACGTCAATGTATTAATTTTTTAAACTCTGGAGTAATTAACTTATCTAATTAACTTTTGTTTTGATATTTAAATTTTCAAATTTTTTCCGAATGTAAAAAATAAATTTTATTAACATTAATAGTTACATTTTTTCAACAACTAAAATCTAGATTCAAACATGACCTTCATTAAGAGACCACTTCTGGGAGCGACCAATTTTTATTGCACGGAAAGAGGTCGCTTTAGGGAGGTTTTACTGTATTTTTTGTCAGAAGATACACGGTAAAAAAAGACAGATGTTTCTCAATGTATGGGGAAATAAATATAACACACACAGGAACTAAAATATACAATAATCTCTTTCGAATTACCCACTATTACGAAAAGCTTTCTTTATCTTGAGAAACCTCGGAAAACAACCTATTCTCGGAATCTATCATTTCTATAGTAAACTTTTTCATGTTAAACAAACATGATAAATTAACAACGTTTACATTAATATTGTTTTGTTAATTTTGCATGAATAAATGTAACGCAGCTGAAAATGTTTAATTGAGTATTGATACATTGATAGCATCCTAAAAATCTAGGAAACGGATTAAATACACTATAACAACTACTCAGAAACATTTTCGAAATTCAGTGGCTGCAAAAGGAACCTTAATTTTATAAATGCTTCGGTAAACCTCAACAATACATTGGTTTTATTAGGTTTTTAAAGACAAAGAACTTTTTATACGATCGTGAGTAATACATTTGTGTTCGGGCTCTTTTTTCGAAGCCCGAGCCCGACGATTTTAATTCCGAAACCGAAAAATGTTATCATCATAGCCCGAGCCCGATAGTGAAAATATACAATATGAAAAAATGCATAATGTATAAAAATTGTTTCAAAAATAATAATTAATTTCAAAACAATTTCATATATAGAAATAACTGTTAAATGAAAATTTAGATAAAATCTTCTCAAACGAGAAGTTTGGTATCAAATAAAAATATGTTTCATATTTAAAAGGATTCTTATATTTTTTCTCTCTTAAGGGACAGTTTACCCCAAAATTGGTCAATATGTCGATTTTCTTTTTTTAATATTAAATGAAAGCTTGTTTAATTGTGAATATTTTGAGACCTCATTTTTACCCTATATGGCAGTTACATGTATATCGCGAGATCTTGTAAATTTTGTTAATACATCCAGCGCAATTACCCATACAACTTATAACTCTAAATGGCTTTTTCTCCATGTTCAAATTTTCGTCAATTCCTGTTTTAAAAATGCTAAGGCTTTCTTTGTATTTGCGATAGAGATTTTAACTTTTTTTATGTATGTTGTTTATTATAGAATAGGTGGGGGTAAAGATACGCACATTCCATACATTTTGATTTTTAACGCACACATTGGTCTAAACTTATGTAATGAGTGATTAAAATGTTAGATTAGAACCTTAGGCAAGTGCCCAGGGGCGTAGCTACCGTGGAGCAGTTGGAGCAGACTGCTCCAGGCGCACGAATCCTAAGGGCGCAAAATTAGAAAAAGAGTAATGAAGATTTCTTAAAATATTTGCATATTTTTTTCATTATTAATCAGACATTATAGATGAATCTTTTTACAATCAGCGTATTCAGCTATGATATTTTACTTCGTGTTTAAGCTCAACTATTTCGATTTAAAACATGTTTTCATACACAGTTGACAGAAATGACTTCTATTCAGGAAGTTTTAATTTTAATTCATACCATATTGCAGCCTCAAATAACTTCTCCAACACCGTTTCAGTATGCCTGATTTTTTTCTGTAACTTTCTGGGTCATCGGTCATCATCGGTCACTTTACTGGCTACCACTATTTCCAAAAAATAATCTTTCTGGTACATTTATATTAAAATTTTTTTAGAAATTTATCATGATGATTACTGTATGGAAATACTGGTAGCCAAAGAATTCACCGCTGAGAAACCTATATGTACGATGTAACAGTAGTAATTTATGGTAATTATTTTACGAAATTATTATTTATTATTTGGGAAAAAAATAGCCTGACAAGTTGAAGAAAATTATTGACCATTTTACAGACGAAATCCAAGAAACGAAAAAAAAAAATAGCCAGACAAGTTGAAGAAAATTATTGACTATTTTACAGACGAAATACTAGAAAAGAAAATTTTTAAGGTTTTTTTTTTGTGGAAACTAAACGTGCATCAATACCGATTACAAAACAATAATAAGAGCTGGATTTAAACATATTCCACATCAGCCCACGGCGACAAAATTTAGACGGGAGGGGAGGGGGGGTGAGGGGAAGCAGCAACTTAAATTTTATGAGTATTGTTTTTGAGATTTTGAAAATATTGTCAAATGCAGAATCGATAAGCTTCAAAAAGAAAGAAAAAGTTAAGTACCAAATTCAGTGTTTATAGCCTATGCAGAATTGCACCACTTTTTTGTAACAAGATTTTCCCGCATTAAACGTTATTTAATCGCAGAATTTTAGTATTAAATAAGGCAGACTGGCTCGCCGAGCAACGGACCTGCCGATCGGTGCGCCCTAAACCAGGTAAAGCTGCTCCCTCCTCAGGTCAAGCTAAAAGTTTTAAAATTTGCTATAAGCATTAGATAGGAAAAGTCTTAAATCATTTAATAATATAAAAAAAAAACCCCACTTTTTTGAAGCATTTTTTATTAATGATTTTTATTTCTCTTTGCAACGCAGAAGAATTGATTTTTTTTCTTGAAAGTTTCTTTGCTTCAGAGGACCATTTAAATCTTTTGAAACCTAACGTATATATTCTGTAATTTTGTCTGTGACCAATAGCGACATGGTGTGCCCCAAGAATTTTCAGCCTGTCTGGTACCAAAGAGTGCGGCCTCTCTTTATATGTATATATATATATATACGTATTTTATTTTAATTAGTTTTTTGTAAAATCATTTATCAAGTATTTGTTTTAAATGTGTAGGCTTCGGGTATTCCAAGACAAGTCCTGATACACCTGGAATTCAGATTTTTAATTTTTTATGACCGGCGCCCCGATAGCATCTTTCAGTTTGTATGCCCTGAATTGCTCAGAACTTGACCCCTTTTTACCCGATATTCTTCGTTTTGGGGGCCTTTTTCCTATTTAATTATTCTCCATTTCTACATTCCATTTAAGACACTGGACCTCTTGAAATTTTCGTGCGCCATGCATTTTTCACACCCTAATATTGTCAACCTCTCAATGCATAACTTTAAAATTTAGACTTGGACTCCTCTCCCTGGGCCAGCACTCTCATATTTTTATTGGGAACCGAGTGCCCTTTTTTTTAAGAATTTCCCAAATTTCTTTTTCATTCTTCTTTAAGATTTTATTCGAATGATTAATATATACCCTATGCTTAATTTCGACTTATTGAGATCTAAAGCGCTAAGTACTGGAACTTTTTAGCATGTTTTCATCTTATGGCCCTGCTCTCAACTATCAGTTGATCCCTTTTGGACCTCGTATTATATCTCCCTTAAAAATGGCCTGATTCACTAACCTTTTTTTATAACAACATTTTTGGAAATCCAGCTACTACACGAACAACATAAAATTTTTTTAGACTTCAGCTACCACCAAATTTGAATATTAATCGCCTTCTTGGAGCCCTTGCCCAGCTACATTCCAGTTGAGTAGCTTCATTCCAGTGAGGGGTCCAGTCCCCTGGACCCCAGGAGCTTGTTAGAAGGCCACTTGAAGTTTTTGTGCCCTAAATTGTTAATAAATTGCACCCTTTTAATCCGACCTTCGTTTTTGGAGCTCTTTTTCCATTTAGTTTTTTTTTTCATTTCTACATTTCAGTTCAGACACTGGCCCCTTAGGGTAACTTTTTGTGCGTCATGTATTTTTCACCAACTAATTGGGTCTCATTCTCATTGCATAACTTCAAAATTGAGTCTTGGAATTCTCTCCCCGAGCCAACGACTTCATATTTTTATTGGGATTCTAGGGCTTTTTCTTTAAGCATTTCTTTGAAAATTTTTCTAATGATAAATATTTATGCCCTATACTTAATTTCGACTAATTGAAAATCTAAAGCACTAAGTACTAGGACCTTTTATCATGTTTTCACCTTAGGCCTTGCTCTCAATTATCAGTAGGCTCCTTTTGGTCCCCCTATAAAAATGATCCGATTCACTAGGATATTTTCCCTAACAATTTCTCAGGTCCTCTAGCTACTACATGAATAACAAAAAATTTACTCAGATTTCTGCTACCACCAATTTTGAATATTAATCGCTTTCTTAGGGTCCTTGGTGCAGTTTCTTTAAAAATTATCCGATAGTCTTGCAATTTTCTTTAGCATAGTTCTAGGGTCCTCCGGCTACTTTATAAACCACTAAAAAATTTCTTTTACTCCAGCTACCACCTTTTTCGAATGTTAATCTTCTTTTACAGCATCAACTTTATGTTTACTCATTACAGCGTGAATTCAAATTCGCCCTAATGTTAAAGGTAAGTGGTTAACTTTAGAGGGGATGGGGTTTCATCCGTAAATTAAATATCACGTTAATGCTAAAGATAATTCGTTAAATTTACAGGGGGTGGAGGCAAGAAGCACCTTCCACTGCTTCAGGCTGCATTCTTTCCTCGGCTTCTAGGGGGCCGATTTCAACGGGAATTGGTTCATTCAACCTAGATTACGATTCAGGTACTTTCTGTATTATGAAAGTTTGTCTTAGACTTCAGTTAGCACCATTTTCGAACATTAACGGCGCATTCTTTTCTCGGTTGTTACTGGCTCTATTTAAACATAAATTGGTCCATTCAACTTAGCTTACGATTGTTTTAAAGATTATAGTTCCACCGCCAGGATTCGTATTCTTATCTTGGGTTCTATGGGCTCGATTACTACGGTGTTTACTCATCCAACTTGGTTTTTTATTGTCTCCAGCGCGTACGGAACACTCCTGGCATAAACTGCCTTTGGTAGCGGGCACCCAGGCCACAGGTTCGTTCAGAAAGAGGTTTGTCGGGAACACACTAGACGCTGCCGAAGGCAGCGGTCCACACCTTAAACCAGGTTTATTTGAACTACTTTATGAATATATAAAATCATACAAACTTGAGTTTTGTTTATATTATTATAACGGGCCCGGGCAACGCCGGGTGGGTCAGCTAGTTACACACACACACACACACACACATATATATATATATATATGTAACTTCAAAACAAAATTACGCAGAACTTTTTTGAGAGACAAGAGCGCGCACAAACTTTACTTGCTCCAGGGCGCTGAATATGTAGCTACGCCACTGCAAGTGCCACCATCAAACGACATTCTGTCAAATTATAATTCTGCGAGAAATTCCAATTTTTAAAAAACATTGCTCTGCGTATCTTTGCCCCATCGGTTGGAGTAAAAGTACACAGTGGTGGGGCAAAGATACGCAGTGCGTATTTTTGCTCAATTACTGTGGGGTTTTGCCCCATTTCAAATAAAACGAATGAGTTATGCAAAAGCATTAGTAAATTTTACTATTATTTATTGTTAAACTGAAAATTGTAAGTTAAACCATGAAAGAAAAAAAAAAAAAACAGCGGTCTGTGAGATCGCAAATAGCAGTTTACTTCTAACTAATGAGACAAAAATTGTTGCATAAATACTGTGAGCGGTCCCAAAGACCCCTTGATCGTAGAATGAATAAAAGGGTTGACTGACTCGTAAGATTCTATTTTTGCGCTAAACTTATATGTAAAGGTCTATCATAATAAAAATTATCCTCATTTAGAAGTTTTTTTTTTCTTTTTTTTTTTTTCTTTTTTTTTTTGGGGGGGGGGGGGGTATCTAGGCATAGTTTGAACCTAAGATTTGAAGTACCTTGTTAAAATTGGGTATTGCAAATTGAAAAAAATGAAGTGTGGGTTCGTTTCAATATGTAGATGGCCTTCTAAGCAAATTTTATACACATCATTTAAAGTAGACTTTATTTCCAATCGTTCTGTACCAGTAACTTTCTTCTACGATAATTTGTTGGGGTGTTAGTAGAGGACGTTTGCTTTTTCTCTTCCACGACTGTACGTATGGATTTATCCTTCAGGGTTTTTTTTTTTTTTTTATAAAAGTACATGAAGATGTGTTAGATTTCATCGTTTTTTACTATATATATCAGTAAAAAAAATAAATGTAATATTAGATGTTTCTAAAAATCCACTCGCAGTCTTGCGTAATACATATTTCAGATAGTTCAGGACACTAATTTTTAAAATAAGAATATAAACATGAAATAAAAATATAAAATAAGTATTTTTTGTTAGGACTTTTGCAAGAAGTTCTGACAAAAAAAAAAAAAAAAAATATTATTACAGTCTTTTTTTCATGTTTATATTGTTCATTTAAAAAAAAAAAAAAGTGCCGTAGACTGCCAGGGCCGTGCGAAGTGGGTTGCGAAGGGGGCAGTCGCCCCAGACGCGGAAATTGAGGGGGCGCCAAATTTATACTACAAACCTCTTTTCTTCTTTTTTCCCCCAAAAATTGTATATTTACATATTGGAAAAATTTTTCCCAATGGAAGTACGTACATTTTTCGTTTCAAAGTTATTGCATTGTCCTTTACCTCCCCCCCTTCCCTACCGAAATACAAATTTATGAATAAGGACTTCTTTATTTTCAAAATTTGTTTTGAGTCTTTGTCTTAATCTCTTTTGTTAACCTTCTCTTTTCTGAGCATGTGCTTGTGACAAAACATATACTCTCAAAATAGCATGGGATTTCTTTCTTGGAATATAAAAGGGTTCCAAACTGTTATACTGTACTGTTAGATACATTTTTTCTACACCCATTTTACAGATCACTTTTGCCAAAATATAAGTGCAATTTTCTCTTATGTTATTTAGTTTTTTGAAATTTCTGAATTAAAATTAAACGAAAAGTTTCAAAATAAACGTAAAATACAGTGAGCAAAAAAAGTACTTGCACACCAGGTAAATTTGTTGTAGCATATGTATAAATAAATAAAAAGCAACTAAGAATTTAAAATACCAAAACTTTACAAAACAAATAAACATATTTAATATCTGACTTAATAATTATATTTAAAATATGAAATCATAAAAAAGTAGCATTTGTACTGCCAAAAAAATATTTGCACACTAGCAATAAAAATAGAACTAGAGGAATTATTTATAAGTTAAAAACAGTGCTAATATTTAGTATGCATGCCTTTTGCTTCAATTACAGCTTGTAATAGTCTGGGCATTGATTCTATTAATTTGTGACATGTTTCCCTGTTTTTACCTATTCTTCGGTAACTTAATGCAGAATTGTGAAGAAATATAATCTTCTCACGAGTAGCAACAGACAGTTCATGTGTTTTCAGCGCATTAGAACAAAAACTCCCCAGAATCCCTGCTCCAGTTAATATATTACGTGACTTTAAAGTGCGGGGCTAATGTACTGCGGGACTGATATGCTAAACATTTGCATAATGTTCACATTTAATGCCTTTTTTAACAGTCAATGCTTCTTGTGCAAATACTTTTTTGGTATGAGAAAATATTGATTTATTTTTTAAAATGTGCAAGAAAATGGGTAGTTATTTTTATTTTCTTCTTATTTAAATAAATGAATAATTAAGAGAATAGTATCAAATTTGCTTTCTATGGTTACTTATGCAAAAAATCGTCTGCGTGCAAATACTTTTTTTGCTCACTGTATGTATTCAGTAAGAATTGTTTCTGTTTCTGCACTTTTTAATTTTGTGACACCTAAGGTTGGGAAAGGTTGGGGGGGGGGGGGGGGCGCCAAATTGAAACTTTGCCCCGGGCGCAGTTTCCTCTTCGCATGCTGCTGTAGACTGCATAGTATAGGTAGGCACCCCCGTTCCAAAATACTGGTTCTCCCATATTTCTTTTTATATATTCTATTGTAAACTAGATTGATTTTTTAATTAATCTCTATTTGTATGTAGTAAATATTTGGATTATTATCAATACCATTTATCCATTTACACTGCTTGGAGACTTAAAAATCTGAAAAAATCTATATAGAAAAACCTTCTAAGACGGAATCACATAGGAGAGAAAAAAAAATCGTTATATGTAAGTGTTCCTTTTTTATCAGATCCGTCGTCTTTTGCAAATGCATTATGTTTTTTTTCAAACGGATTATTATATCCATTTTGCACCGATCAAGAAATGTTTCCGTTTTAAACCGGATTTCGTCATACACAGACTCTTACAACAGGTTCTTCAGTATTGTATTCCCCCCCCCCCCCGCACACACACACACAACACAACACAAACACACACACCCTAGAAATGTATTCGTACTACTCTTTAGAGAGAATTTTACGAGGGTTTTTTGGAAAGTAAAGATACAATGCCGCATACACACTCAAAAAAATCTTATTTGATAAAATGTTTATTACGAATTATTTACAGCTATGTACTTTATTCTTCAACATAATTGTTGCCGTTGTCCAAGCATTTGTTTAATCTGGGTACAAGCTTCTATATCCCATTGTCATATAAGTTTGCCGCCTGTTGCCGAAACCACATTTCAACTTCAATTTGATCTCATTATTGTCGTGGAAGTTTTGCTCTGCAAGATGTCTCTTCAGATAAAAGACTAAGTGGAAGTCACTGGGTGCAAGATCCGGACTGTATGTCGGATGGCTTAAAACTTCCCACTTGGATTTCATCACCCGCTTTTGCATAGAGCGTGTGAGAAAGTCGAGTGCGTAGCCGCTCCCCTTCTTTTTGTGTTCTTCCGTTAACATTTTCGGAACCCAACGTGCACACAATTTACAATACCCTAAAATCACAGTCACAGCTCCATAAAGAGTTGTCATAGACACTTTAGGTATGATTATATGCAACTCTTTCATTGGGAGACGCTTATTTTTTCGAATCGCTTCCTCTGTTCTTTGAAGAAGGGCATCCGAAATCACAGATGGTCTACCTACTCTAGGTTCTTCATGAACATTGGCCAAACCGCTAGAGAAAGCACAACAGCATTTCGTTACATTTTGTCGATTCATAATGTTCCCATAGATAGAAACAATGTCTTTGTGAATTTCGGCTGGACGCTTCCCTTTTGCATAAAGAAAACGTATGACAGATCGAACTTCAATTTTGGCGGGAATTTTAATTGACACAGCCATTCTAAGCATTTGCTACACGAAGTAGGATCACCATAGAATTAACGAATGACTGCGAGGGAAAAGTAAAAGGTTTAAGGTTACAATCTGTGTTGCCAACGCGCTCATTAAAACTTTTTTCTTCTATCGTCTGCATTGTATCTTTACTTTTCGAAAAGCCCTCGTAATTGTAGAATAAGGATAATTAAAAAATATATGTATTTTCGGCAAAAACTGTTGATCCAAGGAAGTTGTTCATTAAGCAGATTTTTACACGAGTCAGACAGGGACACGGGTCAATGATTTTCATATAAGCTCGGACGTGAAAATTTCGGAAGATTTCTGGGAAGAATAAACCACAGCCCCCAAAATAAGTCCGGTTTGGCCCGGCCCGAGTTTGCAGAGAAAGCAAGACCCGGGCACGACCTAGAAAATGTGATGATCAGACTCGGCCCGTTTTGAGTCCGTGTAGTCCTCTAAATGGCATTTAAAATAAACGTGTTTCTTAAAGGCTGGAAATTTTGTAAGTAAGTTATGGAAACAATTGAGATTGAGCTGTAAATTTCGCTCAAACTCACAGATTTTTTGAGCTTTCGTTCAGCTCACATTCTTTTATGAAAAAGTGGATCAAGTTCAGCTCAATGCTCACAGAAAGTGAACTAAACTCGTGAGTTTTCGCTCAATGAGTTCGCTCATGCCTAACACTGAATGTAAAGTAAGTTTTCTAATGAAACTTACCAAAACTACATCTTTTTTTTTTTTTTTTTTTTTTTTTTTTTTTTTTAAGAAATAATGTAAAGGTTGAATTAACAGGCATATTCAGGAAATGTTGATTGCCGAATGCTTCAAATGTCCGGTGAGTTGAATGCTATAAAATCTATATCTGATGAAGGTTATCCAGTTTCAATGGTTTCCAGTCCTCCAGTTTCAAGGTTATCATCCAGTTTCAATGAAATAGTGAAACTGGAAAATGATTTTTTGCGTGGGAGAAAAAGTACCCTTTGAGTTAATTTCTTAAGATGATTCTCGAATTCCCTGCCCAACAACGCGAAACATTCTGACACATTTCTTTGCTCCTTTTTAAACGTACATGCGTAAAACTGGCAAGCCTGATTATTGAAGCGATTTGGAATTCAATAGAGTTTTTCATTTTTTAATGAATAAAGTACTTATCCAGTTATAAGCGATTCTTGTCACATGACGATGAATTTTCCCCTTTCTTGCGCTGCCACATCGTCTTCGGTTCGAAGCGCCAACTTTAGCAGTACTTTCTGAAAGATTTTCAACCTTTACAAAACAACGAAAAAAAAAAAAAAAACCATTGGATTACATAGTTTCTGAATAAGAGCACCCGCCAATTTCATGCGTTTCCGAACAAAACTGAATTGAGAAATGCGTCAGAAAGTAGCTCTTTTCGATTTGAAACAGCCTTAAGTCAATTTTTGTACAAAAAAAAAAAAAAAAAAAACACCAAATAAAATAACTTGATCGCCAGATTAAAACAAAAAAAAAAGACTGCATTTCTCAAGCCCTGCGCAGAAGCAACATATTTCATTGTCAACTTTTATAGGCGCTATTATCACTACTCCGGTAAAAACAGTATAACTACATTCTATTATTTCATTATCTCAGTAAAATTCAGCGGGCCACTCTTCGCTAATGTTTTCATGTTATTACAACAACTTAAATGACAAAAGAAAAAAAAAAAAAAAAAAAAAAAAAAAAAAAAGATTGGTTGGTTGATTGGTTGATTTTTGACGGCCAATTATCTGCTCGAGGGATATGGGCCCAGGGAGGGAGTGCCCTTCGTGGGGGTCTTTCTAAGGGAACCTAACCCGTATTTACGCTTAGAAAACCAAGGCTCGAAGAAAACCACGAAAACTCCGAACGATTAGGCCGACGGGCGCGATTGGGATCGAACCCGTCCCGTCTACCAGCTTCGAGAGCAGAACCTCTCGGCCACTGGTGGGGCAAAAAAAAAAAAAAAAAGAAGAAGAAGCTCGGATGAGTGCAAAATATGCAATGCTGATAAAGCTTTAAACTAAACAGAGGCCTTGCCTGTGGGCTGCTTTCGCGGAAACAGAAAATTGGTCTGATTTGACTAAATTTTTAGTGGAAAGATAATTCTAAGCGTCTTCCAAAATAAAAAAAAAACGGGGCTGTGATCAAATAGAATGTTTTTGAAACCGAACGAATTTGAGGTGGGAGAAAGAAAAAAAAAAAAGTACGATGCGTTAATCATTGGAATTTTAAAGAGGGAGACTGAAGAAAAAGTACTTTCAGACGAAATATAGTAAATTAAATGGGGAAAATTTTAGAAATATCAAAAATAGCTTATTTTATCGCTTTGGTTTATATTTGGTTTATATATATTTTGGTAAATTTTCGCCAATGTGCATCGAGTAGCTATGCTTTAAACCTATTAAAATTTTCAATGGGTTTTATGTCTTCCATTATAATAATTCTTTGCTCAAGGGTAAACTGCTTGTTATTTTATTCTTAAGCTGTCTGATAAACTATTTTGTATGGACCAACCAAGTAGTTATGTGATATACTACCAACACTACCAACCACATCTACACACCTCACCCCTATATTGTAACACTATCGGCACGTACCAGAATGGAATTCCGGTTTGTAATTAATTGAGCATCGTATATCCAAGATTGTGATATTTCCAAAATCTGTACGTTATATTTCAAAAGAGCAATTAAATTCTTGATCCACACGTTTGGCTTTTCTAAATTATTACTGATCAATGTAATTTAGATTATTTAGTTGAGTAATATTTGTGCATTTTTTTTATTTAATCACTTTTTTTTTCTCACCTCCCGGGTGATTAAAACGATGTAATACCTCTTGTAAATGCATTTATTTACTATTATTTTAATTAGAGTCAGTTGAAAAATTTGGTTTCGCTCTCGATTTTGGCGAGTATTTTCCCAAAATCTGAGTTTTAGTGGAAAAAAAAAAAAAAAAAAAAAAAAAAAAAAACGAACGTTCGGTACATATCAAAACTGTTATCCGATTTCATAAATGCTTGCATATTGAAGTTTGGCCAACTTAATTCTGTGTTGCCTTATAGTATTTAATTTTTTTGTTACAGATTTCTTGTAGGTGTAATTATTACCCTTGTTCAACTGACTAAATGGGCACTATGGAAAGAAAAATTCTACAAGAATTCATTGAGATCTATCGCAGTGAAACATCTTTGTGGAAAGTAAAATCGTGCAACTACAATAATAAAACCATCAAGAACATGGCCTATCGCAAACTTCTTTTGAAGTTGAGAGAACTGTATCCTGATGCAGACATCGAACTTGTAAAAAAGAAGATCAATGCTTTGAGGACAAATTTCAGGAAAGAACTTAGGAAGGTCGAAGCATCTAGAGAAAAGAGTAAACAGACCGGCGAATCCGTGTATGTGCCTTCTCTGTGGTATTATGAACTGTTTCAGTTCATCGCGGATCAAGAAAATGAGCTTAAAGGTGACGTCGAAACCCCTATAGATGTTCAGGATATGCTAAAAGTGGAAATGGACGAAAGTGCGTATTATGACGAAGACAGTGATGAAAATTTTGATGAAGAAGTAAGGCTTTGCTTTTTTATTATATTTTTTTTTATTGTTTCCTCTTTTTATTAGTTATTTTCCTAGAAATAACTGAAAAGAAGTAGCTCCTGCCATACAAAACGTTATCACAGGATATTTATTAAAAAATAATAGATCGGTACGTGGCTGCACAGCACAGACCATCACCTCATCGAGCTGACTTCTAAAGTTCCAGGTTTAGAGAGAACTCGATTAGCATATTAAAATGCAACTGATCTGTTAAGTCATATCTTGGTGGAAACCACCTGCAGACCCGATTTTAGTGGTTGTTCGGTAGGTTTACTTCTGTGTTTTCCTGCAGCCAGTCCTCCATGTTTTCATATCCTTGAGTGCAAGAAAATACAATGATAAACCTACCGGTCGACCGCTAAAATTGGGTCTGCAGGTAATATTTCATCAAGCATATATTCCATCAAGATATGACTCGGCAGACCAGTTTCATTTTAAGTTTCATCACAAAATAGGAATGGGATGAATATTCGATATTCGGCCCTTTTTATCTGAATATTCGGTTGGACGAATATTGAAGGCTTGTTGTCCGAATGCTTCGGCCGAATACCTGTGACCGAATATTTCGAGATATCTCGCCAAATATTGCAACATATTTTGCCAAATAAATTCAGGATAAGAATTTTTTGCAATTTTTTTCTCTAATCCACACGAGCTACTTTCTGACACGTTCATGAAGTTATTTTAATTCGTAATTGCGTAACTCAAATAAGCATTTTCTTCTGAATTTCTGCAAAGTAAATTCAGCTAGTAGTAACTTAGACACTTTATTTTGGAGTCAATTTATTTGCCACTAGTAGTCAAAAACATATTTATTGAGAAAGGTACTTTTTAGAACCCCAAAAGTACCATTTTGAGGGCATCCATCTTATTTCTAAAATACAACCATCCTAAACTTTTCCTTAAAGTTGTACTTGTAGAAATCAGTTTAAAAATGTGTATGATACATTAGGACCATAATTTCTAGTTTATAGATATTTAATTTAGCTTAATAGGGGATGCCGGTTACTGGTTCCATTAATTTCATCTCACCAGTTTACGACATAGGGGTTAATTATTGGTAATATTAAAGAAAGTTGAAATCTATTATTTGAACTGTTTAAAAAGAAAAAAAATAATAAATTTATCTTGTAGTCAATACCATTAAAATAAGTTTTCCTTCTGGGGCCTGACACCATTTGTCAGTTACAGGTTCTTAAATGTCAATTATTGGATATTTGCATTACTAATAATTTAAAACATGAAAAAAGAGACACATACATCTGTAGTATGATATCAATATGAATAAGGTTTAAGTAAATTGTTTTTATAATAAAGATTAAAGTATTTTTAAAGCATAAATTCCTTGAAGAAAAAAATAACTTTTTTTTTGTATTTTATTTTTTTAATCTTTGCAAGTAAAGTGTCAAACACTGGTTCACTCCAGTCACTTGTGTCAGCTATTGGTTTTCCAAAATGGGGTTGGCACCAGTTATTGGAGTTATTCGTCATATTTGTGAAAAAAGAACATTTTTAATGATGCAATGTATAATTTCTGATAATTTTGTCAACAGTAATTTTTAAGTGTATCTCTACTATCCTTTCAAAATTAAAAATAAGTATAAAAATGGATTTAAAATTTTGTGACAGTGATTTGAACCAGAAAGAACCTTTAAGGTGTCAGTTAAAGGAGACCGGGGGAATAGCGACACCTTAAGGGAATTTAATTTTTTTCACTTCAAGAAAATGTTTATTTTTTAATAGTAAAAATTCTAAAGCTGAATCGTGATCTGTAGTATCTGTATAAATTTAACCGTAATCATAACTGTAAAGTAGCACCCATAAAAAAAAAAAAAAAAAAAAAAAAATCTTTTAACCTCTGTACAGTGACGGGATTATCCAGGATACTGGGGTAATTCCGTCACTGTATCGGGGTAATGACGCCACTCTTTAATGATCTAGTAAATACATAAAAGGGATACTAGGAAACACATAGCCTACTAAAAATATTTAGAAATCAATAATTTAGCAGAATAATGAATAATTACAATGTTCCTTAAGCTATATTTGTTAATGGGCTAAGCTTACAATTTAACTCAAATTGGAAAAGTCACCCTTTGCCAGGGTGGCGGCATTACCCCGAGAGGATAATATAGCTGAAATCCCCCAGCAAAGCCGAAAGAAGAACCGAACTTGTTCTACAAATTGCATCAAAATGTCGGCGAATTCATGTAGATTACGGGTAATATTATCTTAAGTACCTAATGTTGCAATAAAAGGTGTTTTACTTAACTCATTTGAAGCTCCAAAATAAGAAGCAACGAGATGAAAACTAAATTTTTTACTAGAACAAATGAACAACGTACAAAAAAATCACTCTCATTCTAGGCACTGTTTCTATTGTTGTTCGCTATAGTGCAAGCGCAATCACTATCTCAAACTGCCGTTAGTTTTTAAACTAGGCGGGGTGGCCGTATAACCCGAGTGCCCCCGGTCTCCCCTACTATAGATTTCACAATACATCAAGTTTTTAACAAAATTAAACAGATTAATAATAGAACATAAATAAATCATATTTATGTTCTATTTCGTTTTAATTCTTTTTTCATTTTAAAATTTAAAATTATATATGTATATGTAATCAAAAGTTATTTTCTTTTTTGGAAAAAAAGTTGGTATTCGGCCTAATCACTATTCAGCTTATTACAAAATATATATTTATACATATTACCAATTTATAAGGAAAGGACGTATTTTCAATCAAATACTCTCATTAACCAATTCATCCTTTTTTCCTCCAATTGTCCTCCAGA
The DNA here is from genome assembly GCA_963932465.1 of Maratus speciosus. Taxonomy (NCBI): domain Eukaryota; kingdom Metazoa; phylum Arthropoda; class Arachnida; order Araneae; family Salticidae; genus Maratus; species Maratus speciosus. The sequence goes on from OZ010791.1 coordinate 95,905,458, forward strand.
CAAACCTATTACTCTTCAACCAATCAGTTTAAGAATCACAATTAAAATACCTTTCAATTTAGAATACTAACAACATTTTTTCAACCATTTTTGCAATAATTTAGAATCAACATTTTTTTAAATGATCATAATTTCGACAAATTGACCATTATTTCGCGGGAAAAAAGGCTGCAAACGGCAATAAAGCTTCTATGCACATACAAAGGTACAGTCGTGGAAAAAAAAGTAAACACCCCTAACTTCTCAACAAATTATCGTAGAAGAAAGTTACTGGTACCGAACGATTGGAAATAAAGTCTACTTTTAAATGATGTATATAAAATTTGCTTAGGGGGCCATATACATATTAAAACGAACAGTAACTTTGTTTTTTTCAATAGAGGTACACAATTCTGACAGCATAAATGAACTCTACACCCTTCAATTAGCCTAAAAACAAATTTTTATGCAATTTGTACCATAAGTTTCCGAGAAATTAATTATTTTAAAACGAGCTTATTTTAAGGGCTGTATCCAAATTGAAGTTCGGTACTCGATTGTTAACCGAGAGAGCTTCCTTCTTGATCAAGGCACCTTAAGCGCCACTCAAGCAGTCAATGAAGCCAGCTAGATTACAGGATAGCATAAGAAATTTCAAAATATCTAGTCACTTTTATCATAGATAATATCTTTTATCACATTAAACCATCATTTTACCGTTTTTTAAGCATAATTTGAAAACTACTTGGAAGAAAAATGTGAAATTTTGGATTTCCATAAAGCAGGACTTAATAAATCTAAATCCATCAAAAAAATTGTAGATTGCTATTCATAATTTTTTCGAATATTAATTTCATAATTCATATAGTAAAATTATAAAAATTGCAAATTCAGCGTATTTATGTTTGGGTATATTATTATTATTGCTACACAAAAAATTAGCACATTAGGAGCATAATTTCAGGAGATATAAATAAAAATATGAAAATGTAATTTAACATTAGAAGCACTAAATTTTGAATGTTTATAATTCAAAAACTTAACATTCAAATGATTTGAAATTTGGTGTCTAGGCATAGTTTGAACCAAAGAATTGAAATATCTCGTTAGAATTGGGTATTGCCATTGTTAAAAAATGAAATTTGGATTCATTTTAATATGTAGATGACCCCCTAAGCAAATTTTATATAAGTCATTTAAAAGTAGACTTTATTTCCAATCGTTCGGTATCAGTAACATTCGTCTACGATAATTTGTTGAAGAATTAGTAGGGGGTGTTTACTTTTTTTTTCCACGACTGTACAAGTAATGGAAACAACCTGCCCATTGATCTAACATTACTGAGCGGGTGTTATCAAGTGAGTGAGCGTTTATCTTGCTTACTTTCAAATGCATTTGTTCGTAAATCCTGGTGTCATTCAATCATTCCAACGTTTTAGCAATAGAAGTACTTTGCCCCGAAAGAGTTTTAAAAAATGTCTGCTACTTGTTTGTAGGGCAAAATATTTCTAAAAGCATACTTAATTTTATAGGATGTGTTGATAAAAACTTACAGCTCACCAGCTTCATTTTTAACACATAAAATATAAAATTAAGCGTACATTTTAGAATTATTTTGCCAAACGAACCTGTGAAAATGAGGCATCCTTTAAGAAAAGTTTGCAGAAAGAAAGAAGGTTAAAAATAGGAATACACGTAGGAGAGGAGAGAAGGAGAATTTGAGATCTGATTGACCAAGAGTCTTCAACTGAATGATATAAACATCTTCTATAAAGATTCACTCTATTTACCTATTTATTCAGGCATTAAAACATGGCTAAAATAGCGTGTAGGCGTCATTCAAAGCAGGATTGCTATTTTGATCTCTATTTCTTTTTTTAAAAAATCCTAATTTGCGCAGAAATTCTGAATAGAAACTTATTTAAAAACAGACATTTCAAGATTAAGTAAAGTAAAAATTCTTCTTTTAGACATTCCGGTATGAATTCGGATTTTCTGAATAAAAAAAGAAGGTCAAACTAGCAACATTGATTCAAAGAATAAAACCTCATCGTAAGCTGGAAAAGTCAGCTCTTAAAACAGTCCATTACGTTTACAGATGTACATTTCCAACTGGGCGAAAAATGTCCTTGAGCTAAACCAGATTTCAGACCAGATGGTTAGCTGGGTGAAAGAGTTTCACCAGATTCGTCCGGGATAGCTCAGATGGTAGAGAATTGGCGGCTTCAGCTAAAAGATCTGTGTTTCGAATCCTGGTCCGGACATTTTTCGTCCAGTTTTGAAATTTACATCTGTTACGATTTACTTACCAATTAGAATAATTGTTAAATTTAATCTAGCCCATTACGTTGTTAAAGTTCATAATTGTTGTTAAAAGTTCATAAAAATCATAAAAATATTTTCGCCACCTTCATTCTGGGGCATCATCAGACATTATTGTATATCTTCGTCGCTAATTGCTTCATTGATAAACACCTACTAATTCAACTTTTTTCTAGTTTCCAGTTTCCAGTCCCGAAAGTATGAAGCAAGTAGATTCAGGTTCACACATGCCGCAATCTTCTATGGAAAACCGTCGATCTATGATGGCCATTGAATATCCTCCCTACAAAAGAAAAAGAGAAATGAACTACAATTCATCCAACGAGTGGAATCCTAAAGTACAATCTGCTGAACCCTTCATCCCCGACTCACCTGCTACTGCTAAGGATGAGTGTGAAATCTTTGGACAATATGTTGCTTCAAAACTTCGGAAAATGGACAACTCTATGCAGTTGCTTTCCGAAAGATTAATCTCTGATGTACTGTTCTGGGGTCAGATGGGCGAATTGAGTAGGAGCACTGTAATAAAAGAAGACCATCAAATTATCAAACTTGAAGATTCGGCACGCAACTCGCATTGAGATTTGAACTTTGGATGAAATTTTATGTAATGTATTCATAGACAAAAATCCAATTCATCCAAATTGTTGAGATCTGAGTGAAGCTGTGTTGGTAATAATATTACCAATTCCTAAAATTGTAAAAAAATGTTTTTCATCATTTTGAACATCCATTGAAAATTGTTATTTTTTAAATAAACCTGAAAAATATTCATAAAAAACTAACTGTGTCACTGTGAATGTATACTGGTCATCGAGCTAAATAGTGATAAGGAGCAAAAATTCTCCAGTCCATTTTCTGCTATGTCCACATCACGTACTTTTAGTAGGGTCAGGAGGGGTAATTATGACCACTTTATGTATTTTCAACATTGTTCTTTTTTTTTTTTTTTACTTTTTTCTATTTGGAAAAGTGGTATTTTTAGTACATAGGACGTAACTTTGACCCTTTAAGAACACCTTATAAAAGTTTTTAACTGTCATAGCTGTTTTTTATAAGTTAAAAGGATGGCTATAATTACTCCATCAAAAACTCACAATCAGAAAAGTTTGGGGTAATTGAGATCACTAGTGGGGAAATTATTACCACTATATTTTCTCTTTATACTTGCCTATACACATTTGTTTGGGGTAATTGAAACCACTTTGAACTCCAAAGTGATAAATCCGTTTATCAAAATTTTGATAGACTTAGTTTCAAAATGCTATTCGGATCTCAAAAAGGCTTCAGACTAGTGATAAAGAATATCTAAGATGAAATATACATTATGAGGTTAATATCCAAGCTTGAAACAAATTACCATACACAGTTTTTTCCAATATGGTGGCGGTCATAATTACCCCCTGGTCATAATTACCTCTCCTGACCCTACTAGTTAGTAATGCAATCCCACACGATTTGGAAAATCATAGCATTTGCTGAACTATTTTTAGTGCCTTTTTCACTATTTTTCGTTATTTCTACACCCACGCAATCCTTCCCAGTTGAAAAACATCAATTTTTCTCACCTTTATTTAAAGTTTATGTTGCATTTTTATTTTAAATTTCTTTATTTTATAATGTAAATTATACTTTGTAAAAAGTCATATAAAATCCTGATTTATTTGTTTATTTCAGGAATATATTTTAAAGCATTGTCATTTGGAAAGAAAATTGAATTAGGAAATATCTGCTTCATGCCTGCTTCCTTTTGCAAGTAAATTATCATTTACTACAATTTATCTCCAAAATAGCTGGTATTTTGAATTAATGGACCTCTTGTTTCAGTGTAGTTTATGGGGGGGGGGGGGTCGCGTTTGTCATGTAGCTTAGTAGTGCCTACTGCATACAAACAATGGATTGTCTTAAAGTTCTGAGCGTTTGTTCCTGAAATTTTCAGGGAAAGAAAGTAAGGCTTTTGTCTTTGTAGCAGTTGAAAATTTCCAAGTAGCTCAAAAAAAGTCTGGGACAGGATGCGAACCAATACTCTACCAACTGAGCCATCCCGGACGAACCTGGAGGACTAATTCGCCCAACTAACCTTTAACGATCACAGCATCTTTTCTCACTCACTTGGAAATTTACAACTGTTATGATTTATTTACCAATTGAATAATTGCGTTAAAAATTAATCTAATATAATTACGCATGCAGTGTTTGCTGCAGTTTCAAAAATAACCTTCGATTTATGTTGAGCTGATTCAGATATCAGACCAGATCCTGTGATCGTTAAAGGTTAGTTGGGCGAACTAGTCCTCCAGATTCGTCTCGTATGGCTCAGTTGGTTGAGCATTGGCGGTCTCAGCCAAGACATCCCTGGTTCGAATCCTGGCCAGGACTTTTTTCACCTACTTGGAAATTTACAACTGTTATGATTTATTTACCAACTGAATAATTGTGTTAAAAATTAATCTAATATTTATCTTTATATTCAAAGTATGTTCTGTCCTTCATACCCAACTTTAAACCCCACTTTAGGCTGCTTCGAAATTCAGCCAATGTAGAACAGAGCTGATCTGAAGGCAAAATATCACCAAAATGATTTTTAAGAGCATCATCAGCAGCAAATTATTTGCTTCCTAAAGGATTTTTAAAAAAACAAGATGAATGTAAGTCCAGGGGTCGTACTTGTCCTGAAATTTTACGACCAGGAAATTCTTCGGTACCACTATTTTTTTTTTTTTTAGAGAAAATCTCTTCTTAAAAAAGGCGATATTTTTCGCGTTTAACCTAGATTTAATTTTCTTTAAAGAAATATTGATAATTGTTCTGAAATATTTCATGTAGAGTACGACCCCTATAAGTCAGATAAAGCAACGTGTGGTGAGAATGATTGATGTGTGAAAACATTCCAGCCTACTTCATATAGCTTTTATCGGGTGATCAAAGACCTGCGACCCTGCGAAACTTAACAGAGGAACTCTGATAAATCATAAGAAACCAATTTTGGTTTTTATTAGACAATTTCGACATAAATTTGTTGGACAAAATTGAATGTTTTTTATGCTCAGTTACACGGCCAAAAATGAGAAGGCACATGGTCATAAAATAGGACAATATACGAAGTTTATACAAATGTTCGATGCAGTTAGACTTCGTTGCTTTGCAGATGTCTCATCGGTAAATCATTTCTTGCCGTATGTTTCTGAGTATGATCACGTCTAGCAAAAAGAGTAGTATTATTTCGTGATTGCATTTCGAGAATAGATTTTGGAAGAGACGTATTCTAATAACTGATCTTTAACAAAACACAGAAGTCATTTTAATTAGGTTTTCATTTCAGGCTGTTAGTTAGTCTACTTCTGAATTCCCTTCCTCAATGTTAAACCTATGTGATGCATTCGTATATTTGAAATATCGCCCCAGGAAATTAATATTTCTAGCTTCTTTTTTTATGTGTAATCTTCTTAAAGAATGTCTCTTTTTTCCTTAGTTATCAAAATATTTACTTAATTTTATATGAAGTGTTAAAATCTTACTCACAGTTCGTCAGCTTTTAACACATAAAATATTAATTTAAGCAAAGATTTTAGAACTATTTTTTAAACTAAGAAAAAAATAGAAACATTAAAAAAAAAAAGAGTACAAAGGAAAAATAAGTTATAAATCTTAATTTCCTGGGGAAACATTTTAAATATACGAATGTATTCTACACCTATCGGTTTAACATTAACGAGGGGAATTCGGAAAATGACTGACTAACAGCCAGGTAAAAGATATGATGAACGTGATAGCAGTGGAATAACACCAACGCAAACAATCCAATCTGGAACATTAGCACTAATATAACAATCTTTTCGCAAATTTAGGATACAATATTACTAATGTGTCATTGAAATCCTACCATACAGTTAATTTTTCTTTCATTATTCAGTTCCGAAATTGCTTAACTAATGTGTGTGAACCCTGTATTTTTCCATTTTCATCATCTTTATCCTCTGTAATAGGTTGTCCGTACCGGCCCTCATGTTGTAGTTGCGGATTAAAATTTTCTATTTATTTTTGCCAAACTGCTAGACCATCTTAAACAGTATCTAAATAATGTACTACAAATTCGTTACCGTTTCCAAAAATCATAAAAATAGAATTCGGCATAATAAACTCGATTTGCGAGAAAATGTTGCAAAAAAAAAAAATGTTTTTTCTTTTAGCACAATAAAAATTTTAGTTGAAGTATTTGCCAGTAGGAGGCGCTGCACGATTCAAAAACAAGTAATTATGTGGTAAACAATGATTAATTTACATTCAGGTAAAACTAAAACGTTGTGGTGTGCTACACGGCCCACAGGAGCGAGTTTTTCCTAAACTTTGGCCAAAGTTCGAATAGCTTTCTGCTTTTCCGAGTTTTCACCGAAAATAAACAAATAGACCGAATGAAGAATTGTGTTACCAAATTGCTATGAATCTATATTTTAGATAACATAGATCTCATGAGGTTTATCTTAGTGGAATTCTATGAACCTCTGTATAAAATTCAAGTAGTTTTGATCATTCCACTGAGCGATATAATTACATATTAAAACGGCATTAAAAAAAAAAAACACTTAACATTAGTAATGGTTCAAAGTTAATACAATAAACTCCTTCAAATCCGCAACTCTAAAATCCACACATTGTTGAGGATGTAAACTGCAAAACTGACAGTTAAGGGAAAAGAAGGGGGTGGGGACAAGATTTTAAAAAATTTTAATATCATTCTGCATACATTTTAACATATAATTCTGGTTAATATGACTGAACTCATGCCTTCTCATAAAGGATGCATAAATTCATTTAAAAAAAAAAAAAAAAAAAAAAAAAAAATCAAGACGCCGGTGATGTCAGTGAGGATCGCGATCTTTTTACCAAGTACATTTATTAATTAACCCTTTATCTACTGGCGGTACTCATAAGTACCATTAAAATAACTTGTTATAAAATTTATTTAATACATCGATTAGCAGTAAAACAGTTTAGAATGAGTTAGGTATACATTCCTCTATCTTGTTCCAAAAGCATTACGGGTTACACAAAACAAAAATATTTTTAAAAGGATTACTTTGCACCTTTTCAACTTTCTTGGCGTTCTGGGGGGGGGGGGGATATTTTTCAATTCGGAAATATTTCTATTGTAAGAACATTATACTTGTACATTTCCTAATTCTACAAAATACTACAAAATATATTTAAAATAAAAGATTTGAGTTGGTTCTAAATAATGCACAAAATCCCTATAAATTCAAATTTAATGAATCCTTCTAAATCCTTCAGTCCTTCTTAAATGTATTAAATGGTTATGTAAATCTTCTAATGTAGTTTCGAAAATTCACGAAAAATGCTTTAGAAGATAAAAATTTCCATGAATTCATAATTCAGTACATAAAGGGTTAAAGATTCTTTCAAAAAGTCGATATCTTTAGTAGAGCACTGACGTGTAAAAATTAGATCCTAAAATTTCTACGGTTAAATTTAACGATATTTGTTTTTATCAACGACATCGAATTTCGATTGATCATTATCGAATGGGGGGGGGGGGGGGGTTAAATTTGGAAATATTTCTAGATTTCTACTGTAAGAACATTATAGTAGTACATTCCCTAATTCTACAAAATACTAAGAAAAATATTTCGAAGAAAAAATTTGAGTGGGGTTCTAAATATTGCACAAAATCCCTATAAATTCAAATTTAATTGATCCTTCTAAAATTCTTCTAAAAATTATTAAAGGATTGTGTAAATCTTCTAATGTAGTTTGACAAATTCAAGAAAAATGCTTTAGAAGATAGAATTTTCACGAATTCATAATTCAGTACCTAAAAGGGTTAATCAAACTTTTTGGTTATTAAGTCTGGTTAGCATGAAATAAAATTTCGTTATGATTTTGATATATATTATTATTAGTGTACTTTTCTGAGGTGAGTTTCATTGCATAATTCGAGGAAATATGTGATCATTATTATGCATATTTAATCATGCATTATTAGTTAATTACTTGCCCTTTAGTTTTAATATTTCCATCACTTTTTAAATTTTCTTAATTTTTATTATTTTATTTTATTATTTTACTTAATTATTTTAATATTTTACTTCATTTTAAACATTCATTATGATTTCGAGTGCATTATTACATGCAAATTGCTATTTTAAAAATATAAACAATAAAGTGGCAGAATTACACAAAATTCTAAAATCTCCATAACCTCTGGTCCCAAGCTATGCGGATTTGTGGGTGTCTGCTGTATCTCAAATTTTTTGGCGCATACATCCTTTCTAAGGAATGATGTGATATTTCAAACTTTTTATAAGAGAAATATTTACGTAAATGTTAACTCACTCTTTCTTTGATGGCTTTTCTTTAAATCTTTATATACTTACAATCAAAATCTACTAATACATCTTTCATGAAACATGTTATGTTTACATTAAAATTCTGATGAAAGATCTCTAACAATAGGAATTACACTGGTCGGCAAAAAAATTAAAATTTTTCCATCCTGCAAACTAAATGTGTAAACTGTTTAGATCTAATATTCCTAATTCTAAATATGATATCCAAATTGCACCAGCATGTACCATTTTTCCGAGAAACAGTTTCATAATAACAAATAGTGAAGGATCATTATATTAATTTGCAATGCTAGATAAAATTGAAATCATGAAAAAAGTGCTTTCACACTGTCTTAGATATCAAATTGATAAAATATAGCATTAAAATATAGTTTGTTGATACCTGTATCATGCATTTTTCTTTTTATGTCCCACTCCCTTTCATGTTTTACCTTTCGTGTGAATTTACTATCTGCGTACCCATCAATATATTTTCATTCTTTATGCCGCTGTAAGTCGGGTAATCATATTATTACATTTATTTACAGGCAATTTACATATTATTATCTACATTTTATGGTTTAAAATATTTCCACTTATGTTTTAGAACGATACAAAATACCTTAATTTTAAAAGCAAACCCTCCTACCAAAAAAATGGTTCGTGATACAGTAATTTCGTTACCATATTTTTATTTAGCAGAGTGAAATCTATAAGAATCAGCTATTATTTTTACAGAGAGGATTTCGGTGCCGACCAGCGTTATTAACCTATTGTACATTAAAATACCGTTAACACACTAAAATACCATTAAATAGCACACGAATGCGTGCCAGCAACATTTCTCTGGGGTGCCATACCACACGAATACACGTGGCATCAATTTTTTCATTGTAAACAATTTATTGCTATGTACCAGGACTGTTAATAATTTACTAACATGCATTAAAAAAAATCTCGTAGTCTCCCAGGCATGTTTAGTGATTTCAATTTGACTTTCAACGTGCAAAAATAACGAAAATTTGACATTTTGGAATAAAAATGCAGAAATATCTACGTAAATGTTAACTCACTCTTTCTTTGATGGCTTTTCTTTAAATCTTTATATACTTACAATCAAAATCTACTAATACATTTTTCTTGAAACATGTTGTGTTCACATTAAAAATCTAGTGAAAAATATCTAATAATAGAAATTATTTGCGTATTACCGCAGAGATGGATAACCTCAAAGATTGATAATTTTCTTAATACAGTAGACTCCCTAAAATCAGCATACGCCTAAAATCCGCACATCATCGCAAATGTAAACATTGAAACTTTCAGTTCAGATGTAGGGGCAAAATTACAGAATTTTTTATTTTACATCATTCCGTATGTATTTTAATAATTCTCGATAATATGACTGAAATCGTGGTTTTTCATGTAGGAAGTATAAATTTATTTCTGAAAAAACTCAAATTATTGCTAATATCACTGGTAATCACAATGTTCACCAGCTTTTAAACCATCTAACGTTTTTGGTTATTAAGACTGGCTAAACCTGAAATAAAACTTCCTTACTTTATGATTTTGATGTGAATTAATAGGATACCTTTATGAGGAAAGTTTCATTGAATAATTCAAGGAAAATGTATCTCATCTTTATTATGTATATTTAATTATACATTATTAATTATTTGCTTTCAATACTTTAATCATTTTTAAAATTGCTTTACTTTTTATCATCTTAGTTTATTACTTTACTTAATTATTTTAATATTTTAGTATATTGCAAGCATTCATTATAATTTTGATTGCATTATTACATTCAAATTACTGTTTAAAAAATGTAAACAAAGCAATGGCTAGAAATCTGCAAAATTCTAAAATCTGCACAATCTCTAGTCTCAAACTGTGCGGATTTGAGGGAGTAGTCTGCTGCATTCAATAGAATATAATATATATTATATTAAATTATATATATTATATATATCTGATAATATAAATTGAATGTATATATATTATATATTCAATATAATATAACATCAATATACTGCATTCAAAACTATATTATGCATTTTTCCAACGCCATAAAGATTAGCTAAGTATATTCTAAGGAGGACATTATTTCGGAATTTGTTCCGAAAGTAAAAGTATACTCATAAAAAAATGCAACCAAAATCGGAAAAAGAAAAGACCCTTGTAGAGCTCTACCACAGCTATACAATGCAATGCAATGGAAAAATAAATCGAAATACAAACGAGATATTTTTAAAGAACGCTCCCATAGGTTTAACATTACCTTGCGAGTGTCTTCGCATGACTAAGGAACTCTAGAACAAAGAAATGCACTGTTCAAACCCGCTTCAAGTAACTGCCAAGTGCCTACTATATTTAAAATTCCCTGCCAATTATTCGAATAAATGAGTTATAATAAAATGAGAATCTAAATACGGTAGCAGGGAAAACCTATCTATAATCATAACTTCCTTTAACAATTAAGAGCAAGATCATCTAAATTTTACTTTCTAATTTGAATTCAGTGAATTTATATTTAAATTTTAACTTTTTTATATCATTTCAATAGTTTTCATGCGGTAAGCATTTCAAAAATTATTTTTCATATTTCCATTTCATTATTATTTTTTTTTAGTTAGAACTAATTAAATAAAACTAATATGAAAAAAAAAAAAATAAAGTAAAAAGATATCTTCGTTCTTTTTATTGAAAAACTTTAATTTGTCTTTTATTAATCTGTTCCACAAAATGAGGTAATAGGTTTTAGTGCTGCCATCTAGTATTAAATGTTTTTAATAATATTTAAGATAACTTAATTTCAATATTGAAGAACTTTAATTTGCCTGTGATGTCTAATTAATGTAAAGAGATACATTAACATTGAATCTTTAAACACCTATATTGAGAATTATTAAATTTATAAGTTCATCTATTCTTTCTATATACGTAGTAGTATAATAATAATCCCATCCATCCCATAAATATTTCTATATCCATGTTTCAAACAAAAATGAGCTCATAGATTTTAGTGCTGCCATCTATTATTAGTGATTGCTAATAATATTTCAGATAAATTTATTTTGAATTTTATATCCCAGAAAGTTTTACAAATTTAACATGAAACTTAAATTGAATTTCAATATTTAATGTATGATTAAATAATAAAAAAATTTAATTAATAAGAGACGCTAAATTATGCCCAACATTTTTCTTTTTTTTTTTTATTTCTGCTGTTACCTTTTAATTTAATTATAAGTTGCAAATTCTTACTTTTTTTGTAATAATTTTTTCAGTTTTATATTAAAAAAAAATTCTTCGTTGTATTCCAATGTATTTAACGTTGTTTTTTATGAATGAAAGTCTAAAAGAGGTCACAACCAGACATTGTGTTACTGCTCTGGATTCCTCTTTTTACCCATTCAATATTTTACAATATTATAATATGAACTTTCTATTATACATAATAAATAGGCAAGAAATTGTGTATATGACTGAAAAATTGTGCCATTTTTTTTAAACAAAGGCAATGTCTAATCATCTCTTCCTGATACAATATTGTTGTTTATAGTATTAATTACACAATTAATAAAATTATTATGCAAGTTTTTAAGCGGAAAAATAAATACCATGCTAAATCTAGTAAATAATCATATAAAAAAAGATACATTTACTAATTGATTGAACATAATGTTGTTCAAATAATATGCCCAAATTATCTGTTAAAAACCATGTATTTTCCGAAATTATTATCACATACAATTTTGAGCTTGCACTATCACTCAAGTTTGAAGAAATATTTTATAATCTGAGATTCAAATTACTCTCTGATTATAAAATTCATTTTACGCGGGAAATAATTTTGGGAATTATAAATATTAAAAATGTTAACTTTTTAATGCTACTTTACTTTCCCATATTAGCGTTTAAACTTCCTGAAATTACTGTCTTGGGTATGGCCTCGGTCGATTTTTTGACAGAACTCCTCATCCAAGACATTTTTTAAACATATCAACATGAAAACAATACAAAAATTTAACAGTTATGAAATATTAAATATTCAAAAATGTTTTTACAAACATTTAACAAAGTGGAGAATTCTGACTTTTTTATTTATTTTTTCTCGCCAGCGAGGACTTTGTTCATTAAACTCCCGTTTAAGATAAATTTGAAACACATACACATAAAAGGAGAAACACATTTAAAAATTCTCTTCCGCGGAGGGGGGGCTGTAGGAGCCAGCGAACAATTCTCAGTTTTATTTTTTTTCTCTCTTAGTGTTTAATAATTCTAAAGTCACTTAGTAAAAATAAGTTGTTTTTTTTTTAAAGAAAATTTAGTTCATTAAATTTCAAAATCCAGGGAAATGGCTCTTCTCTGTTTTGCTTTGGCGGCGTGTGTGCTAAGTAAAGGTATCAACTCTACCACTCCCCCCACCCCTGTACAAAGAAAATTTATGTATACGTCCATGATTGTCATAATAAAAATAAATAGTCATAATAAAAATAAAGGAAAACATACTGTCTTGGGCCTGGGCCTGATTTAGGGCAGGGAATTCAAAGGTCATGGCCTCGGCAGGCGCGGATCCACGGGGGAGGCGATCGGGGGGATTGCCCCCCCCCCCCCCCCCAAATCCAACGATTATCGCGAATTTAGACAAATGGTCTCCGAAAAAAAAAACAATTTCGTGAATTGTTCGCAGTGAAAGGGTCGCAAAAAACGCGAATTTCGTCAAAAGATTGCGCAAAAAAAGCCAATTTCGTAAAATGATCGAGAAAAAACGCAAATTTCGTCAAAGGACCCCGAAAAAAAAACGCGAATTTCGTCAAAGGACCCCGAAAAAAAACGCGAATTTCGTCAAAAGATCGCAGAAAAAAACGCGAATTTCGTCAAAGGATCGCAGAAAAAAACACCAATTTCGACAAAGAATTGAGGAAAAACGCTAATTTCGCGAAAGAATCGCGCAAAAAAACGCTAATTTCATCAACAGATCTCTGAAGAAAGGCGAATTTCTTCAAAGAATCGCGAAAAAATACGCAAATTTCGCCAAAGAATCGCTGAACGCGATTTTCGTCAAAGGGCCGCGGAAAAAACGCACAATTAGCACAGGGAAGAGATTCCCCTAGGTGAGCATCTAAGAAGGGGTGGGGGGGGGGGTTCGATCGGAGCAAATAAGAGATGAAGAAATTTACCAAGTTGGTTTATAAGAAATCAACACACCATACGCTTTTTAACTGACTGGGATTAGGATATAATCCTCTTTTGTTCATTCATCAAATACCCTTAAAATTTACCAATGTGAGTGGCAATAACAGTACATTTTTTACACATTAGTGGCTGTCTTCAGAAACATTAAGAATTTTCAAAGGACCTTTCTTTTTCTTGTTTCTTTCTTTCTTTGGAAATTGTATGAATCCCATTCTTTTCTCAAACAATAAAGCACTCCTCAAAAATATTATTATACAGAAATTAGAATTGTAGCTTCTTTGAATGAACGAAAAAGTTTCAACACTTTAAAGGGATCCGCATAACGTTGTCAATTTATGTTGTAGAGATTCAACAAAAGGTACACGAAGTGGCATCGTCCCCCACCTCAACCCATAGTGTCAAAAATTATGTCGCCATATGCCTTTTGACTGGATATAATCCTATTTTGTTCACTAATTGCCGAAACGTCAGAGAGGTTTACCATTGATACCGGAAAAGTGTTTGGTTTTCGTTTGCTTGTCTGTGTGTTCCGCGAAAACTGCCGTTAAAAGCGTTGGATTTATATCATGGGGGGGCGACCTCCCCGATCGAACCCCCCCCCCCCCCATGGATGCGCTCCTCCTGGTGTTAATTGTGCGTCTTTTCCGCGTCCCTTTGACGAAATTCGCGTATTTTTTTCGCGATTCTTTGACAAAATTCGCATTTTTCTGAGATCTGTTGACGAAATTAGCGAAATTAGCGTTTTTTGTACGATTCTTTCGCGAAAATTACTGTTTTTTCCGTAATTGTTTGGCGAAATTCGCGTTTTTTCTGAAATCCTTTGGCGAAATTAGCGTTTTTTTTCTGCGATTCTTTGACAAAATTCGCGTTTTTTTTAGCGATCCTTTGACGAAATCCGCGTTTTTTCTGCGATCTTTTAGCGATATTCGCGTTTTTTTCTGCGACACTTTGACGAAATTCGCATTTTTTCCGCGCTTCTTTGACGAAATTCGCGTTTTGCGCGATCCTTTGACGAAATTCGCGTTTTTTTGCGAGATCCTTTGACCTGCGAACGATTGATGAAATCCATTGTTTTCGGCAACCATTTGCCGCAATTCGCGATAATCGATGGATTTATATTTTTTTAACCAAGGGGGGGGGGGGCGATTCGCGACTATGAAAAGGTATAAACACCACTTAGATGACACATTTTGATTTTCAAGGATCGCCTTCAGAAATTTGAAATCGATCCTTTTTCAGAGATTACTCTCTTCCAGAAATCTGATATTAAAAAATAGATGTGATTGTTATGTTTTTCAGCTACGGTAATTGGTTCTTATGTATTTTTTAGTGCTGAATCCAAAAATGACCTTCATTTTTTACCATACTATCACGTCAGGATTTTTCACAAATCGCAAATTTTTAAATAGTCGAAATATTGCGAAAATCTGCTGCTGTAAAATAGACGTAACTTTTTTTCATAATAACTTATTCATTTTTTTGCTTATACTATGGATTTTTACAGTTAAACATGTAAAATATTGTGTATTTAAAATCCTTATAATTTTATTCCATGCGTGGAAGTTTCTTTGAACCGCTCATTCTCTGCTTCGCACTTTTTTTTTAATCTTCTCTATGGGGTTCATCTCGGTATCCTCTTTTATTTTGGCGGTTGATAAAGCTGGGAAATTTGTGGCAGATGTATTTAAAACATTTACCTTCTTTTGTTGCTGTACTTACAAATTGCTTTGAGAGATTTTCGCTATTTTTAGCCCCCGGTACGGTATGCTATTTCTTTCTCCCAGATTATTTTGTGACATCTCCAAAAAATAACGTTACCTTACAGAAGCCAGCCGTGAAACAAAGCAGTACGATTAAATACTCTATAGCAATTTTTTAAACTTCTAAGCATCGCACATTTTCAATGTTTATACCGTCATATTCGAAAAAAAAAAAAGTACTTTATAATGCAATTTGTTTGAAAACTGCATCTCCATTTATTTTTGAAATATTAATTTTTTTTGTGTAGTTTTTAGAGCCATTTGCTTAATATTGGCAACGGAAGAACTCCATTTCTGTAGAAAGTGAAAGAAAAATATCAATTATATCTTTTTGTTGCCATTTTCCCATAAAGACTGAAAAAAAAAGTTAAAATACGTGCTATTTTCAAAAAATATAAATGAAAGATTTCTGATAAAACAGGGAGCTTTTAGAAACTAAATTTCATTTTAAATAGCTATAATGATAATACAAACAAATGAAGGCTTGTGAATCTTTAGATGGCCGCTCTTTTGTCGAGTTTTTTGAATGACGAAATCTCTTTTTTTTTGTGTGTGTGTGTGTATTATTCAGCGATAGTGACGTCTTAAGCGTATTTTACTGTAGATGTTGTTTAACACTGGATCGCAAATGATGAATTCTTCAGCGGATGTGGATGGCGTCACTTTATGTAAAATAAAATCGTATGTTATACATCTTAAAACTGAACTACAGTAGAGCCCCGATTATCGGAGTTTCCGCTTTCACAGAGTTATTTTCTTCTGATGGACTGATGGCTTCCATTTTTTTTTCCAAAAAAAATTATAGCCATTTTCCCCCCATTCTGACCAGAAAATCAGAGTTCTAACTTTTTACGACTGCTCTTTCATTTTCACATAACACTTCATTTATAACGACTGTTTCATAATAATGGAAGCCATCAGTCCATCAGAAGAAAATGATCCATTCCAAAGGTATAAGTTCGATTAACTCGGATAATCGGGACTCTACTGTATCTATATTTATATACATATATTTTTTTGTCATCGGAGGCAACACTAAATTCTGAAAAGCAGAATTCCTGTTTTCTAGTTTTACTTTTTAACTTTGAAATTTACGATTTGCGAAAATCGTGACGTGATGGTTAAAAATGAAGGTCATTTTCGTATCCAGTGCAAAAAAATACATCAAAATCAATTACCAAAAGTTAAAAACACAATCATCACAGGCTTGTGTTATTAATGTTGTTCACTATAACTAAAAGAACAAAAAATAAGATAAATAATTACCATAGTACAAGAGTAAAAAGAAAAAGAAAAAAAAATAAGACATTTAATAAATAAATTCTGTTATAACGTTTTTAATTTTATGACCTAATAAGTAACAATAAACCATATTTTGAGAGGGCGGGATTATATAATAAGAGTGTTGGATAACCGAGTGTTTCGGTTAATCGGACGTCGGATAATCAAAAGTCTGTAACATTTTCAAATCGCATTAATTATTTCATATTCATTTAAAAATTAACTGCAAGGAATGATCTGAGCAACAGAAATTATGACTACGTTGATTATATGTCACTCGGGATCGCCCCCCCCCTCCCCCCCCAAAACGATTCTCTGGATCCGCCCCTGGGCCTCGGTCTCAAAAAGGGGCCGTTTAACTTTAAAATAACTGTGTTAAAAATTAAATGGTCACAATGAAAAATAAATATTCTCAATAAAATAAATTAAAACAAACTGTTGCCTTGGTATGAGGAGGACCTAGCTGACAAATTTAGCTAAACTGATATGACATGATCTACATCTACAATCTTTTCTGACATTATGGACAAATTAAAGCATACTGCGATCTTTATTATTTGACAACAGACATTATGTTCAATCAATTAATACAGGTATCTATTTACATAAATGAGTACCCTACACGGGGGAGGACTCCCTTCCTCCAAATCTTTGTAAATAATAACATGAAAAACTAAGAGTCATGGACACAGGCAGAAAGAAATCTAGGGAAGGGCAACATTTTGAAAAAGATGTGCCTGTAATGGACAGCCTAGTCAGCTTTTTTATAAAGGCAGAATATAATGCAGAAACAAACTAAACTAAGTATTTTTTGACAGAACTCCTCGTCCAAGACATTTTTTAAACATATCAACATGAAAGTGATACAAAAATTTAACAGTTGTGAAATATTAAATATTTAAAATTTTTTCTTCCAACATTTAACAAAATGGAGAATTCAGAGTTAATTCTTTTTTTAGGTGCGTTCACAATTATATAAATAAGCACCTATAGTCACCGTCTGATCCGTCTATCTGTCCGCATATAACAGCTCAAAAACTACCCAACTGAAAGGTTTGAAATTTAATATATATATAATCGTTGCAGAATTTTGACGAGTCGTTTCAAATTTTATGAAAATCGAATCAAAATTTAAAAAGATATTAATAAAAGTTTTCTTCATTCTGTTAAATCCTATCATACGTAATTAATTCAATCATATCCCATGATAGGTAGTGATTCTAGGTTGCCATTATGATTATTCTATTAAATTCTTTCATACGTAATTAATTCAATCATATCCCATAATAGGTAGTGATTCTAGGTTGCCATTATGATTATTCTATTAAATCCTATCATACGTAATTAATTCAATGATATTCCATGATGGGTAATCCATGGGGTTTCCATGGTGATTACGCCATATTTAATATGGAGTCCTATTATTTCCGTATTACAGAATTTAACATGTATAATCATCATAAATTTTGTATCCATGCATTTTTGCATAAGAGTGCAACAGCTATTGCACCAAGATCTGAATCTTTATCAAACTAATTATAGTACGAAAACGTCTCATTTGTCGCGTTTGACGTACAGTTTCCGACTTGTTTTGCTAGCGGGACTTTGTCTCATTGAACTCCCGTTTAAGGGGACCGAGAAAACCCTATCTCTGCTATGTTAAATTCACCAACTTTATGTACCTTTTTCTCAGAAATGGTGAAAGATAGAGGTCTAGATTTTTTAGAGTAGTTAAAATAACGTGATTTACGTATTTTAACAGACCATTTACTTTCTAAGTGAAACTCAAAATTAATTATTAATCATTTATTGAAAGTCATTTTTAAATTAGCATTTTTGGTAAGATTTCACTGCCTAAAATAAATAATTCTCGACAAATCATTAAATCACTACGTTAAAGTATACAATATAACATAATATAAGTATTAAAAAAAATCTGAGTTCATAAGTTTAATAGATATTGAAAAAAAAAGGAACGCAAACATGAAAAATCCAAGTTTTTGAGAAAAGTCAGTTAAAGATTTAAATGGCCATTAAGCTGTGAAGTACTCTTAGAAAGAATGAATAATTCCAACGCTTATTTTTTTTTAAATAAATAAACATGTGTGACACATCGTTGGAAAGATAAAAGTTTAAACTATTTAATGATTTAAAAAGGTAAAAATCGATTTTTGTCCCGAATTTCGCTTACCTGGTCCCTTTAAGATAAATTTGTAACACATGCACTTAAAAATAGAAACATAATTAAAAATTGTCTTCCACGGGGGTGGTAGAGGAGCCAGTGAAAAAGTCTCAGATTTTTTTTTTTCTCTTAGTGTTTGATGATTCTAAAGTCACTTAGAAAAAAGTAAGCGTTTTTTTTTTGTTTGTTTTTTTTACATAAAGAAAATTTAGTTCATTGAATTTCAAAATCCAGGCAGGAAAATGGCCCTCCTCTGCTTTGCTTTGGCATCGTATATGCTAAGTAAAGGTATCAACTGCACCACTTCCCACCCTTGTAATAACAAAATTTCTGCATACGTCCATAATTGTCATAATACGAATAAATAGTCATAATAAAATTAAAGGAAAACATACTGCTTCCCTGAAATGAGAAGATTCTAAATGACAAATTCGGCTGAACTACACTCATCTACTGAGTGTCTTTAGTCTTTTCGACAATTTGGTCTGACATACAACGTATTCTAACGAGTATTTCGAAAGTTATCGAATTTCAAAATGTTCTAATTACACTGTTGTGTATGGAGAAATTAAACGTTGGTTTCATTTTTCTCAAAACAGCGGTCGAAGCAGTTAAAAACTTATCATTTCAAAATAATGATATAAAAAGTGCCCTAAAGCCTGCAGAACAGAATATATGCCCAGGGCTCTTGAGTTAATGAATAGGGGTACCATCTTTGTATATGAGAAATTTTTACAGTATGATAATTTTAAAGAAACAAACATAAATACTTTTGTATTGTAACTTTAATAATCTTATTGTTTGAAATGTAATATTAATATTTGACTGCAAAGTATGCTATAATTTTTGCAGTGTGACAATCTAAAGAAACAAACATAAATACTTTTGTTTTGTAACTTTAATAATCTTATTGTCTGAATTATAACATTAATATTCGACTGCAAAGTATGCTATAGTTTTTGCAGTATGATAATTCTAAAGAAACAAACATAAATACTTTTGTTTTGTAACTTTAATAATCATATTGCCTGAATTATAATATTAATATTCGACTGTAAAGTATGCTATAGTTTTTGCAGTATGATAATTCTAAAGAAACAAACATAAAACATTTTGTATTGTAACTTTAATAATCTTACTGTCTGAAGTGTGACATTAATAGTTGACTGCAAAGTATGCTATCATTTTTGCAGTATGATAATTGTAAAGAAACAAACATAAATACTTTTGTATTGTAACTTTAATAATCTTATTATCTGAAATGTAATATTAATATTTGACTGCAAAGTATGCTGTAATTTTTGCAGTGTGATGATTATAAGGAAACAAACATAAATACTTTTGTATTGTAACTTTGATAATCTTATTGTCTGAAATGTAATATTAACATTTCACTGCAAAGTATGCTATAATTTTTGCGCACAACGCAATAAATTTAGGATGAAACCCCCAGTAGCTGTCACTTGAAACATTTTTTCAAAAAGTCGAAATATCTAGTAGAGCACTGACTTGTAAAAATCAGATCCTAAAACTTCTACCGCTAAATTTAACGATATTTGTTTTTATCAACAACATCGAATTTCGATTAATCATTATCGAATGCAGCAAAGGGAAACTAATTTACTCGTCTTTTCTTGTAGTATGGTCGGGAAAGAAATTTTAATTTCGACAAATAAAGTTTCCTTCAGGGAAAATACAAATAAAACCGTTTACTCGGTAGGTATGTGTTTGCATATATAAATATATACCCGAATTTGTATTTATAAGAAACCTGTGACATTTATCCAGGTACTTTTTTGAAAATTTATTGAAAATCTAAAAAAGAATTATCCTTACATCCTTGTTTTCACACTTCATTTGCCATAATTATAGGGTTCTCATGTACTGCAAAAGATTGATTTGTTGTTAGTTTTTTAAATTTGCTGTCTAGAAGGATATTGCTTCTTTACTTAAAGTTAGTGTGGAAGTTGTATGTAGGGTGTCTCTCTTATTTCTGTACGATAGGCAATTTCTAAACTGTAAGTTTTAAAGGTATATACTTTCAGTTTAAAAAATGTTTCGAATGTTGTTATTCATCATGAGAAAAAAATATTGTACAGTAAAACCTCTTACTCTTAATGGAGGTAATAAATCTAGATTTTAATTGTTGAAAAAGGATAACAATTAATGTTACTAAAATTTATTTTTCACAAAAAAAAGTATCAAAACAAAATTAATTACATAAGTTAATAACTGCAGACTTTAAAAAATGAATATATTGACGTTTGCTTTGATTTTACGGTTTTATCTTTCGTAACTTTTATTTCCAAATTCTTTCGAAGTTCAGTATGCAAGGTGTTTCTCTTATTTCTGTACGATAGGCAATTTCTAAACTGTTAGCATTAAATGCATATAGTTTCAGTTGTAAAAATGTTTCGAATGTTGTTATTCATCATATGGAAATATATATATGCAGTAAAACCTCCCTAAAGTGACCACGTTCCGTTCCAATAAAAATTGGTCTCTCCGAGAGCTGGTCTCTTAATGGAGGTCATGTTTAAATCTAGATTTTAATTGTTGAAAAAAGGTAACAATTAATGTTACTAAAATTTATTTTTCACATTAGGATAAAATATAAAAAAATTAAGTATAAAAATAAATTAATTACATAAGTTAATTACTGCAGACTTTGAAAAATGAATATATTGACGTTTGCTTTGATTTTAAGGTTTTATTTTTCATAACTTTTATTTCCAAGTCCTTTCAAAGTTCAATAAATAAATGCAATTTTTTTTTTGATTGTACGGGAACAAATAATGACGATTTCGTTAATTTATCTATTTCTTTGAGAGTTTCCTAACAGAATAGTGTAGGAGAGTTTATTGACCGTTATTCTTGATTCGGGATCAGATTTAAATTCATTGCCTAAAAAGGCACAAAGGGATTTAGACACTTAAAAGTTACCGGAATAATAATTTAAAAAAAAAATCTAAACTTCCTTTAGAAGTTTGATGAATAATGCGCCCTCCGGAATTATTTTCTAATAAAACCTTCTTCAAGCGACCAAGAAAAAGCGGAATTTGTTTAATTTTCTTCAAAGAAATGGATCGCTCATGGAGGGAGTTCAACTGGGATGATCTCGGAAAGGAGGTAAAATTAGTATTGAGCCTATGGGAATAAATTTCGTTCCATGAAAAAATGATCGTTCACGGAGGTGGTCACAGGAAGGTTTCACTGTATATAGATACAGGGTGTTCAAAAATTCAACCAACAAATTCAGAGGGGTGATAGACGCATCAAGAGAATGAAGAATTGCCATAGAACATGAGGTCGCAAACGACTTATTTAGTCACAAATACAAGGTGTTTCATCGTAACTGAACTCGGGTTGACGGTACTAATTTCGAGAAAAATAAAAACATTGCAATGAAAATGCAACGATATATACCTTGTTTTTGTGTGTAACATCACAAAAAGATCTGGGAAAACAGGTTGCTCAAGCAATCGATGACACCGTATGAACTGATAATCATAGTCCAAAATGTGGGGCGTCAAGTGCATACTGCTGGGGCGTATAATGCAAACTTCTGCCAATTTGTCTTTGGTGGTGTTATCACATTTACAACAAAGGTGAGAATGTCTGTTAAATGTTTTATTATAATATACTTCAGTTTTCTGAATGTTATTATCGTCAACCCAAATGGAGTGAGGATAAAACCAAGTATTTTTTATTAAATACGCGGTTTATGACCCCATGTTCTATGGTAATTTTTCATCCTCTTGATGTCTACTATCACCCCTCTGAATGTGTCGGTCGAATTTTGGAACACCCGGTATAATACCTTTGATTCAAAATTTATCACACAAGTTCATATAACAACAGTAACCAAAATACTTGATGAAAACGGCATGTGCTAATATTATACATCAATCGTTATACTAAATCATATATTTAAGTAAAACGAGTTGGCAATATCACCCCCCCCAAAAAAAAAAAACTCAAAATACTGACAATCGTCAATTAAGATTGAAATAAAAATGAAAAGACCTTGAAATAATAATAATAACTCGTGAAGTGTTTTCTAAAAAAGATTTTGAAAGAGAAATAAAATATTAATGTACGCATTTAGATAGAAATGAAATGAAAGAAAAATGAGTGATTGCAATAGATCGCTCCCCCACAAGAAATATGACACATCTCGCAAAAATTCATTTAGCGTTTTATTCCACTAAAAGTTCTGTCATAGATGCGTCTTGCTACAGAAGACGTTTCATAAGTGTAGATATGCGGAAATTCGATTTATTACGATATATGACTATTCGTGACCAAAGAAGGGAGGTGGATTGTGTGGGGAGGTAAAATGACTCAACCCTCCAAACCACATCTACGTCTTCATTCTTAAGGCTCCACTTCACTGAAACTCCCCGATCGCGAAATCCCATGTTAGCCTATGGGAAAACTTTCAAGTGCGATGACTCATTAACTAATATAATTATTAAAATACCGTTTTCACCATCAGAAGGTAGACGTCAGGTGCCGATGATGTACGTTCTTAAAAACTGTCTACGTAAATTTTAAGTAGTTTTAAGAAGATGATAAAATTTAATCAAATGGAAATTTCAAAGTTTATAGGGATTTTTTATGTACTTAAAATTTACGGATATAATTTTTAAAAACGCACATCATCGACATCTGACTTCTACTTTCTGATGGTGAAAACGGTATTTTAATAATTATATTAGTTAATGAGTCATCGCACTTGAAAGTTTTCCCATAGGCTAACATGGGATTTCGCGATCGGGGAGTTTCAGTGAAGCGGAGCCTTAAGGGTTTTAAGCTTTTATGCACTTTTTTACTTCTGCATGCAGAGCTAGTTGCTATAATTTCATGTTAGAGTAAAATCATGCAAATTTCCCCCCTTTTGCCTCTCCTGTGACATTTACTTTTGTCGAGATGTATCACTTTTCTTGCGGGTGAGCGATATATACAGGGTGATCAGAAAGTCAGTGTACATTTGAAAAATTAATAATTCACGAAGTCATGTAGGTAGAGAGGTAAAAATTGACACTCATGCTTGGAATGACATTGAGTTTTATTATAACCACACAAATAAAGGTTGAAAAAATGGCCGACAGATGGCGCTGTACAGAAAAACGTCAGTGACGCTGCCTGAGAATCGTGTCCAATAGGAGCTATAATGATACAGAAAGTCACGGTATGGTGTGCATTTACCACATCTACCGTTAGCGGGCCTTTTTTCTTCCAGGAATTGTGTGATTCTGGTTTGGTAACTGTTAGCATGACGGGTGAGAGGTACGCCAATCTGTTACAGAATCACATCATCCCTAGCTTGGCTGATAAACACCTACTGGAAAATAGGATTTTTATGCAGGATGGCTCTCCACCCCATATTGCTAGACGTGTGAAAAATTGTCGTTTGGTGATGATCACGTGCTGAGACGCAATTTTCCTCATGCATGGCCTCCCAAGTCCCCAGATCTCAGTCCGTGTGATTTTTGGCTCTGGGGTTACATGAAGTTGAAAGTCTACCGCGATCGACGACATCAATGGGGATAGTAAAAGACAACATCCAACGCCAATTTCTCACCATAACTACAGATATGCTGTACAGTGCTGTGCACAACATTGTCCCTTGACTACAGCTATTGTTGAGGGATGACGGTGGACATGTTGAACATTTGTTATCATATTATGATAACAAATCATACTACATACTGATACTACATACTGATACTCATACTACATACTACATACTGATAACAAATCATATTATGTTAAACATATATGTTTAACATCATATTAGCTTTGTCATAATTTGTTATGCTAATTAATGCTTTTCTTATCACATAAAACGCCATCTGACGACTTTTTTTTCTTTTTTTGTGGTTACAATAAAATCCCATGTCATTCCAAGCATGTGTGTCAATTTTCATCTCTCTACCTACATTCCGTGAACTATTAATTTTTCAAATGTATACTCACTTTCTGATCAAAATCGCCTGATTATCAATTCTGATCATCATCACTTTCTGATTCTGGAAAAGAGTAAGGTGATGTTCAATTCATTTGCCTGAAAAAAGAAAATCGTGAGATTTAAGAACTGAGATTAAAGAAGTGCAAAGTTATGTGTACCTTTTGGACAGAAAATATCATCGGATAACAGTATCATGAATGAAATTAATAGAAGAATAAGAAATGAATGAAGTGCTTTTGAGAAGAACAGCATTATTCTGAAGAGTAACATGCCTCTTTGTTTGAAAAGAAAGATTTTTAACCAATGTGTTTTGCTTGCAGTAACTTATGGAGCAGAAACACGGACGCAACAAAACGAATGATACAAAGATTACAAACAACACAGAGAAGTATGGAAAGATGTATGCTAGGTATAACTAGAAGAGACAGAAAGAGAATAACCTGGATAAAAAGTCAGATGAAAGTATTTGAATTCATTGAGAGAATTAAACAGCTAAAATAGAAATGGGCTGTGTACATTGCAATGAGACAAGACAATAGATTGAGCACAAACACCCTACAGTCGTATCCCAGAGATGTAAAACGAGCAAGAAGACGACATCAAGTAAGATGGAGTGACGAAATCAGAAAAGTGTTTGGTGTTAATTGGATGTCTAAAGCACTAGACAGGAGCAATGGAAAAATCTGGAGGAGACCTACATCCAGCAGTGGATTGAAAACGGTTGAAGAGGATGATTATATATATAAAACTACATATAAAAATCACTTGAAAACATCAAACTAATTTAATATTTGTTTAAAGTGATAAAAATACATTTAAAAGTAAAAAAAAATACATTTTTTAATTCCGATTCGACATATTTCATTGCTCTGACGGGAACATTCTCAAGAATTAAAATCTTACAACCATTTTCACAAAAAAAAAAAAAAAAAAAAAAAAATCGATTGAAAACTAGTAAACAAAAATCTCGCGAACTCAAGCAAACATCATATAATAATTATTTTGTTTAGCAGTTTTCAATTAAAAAATTTTTTGCAAAAATATTTGCATCATTTTAATTCTTGATATGTTGCCATCAGGGCAATGAAACATGTCGAATCTGAATAAATAAAGGTTTTTTTTTTTCCTTTTAACTGTAATTTTATCACTTTAAGCAAATATTAAATGAGTTTGATATGTGCATATATAGCTAAATTTCAATTTCTAAAAAGAGGCAATGGTCCGACTTACCCCTCTTTCTGGCACCAATGCAATTGCAGCTAATTAAAATAATTTATCATAAAATGTTTTTCATTGTGAAAGCAATGCTAATTTATAGCATTTGCTAGCAAAAGAAAAATTCACAAACCAAAATAAACAGCGAAAGCAATTTACACAAAGCGCGGCTGTTAGGACTGCAGGTCATCAACTACAAAATATGTAGAGCGTTATATTTATAAACTTTTAAATATTAAACACGCTGTAGAATCTTAAATTACAATAAGCGAAAATTCATTAGCATTCAAAGAAGTTGATATACAAATTATTCTTCCAAAATATAACATTATCAAAAGAAACATCTCACGTTCTCGTGTTAAACATAATACGTGATTCGATAACATCTCTTTTAAAATTTATTTTACCATATATCTCGAGTAATTAAGTGTAATGTTTTAAACTTATCTATTAAAATGATAAATCTTACAGAAGTAACGCACTTGGATTTTAAACAGTTATTTCTTTCACAAGTTGAAATAATATTTTGCTAGATTATCTTTCAACTAGAGTTTAGTTAGATTATCCTCAAAAAGGTTAGGCATTGTTTTATTTAACCCCTTTAAGGCCGTCGGTACGTTTCTGACCACTTAATTTTAATTCCCAAATGCCAAAATGGCACCAGAATTTTGGAATACATTTTCCTTTTTCTTTCGTATGTGAAGAAAAACTTTTATTTATTTTTCAATAAATTTGTTCGTAAATTGCGATGCCAGTCAACAATTTTCAGATTTTAGCAAGTATTTTGCAGCTAAAAGGAGTTAATAGAAATGAAATCCAGTTTTAGTTTAATTATCAGTTAGTTATATTAGCTATTTAATTATTAGTTAGTTTTTCGTGTAGTTCAGCTTGTTATTTTTTCTTCAAATTGCTTTACATGATAATCTAGAGTTTAATCAATTTATTTAGCTCTAATTATTATTAAGAAGCTGTACAAAGAAAGTTTAAATTGTAATTTGATTGCAATTTTGTGAAACATTTCAAAATAAGCTTTTTTTTTTATTCATTCCTGCAAACTGTAGTTTTTTGGTAATAAGGACATTAATAATTATTTTGAGCCACAAATTATTCTCATAAGTATTGTAATAATTATTGATAATCATAATTGTCCAATTTATTTGAAAATGCCTAAAATGGGAGACTAAACACTGGAGTTTTTAGTTCCGCCCCTAACAGTCATCACAGTGACGTCACAATTAAAAAAAAATGGAAGAGGTTCTAGTAGCCATTTTGAAATAAATTGAACAATTACGATTACCAATAATTAATACAATATTAATGAGAATAATTTGTGGCTCAAAATAATTATTAATATCATTATAAAATCAATGTTTTAATAATTTTAGATAGAAGATTTAATGTACTAAATCCCAATTATAAAATAAATGAGACAACGTTAAGTTAAGGAGTCAGAATTCCCCTCATAAAAAAAGTATTAGATATCATATACAGGGTGTCCGGTCTCAAGTGTGTCCAATGGCTAATTCGTAAACCGTTAGTCATAGACATATAGTTCCAATTACAAAAATGTTTTAAATCAGGTATCAGGTAAAGAAATATTTTAAAACCGATTTGGGTCAATAAAAACATTTCTTAAAAAATTACGAAATTTAAATTTTTATACGGTCCCCTTATAAATAAATATTAATCCCCTATATATTAATAAAATTTTCCTATTACACTGACAAGCAAGACAAAAAAGTCCCATTCATATAACACTAACATTGAGCGAGTTATGAAACTTTAAAAATGCATAACTTATGCCACTTTTCTGCTCTGAAAACAAATGAGCTCGGCTTGGCTTTGAGGGGTCACATACCAAGTACTTAAGGTATTCGAAGATCTTATTTCATGTGTATCTGCGCTTTGAGAAAACTCGTACAAGTATTACGATTAAGTTAACATTTATTAAGTTTCAGATTGTCTAAAATAACATATGTTTTATTTTGTTAGGATTTGAGACTGTTTCTTTTATGATTTCTTTTAACAAAAATTATGTTATTTTGATAAGTTTTTATGTTACTTCAACGATCGTATGTATGTTTTTCCAGTTCAAAATTTGTACTCGAACTTTAACTCACTTTTAAATATCCGATCGAGATTACATTTTACATACTGGCGCAAATCCAATAACAATCTAATATTATTATGGTTTTCGGTGGTTACCATTTATACTTATTTTACAGGATAACACAAAAAAATTCGGATAGATTACCGCGAAGAAGTTTAAGAAAAAGTTTTAGATTAGATAATACAAGACTGCGATTGTTGTTTTTTTTAACTTTTATGTATTTTTTAGCACTGAATCCGAAGATTACATTAATTTTTAACCATCATGTCAGGATATTTCGCAAATCACAAATTGTCAAATTTAAAAAATAACAAAAATCGGATACTGTAAAGTAGAGGAGATGGTTGTGTTTTTTAACTTTTGATAATTGATTTTTATGTACTTTTTAGCACTGAATCTAAAAATGATCTTCATTTTTAACCATCGCGTTAGAATTTTTTTTCAAATCGTAAATCTCATACTATAAACAATTAAATTTAAAAAATCTCAAAAACCCGACTGCGTAAAAAGCCAACTAATTAATTATTTCTCATCAATGTGAAACTATTTTTTTTTTCAATTCCTACTATTAGCTCACACTCTCGCTATATATATCTTGTTAAAATTTTCAATCGTTAATAAAATGCTTATTATTCATCCAATCAAGCTCAAATAATTTTTTTTGAAACTTGTAGTGGATGACACTTGATGTTAATTCAGTTTTTTCAAATTATAATTCATTAATTAAATTAAATTAATTCATTTTGAATAATCGAGAGACTCTTCTTGATCAAGGTATTTTAAGACCGAGAGAGCCCTCTTCTTGATCAAGGCATTTTAAGCGCCACTCAAAAGGAAAGAAGAACTGGAGAAAAAAAATTCTCTTATTGACCTAAGTAGGAATTGACTTAAAATATTTTTTTTATATTACTTGTTTATATTACTTACCCTTTTTTTTAATTTACTTGTATTGATGACTTTTAAGTTGTGTTTAATTGTTAGTTCCTATCTATAAACAGTGTTTTCATGAGGTCTATAGATGTCTATGATGGTTAGAGTTGCAGTAAAGCTAGAAATTCTACCTACACAATTTCCAGGTTGTATAATATTTTAACGGATCTTCTGACTGTAAAATATTCAATGAAACATCGTCTTCATTTTGAAAGACCTATCCAATGATATGCCATTCAACAGGGTGCGTAAAATTATTTTTCGTCTCTACCGCCATTTTGTATTTTACGGCCGTCATTTTGAATTCATAAAAACAAACCTAGCCTATAACCATCGAGCCGTTAAGACGAATTGATAGAGACCTCATTCATTAAAATCCATCCAGCCGCTGGGATGTTTCGAGGGTATAAAGAAATCCACATACACAGATACGCGTGAAACACATAACCCTTCTTTTCAGTCGGGTAATAAAACATATGTCAAACTTTTTTTTTTGTTTTATTTTATTTTATTTCATTTTATGTTATTCAATAATTTATTCGATATTTTTGCTTATCCTGGGATTCTTCAGCTAAATAGCTGAGTAGTCCGATGAGATGAGGGAGGAGATTTAGTTTTAACTTTGAACTTTTTAACTTTGAAATTTGCGAAAAATCCTGATGTGATGGTTAAAAATGAAGGTCAATTTCAGATTCAGCGGTACAGAATACATAATAATCAATTATCAAAATCTAAAAAACATGACGTAACCCAACTTTTGCAGGCTAGTGTAATCTAATAATATTTTAAAATACGTATCATTTTGTAAAGAATTGAGGCTGTTAATTTAGCATCATTTTGTTTAACAAAAATTCTGTTTTTTCTTTCTTCTTAAATGTTTATTACAAATTGTATATTTTGCATTAATATGTCAGAATGATTAAAGATCTCAAATTTATATTGCAATGTTAATTTTACTCTCAACCATTTTTTAATATATCTGACGAAATTATATTTCGACTAAATTTGTGAATGACCCCCAATTTGCAGCAAAAAATATGCCCCAACTTTAAACAGCTATTACTCGGTCAATTTTAATCGGAGAATAACGGGACTTTTTGTGTATTACTTGTCAGTGTAAAAGGAAAATTTTACTTGGACCGGGGGACCGTATAAAATTTTAAATTTCGTAATTTTTTAAGAAATGCTTTTATTGACCCAAATCGCTTTTTTAAATATTTATTTACCTGGTTTTAAACATTTTTGTAATTGGAACTATATGTCTATGACTAACGGTTTAGGAATTAGCCATTGGACACCGTTGAGACTGGACACCCTGTATATTATAAAGCAGGAGGCCCTAAAAGTTCGGTCCGGGTAATTTCAAAAGCTACCCGGTGATTTTTTTTTAATTATACCATCTTAAAGAGAATATTCCCGCGGTGGTTTATATGCATAATATACCAATATAACCATAACTTTTCATAATAGAATTTGGTATTTAGCTCTTATTTTGAGCGAAAAGGTCGCAATTGATCATTTTTTGGCGAGCATTATCGTTAGTTAAAGAATACCAAACGGTTACATCACTTAGAAACAAAAATAGAAATAAAATAAAAAACTGTAATTGATTTTATTTAAAGTCCAAGAAAACAAAGGGGAGAGAAGCTTTTTAATGAGAGATAGTACTGTAAAGCGAAAATATTTAATTTAAACAGGAAAAGAATGTTCCTAAGGCTTAAAAAATATTCCAATGTCAAAGCTTTGCAGGTAAAACAATATTTGGCGATTTATCATTTGCGTTTTGTGTAAAAAATAAATTTCACAGGGAAAGCAGCAATCTGTTAGTATCAATGCCTGTAATTGCGTTTTCTGTTTCAATTCGTAAGAATAAAATCTCCTGAAACTGCTTGAAAACTTATTTCCAGCCATACTAGTATGAAAGAAATGAAACTCCATGTTTAAAGTTTTAAATATTAAGTAAAATGAATTTAAAACAAAAATAATACTTTAAGAAACGAATAGACAACGTGACAATAGCAATTACGATAACATGAAATTACGGATGCTAAAAAAAAAGCTGATATCTATTTCGGAGCTTCTGAAGCTCCATCATCAGCGCAATACGAAATTAAAAATACGAAAAAGTAAATGCATAAAAACATGGAGGGGGTAAGTAATGCAGTCCGCTGTCAAGGGTGAAAAACAGTCTGTTAGTACTATATCAGTTTAGTTATCAGCTTTTTTAAGTGCGTTCGTAAATATATAAATACGTAGCTAGTCGTCGTTCGGCCTGGCTGTCTGTCTGTGCGCATATAACAGAGCAAAAACTGCTCAACCGAATGGTCTGAAAATTTAAATATATAATTGTTGCAAAATTTTGTCGAGTTATTTAAAATTTTATGAAAATCGGATGTATAGTTTAATTACAGGGACAGTCAAACGTTTTCCCTTACATTACGGCCAGTGTGAAAAAATTATTTCAAGTGCATTTTAATGATGTTACAGGGCTTTCGAACAGAATGAAATTGATATGCACTTATGAAGTGCACTAAAATATACATTCCGTACAATATGTGGTGCAAAAAATATTTATAAAACTAGTTATAGTACGAACGCACCTCATTTGTCACGTAACGTACAATTTCCAACTTGTTACCCTTGACTGCGGGCTGCATTACTTGCTCCTTTCATGTTTTTATGCATTTACCTTTCGTATTTTTAATGATATTTTTAACATCCACAATTTCACGTTATCGTAATTGCTCTTGTCACGTTGTGTTTGGTTATCTTTCCTTACGGTTTGGCGAATCGGTTTTGGGGCACTCTGTATTTTGTAACCCATGTAAGCCTGGGGTGGATCTCCTAACTTGTTTAATGATTTAAAAATAAAAAATATATTACAATTCATCAGACATGCAAGTAAAAATTACATAAATACATTTAATACCATTAAAAAGCAAACGTTTCGAGCTAAATTTTAGCGCCTCATCAGTGCAATAAATAACACTCAAATGACAGAAAACTATTATCATGTTTACAGTTAAAACTTATTACCAGTTAAAATTAAATAAAGTATAAAAATATCAAAACAATGTTGTGTATTCAGGTGGCAGTGCACATGATTCATTTATCGGCGAAGTTTGCTTATGATTAAACACACTCCATAAAAACTCTACTTTTAACATTACTGCAACCGGATCTGATAATTTTCATATTTGCGAAATCTGGGATATGGTCGGTATCTAAAGAATGCTGTACAATTTTAGACTGTAGGCTTCCAGATTTGTAGCACGTTTATGTTTGGTAAGGCGAATGGCGCAAGTACGACCAGTTTCGCCTATATATACCGAGTCGTAATCTTTACATGGGATACTGTAAATCGAACCGATTCTTAGTAAGGGGGGGAATTTTAGGTTTAGATTTACAAAGTAAATTTTTTAAAACATTTTGTGGCTTGAATGATGTACTGATATTATGAGAATTTCAAAAGGCTGGAAATTTTTTCAGAAAGATATTTGTTGTATGGTAGAGATATGTAAATAGAGGGAGCCTTACAAATTACAGAGGATGACACGCAATGCTCAGAAAAATCCTTTTTAACCATCTTAAAGGATAGCCATTTTGCATTAAGTCAGTAAATATCTTCTTTTTTTCAAATTGGAAGGCTGCATCAGTATTACAATAACTTTTAGCTCTGTTGATTAAAGTTCTAACGACTGCGATTTTATGGGAGAGTGGGTTCACGGATTCAAAATTTAGGTATTGCCCAGAAATGATTTAACTTGTTTAATGATTGTAAGAAACTTCAACATAATTTTAAAAACTCAAGAAATATACTTTGGTCAGCGAAATCTTCCTTAATTCATAATTTAGGGCAAAAAGAGTTAACAATTGTGATGAACTTGTTTAATGATTGTAAGAAACTTCAACATATTTTTAAAAACTCAAGAAATATTCTTTGGTCAGTGAAATCTTCCTTAATTCATGATTTAGGACAAAAAGAGTTAACAATTGTTCTTGTTCAGGAATATCTTCCTTTTCTTTTTCAGTGATATTTTTCATTATGTATTATAAATAATGCAAAAATTGCCCACCACTTATGCCATAAATAAAAGTAACTGTTTTATCAGTTACACGCTATTTTTAAAAGATTACGTACGACGTACTGTTTCGACGTACTACAATCACGATGATTTAAAGATGACCTTTGACCCTCAAAGAAAAAGGATTCAACTTTTGATAACCCTCCAGAAATATTACTTTCCCTTCGACCACTCGTGATGGTATCGGTTGAAATTTATTAATCTTTCTTCAGTGTCCACCTAGTAGTTCTATTTGAGTTGACCATTGTCTGGCAGAAGATTGCGGAAAAAAAAATCTATTGTCCCGAGGTATCCAAATCTCCATTTTTCGGGGATCATGTTTGTAAGTGAATGTTTGACCCATTTTATTTACGGGGTCTCTAAAACTGAAGAGAGACTATCTTCTAGGGAGGAAAATATTTATCACTGTACCATCTGATAGAAATATTTATCATAACAACGCTAATACGGTTAGCTAATTTCTTATTGTTGTATATCTTCTATGACATTTCACGAATAATCTCTTATAAAGCAACAAGAACGAAAAAGCATGCGTCAAGCATAGATTATGAAACACTTCCATAATACTTTAACAAAACTTCACTATTTAATAAGATGAAAGGTGATGTTTAAGTCAACAATTTGGAAAACCCATAACACATTTCAAAACCCAATTTCAGAAATTATCATCAACAGAACCACCGAAAAATTATCTAAATTCTTTTGTACAGCCCTGTATGTGATCTATTGATTTGTATGTACTACACTACACAGTATGCTAAATTTAATTCAGTTAGGAAACGAATAGCATAGTTGTACATTCCCTTTCAGCAATTTTGGTCAACAAACGGAAATGTATTTGAGATCTTTTGTGCGGCCCTGTGTATCATCTGTAGAATTTATACACACCAACTAATTGGCGAAAAATTAGTTTAATTTGAGTTGTCCATTGCCTGGCAGAAGATTGCGAAAAAAAAATCTGTTGTGCCGATGCATCCAAATCTCTATTTATCAGGAATCATGCTTGTAAGTAAATGCTTGACCCATTTTATTTACGGGGTCTCTAAAACTGAAGAGAGACTGTCTTCCAGGGGGAAAAATATTTATCACTGAACCATCTGATAGAAATATTTATCATAACAACGCTAATACGATTAGCTAATTTCTTATTGTTATTGTATCTTCTATGACATTTCACAAATAATTTTTTTTGAAAAGCAACAAGAACGAAAAAGCATGCGTCAAGCATAGATTATGAAACACTTTCCAACACTTCCATGGTACTTTAACAAAACTTCATTGTTTAAAAATATGAATGTTTATGTTTAAATGAACAATCTGGAAAGCCCATAACACATTTCAAAACTCAATTTCAGAAATTATCATCAACAGAACCACCGAAAAATTATCTAAAATCTTTTGTACAGCCCTGTATGTGATCTATTGATTTGTATGTACTACACTACACAGTATGCTAAATTTAATTCAGTTAGGAAACGAATAGCATATAGTTGTACATTCTCTTTCAGCAATTTTGGTCAACAAACGGAAATGTATTTGAGATCTTTTGTGCGGCCCTGTATATTATCTATAGAAGAATTTATACACACCAAGTAATTGGCGAAAAATTAGTTTGAGTTGTCCATTGTCAGGCAGAAGATTATGGAAAAAAAAAACAAAAAAAAACGATTTAAATCCCCAATTTTTCGGGGATCATGTTTGTAAGTGAATGCTTGACCCATTTTATTTACAGGGTATCTAAAACTGAAGAGAGACTATCTTCTAGTGTGTGTGTGTGTGGGGGGGGGGGGGGTGGTATTTATCACTGATCCATCTGATAGAAATATTTATCATAACAACGCTAATACGATTAGCTAATTTCTTATTGTTGTATACCATCTATGACACTTCACGAATAATCTTTTTTATAAAGCAACAAGAGCGAAAAAGCATGCATCAAGCATAGATTATCAAACAATTCCATAATACTTCAACAAAACTTCACTGTTTAAGGGGACCGAGGACCTTCATTTGAGCAAAAATCGACCCCAAAATCAGCATTTATTTTTGTATGTATTATTATTCTCCAGTTTGTACTACGTCTATCGTGGAAAACCGTATGTATATGCAATTATTTTTTGCAAATTTACAAGTGTTTTAATTTTGTTCACAGACCATTTTTTTGCCTTTTAATATACTTTAAATCCTTTTTTCTCAATACTGATGTTACAGCATTTTTTTATTTTTGAAATGCTCCTTGCTTGATCAAAATTCATGAAACTGATAAGGAAGAATTTTAAAAAGAAACTGGGTATGCATTTAAAAATTCGACTTCATTAATACAATTAAATTTTATTTTTAACTTATTATAAGGCAGAATTTTGATGAAAATCGATATGGAATTCAGAAAAATATCTCTAAAAAATTAACTATTTAAGGGATGAAAAAAATCGATGCACATATTTGTTTGTAATAGAGTGTTACGTCATTAAAATCCAAAATCGAGGAAATATCTAAAAAATTAAGACGCAAAGAGCTTTTTAAAATTTCGTTTTAAAATTTAAAATTTTTTAAAAGATCTTAAAATTTTAATAAGATTGGAAATTTCTTTTAAGGTGTTCTATATACTTATAGTGAAATGTATATTGGCATAAAATTTCAAATCTCTATCATGAAAATTAAAATAATTTTTTTAAACGTCCACCGTCCTTTTAACCCTTTATGTCTCAAATTATGAATTCATGAAAATTTCATCTTCTAAAGCCCTTTTCGTGAATCTTTTAAACTACGTTCGAAGATTTAGACAATCATTTAATAAATTTTAGCAGAATTTTGCCAAATAATATTAGTTAATTAAATCTGAAATTATGCGAATTTTGTGCAATATAACTCCACTCAATTCTTTTAATTAAAATGCTTATTTTTTTTTTTTTTTTAGTATTTTATAGAATTAGGAAATGTACAAATAGGATGCTCTTACAATAAAAATATAGAAAAATTTCCGAACTGAATCTTTTAATCTTTATATAAAAAAAAAACTAATTTTATCGAATGCCATTTAATTTAATTGTGTTTAAAAAATCTGGAAAATTGTTGTAAATCTTTTTTTCAACATGGATGCTGAATTTTATTCCTACACCTGTAAAAATCTTCTTAAAAAATTAAATATTAAACATTCGGACAAATGACTTTTTAAATCTTCATAGTATACCGTTTTAGAGTTTTACTTTAGTATCTTCAAATGTGCAATTTGTTATGCTAAAAACTTTGTTTACTTTATATCCAATTCATTTTGCAATACATCGAAATGTCGGTAGAAGGATTATCAGACTTCCCTTTTTAATGAATATTTAATATCAGTGGTTAACATCATTATATATATACAGTGTAACCTCTGAATAACGGTTACCAGTGGGGACCGCTATTCTGAGGTGGGTGTTATTCAAAGGTTTCCTTTTTAAAAAATCATAATTACATAAATTTAAATAGAAGTACACAGTCACTTTAATTAATCCTCATTGTTTTAATACATTAAAAAAATCAATGATTTGAAGTTGCTTTTATTTCTGCAAATATCTTTCTCCAAAGAAATAATAGTATGAGTTGTTTTGCTGTACAACCATCATCATTATAATTTAATGCAAAATTTTTGATTTCACGAAGGTTCGTAAAAAATTTTGTATATGTGTTAATACTGGAAATTTTAGATGATTCTATAATCTCTTCTATATCTCCTTCCGAACCACTTTTCTCTTCCTCTCTCCTATGTTCCACCATTAGCTGTATGAATCAATGTAGCAGTAACTCCCAAATCTTTGTCCAGACACACAACTTTACTGGCGTTCGTGTTAGTTATACTTGCTGTTTTAAGAATATTATCTAAATTTTCTCCATCATTATTGTCTTCATTTTCTATGCCTAGTTTTGGAAAATGATTAAATGTTTAAGTGATTAAGTAAACTTTGTTTGATATGCTTCAGATTTTAGTTTTGCAAATAATTATGAAATTGTACCAGAAACTGTTAAGGAAATTTTCTCGTGACTTTTGAGCGGCCGTTGTTCAGAATTCCTTATTTAGAGGTTAGCACTAACGTTAATGCTATGGAATGTGTTTGGTTCCATCAATATGTGGCCGATATTCGGAGGTTGTCGTTGTTTAGAGGTGATCGTTCGAGAAGGTTTCACTGTATATGTAATATATATATAAGTCACATTTATATAATTCTCTTTCTCATTATTTTCAGCTTCAAGGAATAATTTTCCTATTATAAATTATAAACATTTCCAAATTTTTGTAATTTGTTAAATTAAAAATAGTTTTAGAATTTTATTTCGTAAATTCATGTAATAAAAGTTTATATATATATATATTTATATATATATACAATGAAACACACTTTTGAATGTAAAAAATACAAGTAAAGAATTATTCAAAACTGATTTTTTTAAATCAAATATATCCATCTTTTAAATTATGCAATGAAGAATAGGAGAATGTATATATAGTACCTTGACTTAAAATTATTATAACATATTTAGTCTTCTTTGCAGCAAAAACTCTTATTGCTGAATCCTCAATGGTAACTGTGGGTACAAGAAGCCCATCCTAACCAAAACATAAACTATAGGTTTAACATTAGTTTGCGAATTTCTTTCGTGACTATACCGCTGTCGATGTGTGTCAGCATTATTCACAGACATGCTTTATAATATCATACTTGCCAACCTCCCGCTTTTTTTAAATCAACGAAACATACTTTAAACCAGAAAATTCTATTTAATAAATGAAAGCATGTAGTTTTCGAATAACTACCACATTGAAGGAAGAAACATTTGATATAATAAATTTTCTGGTTGAAAGTAGGTTTCGTCTATAAAAAAAGAGCGGGAGGTTGGCAAGTATGTAATATAGATAGTAATATGTGTTTAATGTAATTTGCAATAAGAAAAAATATGTTTGTATAATTTATTACATAGGTTTCAAGGAACTTAAGTAAACCTGCACTAAGTAAAAATTTTTATTTGATGCTAATTTCTAAATAAATTCATTAGTCATTTTTTAGTTTTGGACAAGAAATGTGAATTTTACTCTTCAAAAGTCTAGAAACACAGAACAATATCAAAAGGAGAAGATTATTTAACGTCTACACATCACAAAAAATGCTGTTCCAAATGCAATACATGGGGGGGGGGGGGGAGAGGGCTTTTCTCCACACTTTATTTTTAACAATGTACAGTATATAAAAACTACTCCGAAACATTCCCGAAAATCAGTGGCAGCAGAGAAACTTTACTTTTTATATCAATGTTTCTTGAAGTCGTAAAAATATATTGGTTTCTGAGGTTTCTAAAAATAAACACTTTTCAGAATGATGAGTAACTACGAAGAAGTTATTGTATATATTTTCGTTCGTCGTTATATTTTTCTAGAAATAAGAAACATTTGTATTTTTTTTTTTTTTACCAGTGTAACAAAGTTTATTTTGTGAAATTTTTTTTTGGCACAAATGATTTTTTTCTTCTTTGTGGTTAAACTAAGGTATTTTGCATTCATGATAGTTTATTGGAAGATAAATGCAAGTTTTGCACAAATATTGTAATTTGAAGAATATTTCGCAGATTTTGTATAAAAATATATTATAAATTATCTAAAGAAAACTAGAATCTCTCTTTGCAACACATTCTCATAATCTCAGCATAAACAAATTCCACTAATGAGTTTAACAAAGTGTATTTTAAAATATTTTCAAACAAGACCAGTGAAGAAGGGCAGTGTTTTCTAGCCTGAAATAGCTTATTAGATTGTTTGAAAGGGAGAAAATATGTCAATTGAAAAAGTCTTAAGTTTATGTTTAACATGACTTCCTTGTCTTGTTTTTAATTGTCAAGATACACTTAAGAAATACTTCAGGTAATGTAGATGAATGTACACTTTTGTTGTAAATGGGATATAATTTTAATTTTCAACAGATGCACTGAGAATGCTACTTAGAGCAGTTGAAAAGAATACAAAATATAGTAAGCCAAATATTTCTTTTTTTTATGCTAC
Organism: Maratus speciosus; assembly: GCA_963932465.1. Taxonomy (NCBI): domain Eukaryota; kingdom Metazoa; phylum Arthropoda; class Arachnida; order Araneae; family Salticidae; genus Maratus; species Maratus speciosus. The sequence continues at coordinate 95,944,873 of OZ010791.1, forward strand.
AAAAATAATTTAGTATAAATATAATTATTAACATTAAAATATTTATATATTAAATATAGATGCACTTATTACAGACTTAGATCTTTATATTCCAAAATTTAAATTTAACAGGAATAAAATCTCAAATGGAAGTTATATTTAAAGGGTGCCTCTATATTCGGTGTAAAATAAAAAATGTTTATAATTATTATTGATATTATGTATATATATTATAATTTTGTAGCATAAAATATTATGAGAGGCATACAGAAATTGTTGCAGAATATTTGACTTAATATTTATCGAATGTTTCTTATTCTTTTAAATTGCCCTAACTAGTATTAACTTATCTCTTGGAAGTTAAAAAATTCTATCTCATTTTAAAATCTAGTGTAAATTATGGGAAAAGTACCTGTAACATTACTACAATTTCTTAGTAGTGTTACAGATGTTTTCTAATAAATGTTCTAACATTTTTAAAGTGAACATACAAAAGAAATTTTTTAATGCTATTTAAGACTTCTCAGTAAAAATACAAGAAAAGCACCTGTAATGGTTACACATATTTTCTTAGTAAACATACTAAAAAAGACCTGTAACGGCTTCTAACAATATCTTAGTGAAGGTACAAGAGAAATATCTGTAATAGTACTAACCATTTCTTAATAAACGTACTAAAGAAACACCTGTAACGGCTACTAACAATGTATCTGTAAAAGTACTAACCACTTATTGGTAAACATGCTAAAAAAGGACCTGTAACGGCTACTAACAATTTCTTAGAGAAGATACAAGAGAAATATCTATAATACTACTAACCATTTGTTAGTGAAGATACAAGTAAAGTACCTGTAATACTACTAATCATTTCTTAGTATACATACTAAAAAAGCACCTGCAATGGCTACTAACGATTTCTTAGTATGTTCACTAAGGAAGTCAATGTATGTTTACTAAGATTAATGCAGTAACGTTACTTAAGAAGAAGCTGTATTGGTTACTAGAAAAGTTCGTGGAATCCCAGTTGCCTAGAGATTCTCTAGTAGTACTACAGATTTTCTTTTATTTTAAGTCTCTTAAAAAATGTATAAACTGTGTTGCATTGTATTTAATGGAATTCTCTAGCACCAGACACATGCCATAAAGAAAACCAGCCACATTTCCGTGATACTGCTGAGAAACGAAGAAAAAAACTTTGATCAAACTGTAACGATTGTCGTTAATACATTACGGAAACTTTTAAATTAAAGGAAATAAACATTTCTTATTGAATACTGTTCCGACAAGTTGATCTATGGCTTTTTGGCATGTAATTTGCAATGGGCAGTAACACTTCATCCTTCTTTTTTTTTTTTTTTTTTTTTTTTTTTGTTTATTTAATCTTTTTTTCTATTCTTAGAACTGTTGTTTCATTCTATTATTGGAAAATAAAACCTTCAGTTACCTTTTTTTCCCCAAGATAAAATAAATATTTATTTATAAAAACAATTAATACAAATGAAGTTAGATTGAATTAATTAATTAAGTTAATGAATTAAGTTAAATACAAATGAATCCAATCATTTGTATTAACTTTCTAATACATCCAATGATTTGTGCTAACTTTTCTTCAGAGTTCAATATTTTTAAGAAAAAGAAAACGGCATTGAAAAAAAAAAAACCTTTTCAGTTACCTGTTTTTTAGAGAGAAAATAAATGTTTATTTATAACAAGTACAAATTAAATAAAAAAAATAAAATAAACCCGACTGCGTAAAAAGCGAACTAATTATTTCTCATCAATGTGAAACTGTTTGTTTATATTACTTACCTATTTTTTTATTTACGAGTTGTATTAATGTCTTTTAAGTTGCGTTTAATTGTTAACTTCTATCTATAAACACTGTTTTGATGAGGCCTATAGATGTCTATGACGGTTAGAGTTGCAGTAAAGATAGAGATCCTATCTACACAACTTCCAGGTTGTGTAATATTTAAACGGAGCTTCTGACTGTAAAATAGTCAATGAAACATCGTCTTCATTTTGAAAGACCTATCCAATGATATTCCACTCAATAGGGTGCATAAAATTTTTTTTTCGTCTCAACCGTCATTTTGTACTTGGCCGCCGTTTTGAATTTATAAAAACAAAACCTAGCCTATAACCATCGGACGGTTAAGACGAATCGATAGAGACTTCATTCATTAAAATCCATCTAGCCGTTGGGATGTTTCGAGGGTATAAAGAAATCCACATACCCAGATACGCGTGAAACACGTAACCCTTCTTGGCAGTCGAGTAAAAACGAGAATGAATCCAATGATTTGTGTTATCTTTTCTTCAGAGTTCATTATTTTTGATAAAAAGAAAGCGTCATTGGAAAAAAAAAATAGTTACTCGTTTTTTTTCCTTGAGAGAGAGAAAATAAATGTTTATTTATAAAAACAAGAATGAATCCAATCATTTGTGTTAACTTTTCTTCAGAGTTCATTATTTTTGAGTAAAAGAAAACATAAAATATGTGTTGCATAAAATTTTGTTTGAAAATGGATCCTAAGTATATATAATAACACATATAATAATGCAACATTTTAACCCTTTGTAGCTCAACAACTCCTTTCAGAACTATTTCCTCAGATGTTAGAATACATCAATTTCAACATGTAAGAAAAAAACACAAAAATAATAAAGTATTAGCTAAATGTTATTTTTTCCACGTCTGGAATAAATAGAAAGTTACATATTTCTCATAAATATTGTCAACTTTCTAACACAAAATTATAAAGTATACGATCTTATCTTTATACACAATTTATTTTTGTACGTCACCGGACTATTTCATTTTACAAAATTTACGAAGTTCATTTTAACAGTAACGATGCGAAACTGCTCAAATGATACATAAAACTTTGGCATGAAAAAATAACACAGTATCACGGCTTGTTGAGAATTCTATGAACATATTAACTGCTGCGTTGGGAGACAGCAGCAAGAAATAAAATAGTTTTTCAAACGCAACTCTATAAGTAATGTTGACTTTTGGGTACGTTGCAGACATGCAACGTGGTGATACAAAGGGTGTAATGTGTATACTTAATATGTAATTATATACTTAATGTGTAAATAATTAATGTGTCTCTAAAATACCCTTACTTCAAAACTAAGGATACTTTGCTATTTCCCCCCATTAAATATATTTTAGTTTTACAATAAATAAAAATAGTTACTGAAATTGTAATTAATTACAATGTAATCCATAAAATAAAAACTTCTACAGATATACCCTTTCAAATTATCACTTTAAGGATATTTCATAATTTCAAAAAACACAAACCTTTTAAAGCTAATACACGCACAAATAATACACTGTTTAAAACTTACACTCAAACCTTTTAAAACTACAGTAAACATACTCTAATCCGGCATCCTACGGTCCGGCACGACTTTCGAAAAAAATAATATTTCTTGTTCAATCACACCTGGTGTTTATACTAATCTGGTGGAACCGGGGTGAGAAAGAAAAACATATCTGCGGATAATTTGCGAAACTGTTGGAATGAAAAATACATTTTTATCATCGGAACTAAATACTTTTTCCATTTCAGAAAAAATTGCTCAACTTGAAACGGAAATTGATATCAGTTATCAAATAATAACTAATGAATGTGGATCATTACATGCAAATGTTTGTTTTATTTTTGCGAAAGATAAGCAAACTGTTTTTGATGAATTTTCGGAGTATATACAAATTTATATCGAACAAAACATACAAAACATCGGCATGCGCGATTGATAGACATTGTGCCGGACATAGGCTATCGGCATGTGTGTAGGGTCACCACCTGTTACTCCACATCATACGAACTTCCTAAAAAAAGAAGAGAGAAGACTACTTCAAAACAACCTGATGTTCGAGATTTGTTTAAGATGGCTTCTATATGTAGGCCTACTGTGTAGACCTACAGTGCACTTTTTCATTTTTATAGTTATGTACATATATTCATGTTGTACTTTACATTATTGAGTATTTTTTTATTCTATTCAAGCTGTTTAAAGAATAAAAAAACATGTTTTACTGTCATGGTTTGTTTAATTTTAACTTCGACACGTTTTTCCCGGCATTCAACCTCTAATCCGGAAAATTTTGTAATCCGGCATGCTTCAGGTCCCGAATGTGCCTGATTAGAGAATGTTTATTGTAATACACACAATAATAATACACTATTTAAAATTTATACACAAACCTTTCTAATAAAATGCTATGTATGTGAGCTTTATTGAATGGAGTGAATTGTTTTTAACTTGTAACTTTTTTAAAACTCTTTTTTAATTACATGTAATTTTTTTAAAACATTTTTTAACTTGTAAATTTCTTAAAACTTTTTTACTAGTGTACGAGTATACATTTTTTTAAACTTTTTGTTTATTGACTTGTGAATTTTTCTTTAAATTTTTTTTTATTAACTTGTGAATTAAATTTTTTTTTTTTTTATTAAACTGTAAATTTCTTAACTTTTTTTATTAACTTATACATTTATTATGCATTATATAATATATGTATAAATATAATATGTATATATATGCACATAATATTATATATAAATAATATAATATTTTATATGTTAAATTTTAGCATGTAGGTAAGAACGGTATTAAGAACTGATTGTTTTCGTGAAAATCACATTTTTCAGAAAACACACCGAAAGTTTTATTTCTAAAATTATACTAAAATAGCCGCCTTAAGCTTTAAAAATTTTCTAGATTTAGATGTTGTAATCTTCTTTAATTCCAGTATTAGAAGATATCCCTTTTCTTTAGGCCCTTTAAACGGCAGCCCGCTGTATTAGAGGCCACCCTACCTACCGGAATACGAAATTTCTGCTTAAAGTCAACCTGAACCGAATGCTATATACTTCAACACAAATCCGAAATATTCAAATCTGAAGCTGAAGTGAATGAAAATCCATATATTAATACAATTATAGAAAAATAGCCCACAATTATAACTCTAATACCAATTTCATCAATTTTGTGTAAAAATGAACACACACGCATTCATTAATATTCAAATATGGGGCATTCTCACAATCTATTGACTGTTGGAGAAAAAAAAATCTGACAAAATTAAACTTGCTAAAATAACATTTTAATCTGATAGACGAATGCCTTAATGATTCAAAATAAAGAAAAAATGGTTAGCAGCGAAACATTTTTTATTTAACTGAGGTTTGTGTTAAACTTGCGAGTTTAATTTTCATTATCATTTTATCACTAAACCTTTTTATTTTCTTCTGAATTTTTACTTATAATGAATTTGCATAGTACCCACAGGATATTCAAATAAGAAATAATAGCAATGTAGTATTTTTAGTACAGAATTTTTGTATAACATTGTCTTAAAGGGGTGTTAAAGAAGGGACGATAAGGATGGAACGGTAAGGAAAATTACCACCTATTTTATGCAAATCATGTGAGTGGTAGCCACAATATTCATTGACTTTTAGAAACAGTTATTTACATTGGTTTAAGTTGAAAAAAAATTAATTTGCCTTGAAAAGTGCAGGAATAAACCTTGGGGACGGTAAGACTACCAATAAAGCTACGATGCTTGAAATTGACATTTAAATGCTGATTTAAATTCTGCAGTAAATTTCCTGTCAAAGAATTTTAGACATTCTTTCTCTAGCATTCTTCTGCATGAGAAAAAACTTGAAAAAAATTCTGTACTATAAAAAAAAATCTGTAAAGTTACTAAAGTTTTTCTAGGAAACTGGGATTCCTAACATCCTGTAACATCCTCTGTTACAGGAATTTTTCTTGTTGCCGTTACATAAAAAGTTCTAGGAACCCCAGTTTCCTAGAAAAACTTTAGTAACTTTACAGATTTTTTTTACAGTGTGTGGCTGCATCTGAAGTGATTTTCTGTATAATTTTAGAAGAGGGACGGTGAGGAATCTAAAACCCAGGGGCAGAGTTTAAAAAATAATAACAACCCTAAAAATGTGTGCAGGTTAATTTTTTGCTACATATTTATATAAAACAATAGTTCGAGTTTCGGAAAAAAATTACATCGAATTATTTTTATTGAAACAATTTTATACAGACAGCTTCAACCTTAAAAATCAGCATTAGAGTCATGTGACGGTATAGGAGTTTTCCTGGTATTTGGACCCCTAACATCGTCCAAAATTCTTTATCTCGTTAATATTGTTATGCAATCATACAACAGGATGTTCCCCAGTATATGAATAAAAAAAAAACACAAGAACATATACTAAAATAAAAATTATTATTCAGGGACATACACTGTAAAAAAAAATCTGTAAAGTTACTAAAGTGTTTCAAGGAAACTGGGATTCCTAGAACTTTTTATGTAACGGCAACAACAAAAATTCATGTAACAGATACACTTTTGTACAGAAAATAAAAAAATCTGTAAGGTTACTAAGAAATTTTTAGGAAACTGGGATGACTAGAACTTTTCATGTAAATGCAACCAGGGTTACATATAAAATTTGAGTAAGATTACAGCAATTTTAGCAGATTCGTTTGTAAAGCTACATATTTCTGTAGCTTTACAAAAACTAGTTTTGTAGATATGCAGCTTTTTTTGTACAGTTACAGATGAAAGTTTAGTAAGCATGGAACGTTACATCTGTAGAACTACACTGTAAAAAAAAAAAAAAAAAAAAAAAAAAAAAAAAAAAAAACGACATTTTTACAGTACAAAGTACTGTTTAGCTCGCGCACAAACTCAATCACAGTGAATGTGCTGTATTTTTCTTTGGTTTCCTGACTATATTAACATGGAAAATACAGTAGTTGCGTAAAATTAACAGCACAATGTGCTGGCAATTTGGACGCCAGCAGTTTGTGCTGTAAAAAAAAATGCGTCCAAATTGCCAGCACATTGTGCTGTTAATTTTACGCAACTACTGTATTTTCCATGTTAATATAGTCAGGAAACCAAAGAAAGATACAGCACATTCACTGTGATCGAGTTTGTTCTGGCAAATATACAGTGGTTTTTTTACAGTGTACAGATTTTTTTTTTACAGTGTAAAGGATAAAAGATTGTGAGAATGCCCCATATATGTTTTTTTCCTTTGAAAAAGTTTTATTTTATAAGAGTTTTTTCATTATTCAGGTTCTTTCTGTTGTAAAAATCGCGTCATCCCGAACCCGAAAGAGTCAAAACATAAACAAAAAAAGATCCGAACCCGAAACATCTAAAGTCAACTCCACACGAACCCAACCCGCAACGAACACAATTAGCGTCAATTCGATCTTACCCGACCCCGGTTCGGGTAATATGGATTAATTTTCTGTCACTTCCGGTTCGGATTTGATTATTTTGGGATTCAGGTTGAGTTTAAGCAGAATTTTCGAGTGCTGGACTCTATTTCTAATTACTTATGTACACACTTTTGATTTGAGATCTGAAATACAAACAGCCTTAACTATACTTTTAACTATAGTACAGAGAAAACAAAAACTTTTTAGGATAGCTAATTAAAAAAGGTTTTAAATAAAAAATTTACATTGTTCAAAATTTGCTTAAATGTAGTAGAAGGCCTTAAAGTTTAATCAACATTGAAATTCAATAAGTAAATAGAATATTGTACAAGAGTTAAGTCAATAGCAGTACTATCGATTATGAGGTATTACCAAAATGCAGTATTGCGTATATTGTAAGGTATCGATTATCTACTTCGTATAATGCATTATTAATAAAACAATGGTAAAATATTCAATGATTCGTCCTGCAGAATAGTTTAAAGTTTTAAACGTAAACTGATTGTTTTTCTCCCATTGTTTGTCAAGAATAGAATTTGAAAATAATCGAAAGACAGATATTTGTAAAAGTAATACTATTTTTTTTTTATTGTAGCGCTTGAAAGAAAAAAAAATCAAAAGGAACACTTTTTTTTAAGCAAAGAATTTTCTGGACAATGGATTTGTTTGTTAATATAATCCCTATTCTGTTATGTAAAATATAAAAAAGTTCTGCTTTTACAAAGTATTATTTGAAAAAATAAAAAAATAAAAATCACTAGTGACATCTCATTGCCATTACATGAATAAATTTTAATCTTTTCAGGCCAATGATATACAGCATTAAAAACCAAAATAAATGAACAAAATATTTTAAGAAAAGATATTTAAATAAGCAGTTTAAATCATGTTGTCTTCTCATTCAGAATAAAAAGTCTTTAAAGCAAAGATTACATCTTTTTTTACAGAAAATGCGGTTATAAAATATTGCAAGTCAAGCGTGCAGTTGTGAATTGAATAACACATACATAACAAAGGTTGTTATGTGAATTATAATGTTCTTCTGAAGTTAAAAAATGTCTTACATCTTCTAACAATATTTATTAGAACATAACAAGATATGTATTTCTTGTAAGAGTTCATATAAGGAAATTTATAACAACGTAAGAAACATTTTTCTTTCAAAGTGTAAGAAATGATTTTAACATATGGGAGCGTAATTTAACAATAACAATTGACTAGAAAATAAGCCCATGCAGCTAAAACAATTTATATTTTATGATATTTCAGTTTTTTAATGCGAAAAAAACTGTTAAATTAAAAAAAAAAATTCTAACACGGTTAGGCTTCCTTTTTAGTATAACCTTCTGTCTTACGGTTTACGGTATTTTAATAATTCAGTAAAACTTAAGTCGTAGTTGTAAAGGAACTGAAAAAAAATTAGTTATAGACAGGTTTTCGTCTTAACAGATGCACGATCTGTTATATTATACTTTATTTTTTTCATGGGGATGAAAAGTTTATAGCAGGATTTCGATACACACAGATTCTGTTTTCAAAGCCTTTATTATATAATAACGTTTAAAACTATGTTTCAATTATTAATTTAAAAAATATTTTTAAGGACTTAAAAGTATCATGTCAAATCAATACATTATCATATTCACATTAATTATAATAAGCTCTCTAGGAAAAAATATACTTCTAATGAAAAAATCAACCTTACAGCAATGTTAATAATTTTTATGTCAACAAGAGAGTTTCTTATAATGTTACTAAATCAAGACTAAACTACCCCGATTTTAGTGTTCTGCATTATGTTTAGGATAGATGCTTCATGCTTGGTAATGGAAATTCGAAAATATTAAAACGTTTTACTGTCATTGGAAACACTTCTTTGTACTTATCCTTCTAGCCTATCATGAAGTGCACTGTAAAAAAAGAAAAAAAAATCTGTATTTTACAACAAAAGTTGCTGGCATCGCGGCTTCCAACATAGTTGCTGTAAACTTTACAAGCTGCTGTCTTTAAGAGTGCTGTAAAATTTATCAAGTCTGGGGAAAGCGTTGCTATTGAGTGCTGTAAAATTTATCAAGTGTGGGGAAAGCGTTGCTATTGGCTGCGTGGTGCACCTGCAAGGCTCGTATGCTTCAGGGAATTTTTCAAGACAAATAGCAGTATTTCTTTTTATAGAAAAATAAATCTAGGTTAAAAGCTCAAAATTTCACCTTATTCAATAAGCGATTTTCTGAAAGAAAATACTCGTACTGAAAAATTTCCTGGTCTTGAAATTTCAGATGAAGTACGACCCCTGCACTTGACAGAAAGAATTCGATTTTTACTTTACTTATTGCTTGAATTCGCTTTAACAGCTTCGGCACTTAATTTGATTTCATAGCTTCGGCACTTAATTCGATTTCACAGCATTGGTGTTTAAAAAATTACAACATAAAGTGCAGGAAAAATCACTGTATTTTACAAGAACAGGTACTGGCACCCCGGCTGTCTACACCGTTGCTGTAAAATTTACAAGCTGCTGTCCTTAAGAGTGTTGTAAAATTTCTAAAGTCTGGAGAAATTCGCGTTGCTATTGGCTGCATGGTGCACGTGACAGAAAGAATTCGATTTATACTTCATTTGCTGCTTGAATTCGTTTTCACACCATCGGTGGTTGAATTCGATTACACAGCATCGATCGGTGCTTGAAAAATTACAACATAAAGTGCAGGAAAAATCACTGTATTTCACAACAAAAGGTACTGGCACCTCGGCTGCCTACACCGTTGCTATAAAATTTACAAGCTGCTGTCCTTAAGAGTGCTGTAAAATTTCTAAAGTCTGGAGAAATTCGCATTGCTATTGGCTGCATGGTGCACGTGACAGAAAGAATTCGATTTATACTTCATTTGTTGCTTGAATTCGTTTTCTCACCATCGGTGGTTGAATTCGATTACACAACATCGATCGGTGCTTGAAAAATTACAACATAAGGTGTAGGAAAAATCAGAGCATTTTTTTTACAGTGTGGATTAAAAATTGATTGCAGATTTCTATCTTTACATACAAAAACCAGGTTGAGTTAAATAAAAGAGTGTAATTAATAAACCTAAATATGCATATTAGAACTGGAGCTATTCACAGATTACACTAGATTAATTTTAACGCAATTATTTTAATTGGTAAATAAATCATATCAGATGTAAATTTCCGACTGGGCGAAAAATGTTCGGACCAGGATTCGAACCAGTGCTCTCTTGGCTTACCATCTGAGCTATCCCGGACGAATCTGGTGGAACTTCCCCCCCCCCCCCTTCCCAGTTAACCTCATTGATTATAGCAAGTGGTCTGGAATCTAGTTAAGCTCAACAGAATAAATCACAGGTAATGGAATTCCAGAAATCGCTGGATACGTAATTACACCAGATTAATTTTAACACAATTATTTTAATTGGTAACTAAATCATATCAGATGTAAATTTTCGACTGGCCGAAAAATGTCGACATTTTTCGCGCAATCGGAAATTTACATCTGATATTCACAGATTATTTCCATTTATCGTTATTCAATAAGAAAACAGAGACTGACCGAAAATTCGGTTTCGGTTTCTGTCCAAAATCTGAGTTTCGTCGAAACTTCGTTTTGGCGAAAATGTTGCCAAAAATTCGGCGGGACCGAAACTCGACCGAAGCTATCTGTATTCTAAAAATCTCATTTCTTCTTTCGGGAATTTTGAACACTACTCATTGATTTGAGCTCTATAGGCTCAAATGAGACACTTTTTATTTATTGCTATGAACTTCACTGTTTATAATTATCATTCATGACTTACTCAAGACGTGACTGCAAATTATAAAGCAAGCAATGCATATATGACTAAATTTTGAAGACGCTTTTCACGTGCTCATTAAAAACTGCAGACTTAACAGTAAAAGAGAATGTTTAGTTTGAAACCGCAGAAGTGTTTGCAGAAGTGTTTCGAATACTCTTTGAGTATAGTATAACAGAGTAGTATAACTGCATATTGTAGTATAACAGATGATCATTGAGTATAGTATGACAGAGTAGTATAACTGCATATTGTAGTATAACAGATGATCATTTACAAAAATCATTATAAAAGATAAATCGAGGTATGTATATCTAAAACATTCTTTAATTTGATGAAATTCGTATAATTAAGAAATTCATTTAGTGTCGTTGATGAGTTAATTACTTTTTATTTTATGTGAAATAAAAAATTTTGGTTAGAGGCACAGACAGCCAACTTAGGCCACACGTGTAATTACAAGTAATTAACTAGTAATTATGTATATTTATGTATGTATTAATATTTTTTAAAAAATTGGACGTTTTCGTTTTCGGCCGAAAATAGGAAGATTACCGAAATTCGCTTTCAGTTTCTGTTTCGGTCTTAAAAACCCGTTTCGGTCGATCCTTAACCCTTAAATCCGCGATTTTTTATTTTGTTTCGAAAAAATTATATATGATTCTCTGAAAGGTTTATTACACAGGAAAAATAACGAAAAAAATCAGAGATACATTTTTCATATAATACGTCAATCTTTTCTTCTGTTGCACATCTGCAATACAAGTAAAAACTACTGTCATGTGGCTGTTTTACGCTAAAATATTGCAAATTAGTAAATATTTTAAGAAGTATGTCTCCAAATACCTTATTTTATATAATTATTTATTTTATAAAACTTAACCTTTAATCCTTTAATTCCCATAACCGAATACGTTCCGGAAATTAAGTAGTTCAGAGAATCTGACTTTACACCAGAAAGTTTCAATGGTTAATTTCGCTTTATTTAAATACGGAATGTCTGTTATTAATTAAAGCAAATGTTGGTATTTTAATTTTCTGGTGTGGATTAGGTACATACGAATAAAAAAAAATCTCTTAAATTCAAAACACTGTTGTTTGCATATATGCAAAGCTGCGCACTAAAGGGTTAAAGAAAACTGAAAATATCCTTGAAACTAACCGAGAACTGTTCTTTCACTCAACAATTATTAAGTTGTTTGCACATAGTAGTATCAGGTTAATCTTTCAAATTTTATTTCTAATCATACTCTTCTTTATATTCCGAATTAGCTTCGGCATTCTGTAGGTAATAATACTCAGTGGATTCGAGTCGAATGATTTTCTCACAAGTTGAAATGGCATTAGGTCACGGATAATGTCAAGATTGCAAGTATCAGAAACCCAAGGACTCTCCGGCAAGCAGTGCATACATTTTTAGAGAAATACTTAATATGAATAACCGCAGCTTTACCTGTTCTTTTCTGTATAATAAAGCGTGAAGAAAACAATTAAAATGACTCTTCAAATGTATATACTGAAATTCTCAGGCCTTCAAAAGTTTACGATATCTATTATTCACTCGAAGGTTGGGTGTTTGGGAACATTGTGATAGATGAAGTAGGTGCGGGGAAAAAAGCACGTGAGCATCTAAATTTTAAATAATTGGTATGATCTGCGTCAGCATGGATCACTCACAAATAATTAGTAGCATTTTAGGAGGAATGGAAAAGGAATTTATTAATAAAAGAATAAACTTTTGACTATTACTGGACATGAAAAGGGCTCAGTCCGAGACAGAAATAGGTTCGGGTTCGATTTTTAAACCTTTATGCGGCGACGGTACTTTAAAGTACGATTAAAATAACTTATTATAAAATTCCATTTAATACATCGATTAGTAGTATCATATTTTCATATTTTAGAATGAGTTATGGATACTTTACTTTTTTCTTGTTCCAAAAGCATTATTGGTTACATAAAACAAAAATATTTTTAAAAGGATGATTTCTTTTGCCTTTGCATCTTTTCAGCTTTCTTGTCGTTGAAAAATTGGAAGTGAGGAGGGGGGGGGGGGAAGTTTCAGTTCCGAAATTTTTCTATCAGTCTATCGTAAGGACATTATATTGGTACATTTCCTAATTCTGCAAACTACTAAAAAAAATCATTTAAATTGTACGACTATGCACAAGCAATGCAGATTTGAAGGAGTCTTACTGTATTAACTTTTTCAGAATTTTTAAGCGTTTTTCGTCTTTTTTATACCTATAGCTTTTAAAATATTCATGTTATTCTCATAAAACTAGTCTAGTTCATCTATAACGTTATTATATTTATTATGAAATTCATGAAATGTTTTTATATTTAATAGTTTTAATTTAAAATAGTTTTAAGAAAATAAAAATTTTCGGTTAATTTTGTACTATATATATATATTTTTAAATAAAAAATAAAATAAAATAAAATAAATCACATATTTATATGTTTATGTCATCTTTTAACGGCATTTTAAATAATAATTACAGTTTAAAACTTAAAATTTACAAAAATTCAAAACAATTGTTTCGAAGGCATACAAATATCCTAACAAACTTATGCGCAATTCTGCTTATATTAAAACAAGTCAGAAATTGGAAGGCAAACGTAGCAAATGAGGTGCGTTCGTACGATAACTAGCTTTATATATATTCAGATCTTGGTACAATAGCTGTTGCACTCTTATGTAAAAATGCATGAATACAAAATTTATTGTGATTATATATATTAAATTCAGTGATACGGAAATAATAGGACTCCATCTTAAATAGGACGTAATCACCATGGCAATCTAGAATCATTACCTATCATGGGATATCAATGAATTAGTTACGTATGATAGGGTTTAATAGAATGTAGAAAACTTTTATTAATATATTTTTAAGTTTTGATTCGATTTTCATAAAATTTAAAATGAATCACAAAAATTAACGATTATATGTATGAAATTTCAAACAATTCGGTTGGATAGTTCTTGCGATTTTATATGTGGACAGATGGACGTACCAGACGACGACTATAGTTGCCACGTATTTATATACAGTCGAACCCCGATTTTACGAATTGCGATTTAACGAATTTCTCGATTTAGTGAATTTTTTTACAGTCCCGACGAAAATGGAATAAAAATACTACGATTTAACAAATTTATAACCCCGATTTAACGAATAACTTTCTATGTCAGAAAAATGAAAAATTGAAGAAATTTTCTAATATTTATATAATTTATATATTAATATTTATATTTCTAATATATCAGGGACATAAAAAATTTCATTGTCCCTGATTGTTAATTTTCTAAACATGTATCTAGTGACGCAGAAATATCTACATGCGAAAATGTACATTACACAGAAGTTATTAATAGCAGCAGCAGTGGATCGGATGACGAAGATGAAATAGAAATTAAGTATGTAACTTTCAAAGAAGCAGTTAGCAGTTTGGATACTTTGAAACGGTATCTGATGGCTCATGATGTTGATGACACTGTTTTCAAAGCTTAAAGAAAAAAAAAACTGATAAAGAAGTTTGGATACAAAATCGAAACAAAGCAAACCAACATGTATAAAAGATATCTTATAATTTAATATAAAATTTGAATAAATCAGATTTTTTTTATTACAATGCTTGTGATTTATAGTAGTTCATAAAAAATAATCAATTTTTATGCAGTGTATTTTCTTAAAGCAACCAATCATTAATAAGGTAAGTGAGCATTGTTCTTTTTATTTATAGCCATTTTTTAACTTGTTCTGTTGTATAAAAATATTCCTTTGATTATAGCGATTTAACGAACAAAGTTGCTAGCCCCAGGGCCCGCTTAACATTTAGAAATAGGGGAAGCCCGACGTCACACAGGGGGCCCCTATTACTCTATAAATTGCTTTTTTATTTACTAAATCTCTTTTTCGTATGATTAAATAATTTGAAATATAATCATCAAAGTTTAGAGTAAATAACATTTATAATATTAAACTAAAACTACCTATATAAAAGTATTTTATTACATGTTTAATTGTAAATAACCAATTATTTTGTAAATGACAAATATGCAACTATAGTTGAGAATATGTGAACTTCAAAATGTTTTGTGTGATTTACAAATTACCATACTACAGTAAGAAAAAAAAAGTTTCATAAGAAAAAAAAAATGTATTTTTTACAGTGATTTTCTTTTTTCTAAAAATTAGTTTTGAAAAGTAAAATTGGGCGCCCTTTTGTATTTCAGTGAGTAAGCACAGGCTTCACGGGCCAATTCCGTAAACAGGCCCTGGCTAGCCCCGAATGATTCGTTAAATCGGGGTTCGACTGTAATTATGAACGCACCGAAAAAGACAACTTAAGGAATGATTATTTAAAACAATAATTATTAACTGAGCACCTACTTCGTTAGGAAATGCTTTTTATAAGCGTTTTGAATCGAAGTAATCAAGGTAGCTGTTTTGAAGTGAAGTAATCAAAGGGGTTTGTTTCCAGTGACAGCTGAAGATTTGATAACTTTTTAGACTGAAAGTTTTCACGCCAATTTTTTCACATTGTTATGATTTGTTATCACAAGTATCGATAAAATTATGAATGCTTACAAACCATGTAAAAAGTCTTTTCCCAATGGAAAATTCCAAAACGTCTTCGAATCCTCAAGAAAAAAAAAAAAGGTCAAAACAAATTTAGATCACTGGCATTCCTGCTGTAAATAAAAGTAATAAATAATAAACAATTCCTTATTTAGAGTAAAAAAAAGAAAAAAGGAATGGCAGAATCATACGACAGAAAGTTTACATTTTTCAGCAGAAAATGCCATAAGTAAATATTTATTCAGAAAAATATACATATATATGTAAAAAGATCAGTATTTATTTCTGCAAAGCATTGTTTTCTCTTGTTTCGCTTTCATTCAATCAATTTTTTTTTCTCAATAAAAATTTATCGTAATTGATTATTTTTAAATCTTAGAATAGCAAGTATTTCAATAGAAAGATAAATAAAATTCATTTCTATTTACAAAGAAATAAAAAAATATATATATCAACTAAAGAATAATTCTCTCAGTTCTAGTTTACGAATCGAGTTAAATTATAAACTAAATTTCTATCGATAAAAGTTATTAAATATTTGAAATATCATAACCAAAAATCTGTGTTTATATTTTCAAACATACGCAACACTACTCTCATTTCTAAAACCTATTGTTTAATTATAAAAAACAATACTAAATTCAAGCATGAAAAGAATAATATCAGTTTAGATGATGTTATTCCTATATACAGGGTGCAATATGTTATCTATCCCCGACCTTTAATTTCTCAACCGTTGGCCGTAGACATATAGTTCCAATTACAAAAACGTTTCAAATGAGCTAAATATTCATGTTGTGGCATTATTTAAAATAAAAAATTAATTTTATAAAAATTACGAAATCTAACTTTTTATACGGTCCCCCAGTCCCTATAGTTATATTTAGTAAAAGTTTACGCATATCATAACAGACATAACACAAAAAGTTTGACACCTGTACTGCGAAAATTGACATAGTTATTAAATTTCAAAGTTTGAGATTTTTGCACATGATTTTGTCTTTCATTGAGGGATCAATTAAAAGATGAATTAAAGTAATTCGAGATCAAAGTCAGGGTGCAATGTCCTTTTTACCACGAAACCACCTGTAGCCGGTATCACCAAATCGGGGAATCACCAAAGAGGGTTATTTCATCTAAAAATTTGAGCTAACTTTTATGGGTCGAACAACATTCAAACATCAAAGTAGGTAGAATCGACAACCGGAAAATAAAACATACTCACTAAGGATTAAATAAATGGCAGCGCAATTGCACTCTGATTTTGATCTCAAATTACTTTAATTCATCTTTTGACTGATCCCTCAATGAAAGACAAAATCATGTGCAAAAATCTTAAACTTTGAAATTTAATAACTGTGTCAATTTCTGCAGTACAGGTCAAACGTTTTGTGTTATGTCTGCTATGATATGCGTAAACTTTTACTAAATATAACTATAGGGACTGGGGGACCGTATAGAAAGTTAGATTTCGTAATTTTTATAAAATTGATTTCATACTTTAAATAATGCCACAACATGAATATTTGCCTCATTTGAAACATTTTTGTAATTGGAACTATATGTCTATGACCAACGGTTGAGAAATTAAAGGTCGGCGATAGATAACATATTGCACCCTGTATATTATGATTCTTTTGATTGTTTTCTCTATAACATTTCGAAAGATATTTAACACATTAAACGCTACGTCAATCACCGGTGACTGACACTGAACTTTCTGTTTAGAATGCGTGATTCACCGATGACTGACGGTCTAAAATATGATATAAAACAAAAACTATATATATTGTTTTAAGTAATTACCGATAATTTATTTTAAATTTACTTACCTGCTATTCATTACAGGATTATACTTTCTTAAAAATTACTTAAAACACTTTCAGCTTCAGTGTCAGTCACCGTGGGACTTAGCGTATTAAAAGACGCTGATGCCTTTATTATAAGAATTAGCTTAATAAATGAGGTACTTCTTATATATTTCAGAATTGTGAAAAAAAAATAAGTAAACGTTACTCCATAAAATTGTCGGCAACATGCTGCCTCCAGTTATATGGAGTAATTTAACTTATATAATTGTGTAATTTAAACTAATATAACTAGTGTAATATTCGTAACACCAGTTATATCGGTTACATCACTCTATAAAATGGAGGCAGCGAGGCTGCCACCAATTTAATATAGTAACGTTACATAAATGTATTACAGTGAGAAGCTCGTCTAGTGTCCTGCATCGCGTCGGGCAACTCAATTTTGCCTGACTCGCGGTTCGGATTGTGTCGAATGGCTGGCTGGGTGCGGATTGACCCCGAATATTTTTCAAATGAAAAACTATTGGGTAAGGTGCCCTATTATCGTCCCCCAGTCACTTTTAGGCCCTTGGAAGTTGTAATTTTCAGTGAAAATCTAACCAAATTTGGATTTTACATAGACTAACTACCCACACACATAGAAACATAGGCAAATGTCGTACAAAAAAATTTTAACAATGCGAAAAATTGTTTTTTCAAAAGTGTCTAAAAAATGCAAAAGAAAATAAATGGTCCCAATTTTGTGCCCCCAAAAAATCCAGTACGCCGAGGCTTAACTTACAACTAAATCAAAATTTATTTCTAAATGAGTTAAGTAATTTAATTTACATTAAAGTAAGGCACAAAGAAATGTACTAATTATCAATGGAAGAATAACATAGCGAAACATTAGCCATCCAAACATGAGGAAAAAATTGAAAAAAATGTCATGAAAAATCATTCCTAATTCCGTCCCCGGGACGAAAATAAGAACTGCAAGGAGGACGAAATTGGGACCACGCTACTTCCCAATATGACGGAGCTTCAGTTTCCGTAAGATGAACTGAGCGTCCTAAAACTCACTGTATGCTACTGTCAGCGTCTTACCAACGTAAAATACATGCAATGGATAAGAAATAAATACTTATAGTACAGTAAATAACGTTCTACAAACGACGTAATAAAAACTCGCGTCTTCTAAAAATAGGAAATTCGCCATCTTTAATTTATGTATGCGTCTTGGCGACCGAAACTTTTAACAGTGACCCCCTTTACCCCCCGTCCCCTGTGCCTTGCGTCATAAGTGGCACCACTTCGCAGAAACGGAGAAGTTAAGGGGGGGCGAAATTAGGAGAGGGGACGAAATATGGGCACTTTACCCTATATTTGTGTATTAATGAGTCTTTCTTTTATATATAAAAAAGGTAAAATTAATATTAGACATATAATTGTATTAAAATAAGAATTAATTCTCTCTCACTTCGGCTTCGGAGTGAAATGTATCGGGTTTGAGTCGTGTTTCGCTTGTGCGTTAAGAAGAAATTTCGGGGTTGGTTGCAGGTTCGAATTGGTTACAACCTGACCAGTACAGAACTCTGGCCATACATAATGGAACAAGTCGGAAATTGTACGTCAAACGTGGCAAATGAGGTGCGTTGGTACTATAACTAGTTTTATAAATATTCAGATCTTGTTGCAATAGGTGTTGCACTCTTATGCAAAAATGCATGAATACAAAATGTACTACATATATTAAATTCAGTAATACAGAAATAATAGGACTCCTTCTAAAATAGGACGTCATGACTATGGCAACCTAGAATCGTTACCTATCATGGGATATCATTAAATTAATTACGTATGATAGGATTTAATAAAATGAAGAAAACTTTTATTAATATCTTTTTACGTTTTTGTTCAATTTTCATAAAGTTTGAAATGACTCGACAAAATTCTGCAACGATTATTTTTATTAAACTTCAGGACCATTCGGTTGGGTAGTTTTTGCGCTGTTATATGCGGAAAGACTGACACACAGATACGCAGACAGACCAGACGACGACTATAGGTGCTACGTATTTATATTATTACGAACGCGCATAAAAACTACTAAATGTACCAAAATTTGATTCTGTCATAGAGGCTAATACAAATAATGTCCAGATGTTTCTGTGGACCACCGTTTGACGAATGCTGATTAGATAAGATTGTTATCAAATGCATGATCAGTTAATATTGAAAATTAATGAAATTTCAAGTTTACAAAGAGCATATACTGGTTAAATTTCCAAAGAATCTGGCAACAGTATTTTAGATAAGAAAATTTTTATTTAATATTTCAATTTCAGAATTCATAATCACGTCATTTATTGTAGAATTTAGTGCATTTTTCAGCAATTAAAAAAGAGGTGGTAAAACTCTTCGCACATTGAGTGTCAGGTTTCTGACCTTAATGAGCATGTGACTAACTAAGATTACAATTAATTGATATTATTTTATTTTGTTTATTGTGTTTTATATGTAAACCACGTTCTACGTACTTGGGTTAGCGAAACATTTGCCTTATTTTGAAGCTTGGAATGAGCTATTATATTCATATATCAGTGTATGAAAAGATTCATTGTGTAAACGACATACCAATATTTTTTTGTACACGAGGGGTCCACAAAGAAAACAGACAAAGGATCGAAAGAAGTCCTCGGTTATCTCTACTGAATGACTGAGCGAGGAAGCAAAGTGCAGTGGTGGATAAAGGGATTCCTTGATTGTACAGGGGAGGACCCCGCTTGTTTTTCTCTCGAGGTTGAAGCTGAGAGAGAGTGATGGGTAGTCTTGAAGAAAGTGTCGTCGGTAGAGGCTGGAAGTTTGAGCGGTGGATTTTCCAGTGAAAGTGTTCCTGAGAAATGCGGGGAGAAACGTGTATGCGAAGGGAAATACCTAAGTGGTTCTCCGATAAGCCTTGCTCAGTTCTATAAAGTGAGAAGGGAATAGTCCGTAGTTTATTAATACTATCCAGTACGTAGACATTATTTCAATGTATAACTTAGAATTTGGCTGGATCTGCTATATCCGAGCCCATAATTGTAAATAATGTTTTTTTATTTAAATAATCTGTAAATAAATTATTTTTAAATATTAACTGAATAAGTTAGTATTTAATTATTATCCTTCTCACATTGTGTTCGATATCATACATATATCGGTGGTGGCAATCTATCAACTTCGAAGTCTCTACAAGTGGTTGACTGCAGTTTGCGTAATCATCATTACCGATGCTATTACCATCAACCATCATATTGGTAATCATTACCATCATATTGACAACGAAAAAGCGTAACACAGAGTGTAGCAAAAAATATAAAATTTTATTTATTTATTTTTAATACTTTCCAATATAGTTGTCAATATAGTTAAGAAATGTTTATGACTTTGTTTTGTTTGTCCGTGCTCTAACCAGGGTCGTACTGGCCCACCGGGCAACGAGGCAAATGCCCGGTGCGCCCATCGTCACTTTTTTCTTTTTTTTTTTCTTTTCTTTTCTTTTCTTTTTTTTTTTTTTTTTTTAAGCACGCATTTTGAAAGGCATAAAATTTTCAAAAATTTTCATTTGGAAAATTAAAAAGTAATGCTTTTTATTTTTTAAAGTATAGCATAAGCAAACTATGTGTGATGAAAGACAATTAGATAAACCAATTTCGAGATAACATAAGTTATCGACAATCAGATATGCCATTGTTACACATTGCATCCAGGACCAGACTCTGTTTCGAAGCCTGTATTAATGATAAATTCTAAGAAAAATAATATTAAGTACTCACTTATTTAGATATACTCCTAAATAATTTCTGTTCTAGGAATGCTTCTAATAAGTGTCTAATAAGTCTGCGTCTAATACGTTTGCATATTTTCTGCGTCTAAGTATTTAGCGCCCCTGGTGTTGTGAGGTATTTTTGTATTTCTGCCTTTTGTGCAAGTATAAACGACGAAACACTGTATAAGAAACATATTCTCATTTTAAATGGATTCATTCACAGAGACTTTGATAGTCATGGCGCCCTGGTCCAGATTTTATTCAGTACCCCGAAGTATAGTAACTTCTACATAAATTAATATTGGTATTAATGATGTATTTAGTATATTTTCCGTCAAATATTCAGCGCCCTGGGTGGCTGCCCGGTAGTTTGGTATTTCTGTTTTTTGTGAAAGTACAAAAAACAAAACAAAAAAAATGCCAATTTAATACAGGTCATTTTCATTTTAATTTCATTTGGTCTCTTTGTCAGAGGCGGCTTTGATAATCATGGCGCCCTTGGACAATTTTTTTAGCGCCTCTGTAAAAATAAGTTTAAAAAAAACTAATATTGTGTTTTCATAATAATGGCGCCCTCGGTCAGATTTTTTCAACGCCTCTGTAAAAATAAATTTCAAAAAACTAATATCGTGTTTTTGTAATCATGGCGCCCTTGGTCAGATTTTTTTCAGTGCCTCTGTAAAAATGCTTTTCAAAAAAATATTATCGTGTTTTTCTAATCATGGCGCCCTTGGAGAGAATTTTTTCAGCGCCTCTGTAAGAATAAATTTCAAAAACTTAATATCGTATTTTTTAATCACTTAGTCAGATTTTCTTTTTCAGCGCCTCTGTAAAAAAAACCTTTCAAAAAACTGTCATCGTGTTTCTCTAATCATGACGCTCTTGGACAGATTTGTTTAGGGCCTCTGTAAAAATAAGTTAAAAAAAAAAACAATATCGTGTTTTCTTAATAATGGCGCCCTTGGTCAGATTTTTTTCAGCGCCTCTGTAAAAATAAATTTCAAAAAACTAATATCGTGTTTTTGTAATCACGGCGCCCTTGGAGGGAATTTTTTCAGCGTCTCTGTAAAAATAAATTTCAAAAACTACATCGTGTTTTTGTAATTATGGCGCCCTTGGATAGATTTTTTTTTCAGCGCCTCTCTATAAAAATAACTTAAAAAAAACTAATATCGTAATTTTGTAATCATGACGCCCTTGGTCAGATTTATTTCCAGCGCCTCTGTAAAAATAACTTTCAAAAAACTAATGTCGTGTTTTCGTAATCAATGCGCTCTTGGTGAGATTTTTTCAGCGCCCTGTAAAAATAACTTACAGAAAACTAATATCATGCTTTTGTAATCATGACGCCCTTGGTCAGATTTTTTTAGCGCCTCTGTAAAAATAAGTTTTAAAAAACTACTATCGTGTTTTTGTTATCATGGCGCCCTTGGTCAGATATTTTTCAGCGCCGCTGTAAAAATGCCTTTCAAAAAGCTATTATCGCGTTTTTGTACACATGGCGCCCTTGGGCAGATTTATTTTTCAGCGCCTCTCTGTAAAAATAACTTTAAAAAAACTAATATCGTAATTTTGTAATCATGGCGCCCTTGATCAGATTTATTTTCAGCGCCTCTCAGTAAAAATAACTTTCAAAAAACTAATGTCGTGTTTTCGTAATCAATGCGCTCTTGGTGAGATATTTTCAGCGCCCTGTAAAAATAACTTTCAGAAAACTAATATCATGCTTTTGTAATCATGGCGCCCTTGGTCAGATTTTTTCAGCGCCTCTGTAAAAATAATTTTGAAAAACTATTATCGTGTTTTTTTAATCATGGCGCCCTTAGAGAGATTTTTTTCAGCGCATCTGTAAAAATAAATTTCAAAAACTTAATATCGTGTTTTTTAATTACGGCGCCCTTAGTCATATTTTTTCAGCGCCTCTGTAAAAATAAGTTTAAAAAAACTAATATCGTGTTTTTGTAATCATGGCGCCCTTTGACAGATATTTTTCAGCGCCTCTGTAAAAATCCCTTTCAAAAAACTATCATCGTGTTTTTGTAATCATGGCGCCCTTGGACAGATTTTTTTAGAGCCTCTGTAAAAATAAGTTTAAAAAAACTAATACCGTGTTTTTGTAATCATGGCGCCCTTGGTGACTTGGCCAGATTTTTTTCAGCGCCTCTGTAAAAATAACTTGAAAAAAAGTAGTATCGTGTTTTTGTAATAGCAAGCCCTCCCCCCCTCCACACACACACACGCACACTCCCCACAAGTAGACACATAAATTGATGCCCTTAGTTCTGCTAAAGTGGAGCATTCCATAATTTCTTAATGATAATATAAGTGTTAGACCGCCAAGGGCGCCAAGACTAATTCTTCACAAGATTTTGCAATGGAAACTTATGTAAATTTTGCTTTTGAAAGAAGAAAATGTTAATTTTTTTATATCTATTTAAAAATTCGATAATATTTTTAGCATCCGAAAAAGCCAATATGTAAAAACGTTTTTTTTTTTTTTTTTTTTTTTTTTTTAACCGGATCTGCTTAACCGCTTTAAACTTCAAACACCACCCCGATATATAAATTGAAAAATACATATGTAATTAAAATAAATAGATAAACCACTAAAATTGTAAAAGTCCTTTTACAAAAGAATGGATAAATATAAGTAAAGAGAAGTGCAGATGTATTCGGGTTCAGTTTTCAATGCTTTAGTCAGTAACGTGGAAGTTCCTAAGAAGACAAATTACCATTTCGGCGAGGTTTCAAATCGGTTCTATCGATACCCAGTGGTTTCTGTAGTAATACCAGATGTGACACTTTTATTATTATTATTATACCGTATTCTGGAGCTCTCTATCTTTCTGAAGAAAATAGAAATCGGCGAATGTGGAGGTATTTTCCCATGAAATACTAATTAACACACGACACATGCGCGACACGACGCGCTGTTTTTTTTGTGCGTGTGAGTTGCGACGACCATTGTAGTTTAAATTTGGCTTATCTGAAATTAAAATAAACATGACTTATTTTAGTGACTAGACGAGACAAAGGGTGGAAATTATAAAAAGCTCTCTCTCTTTTTTTTTTCTTAATCCTGATTATTTGAAGACGGTATTCAACTTTTATCGTAGAAAAATGCTGATTTTTGATGATTGATAAAAAGAAAAAAAAAATCCTTAATGCACTGCATAATTATATAAGAAACTAGGGGGCTCTGCCCCCCTACGAGCTACGCTCGCCAACCCCGTTCAGGCACACCAAAATCAAAAAAGCACGCTAATTTGATCGGCTTTAAAAATATTGAATTAAAAAAAAAAAGAAAACAATAGTGATTTTTCTGTAAACGGGTTACCATTCGTTTTCCTTGGATTGGGGATTTTTAAGACCAAATCTGCTGCTGTTAAGAGATTCAATGGCTGTTTACGTATTGAATTAAAAAATTAGTTAAACATTTGAAAATAAGCTAATGTAAAATGAATTAAGTAAACAGTGCCCTTGTCTCCCGGTATTTTTTAACAGCATTTAAATTCATTTTAAATGTATCGTTTTAAATCTGACTTAATTTACACCAAAGTTTTATTTCTCTTATTAATATTCAGGTGAAAATACTTTAGTTGTTAGAAGGAAATATTATTTGCGCTGTCTTCGAATTCACGATAACAGTTGAAAAGATTATCTCAAAATATCTCGCGCAAATATATTTTTTAATTTAAATTGTTTTACCATATTTTTTGGCCATTTTAAATATGATGTAATTTCTTCCCTTTACAAGTTTTAGCATATAATAATTTTTTTTATTTTAACATTTTGTTTCTCTTTTAAAATTCAAGTGTGAATATGGTTCTTATGACGTAATTTTCCTGCTTTTAACATGTGATCATTTAATTCTAATTTTAAAGTTTTTATTTCTGTTTACAATAGTCACGTGTAAATAAATATTTAATTTGAAGTAAACATTATTGTTTCGCTGTTTATACAATTGGCAACAGTTTAAATTAATAACATTTTCTAAAATATATAAAAAATATCCCTCGAAAAGCTGAAAATTTGAATTTAAAATAGAAATAAAACCTCAAAAAAAATGAGTCAAATAAAAAAAATAAACGCAATCTGCACACCGGGAACTTATAACGTATAAAATGATCTAAAAATGATTAAATTCTCATGCATTCAGTGGTGTAGTCGAGGGGGGACGCAGGGGGATGGCGTCCCTCCACTTTTTTATTTTATTTCAAGCGTCCCCTTACTTTTTTTTTTCAAGGGGACGCTAAGGGCGCGAGGGGACGCAGATCTTCCTGATTTATTAAATGTTTAAAATAAAAAGCACTTTAATAAATTAAGAATTTTATGAAGTAAAGAATTGATTTTTAAAACTATTTGAGTTTTCTTTGAGTATTCAGAAAACAAACTGAAAGGAATTGGGAAGAAAGGGATATTTACTTGCCGTTTCACCATGATTAACAGTAGTGGAACACCTGAAATACCGCGCTAACATTAGTTCCTTCAGATGCATACATTAGTTTTACTTGGAATTTTCTAATCGAAAACTATTATCTTCCTCCTTTTCCTAACATAAAGACCACAAAAGCTCTTTGAAAAAGATCTTTATACACCGCAGTCTCCGTTTAAAAAATATGCAGATGTTTCAGTTTTGAAAGACTGGTCATGTTTTTCTCACATGGTAATTAACAACAGCATGTTTCCATTAGTCAGTAAATAAGGTATTTAAAGACGTTCCGTGTAATTGTCATATCTGTCACATACTGTTGGTTAGTAGGGGTCATCAGATGACTGGTACGGTGTCTGCAATCGAATACAGAATAAATCAACAAAAGGGACACCAATGTAGACCGACAACTTCTGATATATTGCAGTGCCAAGAATCCCACAAAATCATTATCCCCCTTTCTCCTATCTTCCTGTATCATTCACATTGACAATTATTTCTTGGTTTACTATTCGGGGATTACTTCTTTAGACAGGAATAAACTACAAGCATTGGATTATTTTTAATTCCAGCGAATATCTCTGAAGTATCTGTTTTTTAATTCTAGCCATAAGTATTTTGCATCAAAATTTCAATTTTTGAAGGAAAAAATAACAATGAAACGATATAGGCAGCCAAAATTGGAAAGTTTTATAATTTTTTCGAAACGTTGGTCGTCGATGATAGTATAACAATGCTGTGATGATAGATACGAAATTATCAAGTACAATTGAAGATCAAAAGTCCGATGCAAGAGAATCGTAAGCATATTTTGAGTTTTGATCAATAATATTTTTAATTATATGCTATGTTATACCATGAATCTTTGATAAGGGTTTCATATTTTCCAAATATCAATATGTTTTTGTATAAAATTATATCTTTTGTACAATGGGATGGAAAGGAAACATAGGTGCCAGAAATGGTAGTTGAGCAGAATTGCCCCTCTTTAGATTTTCAAATTTAATTAACTAAATTTTCTTTCCCTCTCGAAAATTTCAAAAAATAACAAAGTTTGTTCTTCGCATAGGATTTAAAGTAATTGAACAGTAAAAGAAAGGATATCAAGAATTATTTATCAGGAAGAGGGTCTGTCCTCCTGAAGCCTCCGTAAAAGACTATTTTTAGTTCTGTGTTTCTTTTATGTTTGTGTATTTTTTTTTCTAAACCACCGATTAAAATATATCAGGTGTGCAGAAAAAAAAATAGTAATATGTTTCACTAGTTCCTTTTATATAAAAAAAAAGCTGATAGAAGTTTAATTTAGGAGTTTTTAATATGCGTTTTATTTGTTATATTTCTAAAATACTTTGTTTTAAAATAAAATATAGATTTTATTTAATAACGGCAATATTGTTTGAAAATGTCTGCAATCTCAATAAAATTTGTAGTAGCATAAACAATAAAAAATTAAACTACAACATTTTAACACTTTCTAACATAGTTGAAAAGTTTATGACTTTGGTTCGTCATTCCGATTGCCCGTAAATAAACTTGGATTGCCACTCTATTTATATACATTATTATGATTTACTACTTACTACAAAGATTCTTTAATGAAAATGAAGTGTTTAGCACTTATAGTTCGTTTGCAGGTATACATAAAAAGATGTTTCGTTAAATTATGTCCTATGGAAAGAAAATTCTTTATTTTGTATTTTAATGATGTTGCACTACTTCAAACATAAAGAAATTGATATACATCACTGAAGGGCACAACAACACGCTTAATATAGAATACGTATCGTGTAGCTTCTTTCGTTTATTTACAGGGATATAGAAATAAATTACATTGTATTAATCTCGGATTACAGTAATCAGTGTTGAATTCAAACACTTTCCTCGAGGGGGGGGGGGGGGGGGAGGGATTTCTGTGGCTCTGAGGATGACATTATAGAGTTCCGAGGGGGATTGCACTTTTTGACCATTCAAAACACGAAATCTCAAATATTCCGGGGGAATGTCCCTCCCGGCCACCTCCTGAATTCACTAATGACAGTAATCGTTTGAAAAGCGTTTTTTGAAATTTATATACGTTATTGAGGAGGGAGATAACGTCATCCACAGAAAGCATAGGGAATATATCATATCAATTTTCTTTAACAGTCTATAAGCAACATTGTAAGACGTGCTTTTTCAATCTCAACTAATTTTTATTAAATTCTGTGGAATGAATTCTACAAATTATATGCAGTGCAACAATTCAAAATATTTAAATTGTGTGGGCGGAATTTGATGAAAATGCATTTTCAAGAGTGTTATTTGTTTTTTAGCACAACTAAGTCTTACTGTGTGAATATAATATAAATAAATTCATACATAGGACTGCACAAAAGACATGGATACACAAATATTGTCGTCAATGAACGGTAAAAACATTTTTTTTAGTGAAAAGCGTTGTTCTATTTAATTAGACTTTTAGTTTTACTGTGTGGTATGCATAAAATACAAGGATTATATTACTGAAGATTTTGCATGTTAACACACGCAAATTCTTCCCACCCGCTTTCTAATGTTAATCATATGGAAGATTTTTTTTTCTTTTCTTGTTTGACTTTTAATATTTGTAAAAGATTTTTTTTCATTAGATAGCTGAGGCCAATCTCTACAAAGGCCGAATCTTTTTTTTTTTTTTTTTTTTCGATTTTGTTTGTATTTTTTTTTTTCAATTTAGATAATTTTACTTTCGGAACCGGTTTCGAAAGTCGACCTATCCTCATAAAAAATGACTGCGAACAAAATCGAAAAAGTAAAAAACGGGCATTATGAAAATCGACCTTGGCTATCCAATGCAAAAAAAAAAAAAAAAAAAAAAAAAAAAAAAAACATTTAAAAATTTTGACATGCAAACGATATATCTTTAAAAAAAATTCTCCCATAGGTTTAGCATTAGTAAGCGAATTCAGTTCCCGTGAGTGAAGTAGTCCCTTAATGTCTTTAGGGACTACTTCAGTCTAGACAGTAATTACTGAGATAAGGCTTTTAACTTTAAGTATTTTCTAAAATGTCTATTAACGCACCGCTGTCCCTTGTATGGAAAAAATAATTATAATAAAATATTTTTGATAGTATTAGAAAATATTTCATATTCTATGCATGGCGCATGATTTTTATTCTAGTTAAAGTTGCATTTGGAATAAAAAATGTAAAATCGTTGTAACATAAATTACGTTTAATGAATTTCTTTTTCATTTTGAATAACTGTGTATAAAAAAATAAATTAATTATTTATGTAAACAATATGTACCATTTTCAAAAATTTGAAAGAAAATCTTATCTATAGTTCGATGTTTAAAACTAAGATTGAAGTAACAGGTGTTATTAGTACTAAGAGGCGCAAAACTTATTTATTTTATTAAATGGGAATGTAAGTAACAGATTTTACATTTTTCTATTACAAATGCTGAATTAAATGTGTGTCATGTGCCTCTTTTTGTAGGGAAGGGTCATATCGGTATAATATCAATTTTTATATCTTACGATTTTTCTTCGTCCACAATTCCAAACTGGCTGTTTTATGACACGTTATCAAAATTACATTTTCTGTTTGTAAATGCATAAAATTTACCAGTTCTATTCAGATAATAATAGTTAAAATAATCGATTAGGGAAGTGCTTTATGTAACGT
This sequence comes from Maratus speciosus, assembly GCA_963932465.1. Lineage (NCBI taxonomy): Eukaryota > Metazoa > Arthropoda > Arachnida > Araneae > Salticidae > Maratus > Maratus speciosus. The sequence continues at coordinate 95,974,222 of OZ010791.1, forward strand.
GGTCTGGTTCAAATATGAGCACATTTTAAATTTTAAACACATTTAAAAAGTGCAGTAATTTTCGAAAATTACTTTTTAGTCCCCGGTATGCTATTTCTTTTTCCCAGCTATTAAAGTGTCGTCTCAAAAAAATAACTTCCGTTGTATAAGCCAGAAGTAAAACAAAGCAGATGTATCATTGTACGGTTAAATACTCTACTGCAATTTTTTTTAACTTTTCAGCATCGCATATTTTAAATTTTTATACCGTCGTATTGGGAAAAAAAGTACTTTTAAACGCAATTTGTTTGTAAACTGCATCTCAATTTATTTTTAAAATATTAATTCTTTTGTAGTTTTTAGCGCATTTGTTTAATCTTGGCAGCTCAAATATTCCATTTATGTTGAAAGTAAAGGAAAAATAGTTGGAAAATAGTAATTATATCTTTTTGTTGCCATTTTCCCATAACAACTTTTAAAAAATGTAATTAAAATACGTACTATTTTGAAAAACTATAGATGAATGATTTCTGATAAAACATCGAGCTATTATAAACCAAATTTAATTTTAAGTATCTATATTAATATTACAAACAGATGAAGGCATATGAATCATTAGATAGCTGATTTTTTGTCGAGTTTCTTGAATGACATCTCTTTTTTCGAGATTTGTGTATTATTCAGCGATAGTGACGTCATATGCGTACTTTACTATAGCTCATAGATTAACATTCGAGATGGGACATTTATGGCGAAATCTGTAATGACAACAGTACTAGCGTTACCACGGATCGAAATTTACATATGTTGAAGAAATATGTTTACGCTTTACGTTTTGAATATCTATTCTTTCCAAACGAAGAAGAGGCAGATGATATTGTATTTACGCTTTATTTATTTAGCTGTTTTTTTTTTTTTTTTTTTTTTTTTTTTTTTTTTTATTGTGCTTGTATCGTTGTTACTTTTAATTTACCAAACGATAATTAGAGTAATGATATAAAAGAAAAACCCTAGAAAATTCTGTTAAGAACGGAAATGTGTAAGTTTATGAGATTAAATTGTAAAAAAATCAAATTCAGGCATTGTGTTAATTTATTCATATCGAATAAAATTTTACTGAGTGTAATGTCGGTACCTCTATTTATTTTTAACTTTTAGATTTATATAATTCTAAAAATTTGTCGAAAGAAATTTTTCAAAATCTGTAATTTTATTATTATTTCTTATATGTTAATATTATAAATATTATTCAATTGGTTGAACGTTATTTACATTAAAAGCAATATTTTTACTTTATCTGTAAGAAAGTGAAAATGCGTAAATTTTAAAAGATTGTAACGATTGTTTAATACGTTAAACTTCATAAATTAATAAAACATCGGCTATAAAAATTTTCCTATTAAATGGGAATATTTATGAAATTTTCTGGGACTTGTAGAATGCAATATTTCGTATAATCTTATATTACACCATTGCTTTTGATATATAGCATTCAAGATTAAATGTTACTTTGTTTTTCGTTGCACTTAAATTGTTCACGCATAATGTTAAATAAAATAAAAAGAATGTGTATATCGGTACATAAACATAGAACAGATATTAGATATATAAAATAGAATATCTATTCTATATTCATCTATCGGTGTAAGATTCTATTGAAAACGTAAACATGCAACATTAAAAAAAGAAAGATCCCAATGAGGTAGATACTCAATAATAAAATACTACAGGGATGGGGAGTTTATTCCCCATCGTCACTAAAGGCGCTACGATCGCAATCGCATTACCATTACGCTCTATGGAAGTGTCCCATCTTGTATGTTAATTTATCCTGTAGATGTTGTTTAAGACTGGATAGTAAAGGAAGAATTCTCTAGCGGATGCGGATTACGTCATTTTATATAAAATAAAAGCGTGTATTTTAAGTCTTAAAACTGAAATATGTTTTTTACTATCTATATTTATATACATATCTATATATATAATTTTTTTTATCGGGGGTGACACTAAATTCTGAAAGTGTCATTTCTTTTGTTCAGACATGAAAAAGGTTTAATTTTTTTTTTAATTCTACAGTAAGCCAACAACAACAAAAAAAAAGAACCTTTAACTAAATTAATTTTAATTAAATTTAAATTTTTAAATTTAATTTTTCATTTACTTTTCAATGCAGTTGAAAATGTGAAAAGCAAGAAAGTTTGCCCTATGGGTGATGTAAGACCCTAATGTTCGAAACTATGAGCGTCCCCCCACTTTTTTTCCAGGACTACACCACTGGTATAGTTTTTGCTCCAATAAAACTTTTTTAATGGAACGATTTTGTCCAACTTTAGCATTAAATATCTCTTAAAATAATTCTTTGATTTGAAAACTGTCTGCATCAGCGTGTTTATCAAACATTTCTCTATAATACCACCGATATTCATATTTTTGTTTGCAACAGTTTTTTTAATATTAACGAAGAAAGGCCATGCTTAAGCATTCAAATTGGATGCCGATCTACCGGGAATATCTACGTAGATTTTCATTGGTCCATTTCCAATTCCAAACTTTTTTTTATATATAGAAGGAAAAAGCTGACAAAATTAGAAGTGAAAAACAATTCAGTATTATTAAAGTAATTGTGCCGTGGTCATCTATTAAAAAATGCAATTTTGAGAAAAAAAACTAGTTTCAATTTTATGTTAGGGGCATTCCACGTCAAATCAGGCAGTAAAATATCAATATGTAACCCACCATCACAGATTTTAATGAAACTGCGTGTGTTTGTTCTTACTATTAAGATATGATCACCAGTAATTTTTTTTGCTCCTTGGTGAAATAGTTTCTGAGAAAAAAATTGTCAAAATTTTGAAAAACTGCCGTCAGTTGGCATTCTTGATAGCTCAGTTTTCAAATGTAGCATGCCATATATATAATCATATTTCAATATCTACTCTACAAATCATCTTCAAATAATTTATGCACAATATTTAGGGTACGCAGCTTATGGAAAAAATATATTGTTACGCTTATAAGATTTTAAGTGTGTCTAAAAAAATATTTAAACTTTGAAGTCGTGAATTTTTTATGAAAAATAATGCATTAACAAAAAAAGCATTATCAACAAAAGGCGGTATTTTTATTAAATTTATTTTTTATGGGAGATATACTTAAAGGTGTCCTTTACCTGATTCTGAAATAAAAATAGTGGGATTTTGGGTGTTTTTGGTAGCATTTCCTATTTAAAAATATTTTGAGGTGCATTTCATATCAAATCAAGCAGAGTCATTCCATGTCAGTTCCCCTAAGCCATTTAATCACTGTCACAAATTTCAATGAAATTGGGTTTGTTTATAGCTTATTTTAAGACGTAATCACCTTTAATTTTCTTGATCCTAAGTAAAATATTTTTTAAGATAAAAAATATCAAAATTTTGAAAAATTGTTTTAAATTTTTTTAATGACAGTTCGATATTCAAAAACTGCATTAAAAGAAAAAAAAAAAAAAAAAAAAAAAAAAAGTCATTTCAATATAGAATCACTAAATAGGTTTCAAATAATGTATATGTGACAAATAATGTAGGCTGATTATTATTTCTTGTTTTTTATCATGTTTAAACACTAAGAGTGTCTTTTATCTTATGAATTTTTAAAATCAAGAATTTTGTCAAAAATAATGTGTTAATCAAAAATTTATTATTAAATTTTAAAATTATTTTATTATTATTATTAAAATTTATTATTATTACGTAAAAATATCTTTTAAATGGTTATAAAATAAAAATAGTGAACATATGAGAAAAAAATAGCAAAATTTTGGAAAAATGCCACGAGTTGCCATTAATGATTGTTCAATTTTCAAAGGCCTCATTTTATATATAAAATCATATTTCAATAACTAATAAAGAAATCTTCATCGAATAATTTAAGCAAGGTAAATAAAGTATGTAGATTATGAAAAAAATATTGCTTTAATGCTAAAAAATATTTAAATGTGTCTAAAAAATTGTATAATCTTTGAAATCAAAAATATTTTACAAAAAATAATGAAATTATTAAAAAAACTTTATCAATCAGAGGCGGAGTTTCTATGACTAATTTTTTAATTTTAAATTGTACATAATACTACATTATAACTGGATCTGAAATAAAAATAGTGGGATTTTGGTTGGTTTTAGTAGTATTTAAATCATGTTTAAAATTATCAATATTTTCAAATGTAAAACCTATCCAATCCCTGGAAATATTTTTATTTATACATTTATTTTATTTTTCAAATTATCTTTTATGTTCGTTTCTTAAGGAAAAAATATACAATATTGTTTTTTAGTAAAACTTCTAGGGCGAAGAACAATTATCCCTTTCCAAAAAAGAGAAAAATCACTAGCTCCTCACCGCCCAATAGAAATTTTCAAAATGACAGTCCTAATCTTTAAACTCATATTTGGCTGTTAATATTGAAAATTTAGCATTGAGCTGCTAATATTTAAAAAAATATACCAAATTTCACTCTTTTGAAGAAAATTTTGACGTATTGTGCTTTAAATATATGCAAAAAATGCATAATCCATTATATTTATATCTTTCAAATAACTATATCTAAAAAAATATTTAAAACTTAATGAGTTGCACTTTTGTAACTTTATTCAGTTTCTAATGATATGTACCGTAATTTCGGGTGTATAGCCCGCAGATCAAACAATTCAGTTTGGACCCAGAAAATTTATTCAGTATTTGTAGACCAATATTTACTGTGATCTAAAAGTTACATTTTATTTTTAAAAATTTCTGGGTCAAAACACGATTGTTTGATCCGCGGGCTATACACCGGAAATTACGGTAATTTGATTTATTTCATCACAATATTGCTGAAAGATGGATTTTCAACATATATATTTGTTTATATATATCCCTGTTTTCAAACAAATTATATAAAAATTATTCATTTATGTTTAATAAAGCATATATATATTGTTTATACACTTATAGAAAATACATATAGTAAATTTTATGATATTATGTCAATAATGTCTAAAAGTAAAGAACTCATCTAATAGTATGTAACGAAAAATTTAACATGTGGTGTAATGACAACAAAATTTTATAATTGTTTTACTTAATTTGGATGAATGAAAAAAGCTTACATGTTTATATTTTATTGAAGTACAGGTGAAAATGTCACAAAGACATTCCTACCTCAACAACCACTGAGTATGTCACATTCACACTACAGATGATTTTTTTTTCTTTTTGATCTTTCGGGTTTGATTTCAGATGGTAATGAAATAATTAGTTTTGTTAGAAGTGTCATTGCAGTCAGCATATTAGGCTCACTATTTTTTTTTATATAATTTGTTTTGATTGACTCGATGAACAACAATATTTAAAGGGACCATTTCATGACTTTTCAATTAAAAGCTGATTTATAAATTCATCATGTTGTTTAGTTATTATTATCGTCTTAAGATAATAAGTTGATATTAAAATTTTTAAATGCAGTTTATTTATTATTTGAACAGTTGAAAGTATTTTTCAATAAGAGTGGGCTGTTGATTTTAAGTCGGCTGTTGAGCAATGTAGTGTTGGTAAAGGAACTGGTACTATTTAATTTAATTTTTATTGCTGTAAATAATATTTGTTATTTTATTATTGTATGTATTATATTTAAGCAAGAGTAGAAATACACGATATCGTAGTCATTTTAGTACATCTTAGCATGAAAAGTTTCAATATTTATCATTAAACATTCACATTTTATGAAAATTTTGTTAAAATTTGCTCATATTTTCACTATTTTTATTTTATAACTATTGAAAAGATATTTTTACGTACAATTAAAAAAAGTAATAATAGCTTGCCTTCGGTTAATAATAAATTTTTGATTAACACATTATTTTTCACAAAATTCTTGATTTTAAGAATTCACAAGATTAAACACACTCTTAGCATTTAAACATGACAAACAACAATAAATAATAATCTGCCTACATTATTTGTCACATATACATTATTTGAAACTTATTTAGTGATTTTATATTGAAATGACTTTTTTTATGCAGTCTTTGAATATAGATCTGTCATTAAAAACATTTAAAAAAAATTTCAAAATTTAGATTTTTTTTTTTATCTTAAAAAAATATTTTACTTGTAATCACGTTTAATTTCCTTGATCCTGTCTTAAAATGAGCTATAAACATACCCAGTTTAATTGAAATTTGTAACAGTGAATTAAATGTCTTAGGCGAACTGACATGGAATGACTCTGCTTGATTTGATTTGAAAAAAGCCTCAAAATATTTTTAAATATGAAATACTACTAAAAACACCCAAAATCCCACTACTTTTATTTCAGAATCAGGTAAAGGACACCTTTAAGTATATCCCCCACAAAAAATAAATTTAATAAAAATACCGCCTTTTGTTAATAATGCTATTTTAGTTAATGCATTATTTTTCATAAAAAAATCACGACTTCAAAGATTAAACATTTTTTTAGACACACTTAAAATGTTATATAAGCGTAACAGTATTTTTTTTCATAAAATATGTACCCTATATATTATGCATAAATTATTTGAAGATGATTTGTGGAATAGATATTGAAATATGATCATATTTATATCATGCTACATTTGAAAATCGAGCAGTCAAGAATGCCAACTGATGGCAGTTTTTCAAAATTTTGACAATTTTTTTCTCAGAAACTATTTGACCAAGGAGTAAAAAAGAAATACTGGGAATCATATCTTAATAAAAGGAACAAACACACGCAGTTTCATCAAAATCTGTGATGGTGGGTTACATGCCTGCCTGAACTGACATGGAATGACCCGTTATAATTATAATAGAATGCTTATTGTATTTTTTTATTTTTTTTACTTACATAGAATTGTCTATTCCATATTCTGGCCACATAAAGAAGTCTCAATTCCGTTGATAAAGCTGCTAAAATAAAAACTCGATTTTCCGAAATTTATAAGTTATGATTACGTGTAAATCCATAAAGCGGTTCTCAAAAAAAAAAAAAAAAAAAAAAAAAAAAATAACGTTCAATAATTCGAAAATTTCTGCTCATTTACAAACATAAAAATAGTGTTCGAAAGAAACTGAATTTCGGTTATCTTCCTAGTATCGACTGAAAACGAAAGCGAAATTGTTTTAAAAATAAATTCCAAGTAAGTAACATAAACATACATATACGCATGTTATCTGAATAATGTTTTGCGTAGAAACGGCAGTACATAATTAACAAAATAATTTGATTGAAATAAAATTAATTAAATATAAGGTGTTATAAACATAAAAAATATATTAAAAAATAATTTAATTTAAAAATAACGAATTTAATCAATATTAGTAATACCTTCTAGATTTATCTCCTTGTATGTGAATATATAGTATGTACGGCTCTTTGGATAGGAGTGCCGTTTGGGGAAGGCTTAGGAGGGGCAGTTATAGTAATACCGAATATACGGCAGTATTTTCGCCGAAACTAGGATTTTGGGCTGAAAACGAAAATGAAACCGAATATTCGGCCAAACTCCACATAAAAGAATGAGACTTGCAGGCTTGGTTATTGAAGTGATTTGTAATACAATAGATTCTGTTCTTTAAATTAATTACATCTTGAGTTAAAATTGATTGTTGTCTCATGACAACAGTTTTCTTTCTCTTCCTCCACTGTCGCGTCCGGAAATTCGGTTCAAAACGCCACATTTGGCAGGATTTTCTGAAAGATCTTTTGTTTTTCTCAAAAAATATAAAAGACAGTTTGATTAAAAAGTTTCTGCTGGGCAATAAAAAATAATTGGTATTTTCAGCCAAGTAAAGCAGTCAGCAGTTATAATGAAATTTAATGAAAACCTTTAAAACAAAACTATCATGCAATAAAATTCAAGTAATATTACTTTTCAAAATAATACATTCAACGTAATACTTTTAAAGAATGTATTACTTTTCCAAAGATTTTCTGCCCCCCCCCCCCCCCCCTACCCTGCGTACACACATGAATCGCGGTAAAAAAGAACAAGATCTTTGAAAAACAGAAACAACTCCATTATTGGGCACAGCCTTTGTAAGTTTGCTGATTTGAAAGCAGGGCCGAAATTAAGGGGGGCAGAGGGGGCATGTGCCCCGGGCGCCAAATGAAGATTTTGTTTGTCGATTTTTCTCGCATCTGCCTTTTGCACGGTATTGTTAAAATCATTCTGTCTGGCGTATGACAAAACATAGAAGAATCTAAAGATGATATGGCATTAGGATCCTGTATAAAGCGGAATTTTTTTCGATTCCGTTTCCGAGATTTTAATCAATCAATATTCGACAAAGCCAAGAACGGATTCAGCTCATCATTTAGAGGGGGTCATGGATTTCCTTTTTTGGGGTGGGGGGCGATCACATCCTCGTTATGAGAATTTTTTATATTGAAAGCTATTTAAAATCCAAACTAACTACTTTTCTGATACTTTCGCGAAGTCATTTTCATTCGTAAATACAAAAAAGTTGCATTAATATTCGTAAAAATATAAAATTTGCCAATTTTGTTCAGATACCAGGAAATTAGAGTTTCCCATTTTCTTATAAAGGCAAAGATTCATTCAGAAAATGTTGCCAAAGATAGCACTTTTAGCCAAGTTTTACGAGTTGAAGCCACAGAAATGTCGTCGCAAGGGAACAATTGGCTGTCACTTCCGGAATTTCAGTTTAGAAAGTCTAACAATTGTCAACGGTTAAATATGGCAAAAATTTGTGTTAAATTTTAGAGGTAACTAAACCGTACAAATTGGCAGCTATGGGATTCTGTTAGTGTCATAAAAATTGCAGGTGTAGCCTCTTCTTTCTGCTCAAAGTATTAAATAGTTTTTTTCAATCGAACTTATACCTTTGGAATGGATCATTTTCTTCTGATGGACTGGTGCCATCCATTATTATGAAACAACCGTTATAAATGAAGTGTTAGGTGAAGATGAAAGAGCTGTCGTAAAAAGTTAGAACTCTGATTTTCTGGTCAGAAAAGGAAAAAAAAAATGGTCATAATTTTTTTTTTTTTTTTTTTTTTTTTTTTTTCGGGTCAGGATGAAAAAAAAAAATGGCCATAATTTTGTTTCTGATCAGAATGGAAAAAAAAATGGCCATAAAAAAAAAAAAAAATTCTATGATATCTTTTGAATGTTGAAAAAATAAAGAAATAAAACATATTTTTAAAATATTTCACGTAAAATAGACGTCACTCTTGAACTAAACAAAAATAACTTTCCTGAAATTTTATACATTATAATTAGTATTTGTATTCTAGAAATTGTATTATATAAAATATTATTGAATTGTATTAAATAATGTTTTGCACTTTTGAGTTTTGACCCAACGAAATTGTTTTTGTTTATTTTATTTCAATATTTTATTTTCCATTTGGAGATAATTGTATGGAGATTGTTATTCAAATATTCGGGGTAAAGTTTGAATTAACTCATTAGATATGGTGAGCGAAATTCGGAAATAGAGATAGCTTTCTTAGAAAAGTGTGGTGGAAAAAAATACCTCTAAATTGGCAACACTGATCTAACATCAGATTTTTTTTTAAGTGCAATGTCTTGCGGGGAACTATTTTTGTGCATATTACATTTCTGTAGTGTAAAATACTAATTTGGGTGACATAATTATTTTAGGAATAAAGTTTTCGCGATAGCAATATACTCGTATATATTTTTAAAGTGATTTTTTATGCATAATTTATATAGTATGTGCGTGTGTATGTGTATGTATATATATATAAACATTTGCGCCCTTTTGTAAGGCAATCGGCGCCCTTTTTATCCATTTTGCCACCGCCCTCTCAGTTATGCCAGTACGACCCTGGCTCTAACTCTCGAAAGTTAAAATTTTTATGCACTGTCAGTACAAATTATGGACCCGATTTTAAAAAATCATATTTTCGAAATTAGCACTGCACATATACAATAAGTGATACATGAATTTAAAGAGAAATATACTAAGTTTTTTTCAGTTACAAATGTTTGATGTGTGACTCTCTTGTTACACGGCATACGTCTAATCTATAATCCAGTCCATTCGAAACATTTTGTAGCATCACTCTGTCAATGGTTCTGAATGCTGCACAAATGCGTTCTTTAAGTTCTGGCAGCGTTTTCGGCATTGGAGGTACATAAACAATGTTTTTGACACTGCCAGAACTTAAAGAAAGCATTTGTGCAGCATTCAGAACCATTGGCAGAGTGATGCTACAAAATGTTTGGAACGAACTGGATTGCAGATTGGGCGTATGCCATGTAACAAGAGGGTCATACATCGAACATTTGTAACTGAAAGAAACTTGATATATTTCTCTTTAAATTCATGTATCACTTATTGTAATATATTCAATTTTTCTTTAAGTTCATGTATCACTTATTGTAATATCGTCGCTACCATGTCAAACTATCCAATGTGAAAAAATGCATTTTTCATATTTTGTGCCTTTTTGTTGTATTGTGCATGATACGTACTAATTAAAATCGTCACGTCTCTAGCTTGCTTAGAAACTTAGATAATGACTATTTCAAAGTATCCAATATGCACTTTTTTCTAAAATTTATAATGTCAAATTGTCCAGTATGGCATATTCGATCCTTTGCCGCAAATGTTTGAATATTTTTCTTTTTTTAAGCATCCGTACCATGTCAAACTATCCAATATGAAAATAGTCTTTTTATCAGGAAGACAAAAACTGTTTTACATACACATTAAAAAAATCTGTAGTTCTACAGATGTAAAGTTAAATGCTTACTAAACTTTTATCTGTAACTGTACAAAAATGCTGCAAATCTACAAAATTAGTTTTTGTAAAGCTACATAAATCTGTAACTTTACAAATGAATCTGTTAAAATTACAGTAATCTTACTAAAAATTTATCTGTAACCCTGGTTGCAGTTACATGAAAAGTTCTCGGCATCCCAGTATCCTGAAAAAATCTTAGTAACCTTACAGATTTTTTGATTTCCGGCGCAAAAGTTTGTCTGTTACATGAATTTTTGTTGTTGCCGTTTCATAAAAAGTTCTAGGAATCGCAGTTTCCTTGAAAAACTTTAGTAACATTACAGATTTTTTTTTACAGTGTATGGATTGAAATTTAACGGAATTGACATATGTTTTTGACGTTTAATATAGCATATGTTTTCTATTACTAACTGAATGTGAGAATCTTTGGTTCATTTACAGGGACTTTCAAAAGAATCCCATTACATTACACTCAACAGGGAAAAAGAGCGGTGTCTTTTAATGGTGTTACACTATTTAAAGCATAATAAAATTAATATGGATTTATCAAGTGTATTAAAACGCTTATTATGCAGAATATGATGTGCAAGCCATTTATTACTATTTATAGGTTCATACAAGTGAATTTTGTTGTATAATGGTTTATAGTAAGAAAAAATGTTTGAAACATATTTTAATAATGTTAAAATATTCCAAACAAAGTTAAATTTACATCCATGATTAATTTAAATTACAAGTTGCTTACTGTAATAATATGACATATATGATAGTTATTGTTAATTTACAGGAACACACAAAAAAATTCGGCTACACTGCTGTCTATTAGCGATAGTTGTTTGAAGTGCGTTTTCAATTATAGTTTGAGTTTTTAACTATTTGAATATTACGTGCTGCGTATAAATTTTATTGATCATATATAGGGCTATACAAAAGAATTTGCAAGCATTACTTTGTATAGGAGTGAATTTCTTAAAGGAGGTTTTTAATTGTGTTGTGCAATTACGGTCTTTTATATCTTTTTACTATACTAAAATATGTTAGTGGAAATTCCTAATATGTAGGGATACGCAATGAAATGAAAACATTGCCGGCTATGACTGGTAATTTCTGGAAGTGTGTTTATAACAATTTTTTGCCTGAATTAAATTTTACCATATTACGTAACATGTATAAAAATCTGTAGATAATATACAGGTCTATACAAGAAGTTAAAGTAAATTTCCGTTTATTGGCAGAAATTGTTAAAGGCTGAAAACGTAAATTGCGTTACGCATTTTCTTATTAAACTAAATTGCCGCATACTATCTAGATAATATACAAATCTGTAGATCATTTACAGGGCTTCACAAACTGATTCGACTACTTTTTCTGTCTATTACGGTAGTTGTTCTTTAGTGAATTCTTTTGTGCAGCCCTGTAAACGAGGTATAGAATTTTTATACAACATACAAAAAAAAATAGTTAAATTTAAAAGCGCATACCGAAATTCAAAATGCACTTAAAGCAATTATAGCTCAAAGACAGTATTGTAACACATTTCTTTTGTGTGGCCCTGTAAATGAACGACAAACGTATGAATGCATGCCCTATTCTGTCGTAATCTTCTTGTAATGAAATTCAGTAGTTTATATCAGTTTTACTACATTTGAAATAGCGTAATGTCATTAAAATGCCTTCCAAATGTTTTTCCCCATATACCATAATGTGATGGAAATCTTTTGAGTGCCCCTGTAAATAAAATATTAATGTTACACACTTCATACGCAATACCAAACATGCGATTGTAAGCATCATTAATATTTTCAATTGCATGAAAATCCGAGTATATTTACGTGAGTTAGAGCGTGGACAGATAAACCGAATTCATAAAAACTTTTTAACCTTGTTGGAAAGTGTTAAAAAAGTATAATAGGTTGAAAATTCCCATTCAGTAATTTCTAACAATAGACGAGCGTAACTGAATTCTTTTGTACAACCCTGTATATTAACTACAGATTTTTATACGTGCCACATAATAAGCTAAAAATTTAATGCAAGCTAAATAACGCTTATAACTACTAAAATGACACTTCCAGAAATTATCATCCATAATTGTCCATGTTTCTAGTTTTTCGCGTGGCCCTGTATATGATTTGACTTATGTTTCCCAAACACTAACATATTCTAACGTAGTCATGTTGCTGTGCACCTCAATAATGTATATAAATTTCATTATGTTTGAACTAGTGTAACATAATTTAACTAAACCACAAACATTTCTTTCCCCATTAAGCGTAATGTAACGGGATGTTTTTGAGTGTCCCTGTAAAGGACCCATAAATGCTACGCGCTCCGTTTTCACCGGACATGCCATAGCAAACATCAAAAACATAAATAAATTATATGGCAATACGAGTATATTTACGAGAGTTAGAACACGGTTAGACGACAGAAAGTAAAGCGAAAGTCATAAAAACTTTTTAATGATGAAGAAAGTCTCGAAAAATAGGGATTACCCCTTTTATCATTCCCCACGTTCGGGAGAACTTTGAAATTATTATATTAATAGAGTCTATCACGAATTTCTTCCATATTTTCTTCAAAATCATTTGTTCCAACTTTTTTAAATAGGGGATTAAATAAATCAAAGATTTCTATTCGAAAATAGTAGTAGAAAGCGGCCCATGAGTTTCTTAGAAAAAATAGTGCGAAGATTAGTATTTATAATTACGCATATGAAGTGTACGGGTATTATATTTAATAAAATTAACAGAATGTTTAAAAATAAGCTCTTTTCTTTATTAATTTACGGTATATTCGTTATAAAAATTATTAAAGAAAATTCTTGAGAGTTTTATATTGAGCATGTAAATACCAAAATTTTCACAAATTAAACTATTGAATACGACACATTTGCTACTATAAAACGGCGACGCTGGGAAAAGCACAAAATTTTTACAAGTCAAACTATCCAAAATGGCATATTCGCTACTATGGAATGGCGAACCTGGGAAAAGCACAAAATTTTTACAAGTCAAACTATCCAAAGTGGCATATTGGATAGTTTGAAGCTGAAAAAGTACAACGAAGCTGAATAAGCATGCCATATCAAACTATCCAATGTGATTTTTTGGCGAGTAAAATTATTTAAATGATTTATCTCCATAGCATGCTTAAATAGGATATAAAACGGCACCCGAAAAATATAATAATTGTTTACTGCTGCTTGGCGCTGATTTTGAATCCACAATTAAAACAGTTTTTTTGCCCTCCTGAAAAGTGGCTATTTTCACATTGGATAGTTTGACATGGTGCCGACGATAAGTGCAGTAGTTTCGAAAATGTGATTTTTTAAAATTGGGTCCATAATTTGTACTCACCCTGTATATTATTCATGTTTACCATAGCGCGATCGCTATTGAAAATTAAGTGTGTTGCATTTATAGTTTGTTTAAAGGGTCAGTCAAAAGTATTTCGTTAGATTACGGTCAATGAGAAGAAATTGCTTCAAGTGCATTTTAATAATATTACACCATTTCAAACATAATGAAATTGATATGCATTTAAGAAGATCAGTAATATATATTTCCTGTAGAATATAGGGTGCAAAACATTTATTATTCATTTACAGGGTCGCACAAAAGAATTCTTCTATATAATGATCTACAGGGAAAAATCGTTTGCAGTATATTTTGATGGTATTGCACTATTTCAAACATGATGAAATTTATGCATTACAAGTTTTTTACTGAAAAGTATTGCGTGAATTGAATTTATCATTCATTTATACAAACACACAAAAGAATTTGATTACAGTGCTGTATAGCTATATTATAAAGGATTTATTTTAAATATAATATCCTAATGCTTAAGAATTTTTTTACAGTAATTTCCGGCGTATTATCCGCGGGTGAAACAAACATGCTTAAAAAAGAAATTTTATTTAATAAAATCAAATTATTTGATCATAATTACTAAATAAAATTTCAGGGTCTTAAAATGTTTGTTCTACCAGCAAATTATACACTGGGATTTAAGTTAAATAAGAATGACTGAATAAATGAATAAAATGGTAGAAATAGGAAGTTGAGCTCAAAAAGCAAAAAACTGCCAGCGACACCCAGGACTGAAAGCGCATTCAAAGAGAAAAATATGCTTAGATTTTCAAAACATAGAAGAATATTATATTTTTAATTATACATGTTACAGATTAGAGCAAGTTAGTGAACACAAGTCAATGTTAAAAGAAGAAGAGATCATTGAGACTTAACGGTAAATGAGAATGGCCTAATAAAATAACAAAATGCTAGAAATAAGAAGATGAGCTCTAAAAGTGAAAAACTTATAGTTACACACAGGAATGAGAGCGCATTCAAAGAGAAAAACATTCGTAGATTTTTAAAACATAGAAGAATTGTATATTTTTATTTACACGTGTTACAGATTTAGAGCAAGTAAGTGAACACAAATCAATGTTAAAAGAAGAAGAGATCATTGAGACTTAACGGTAAATGAAAACGGCTGAATAAAATAACAAAATGCTAGAAATAAGAAGATGAGCTCTAAAAGTGAAAAACTTATAGCTACACACAGGAATGAGAGCGCATTCAAAGAGAAAAACATTCGTAGATTTTTAAAACATAGAAGAATTGTATATTTTTATTTACACGTGTTACAGATTTAGAGCAAGTAAGTGAACACAAATCAATGTTAAAAGAAGAAGAGATCATTGAGACTTAACGGTAAATGAAAACGGCTGAATAAAATAATAAAATGCTAGAAACAGGAAGATCAACTCAAAAAGTGGAAAACTTGCAGCTACATACAGGACTGAGAGCGCATTGAATGAAAAAAATATGGTAGATTTTTAAAACGTAAAAAAGTGTGTATTTTTAATCATAGATTTTCCAGATTTAGGGCAAGTTAGTGAACATAAATCAATGTTAAAAAAAGAAGAGATCATTGAGACTTAATGGTAAATGAGAATGGCTGAATAAAATAATAAAATACTAGAAATAGGAAGATGAGCTCAAAAAGTGAAAACTTGCAGTTGCACACGGGACTGAGAGTGCATTCAAAGAGAAAAATATGCATAGACTTCTAAAACATAAGAGAATTGTACATTTTTAATCACACATTTTACAGATTTAGGGCAAGTTAGTGAACGCAAGTCAATGTTAAAAGAAGAAGAGATCATTGAGGCTGTTAATCATGGCCTTTAATTTGAACTTTCTCACGGCAGCTCATCGCGAAACCAAAGGCATGCGATCAGAAAAGTTAGAACCTTGACATAAATGTTTTGTACTCTAAAACCAAGCTTTCATTGACTACTGATTAACAAAAAGAATGAATTTTATCTATTAAGAAGAAAACAAAGATGAAACAGGACTTGATTTATTCGATTGGTGTTTGTTAAACTAAATTGCCTTGAAAACCTTTCCGAACATAGGGTGAAAATGTTACAGTAAAAAACAATACAAGGACGTAATACGGTCAAACAGGATGTATGAACTGGTATTAAAGTTCTTGTTAAAGGTGAACACAAAAACTAAATGTCTAGTTGTTTGATTAAAATACGAAGAAAGATATCACAGAAGAGAATAATAATGTTTCTTATAATCCCAAGATGAAAGAAAAACATTTTCGACAAAAGCTGCTTTAATCATTTGTTGTTATTTGCAATTGTGTCGTAAATAGTGACATTCATTTTTCGTAAATGTTTCATAAGTAACCTTCATCTCTCTTTTTTACTTTGTTCTATCTTTACAGGTAGAAAGTATTGGATTCGTGAAAAAATTCGACTTCCGGTTTTCGAAGATTTACATGTTTTAGAAGGTCCTGAACACGATTTGAATATTTTTAGAACATGTCTGTCTGTGAGTCTGTCTGTATGTGACACAAATTTTGTGGGCGCTCTATCTCAAGGACGAATGCACGGAATTTAATTAAACTTTATATTCAATTAGTCCCAGACATAAATTGGTACTGATTACTTTTCGGTGTAAATAGCCCAACAGGTGGCGCTGCTATGCTGCATTATTTAGGATTATCGCAATAGCTCTATCTCAAGAACTAATGCACATATTTTAATCAAATTTCAGATTCAGTTATACCTTGCTATAAATTGGTGCTGATTACATTTTGGTGTAAATCGCCCAACAGGTGGCGCTGCTATGGAGAATTTTTTCACGATTTCCGCAATAGTTCTATCTCAAAAACTGAAGCACGGATTTGAATCGAACTTCAGATTCAAATAGACGTTGACATAAGTTGTTGCTATTTAGGCTTTGGTGTAACTCATAAAACAGGTGGCACTGCTATGATGCATTTTTCAGGATTTACACGATTTTACCGATAGTCGTATCTCAAGAACTAATGCACGTATTTTCATTTCCTTAGAATCCTCATGAAGGCCATAGATTCCATTTAATTTTGGCACTGTGATAGCGAATTTTGAAGTATTAACATGTATGACATAGAAGAAAGTTTTGGGATTGGCAAATCCGACTAGTTCTCTGTGTGTGTTCCGAATTGATGAAATTAGGAGCAGCAGAAGCTTTCTTCTTTACTATAAAATAATAAAATTGATTACATGTCGTATGATTCATATGAATAAGAGTTTAAAACACTATTGTTCAGTTGATATTATTAAAATGAAATGTATTAAATTTTGTATTGTGTTGAATCATTATAAAAATGTATCCCCAGACAGGACCGATTCGATGATCAGTTTGAGCATTGCAACAATTTGAGCATTATATATTTGTAAAAATTAATATTTTTATTTTCTTCTATCTTTACAAGAAGAAAGTAATGGATTCGTGAAAATTTTCGAATTCCGGTTTTCGACGGATTTACACGTTTTAGGGATCAGATATCCCGAAAAACATATTTTTACAAAATGTCAGTCTGTGAGTCTGTCTTTGAGTCTGTCTGTCTATGTGTGACACAAATTTTGTGGGCGCTCTATCTCAAGAACTAATGAATGGAATTTAATAAAACTTTAGATTCAGGTAGTACCTGATATAAATTGGTGCTGATTACTTTTTGGTGTAAACCGCCCAGCAGGTGGCGCTGCTATGGTGATTTATGATTATCACAATAGCTCTATCTCAAGAACTAACGCACGAATTTTCATCAAACTTCAGATTCAGCTAGTCCCTGATATAAATTGATCCTGATACGTTTTTGGTGTAAATTGCCCAACAGATGCCACTGCTTCACGATTTCCGCAATAGTTCTACCTCAAAAACTAATGCACGGATTTTTATCAAACTTCCAATTCAATTAGAAGTTGACATATGTTGTTACTGATTAGATTTTGTTGTAATTCACCTAACCGGTGGCACTGATATGCTGCATTTTTCAGGAAGCATTAATATGTATGCGATAGAAGAAAGTTTTGGGATTGCCACATCCGACAAGTTTCCCTTTAAAATCTGATTCTATTGTATTTAAGAGCTACCTCTAAGTAATGAAATATTACCAGTAAAAATCTTTTATAATGTTCAACACACAAAAACAAAAATTGAAATTTCAAGTGCGCAGGGGAATGACATTTAGACTTTGACACTCTCCTGAACCAGAAAATTTCATTTGAAGTCAACCTGCAACCCAACTCGAACCCGACAAAAAAAATTTTCCTCGACCCGCACCCGAAATACTTCAACCCGCAACCCGTCCCGAACTCGAAATGAAAGGAAAGTAAATCATATTTTAGTGCAATTATGAAAAGTAATATAGAATTATATCTCTAACTCCAATTTTATGTTTTATGTAAAAAAATGAACACATCTTAATTCTTTAATATTAAAATATAGTAAAACCTCTGAATAGCGGACACCTTGGGGTCTTTGAATAGAGTCCTGTATCGGGTTGTCCTTAATTTTTTTTCTAGTCAGTATGACTCTAATTTTCTTTCTGCGGGTCGAGTAAACCCTGCCTAGAATATTCTGTTAGGGGTTATATTTAGGATTTTTGAAAGTCGGGTTGTTGAGATTTTCACAATGTTTGAGCAGAAGTATGTTTCAGATTAAAATAAATACGTATTTGAATATGAATGAATATATACTCACTATACCGTATGAAAAATAATATGTATATAAGAATCATAGATAATTCTTTCTTTAAGAGCCGTTTTTTTGTGTCTCGGAATATGAAAAATATTACCAACATTTCATTTTTAATACACACAAAAATACATGGATCGTATTTGTAATTAGTTTTTATGTATATAAGAATCATAGATAATTCTTTCTTTAAGAGCCGTTTTTTTGTGTCTCGGAATATGAAAAATATTACCAACATTTCATTTTTAATACACACAAAAATACATGGATCGTATTTGTGATTAGTTTTATGCACACATATACATACGTATGTGTAGATTAGCAGGTGCCCACTATTCAGAGGTATAAGTGTATAAATATTTATGTCTTAGGATTTGAAAAAGTGTTTGCTAAAGAGCGGTGTCCGCTTTTCGGAAATGTTCATTATGGAGGTCTTATTGTATATAGATTTTTAACCTGAAAAAATAGCTTGGATATTATTTTGAAAAATCGTGCCAACCCGAATCCGACGCGCAAGAGTCAAAGCCCAACCCGAAACCGACACGCAGCAAAAAAGAAAAAATTTAGCGCGAACCCTATCCAACCCGAACGTAAAAACGGGTAATCCGATACGATGCAGGACCAAGGGCGTAGCTACAGATATTTATTGGGGAGAGGAATAAAAAATTTCCCAACTTGAAACAAACTACTCGAAATTTCCAACTCAAATGATATATGCATTGATTTGTTTAATAAAAGTTTAAATTTACCTCTACTACTTAGATAATGCAAATCAAAACTACATTAGTTTCTATTTTCCTATCTTGGAATAATTCGGCATGAAAATAAAGATCAAAAGATAAGATAAACATTTTCAAAATAAAAAGGTAAGGAAGCTGGGTTTCTTTCTTTCTGAAACTGAAAATCTTGTTTATTCATGCATAAAAAAAAATAACTTTTTTTTTTTTTCTTAAAAATTAGTTATTTCATTTCAACTTATTTTATTATTATTTGAGATCAAAATGAAGTGGTAAGAGCCATCGTGTTTTTCTTTTCTAGTATTAAAATAGAATGCTATTTTAAAAGAAAATTTGTGATTAGTTAAAATCAGTTGCA
This sequence comes from Maratus speciosus, assembly GCA_963932465.1. Lineage (NCBI taxonomy): Eukaryota > Metazoa > Arthropoda > Arachnida > Araneae > Salticidae > Maratus > Maratus speciosus. The sequence continues at coordinate 95,994,100 of OZ010791.1, forward strand.
GCTCTCAGAAAAAAAAGTCACAAAAAAAATTCCATATTTATTTTACTACTATGTTTTAAAAAGAAAAAAGGTTTTTCAAAATCTAGAATTTTCTAATTCTAAACTCAAATTTCCTAAGTTCACAAATAATTAAGGGGAGCCTCCCCGCCCCATCCCCCCCCCTTCCATGGCGACGCCTCTGTGCAGGACCCTAACTTAGATAGAAAAATAACAAGGAGAATGACGAGAAGTAATCACATAAAAAGTTCTTTTGAAGTGGAAAATATTTATAAATAATATGTTTTTTCCTGTTGTACAAATATAAAACCACATGATTAACATATTCTTGGATTATGTTTTATTTTTATATATATTTAGTCATTATTTTTGAAGCAGGGACAGAAATTTCACTGTTTAGGGAAATTATCCATAGGGCGTTCTAGGCATTTTCTTTCATAGACACTACAAACTTTATCCAAGAAAAATATTCGAAAACAAGTGGGTAAGTGTGATCACAGATCGCACAGAGGGTTTCGTTTAATATTCCTTTCAAAACACGTTATCCTTTTGCAAAATCTGTTAGTTCCACATTTCGTAAACAGGGGGCGCACTCTATTCTAAACAAATCTCTATCCGAACGAAATTCCGTTTTACAACCTATCCGTAGATATATTAGTCGAGGGGATCGGGCCCATAGCACCCGAGATATTTAGGCGCCCCCTAGTGGTAAAAAGTGGAACTAAAATATGTAAGGTTATGGTGCATAATATGAAAGAGTGATCAAAGGGGCGTCGGCAAGAGTTAGAAAAGTGCCCTCCGGGTGAAAAGGGTGGAGGTTAAAAAAATTGCTCAAAATACACAAGTTAGAGAGCGGAGGGGTAAATATAAGACTTTTTGAAATTTTTATGATTTGTCGTGTGATCGCAAGTGTTCAGCTATAAGTAATCAAAATTTCAAGTCTTCAACTTAATTAGGGACTCAGTTTAAAAAGAAGCTTAAAATACACAAGTTAGAGCTCACAGGAGTAAATATAAGACTTTTTCAAAATTGTATTATTTGTCATTTCATGTGAGGTGTTGAGCTATAAGTATCCAAAATTTAGGTACAACTAAATTGTGTCTGCTAATCGGGGTTGGTCATTCAGATCTCAAATTCCTCTCGTCAATGTTAAACTTATGAAGGAGGATTGCAACCTTATTTTTAAAATATCTCATAAAAGAAGTAATATTTTTGGCTAATCAATGAAAAATATACTTTTCATTGGTTTAAGCTGTAGTAAAAACGATTACCTTTCTTTCTTTCTTTCTTTTTTTTTTTTTTAACTGAAGGAAATCGGTCGAACAGTTCTCGAGAGAAATGTTCAGCTAGTTTCAAAAAGATGATTTCGTGAAAAACAAGTTACGTTCAACGACCAGAAATATTGTAAGGACTTGGAATATCACGACACTGCTTTAGGGCAACAGTCTACGGGTCAATATCACAAAATATGGAAAACGCAGTCAACACAATAAAATTTCTATTTAATGTTATATAATGCAATTTTCTTTTTTACATTCTAATAAAAAAATATTCTTAGAAGTATTTTCAAGCGATATTATATTCATAATAACACAAAAATAAAGCAATTAAAAGAGTTAAAATTTCAGATTCTCATTTTCCTGGCATGTCACACGGTGGTGCGTGCAAAGTAAAAGGCTTTCTGCTATCACGTTCAAATATCTTTTTCCAGTTTTTTTATTTCTAATTAATAATTATATCTTATATAACACATATATGTGGAAGGTAACAAGTTCTGCATTTTACAAATAATTTTCCTTAATTAGAATATGATTGTCACTGAAAATGAATGTCATTGTCCTGGTCTGCTCATTTTAGTTCTTTATGAGGTATAAAGATGGCGCTGCAGAGTAATTTTTCTTGTTCTTGACATATATTTCAAGTCAGAAATAGTAAAATCATTGTTACCAGCAAGATCTTTTTGTTATTTCTTTGAAAAAAAGGTGTTTAATGGCTTTGTAAAAAATGAGTAGACTTTTATTATGTCATTTTCCTGGCTTCTGTAAATTACAAATAAAATTCAACATTACATTCAATTTGAGGTATTATAGAGGAAACATGTTCCTTTAAACAAAATTAAAATGTTAGATCTAAAAATAAAAAAAAGAAGAATGTGAAAAATGTTTTAGAATGAAATTGGCATACATATCCATGTATATCCTGGCATACATTACATATGCCAAGAAAATGACACATAATTATAATTACATAAAAATGAACATAAGCTATTCAAACTTTAACAATTTTACATATAAATTCCTTTATTCAGCTGTTCAACCAACATTTTAAAAAAATCAGAAGCTTTAAAACGATTTAAATTTTCAAAATCTCACATTTTGTGATATTCACCCCTACATACTTAAAGGTTTCAAAAAACGCAATCCCCCCTCACCCCCCCCCCCCAAAAAAAAAAATGCATTTTTTACTCAAAGAAGTATAACTTTCATTTAATTTCTAAATTAATACAATAAACCTAATAAGACGAAAAAGCAAAGGACCAGAAAAAATAATTCTGTTTTGATAATTTTTCGCCTTATTTTCATAATCCATGTTAGGCGGTTGGAAGTCTCTATACCTACCATGTTAAATTAATGTGCAGTCGTGGTTGAAAAAATGTAAACACTCCCTTCTAACTCCGCAACTAATTATAATAGAAGAAAGTTACTGGTACCAAAATAAAGTCTACTTTTAAATGATGTATATAAAATTTGCTTAGGGGGGCATACACAAATCAAAACCAGACCAAACTCTGCTTTTTTCAATGAAAACATCCAATTGTGATGATATATTTTAAATCTTCGGTTCAAACTACGCCTATAAACGAAATTTCAAATTATTTGGATGATGCGTTTTTGAATTATAAATATTCAAAATTTACAGCTTCTAACGTTAAATTGCATTTTCACATTTTTATTAATATCTCCGGAAATTATAATCCTAATGTGATAATTTGTTATGTGGTTATGATACAATATAAAAAATATAAACACCCAAATATAAACACATTGAATTTGTAAAAAAAGTTTATAATAGAATTATGAATTACAAAATTAATATTCGAAAAAAATATGAATTGCAACATACAATTTTTTTTTTTTTTTTTTTTTTTTTTTTTTTTTTAATGAAAGTATAATCCTAATGTGATTATTTTTTTGTGTAGTTATAATACTAAAAAACCCAACCATAAATACTTTGAACTTGTAATTTTAAAAATTTTATGATATGAATTATGAAATTAACTTCAGAAAAAAATATGAATTGCAACCTGCAACTTTTTTATAGATTTATATTTATTATGTCCTGCTTTATGCGAATTCTCCATTTCAAAATTTTCTTCCAAGTAGTTTTCGAATTATGATTAAAACACTTCAAAATGATGGTTTAAGGGGCCGTCTATGATGTGCAGAAAAGCATAACTTGTAAAAAATATACTTTTCTCATTTTACTGAAATATTTGGGCTCTAAACAGTCAAAACACATTAAGCGAGTGAAATGGTCATATTGGCAAGAAATAATACATTAATAGAAGTGCCATAGTCATTCTGTAGCATTTCAGCAATCGAGTACCGAACTTCATTTTGGATACAATCCCTAAAATATGCTCGTTTTAAGATAATTAATTTTTCTGAAACTAATCTTACGAATTTCATGACAATTTGGATTTAGGCTCATTGAAGAGTGTAGTCTATTATGGTGTCAAACTAGAGTATTGCTATTGAAAAAAAAATAAAGTTTGGGTTTGTTTTGATATTTAGATGCCCCCCTAAGCAAATTTTATATACCAGCGTTTCAAAGTAGACTTTATTTGAAACCGTTTGGCACAAGTTACTTTCTTCTACAATAATTTATTGCAGAGTTAGCATAGGGTGTTTACTTTTTTCCCCACGACTATATTACATTTTCTCAAAAACTACCAAAGCTTGACCAAACTCAAAAACACTTGAAATTTTTTATATGCATAATATGAATAATTCCTAATAAATTGAAGTCAACTTTATAAACAGATATATATATATATATATATATTTAATTTGGGATAAAAATCACTTTTAAATGACAAAAAACTTGCATTTTTCCAAAGAAAAACTCTTTTATGAAAATTTTGTACAAATATTTGTAACAGAAGTTCACTTCAGACTGATTAAGGGATATGTGAGAAATATTCTCACAAGACTGCAAACTGTAATATGTACTAGTTTCTATAAAAAGGAACATCGAAATTCAAAAAGCAACATTTTGAGAAAATTGACTTTAATGTTTACCTATTTAAAATTTATGTATGGTGTAAACAAACGGAATTACTTAAAAATTTTTAACTTCTTGTTCTCGTAGAAACAAAAGTAATATACCATTCGAAAAGGGGAAATTAAAGGATTAAAACAAAAGACTTTTTTCACGAATTTGACTTCCAGCTGCCCTAACTGTATTGTTTTTCTTTTCGCCGTGGCCATAAAAAATTTCTCTTTAACGCATGTTCGCGTAAAATACAAGTTCTGCTTCGACAGGCTTAAAAGTTGTAAATTGTGGAAACAACCCAAACATGACCTGCGAAAATATGAATAAAAATAAGCCTTTTTTTAAGCTTATTTATGAGTCATATTCTGAAAAGTGGCAATTTTATGTTTCAGGGATCTAGAAGACATATTTTTAAAATTACAAAAAGAAAAGTTGATTTAAACTATCAATATTAATCAGTTATACGTACATATAAACTGTAATTATTTGCTTATTGAAATTGAAATATAATATTTTAAATATTTTTTTAAATGCAAATAGCATTCCCTCACTATGTCCTCATCCACACATGCAGAAAAGAAAATGCTTTCTCTGCCACGACAGCATGTATGTTTCTAATTATTATTTTTTAATCCATTAAATATACTTAAATAAATATTTAGCCATTTATATTTATATTTTATGTAATGAAAGAATCAGGGCACTTTTTAATGATGTCCCTAGCATTTGTCATAATTCACTCACATAACAATAAATTCTCCCCTATTTACTTAGTAGAAAGCAGCACATGCATTATATAGGTTTAATACACCTTGTACATGAGTAAAGTGTAGCAGACATCTTGTTGTTTGTTCAAAAAATATTCCTGAATAGCTAGCACATGGCTTTCAAGTACTAGATCAAAGAAAGTATTTTTATTACCCATCATTCCCTCATCTATTATAAATTTAAAAAAAACTAATGAAATGTCTTTTTTATGTTGTTATATTATTAGAACTGTGTTTCAAAAGATATTTAGTAACTTAAAATATGCCTTAGACTAATCATTTTTGCATAACACGGTTTTTAGAAGTATTTCATCATTCCCTCACAATCATTCTCACATAATTTTAATACAGTAAAACTCGGATATAACGCTCACCGCTTAAAACACTTTCCCGCCTTTTACGCTCATTTGCCCCGATCCCTTGAACCATACCCATAAGAATAATGTAAAAATTCCTCGCTTTTAACGCTCACCGCTTTTAACGCTTTCCCGCTTTTAACGAGCTTTTTATTGGTCCTTTGAACAAAGAAATCCCGGATATTACGCTTTGGTGCTTTGGGATCAGAGAACAAAAGAATTTATGCCGTCCATCTCAACAGCACCTGTCTGTTTCTTACTTCACACAAATTGCTTTTTCTTTTTTCATTTACACATAAGTAAGTAGCATCGTTGCCGACTCCTATTAGGTGCAACATGGAAGCTAAGAGTACGAAAAGAAAGACGCTGACACTATCTAAAAAATTGGAATTTCTAAAACATTATGCCAAAAAAATCACCTATTCTGAGTCAGAAAGATTTTGCGCCATCAATGAATATCGCGCCGTCGCACAGTGTGGTATTTTGCTGAAAAACCTGGCCAAAATTATTTAAAATCTTTTGTGCGTTCTATAGCAGATAAAATGTCTTAAGAAACCGAAAAATATTTTAATATGCTAGAAACAACTCACTTTTCGTACAGTTTATGCAAATATGTGTAATAAATTAATGTCCTACTGACCATCATTCTTTTGATCATAGTCGTCCACATCATCCACTTCAGAATCACTCGAAAACTAGATTCTGGCAATAAAAACTGTAATGCCTCTGCAGAGAAATTTTTATGTTTTGCGGAGTTTTTTCGCATACTAAAACTTAAACAAGAATCAGAACATAAAAGTAAGCGATTAAGCACTCATGATTCCAGTCTATGAGCGAGGCTTTTCTTGAAAAGTTTTGCCTATATAAACGAAAATGCGTGTTGCGAGTTTCAGCCGCTTCCTCTGATAGCTGCTCGATTGGATGCAATGCATGTTGTATAATAGTAGCTCCATGATTCAAGATTTTGTGTAATGTGGTTGACATTGGTCGCCAACCATAAAAAATTAGATAATGGTTAGAGGTATCATTCGCGAATTCATAAAATTTTTTAGTATTTATTTTAGAACCATTAGATAACACTTCTAGAATAGTTTTTAGGTAGTGCATTAATTTTACGTCAATTCCTGTAATTTAAGCTGATGTTTCTGGGTCTGAGAAAAACTTTCTTGGGATGTTTCCGTTATTGATGTTTCCGAAACGGGCTTTTGCAATGCCTACCGGTAATCGCATCTCAATTTAAAACTTGTCTTGCATTGATTTTTCTTTTATTGAAAATCTATCATTATCACTTCTCACTTGCCATTTTTTGTATTGGAAACTTCTAAGCAAGATGTAGAATTGACTCGAAAAATCTGATCCTAGACTGGAGTATTGAGAGACAGAATTTTAAAGAATCATGGTCAATATCTTTAATTATTTTTAACTTATTAAAATCTTTGGATGATTGTTTGCAAGTATTACATCGCATCGTGGAATTGGTTCTGTAAATAGCATTGTAAACTTTAGCATCGACAATAGTCAGCATTAATCTGTACTGAACGTGCAGTAAGCCATAAGCTGTGAGTATCTTTGTGTTTATTAAAGTTCGTGCCTGCTCTTCAATGTATTTTACTTCCTCTTGGATTATGTCATTATCTGTATGAATGAATCTTGTTCGTATAAAACGGCAAAAACGTGGAGATGAAAGTATAAGGTTCTGCCACCATACTTTTTTCAAATCCATTTATGTTACTTATTAATCTCAAATGAACTAAAGAGCTTTGGAAGATATTTGAGGAGTTTTCAAACTCTTCTTTGAACATTTGTTGCTGGGAGCCGTCACAACCCCATTTGCAGTAGTATTCTAAATTTTTCAATTCTGTTTCACTTGCTGTTGTGAAAACATCTTCTATGTATTTACACAGTCTCTAAGTAGTGTGATCTAAAAGATTTTGAAGTTTTACTTCCGCCATGTTGTCAGTAATGTAGTATCTTTTGAATATAACAAGTAGCTCTCTTTAGCTCGCTATAGAAGTGAATAGCAAGGACATATATATTTATTAGAAGTTCGGATTATATTATATTGATTGTAAGTGAAATCTGCTGCAACAAACATGGTCAAAGCCTCAGTCGGTGATAACGTCAATGTACTTAGTTTTGTTGTCTAAACCGAAGAATTCAAAATTGTTCAATATTTTTTTTCCCTAGTTGGGCTGGCTGTAACGTCTTTAATAATTTTTGAGACACCTGCAACTGCATGTCCTGCAGCTCTTTCGCTCCTTTGAGTGTCAATTGTCCGTTGCTTATTTCAGATCTTAATTGTTCTGTTTTACGCCTCTTACTTCTGCCACTACAATCTTTAAATTCTTTAGCTGGGCGACTGAGTTTCTCTATTGTCTTTGTAGGAAAATAAAGCATTTGTTTCAGTCATTCCTCGTTGTTTTCTTGAAAACATTGTTCAGTGAATCGCGAAGAAGCTCATTTCTGTTTATAAGTATGTTTGAAAGATTTTACTTTGTAACGGAGCAAATGTATTTAATTTTCTGGACATTTCGTAATTTCGATAAGTTTCTTTTCTAGAAACTTCATCTTCTTGTTTATTTTTCTGTGTCACACTACTTTGATTACATCACACATATATTTTCTTGATATTTGTATTGATTTTCGTATATTGAATTCAAAAAATACATGTATTAGTACATCTCTTCTTAATAATATAAAACTCTCTTACCTCGTTAGTGAGTAAAGAACGCCCTTCTTTATGGCTAATCTAAAATATATTATCCAAAATGATAACAGATAATTCACATATTACAAACTCTTGGTACAAAACCAAAATGTGACATTATTTACAAAGAATCATTTAGTGCCCGTTATCACTGTAGGATCAAAAAACATCTTGCTTAAAATAAAAAGAAGGCACGTCTAACCACTTAACTCTTTGAGCTCTGGTGTGTGAATTTCTTCAAAATTCCCAAATGTCACATTGGCACCAGTATTTTGATATCAAAAAATTCGAATTAAAATATAGACGAAAAAATGCATTAAACTCTTTTTTAAATAAATTTTGTCGAATATTCCGGTGTTATTGTGACATTTGGGGATTAAAATTAAGTGGGAAAAAATTCAACCACCAGAGCTCAAAGGGTTAAAAAAAGGGATTTTTTTCTCTTCAATTTTCAGATTTGTCCTCTGCACACCAAATGGTCACCAGTATGGGGTAAAACACTACAGCATATATTAAATGTAAACAATTAATAAATTTAAAATTTTAATAAAGTAAAAAAATTGTTTTTCACAAACTTTTTTTGAAATTTTGTTTTACTTATTAAAAAAATGGGGGTCAAATGGGGGTAGATTTTATTTCATATCTTTTAATTAGCCGACATATACTATATGAAAGCACAAGAGTTCTTACTGAACTCAGTTTAACTCCCTATTAAAATTATAATTTTATCTAAAATATTTAATTTTAAAAAATTGTGGTTTCAAACGTGAACATCATAATGAAGATGCATTATATTTACAAAAATATTTATGTAAAAGGAAGTATACATCTTCGTCTTTAGAAACCGTAAAAAGTTTCTGAAATTCTACTAAGAATAGTTTTTTAGCCGTTCGATAAAAAGATGCATAGATCAGAAGCATAAAAAGAGAAATGCACAAACCATGAATTCCAAGTAAAATACCAGACACCTGAAGAGTCTACAGATCGAAATGAACCCTTTATCATATGGACAGGATAGTGCTATTATACCAACCATAAAATGATAAGCTATATACGAAATTTGAAATTTTGACTTTTGGCCAGCTTTTTCAGCGAAATACCACACTGTGCGTCGTCTCTTCGGGCTCTTTTTCAAAACAGAAAAGATATTGAAAAAAATGCTGCGATTGGTGGCTCAAAGAAAAAGAGAATGAAAGCAAGAAAATATGAAGATTTAGAAAAAGTTATGTACGAGTGGTTTCTTGAGTCAAGACACTGTAATATACCTATCAGCGAACCCATTGTTAAAGAAAAAGCTGCCGAAGTAGCCCAAAAGCTAAGAATTGAAGATTTTACTCCATCTAATGAGTGATTAGACCGATTTCGAACCCGCCACGGCATTATATACGAGAAATTTTGCGGAGAATCCGCTGCCGTGAACATAGAAAATGCAGAATTTGGAAAAAAGAACAGTCTTCCAAGACTAAAAAAAAATATGCCAGTTGTGATATTTATAACGCCGTCGAATTTGGCTTATTTTTTTAAAGCAATGCCTGATAAATCTTTAACGTTAAAAGATGAGCAGTGCCATGGAAGGAAGCTCAGTAAAGAACGTGTGACTGCGCTTGTTTGTTCCAACGCCGACGGAAGCGACAAACGCAAGCCTCTGGTGATTGGAAAATCGGCCAAACCTCGCTGTTTCAAGAACATCGAACGACTGCCCTGTGACTATTCACATAAACGTAAGGCTTGGATGATGGGTCACCAGTTCATTAAATATGTTTCTGATTTTGATGTCGAGATGCGGAAGCAAAATAGGCATGTCATACTATTCGTAGACAATTGCGCAGCGCATCCCCAAGAAATACCAGGTATTTCAAACATCTCTCTGGAATTTTTACTTGAAAACACCACAAGCGTACGTCAACCGATGGATCAAGGGATCATAAAGGTTTTAAAACAACATTATCGCAAACGTATAGTGAAACGATTTCTACATGAAATGGAAATTAAAAGTAGTCGATCTTCTGTAACTCTCCTCGACGCCATGAACTACCTTAGCGCTGCTTGAGATGCAATCGAACCTAAAACAATTCAAAATTGCTTTAAAAAGGCAGGCTTCATAACGGACGCCGATGAGGATATGGATGCGGCAGAAGAGGGGTCGGATCCTATAGATGACGAGGACGGGCAAGCTGTTTGCGAGAATCTTCGTACAAAGCCTTCATACAAAGCCTAATGTACAAAGCCTTCACAACTATCTTAACATTGATAAAGACGTTATCAAAAGCAGCGTTAGGAGCATTGACCACATTATAAGGGACACTGTACAGGATACCGCAGAAGAAGACGACCCTGATGAAGTTGCTAATGGCGGTGTTCAAGAGCGCATCCCAACGATAGCTGAAGTAATGGAAGCTTTTAGTACTATCCGCCTATACACCACTTCAGTAGATACTGCCGCTTTACATGAAGATATATTAAGAAGCATAAACAAAGCAGAAAATGCTCTTTTATGTGGTCTTTAGTCCACCCGTCAGACGAAACGCGAAGAGTTTTTCTCTAAAACAGAATAAACAGTAAGTGAAAGTGTACAGTCCTCATTGTAGTGCTCAAGAATACAAATGTTACATTTAAAAAAACAAAAACAAAATATTATTATTGGTTTCTTTCATAATTTTATTTTATGTTTAATATAAAGATAAAGGTTCCTATTAGAAATGTTAAATATATTTGGAGCTTTTGTTTTAATGCTAACAATTCTTTTACTTATTCTGATTTGAAATAATAATACACTTTGTAAACGCTATGTAAAATTGTGATATTTTAAATGAAGGAAAAGTTTTGGTACCTATGCTGTGGAGTTTCTATTTTACAAATACAAATACACAAAAATGATTCCCTGCATTATTTAAAGCATATAATCTAATATTCTCAATTTTAAAATGCCAAAAACCTTCTCCCGCATTTAACGCTTTCCCGCTTTTAACGCTCTTCTAGCCCGGTCCCCCGGAAGAGCGTTATATCCGAGTTTTACTGTATATGAGGGGATGATCTGAATCCATTTATATATGTACTAAACAATAAAATAAGAAAATCTAATGTAATAAAATACACATTAAAAAGCTCATAAGATTTTAAATTAGAGTAAGTAAAGCTAATATATTTTTAATTTTTATTATTTTACTGGGAGAAGTTAAAAACAAATTTTAAAAAATTATTGTACTAATTCAACTAAACATTAACTCTGCTAAATGTTAATGCTTTATCTTATTTTTTCAATTGAAATAGAGTAAAAAAGTAATATTTATTTACAGTATGACTTCTAATTATTATTATTTTCTTTTTTTAAAAGAATAAATACTACGATGGGGAAATTATCTAAGGACTGAAAGGATGAAAAAAGAAAGAGTATGATAGGATGAGAAGAGAAAAATAAATCAGATCCAGTGTTGCTTGCAAAAGTAAGAGAAAAGAGAGAGACTAAAATATATATATATTTTTTAAATTGCGAAATGGCAAGTCAAACCAGTAAACAAAATGATTCCACACGAATTACGTTACAAAAGAAAACATTGGAAAAAATTCCAAAATTTATCGACAGAAGAAATGCAGTGAAGAGGCTATAGATACAGATTATATGCAACAGCAAACATGTAGAAAGAATTCAAATTGTATTCCAGTCAAATCCCCCCCCCCCCCCTTAAAAAAAAGAGTTTCATTTATTAAGGTATCACACACAAGAATTATTTCCAGGCATCCAACTGCCTCGGCATTCTCCTTGCAATAGTAAAGCGAGCCAATATAAATTTGACAAATAATTTTACATGTGATTATTAAAGAATAAAAATGTCACTGAAATCAAATAAACCATTTTGAAAATAATATGTTTTATTCTTATCTACTAATAATTACAGCTGAGCAGTCTCCCTCTCGTCCAAGAAATAAGCTTAATCCATGAAATAAGCTTGATAATATCTAATTTAGATAATCGAACGGAAGATTTTAATAAACAAACTTCTTAAATTAGCTCTTCGAATAATATATTAAATTTACGTACTAAATGTTGAATACGGTATTTTATTTCAACGTTATTAAAATTCTCCTTAATAATCCGGCACTACTAGATTTAAGTATTCAATTCTACAATAGCAAACGAGGAACTCCTCCATGCCTCAGCGGCATAGGCTGGAATTAACTCAAAAGCTGGACTCACACTGCGTAAATTTACCGATGCTGACTTATTCTGAAATACTTTTATGCCTGTCAAAAAAGCTCATAATATTTGTATACGCATATTTCTCTTTTAAACTTCAAATCTTTCAGATTTTTTCGACTACACACACCGAAAAAATGCTAATTTATGAATGAATTTAATTAATGAATGTCCATTTTTTTTTTTTTTTTTTTTTTTTTTTGCCATATGCTTATAAAGTCTTTCTTTACCCTTTTGTTGGAAGAAAATTAAAAAAAGATTTTTTTTTTTACAATTAAAATAGTTCGTATTTTGATGTCATTAGTTATTTTTGATTGAACTGTTTCAAATGGGCTATTTTTAACCTGTTAAGAAAACAAAACATAATTAGAAAATGATGGATAACGATACTTCAACTTTTGAGAAAACCTTCTAAATGACACAAACAACATTCAAACAACAAAAAGAAAGCGATTCCCTAAAATACCTTTTTGTAGTGGTTTGGACAATCATTATTGTATAGTTATTTTACTAGGATTTCTGTAAATAATCACAAAATTAATAAAACAGCAAATAAAGAAAAATGGAAAAATTTCTTGTAAGAAATCATTCTATATAAAGGAAAAATAAATGAAACAAATGTCAAAAACTAAAAAATCTTTCGATACAGAGTGACTAGCCATTAGAATCATGCCCTCTTCGTGTTATACCCGAACCGAATTCGAAAATTCTATTTAAACTTAACCCGCAATCCGACCAAAACTCGAGAAATATTTTGTTCCTTGACCCATACCCATAACCTGACAAAAAAAATTTCGTCAACCCGAAACCCGACACGTTTAAACAAAGCCGAAATACTTAACCATAATAACCTTAACTTAACTTAACCATAACCTTAAACTTAACCATCTAATCCTGGTCCGGACATTTTTCGCCCAGTTGGAATTTTACATCTAATATACTTAACCATAAATTTGAAATGAAAGAAAAATAATTCATACTTTAATATAATTAACACGTGATTAATAGTGCCATGGTGACTGACACTGAAGCTGAAAAATTTACAATGTTTTAAGTAATTTTTTAGAAAGTATAATCCTGTAATAAATAAAAGGTAAATAAATTTTAAATAAATTTTCAGTAATTACTTAAAACAATATATATATATTTAGTTTTATATCATATTTTAGACCGTCAGCCATCGGTGAATGACGCACTCTAAAAGGAAAGTTCGCTGTCAGTCACCGGTGACTGACGTGGCGCTTAAAGTGTTAAGGAAAAGTAGCCTACAATTACTAAATGCTGTAACATAAATAAAGTCATAATAATAAATGTATAAATTTACAGGATGGAATCCCCAGTTATTGACACCTAAGGAGTAACTGACACGCCAGCAAAAATCTAACTGTAAAATTCTGCAAAGAAATGTTATCTAATGGTAACATTTATTTTCATTTTGGACCCACTGTATTCACTACTAGTAAGCCAAAAAACATATTCAATGAAGAAGGAACTTCCGAAAACACAAAATGGGTCATTTTTTGGAAAACATCTTATTTCTAAAATTAAGGTAGTGATTTTTTACTTATTTGCAGTGCAACCGTACTAATGTTTTCCTTAAAGTTACACTTGTAAAAATTAGTTAAAAGATGCCTATGATACATTAGGGTCATGATTTATACTTTATAGTGATTTAATTTAGCTTAATGGTGTGCCAGCCATTGGTTCAAGAAATTTGATTTCTCCAGTTTCTGACAGAGGCGTCAGATATTCTTTATATTAAAGAAAATTGAAATATTTTATCTCTTTAAAATAACACAACAATCAATTAAATTTACGTTGTAGTCAACACCATTAAAATTCAAATTGTTCTACCAGCGTCTGACACCAATGGTCAATTACTGGTTCATAAATGTCAATTTTTGGATATCTGCAATAATTTAAAACATGAAAAAAAGGAACATGCATCTGTAGTATGATAACATATATAAATAAGGTTTAAGTATTATTTTTATAATAAAGATAAAAGTATTTTTACAGTACAAGCTCCTTGAAATAACGTTTTTTTAAATCTTTGCAAATGAAGTGTCAGACACCGGTTCACTTTGATGTTAGTTATTGATTTTTCAAAATAGGGTAGATGTCAGTTATTGGAGTTATTGACCCTATTTATGAAAAAAAAAATTAATAATACATTGCTAATTTTTCAAACATTTGTCCACAATAATTTTTTAATGTATCTCCACTATCCTTTCAAAGACAAAAATAAGTATAAAATGAATTTAAAACTTTGTAATTGTGAATTAAAAAAGAAAAAATCCTTAAGGTGTAAGATACTGGGGGTTCCAAACTACTGTCATTATCACACGAATATAATAACAAAAATAATTGGCAAAATAACACTCAATAAAAAGGCATGTTCAATTAATTGGACGCCAAACCCGAACAGATTAAGAATAGTTTCCTTGTTGATTCAGTATAAATATTATTACTAAATTTGCAAAAAGTTTTCGACTTAATCTTTTCCAAATTTTAATATCTGTGCCAAAATGTTGTTGCACAAAACAATAATCTCTTTTTTGAAGAGATCTTTTAACCCTTAAATGCGCGATTTTTTGTTTTGCTTCAAAAAATTATATATGATTCTCTGAAAGGTTTATTACATAGGAAAAATGGTGAAAAAAATCAGAGATACATTTTTCATATAATACGTCAATCTTTTCTTCTGTTGCACACCTGCAATATAAGTAAAAACTACTGTCGTGTGGCTGTTTTACGCTAAAATATTGCAAATTAGTAAATATTTTGATAAGTATGTCTCCATATACTTTATTTTATACAATTATTCATTTTATAAAATTTAACTTTTAACCCTTTAATTCCCATAATAGAATACGTTCTAGAAATTACGTAGTTCAGATAATCTGACTTTACACCAGAAAGTTTCAATGGTTAATTTCGCTTTTTTTTTAAAATACGGAATGACTGTTATTAATTAAAGCAAATATTGCTATTTTAACTTTCTGGTGTGATTTATGTATATACGAATAAAAAAAATCTATTGAATTCGAAACACTGTTGTTTGCATATATGCAAAGCTGCGCACTAAAGTGTTAAGGATGTAAAATTTGGCTCTGCATTAAGTTATTATTATTTAAATTACTTTAACAAAGATTGAATTTCCTCGAAATCAGCATTTATTCTATTTCAATAATGGCAACTTTCAATTGAGTTTTAAAATTTCTCTTGTAAGGATGAGTCAATTACAGAAATTTGCATTTATTACAGATTTACAAAAGACGATCGTTTAGCATAAAATATGAACTTGCAGGAAACGATTACACGAATTCGGAGCAACGTACTCACGATTCATGGATGCTCGCACAATCCAATCATTATTAAAATAATCTTTAAAATAAGAATTCAATCTTTATTAAAACAATTTTAATAAAGATTGAATATCCTCGAAATCAGCATTTATTCTATTTCAATAATAGTAATTTTCAATTGAGTTTTAAAATATCTCATGTAAGGATGGGTCAATTATAGTATAATTTGCATTGATTACAGATTTACAAAAGGCGATCGTTTAGCATAAAATATGAACTTGCAGGAAACGATTACACGAATTCGGAGCAACGTACTCACGACTTACGGAAGCTCGCATATCTAGACTTTATCAAAGTATAAAGACGCGGCCATTTTCAGCTGTAGCAACCGAAAAGTTTAACATCTTATAAATATTAATAGAAGTGGTGAAAAAGAGAACGTAATCATAAGCAAAATAATGAAGAGTAGCGGTTCTTCTTGTGAAATATGTTGTGAAACTCCTAACAAAGAGAAAAGGCTAACTGGAAATAGTCGTGAACAGAATTCCTTGACCCTTCAAAAAATATTATGAAAAAAAAAGATGAAATTGTAAGTTCAATACAGAATCTAGGAGAATAGATAAAAAAGTTAATTCGGGGTACTTTTCTAAAGCGGACGTTTTTATATAGAAATAACTGCCAAAATAACATGTTATCCAATAAGATTTTGCCTCAGATTTTATAATCATTTTTATGCAATGTCTTGCATTAACTTTTTTTTCTTTGTGAATGATCTGCATATTTTGTTGTAAGTTTTCTTGGACACTAATCCCGCCGCGTTTGTCACATTTTGTGAAATAAGTAGATGTTGTTGCTTCGAAGCAATTTGCCCAATATTCTTCATTGTTCCGTTTCTATATGACATATGTATGAATGTTCTGCAGAGTCAGCAGTAAATTTATCTTTGAACTCCAAAGTTTTAAGATGATATGCTACATAGTACGTTATGTGGTGTGTTTTAACCCTTACAGCACCATAAGGTTGTTAAGAGTAAATATTACTATGTAACTGTTTATTTTAATGTGTTTAGGCCTAAAATAAATAAAAATCATAAGAAAAAATACATAAAAGTGTGTTTTTTTTTTAGGAAATATATTTCCCAATGGTTTATAAAAGTAATTCAAATTATAGTTCGGCATATTATGCAATGTTTTTTACTTACTGGTTTATTATAACAAAATGTTAATTAAAATAACACAAAATTATGAGATAAAATCACTATACAAAATGATGTGCTAATTATGATATTCTGCAGAGCAATTTCTTTTGCTTGTGAAGCAAAGATATAAATTGCAGATAGTAATATGCGTCCTATTTTCTAGGCGGAGTTTAGCACAATTTGCACTCTTTTACGTACCTTAAAACCTTGACTTACGTCAGCAATTCGTTCCAAGACGAGAGACGTAAGTCGAAAACGACGTAAGTCGGGCTCTATTTAGACAAGCTAAGGATAAATAACAAAAATTCACCAAAATCTAATGAACATATTTCAATTGTATTTAGGGATTATATTACACACATTTAACATTAGTAAAAGCATGCGTTTGTAATACAAGAATTTGGAATAAATCAATAAGTTGTTAATTTACAATTTATTATCATTCTAGATTCCCCGTTCGAGTCTTTGAACATGTGAAAAAACTTGCAATGGAGTTTGAACCGACAAATGTTTCTTTTTTTCTCTCTTAGAAGCTCTTTGTAACAGCAGAGTGAGTTTTCTAAATTTTTTCTAGGTGTTGCTCGTCTGAATCAATATTTTCAAGAACCGTCATTCCAGTTTCAATAAGGTTTAATCCTTCAGTTAAATTTGCAACCGTCATAATCTTCACCCTAAGTTCAAAATCTTCTTCTATATTTCTTCGACAGACTTTGTTTCTTTAATTCGATAAGTTCTTCGATGGTAAATTCCGGATCAGAAAACTGTATGTGTTCAACAACATCTTCAGCATCCATCTCTAAGTTGAGTTCTCTTCCATTTATGATGATTTCATCAATTAAGAGAGAAACAGAATCACAATTTTCATATGTTTTCTTAGTCTTTGCGAAGGAAAAGGGACACAGTCTTTTCCAAGCACCTCTCATTGTTTTTTGATGAACTTCACCCCATGAATCTCCTATGACTGTGACTACACCTGAGAAGCTAAATTTCTTCCAGTCTTCGAAAAACTTCAAAGTGAGTCTTAATTAAGAATTTTTTTTTCCAGACCAAACGACGTAAATGCTGGGGAACGTAAGTCGAGGGGATGTAAGTCGGGGTAGTATTGTAATTGGGTTCGGCACACGTTCTATTTTGACATTCTGCATAAAAAATGCCGATAAGGTTATAATTAAATACAACAATCACCAATTTTAAAATAGGGTAAAATGTTTTTCTTAGTCGTGAAAAGGTTAATGCAACACCTGACATTGCAAGAGAAAAGAAAAATATGCCTTATATGACTAATTATACATAAGATGTTTTTACAAATCTTCACACACGTTCGGGGTCGTTTCGAGGCATTTGGCGACTCGATGCTTGATTTATTTTTTGGGGCACCTTTATATGTGAACACATTTTTACTCTAATATTATGTAAAAAAATCTCTTATAATCGTTAAACTAAGTTAATATATGATAAAAGTGATAAAAGTACATTTTAAAAGGCATATAAATACCTTTATTCTAATCCACATGTTTCACCGTCCAAAAAAATGACTTTTTCAAGATCTATATTTACAAAAAATTATTTCCGCAATTTTTTTAAAAAATGAAACTGGTAAACAAAAACCACGAGATCACATATGCAGGGTTCTCAACTGCCGCTCGCCATTGCGCCAAATCACGACAAAACGCTTAATTTGGCGAGTAAACGAAAAATCAGACTCGCCAAATTGCGAGTGCTCAATTTTTGCTGTTTTTTGTGTGGGTGTGTGTGCCAAAGACACAAAAACGTATTTCTCTATTGTCAGTTAATCACTATCTATGAGCAAATAAAACCACAAACAAAATTACTCGCATCAAGCACCAAATAGAGAAAAGTTTTGCTGAAATGCGGCGTTTAAATCTACCATTTACAATACTATTTATTAGCTGTATGCAAAGTATCATTGGGCGGTCATTTTTTTCTATCTGTTAGAGTCGAAATCTCATAACAGCTTTTAGTGTATATTTTCACAACGGTGTAAATCAAAGATCACTGTTTTGAATTTTTATTTAGACTGCTAAAAGAATGTCTGAAACATTTACTCATTTAGGAGAAACTTAGAATGTACTTTTATTTAATAATTTCTGTAGCAGATAGCCGAATTTCTATTTTATAAGCAATTACAAAAAAAAAAAAAAAAAAAAAAAAAAAAATTTAGCTTATTTTAGAACATATTGGAAAAAAGGGGTACAATAAAGGGTCAAAGACGGATTTTTCAGTTTCTCACGAAGAATCTATTTTGCTACCATTTTTTTTTTTTTTTCATTTGGCTGCAGTTTTTTACTTCTTATTCTCCAAATCGCTAATGTTGGTCAAAAGCCAGCGAGAACCCTGTACACATGTATAATGAAAGCAAGCATAATAATAATAAAGTTCCTACATTTAGACATTTTATTAACATTCCAGCCGCGGAAAACGCTATTTCCGCGTTCCAGGGGACTACTTTTTTAAAATTCAGATTTTTTTATTGCACCCCTTTTTTAAAAGCGTATAATTCGTCTTA
This sequence comes from Maratus speciosus, assembly GCA_963932465.1. Classification (NCBI taxonomy): domain Eukaryota; kingdom Metazoa; phylum Arthropoda; class Arachnida; order Araneae; family Salticidae; genus Maratus; species Maratus speciosus. Next base: position 96,013,430 of record OZ010791.1, read on the forward strand.
TTCTCGCATTATTTAATCTATAATTAAATAAAATGAATATTTCTATTTCAAAACAGTGGTGGGAATCAAACAATCTTAATTTAAAAAAAGCAACTCACTGGAAAAGTCGCCCGCGGCTGGAGGTTAAAAGAGTCTGTACCCATGGGCAGTTAGCCAGCGAAATAAATAAAACTAGAAAACAGAAATTCTGCTTTTTCAGAATTTAGTGTCATTCTGTTCAAAAGGCTGTAACATCATTAAAATGCACTTGCAATAATTTTTTCCCATTGGCCGTAATGTAACGAAAAACTTCTGACTGTCCCTGTAACTAAATTATGTATCCGATTTTCATAAAATTGGAAATGACTCGACAAAATTTTGCAACAATTATATATTTAAAACTTCAGACTATTCAGTTGGGTAGTTTTTGCTCTGTTATATGCGGACGGAAGGACAGACGGACTGAACTAACACTCTAGGTGATACGTATTTATATAATTACGAACGCACCTAAAAAACATAGTCTGTAAGAAAATAGATCCAATAGAATTGAATCAATTATCAGGTGCATATGAAATATCTTTCACCAGTGATGGAACATTGCAATATCATATCGGAACGACAAACAGAAAGTTTAAAGTTAGAATCAAAGAACATATAGCAGGTATCAAATATACAACAAGATAACTACAGCTTTAGTGCAGGATTTCACAGATTTTTTTTTTTTTTATATCTAGTACAATTATCCAGTATTTCCTTTTCATTGTTAAGGACTTCTTCAAATCTGCAGTTCTCCTAAAAAAATAAAAAAAGGTTACGGGATTTTTGGTTGATAAAATATAGTTATTTTTTTTTCGGCACCCTTTATTAGATTTAAAATTATTAATATATCACAGATACATCTAAGAAATGAACATTTAATTTTAATGACTAAGTATTTTAATGTTTAAAATGTATCGTTAATATTTTTTTAGATTAAATTATTAACATGATCACATGGTTTCTACGTTATGTGAAATTTAATGGTTGAATATGCATAATCAAAGTGGGGCTAGAAAGTAAAAAATAAATAGATAAATCAAAAGATAAAAATACAAAAAGCTTTTCACAGGTATAATCTTTTTAGGTGCGTTCGTAATTATATAAATACGTTGCACCTATAGTCGTCGTCTGGTCCGAACCCAAAAACTACCCAACCGAATGGTTTGAAATTTAATACATATAATCGTTGCAAAATTTTGTCGAGTCATTTCAAATTATATGAAAATCGAAACAAAACTTAAAAAGATATTAATAGTTTTCTTCATGTTATTAAATCCTATCTTACGTAATTAATTCAATGCTATCCCATAATAGATAATGAGTCTATGTTGCTATTGTGATGACGTCCTATTTAAGATCCATCCTATTATTCTCCTATTACTGAATTTAATGTATATATGTTAGTAATAAATTTTGTATTCATGCATTTTTTGCATAAGAGTCACTGTAAAAAAAAAAAAAGAACGGACTAAAATACGCAAATTGTACTGGCAACCGAATCGCCAGTACTATTTCCGTATTTTAACTGAAATTTCCCCCCGTAAATTCCAGATAAACGGAAAATTTTCTGTAATTTACAGGGAAATTTTCCGTTAAAATACGGAAATTGTACTGGCGACTCGGTTGCCAGTACAATTTCCGTTTTTTCGTCCTTTTTTTTTTTGCAGTGAACAGCTACTGCACCAATATCTGAATATTTATAAAACTATTTATAGCACGAATGCACCTCATTTGCCATGTTGGACGTTTCTACATTATGTAAAATTTAATGATTGAATATGCATAATCAAAGTGGGGCTAGAAAGTAAAAAATAAATAGATAAATCAAAAGATTCAGAAAGCTTTTAGCAGGGATAATCTTTTTAACTCTTAACATGATAGTCCACCCATACTAACCCAATACTTTTTCTTTTAATGACCAATTATCTCTTGATTTAATCCATAAGACAATAAAAACATTCCTAATATTGAATTCAGTGAGCATCACTTTCATTTTCGAACGTGATAAACTGCAGCATTCAATCCAGGTCATCCTGGAATTGTAAATACTACATAACAAAGAGAAGCGGTTAAACTGACCTGTTGACCGGTATGATTCGACATGTAAGAAGAGCACTGCGAGACTTTCGAATTCGAATGCTGAATTATTTATCGACATTTTTATTATTATTATCATTATTATCATCCCAGCGATAAATGGAAGATTTCAAATCATCAATAAATAAATAAATAATGATAAAAAACTTGATGGACTTGTATGGGTGTGTATGTAGCAATCGGATGGCCTATAATGATATTTCATTTGGACCTCAATAGATTTAAAGAATAATAAAAAGAAAGGTCATTAAAAATCTGTGTAACTGATTTGCTTGATGAGATTTGATGCGTTTTAGCGGTTTCTGTTATCTAACTCTTTACTTAGTTTTATTGCGTAGAGCGGGATTTTTAAAATGTTTTTAAGTGCGTTCATAATTATATAAATACGTGGCATCTATCGTCGCCGTCTGATCCGTCCGTCTGTCCGTCAGTCTGTCCGCATATAACAACGCAAAAATTACCAACCGAACTGTTTGAAATTTAATGTGTACAATAGTGGCAGAATTTTGTCGAGTCGTTTCAAATTCTATGAAAATCGAATGAAAACTTAAAAAGATATTAATACAAGTTTTCTTCATGCTATTAAATCCTATCACACCTAATTAATTCAATGATATCCCCTGATAGGTAACGATTCTAGGTTGCTATGGTGATGACCTCCTATTTAAGATGGAATCATATTATTTCCATATTACTGAACATAATATGTAGAATCGTAATAAATTTTGCATTCATGCATTTTTGTATAAAAGAAAAACAGCTATTGCACCAAGATCTGAATATTTATAAAACTAGTTATACTACGAACGCATTTCATGTACCTTGCTTGACGTAAATTTCCTGACTTTTCAATAAAAGTTTAAGTTTTACAACAGCTTGCCATAGTGTGAACATGCTAACCACGTTGAAAAAATGTTTTAAAGCATCATTGTCAACAGATGACATTAGTAACCACCTCAAGTACAACATACATATACGTTTTAACTCCTCATGCAATAAAGTATGAAAATGCACGTATACAAATACATACATACTTCTTGGGAACTTGCAAGAAGACGTACGTATACGGGTATACTACTGAAAAGCTTTATCTTTTAGGCCACAAGCAGTGCTGTTCGGATTTATGTAGAAAAGAAACACTACATTGGTCGTAACGTGTGAATATCGACAAGTTTGGATTCTGCTGAAGTTAGAGCGCTCAATTTTCTGATTTTGTATGAAGCACCACTACCTTTTTTATGTAAATCATATGAATACATTTTGTTTGTACATTACTTTCAATTACTTCTATTCAAAAAATACCGATAATCGGCACAGGATTTAAACTCATTTCAAAAGCAAGAAATTATTTTTAGCAAAATATGCTAGTATGATTATGAGTAAGCATTTCTCCTTAACGTTTTGATACATTAGATTTTTACTTACAAACTAAATGCTAAAAATTAGTCATTGCACCTGTAAAGGATTACTAATAATTCACCAAGCCCTCTAATACATGGTGTCCACTAGGATGGGCCGAAAAAAACTTTTTTTCGAATTTCGATGATAGGTAATGCGGAAAAGTTGCCACTGGTGGCACTAAGTTCAGACAAAAAAATTGAGATTTTTTGGACAATTCCTTGATTTGCCGCAAATGGCTTGAAGTTTTGCTCAAATGCTAAGTTTTGAAAATTTTTAGCAAACATTTTTAGCTAAAATGAAATTTACTTTAGCTGAATTTACTTGAAATGTCATGATTAGTGTACTAAATGTTTAAATAAGCTCCGATTATGTATTATTTAAGAGTTATGTGTATTTTAAATTAGGCGATTTTGATAGTCTTTTCGCCTATAAATGAGCAAAAATTGTAAGTATTGTTTGGTTCGTTCGTCGTTTTCTCTTTTTTGTCTTTATTATGGTCCTCGCTCTTCCTTCTGTTTTTCAATGCATTCAGAGTCATATATTTGTATGACGGACCACAGCATGTCTTGACAGCAAATCTGGAAGGAGAGGAAAGTGTAGTGCATAAACCAATTAAAATGCAATCAGTCATCATGAGGATGAGGGAGTAAATAACATCAACAGTGTAAACAAGATGGTAGAACAACTTTAACTAAGACTTTTACCAACCCAATTGGAGCTAGATTAAATAGAGTAGTCAAATCTTCAGTCTTTTGCATTTCTGATGTCTATGAAATAGGAATAGGCACATAGAAAGCGACACGTACATTTTCGCACGCCATTAGTGATATGTACTTCAGTTTTCTCTCGATGTTGCCACTTGTCCCTTTTTTCTATAAAAATCGTTTTATTTTTTTTTCCATCAAAGAATATACTTGTAATTTTTCTTCCTCCAAGATCTTCCTCCTTCTGTATCTTCTATCCAAGTTTGATCCAATCCTGACCTTGTCTTTATCGATGGTGATATCCTTATTCCCTGTTGTCACAATTCCTGCATACTGAAGCACAGATGAAGCTCTTAACGCAATTTACCTATACGATATACCAGTTCTAAAAGTGGCGAACGCTGTGTGAGAAAGGGATATGCATTTGGGAATGTCTGCTTTTGAAGGCTCTGGTTCAAATTCTGATTCAGACGAACTGCCTGCTTCAAAATTCCCACTATTTGAATGTTCTGAAAATATATGCATTTTAGAGCAGAAAAATAATTACATCCCATCTCGCAGTTTCTCCCATCTCCTTTTTCCTCCCTGATCCTCATCATGACTGATTGCGCTTTCATTTGTTTCTGCTCCACATTCTCCTCTCCTTCCAGAATTGCTGTCAAGACATGCTGTGGTCCGTCATCGAAATATGTGACTCTGAACGCATCAAAAACAGAAGGAAGAGTGAGGAACATAATCAAAACAAAAGAGTAACCGACGAATTCACCAAACAATACTTACAATTTTTGTTCACTTTTACGCTAAAAGGTTATAAAAATCACCTAATTCAAAATACACATAACTGTTAAAAAATACGTAATCGGAGCTTATTTAAACATTTAGTACACTAATCATGACATTTCAAGTAAATTCAGCTAAAATAAATTTAATTTTACTTTTTTAAAATTTTCGCTAAAAAAATTCAAAAATCAGCATTTGAGCAAAACTTTAAGTCATTTGCGGCAATCAAGGAATTGTCCAAAAAATCTCAAATTTTTTGTGTGAACTTAGTGCCACCAGTGGCAACTTTTCCGCACTACCCACCATCAAAAAGCGAAAAAAAGTTTTTTTCGGCCCACCCTAGTGTTACGGTATGCACTACATACGGTACTGCAGACCAAACCGTTAGACATAGGTAGCACCAAACCGTTAGACATAGGCATACAGTTCCAACTACTAAAGTGTTTTAAATAAGGTAAATAAGTATTTTAAAAGCGATTTTTGTGAATAAAAACATTTCTTAAAAAAATTACGAAATTTAGATCTTTATACGGTTTCTCGGTCCTATAAATTGTAATTAGTAAAAATATCCTATTAGACTAAGAAGTAAAGACAAAAAAAAAGTTCCATTCTTCTACGATTAAAACTGACCGAGTAATAGCTGTTTCAGTTGAAGCATCTTTTTTGCTGCGAAATAGAAGTCATTCACAAATTTACTAGAAATATAAATAATCGCCAAATGTTAAAAAAAAAAAAAAAAAAAAACCCCACTGAGAGTGAAATTAACATTACAATATAAATTTTAAATCTCTTTTCATTCTCACGTATTAAAAAAATATATACAACTTGTACTAAAAATATAAGTTTAAAATAAGAGATTTTTTGTTAAATGAAATGATGAAAAGCAACATTCACAAGTATTTAGAAAATGATACATATTTTAAAATGTTATATTGTCCAATCTAAAACTTAAAAAAAAAAAAATAAAGTTATCTAAATATTTACTGGAAGTGAGTCCCTTCGGTTGCAATGCAGAAATGTAAATGAGAAATAAATCCTTCTGGTACTTTAATCACTTAGAGTACGATTCCTCGTAGCATGGCCAACTAATCTTACTTCAGATGCAGGAAATTGGTATAAGTCATGCAATTCAAAGTTTCACAACTCGGTCAATTTTAGGGTTAGATGAATGGGTTTTTTTTTCGTCTTAGTTGTTAGTGTAATAGGAAAATTTTACTAAATATCACTTATAGGACCGGGGACCGTATAAAAATTTAATTCACTAACTTTTTAAGATTCTTCTTAAATCAAAAAATAACTTATGCGATGAGAAATAATTGAAATCTGTACTTGCTATAAAAGCAAATTTACTTCTAATACTATACCTAAAATATAATATTATAACTATAAATAAATATAGAAAAATATTACTATTAATACGCAAGTAGAAAAAATACACCGAAAACTGCCGAGAGATAAATAAAGTAGAAAGCTTTATTGAGACCACCATTGAAAATAATCTTATAGTTATTACTAAATTAATAATTATTAAATTGTTAATATTATTAATGAAATTAATAATTAACAATTACTCGATTAAACTTATTAGTTCAAGTTAATTGAAAGATTACATTAGTGAGTTTTATAATTATTTACATGAGTTAAATTCAAGTTCAGGAAAATTAACTTGATTAAAAAAGAAAGAAAACTCATGCGTCAAGCATAGATTATGAAACACTTTGCAACACCTCCAGTATTCATTAACAGAAGTTTACTTCAAGAGGGTCTCAGGACTCTTAATATTGGGAAAAAAGAAAAAAAAAGAGACAAATTTCAACATTTAATATCTTAAAATGCACGCAATAAAAAAAAAAAAATACTGGGATTAAAAGATATAAGTATGCTCTTTCATTTCATGTATTTAAAAAAATTGCAAGAAGCAGAATTAGCACTTACAGGGCGCTCCAAACTGTCAGACATTTGTCGAGCAGAAAATTGGTATAACAGCTTACGCGCAGTATTACAAAATAAATTTTGCAACTAGAATGAAATTTTTTTGTCCCTTATTATACTTCAGATTGTAATAATTACCCTGAACCTAAATAAATTTGTATTTAAAGCATTTTTATATTTTTAATACAAAGTTGTATTTTGCTAGTACAAAATTTTGAAAATTTCAACAGCATAATCACCTAAAAAAATTTTTTTTTGAACAATAAAAATGAAATTTTAGGTTCAGTTTATACAGAATAGCATGAAACATATGTTTTGAAAATTTCATGAAAAAAATATTCAGAAGTTTTTTAGATATCCTACGCGTTACACTCAAAAACGTCATTTGGAGAATAATGACTTCAAAATTTCGGAAAAGCCGTTTCAGCTATTGAACGGATGTAATTCTAATAGCCATAACTTCTGTTCTAATGGAAATGTCAAGGGAACAATCATACCAAAATGTTCAGAAAAATAGAAGTTAACATCTAAAAAAATTAAAATTTCGAAAATTTTGAAGCTTTAAGAGTGTTGAGACCCCTTAATATAACTTCATCACCGTTTAAAATAAGTTGAAAGATGATGTCTAAGCAAACAATTTGAAAAACGCATAAACATTTCAAACCAAATTTCGGGAATTTCTATCATTAGTTGGAAAAATATCCGAATTCTTTTGTGCAGCTCTGTATGTAATCTATAGATTTGTATATATATACTGCATAGTATGCTGAAATTTAATTCAATTAGGAAATGTATAGAACAGTTCTAATTTCTAAACAAACAATTTGGAAAACGTATAAATATTTCAAACCAAATTTCGTGAATTTCTGTCATTAGTTGGGAAAATATCCGAATTCTTTTGTGCAGCTCTGCATATGATCTATAGATTTGTATATATACTTCATAGTATGCTGAAATTTAATTCAATTAGGAAACGTACAGAACAGTTGCAATTTCCGTCAAGAAACGAAAATGTACTCGAGATCTTTTGCGTTGCCCTGTATATCATTTATACAATTGATACACACCAATAGGCAAAAAAAGTAGTTCAATTTAAAAACACGTACCACAACTTATAATGTACTTCCAGCAATTAGTGTTCTTAGGACTGTAACCGAATTCTTTTGTGTGTCCCTGTAAATGAACGATGAATGCTATGCACACCGTATGTTATAGAAAGCCTATTGTAGTGCACATCTGCCATATATATCACTTTAAATATGTTTGAAACAATTCAACATCATTAAAATACACGGCAAATGATTTTTCCCCATAGACCATAATGTAACGGAATTATTTTGAGTGAACCTGCAAATGAACTTTAAACGCTGCATACGCCATTTTCAGTACCAAACATACTGTGGTAAAGATTATCAACACATATCAATTTCATGGAAGTCCGAGTATATTTACAAGAGTTAGAGCACGCACAGACAAACAGACAAACCGAATTAATAAACATTTTTATGTTATGTTGAGAAGTGTTAAAAATCATTAAAAAGACCTGATTGAGAGAAAATGTTGAAAAAAAAATTATGCTTCTCGAAATGTTCAGATAAAACATAGCTAGAGGACATTTCTTTATTTATGACGTTTAGTGGTATTCTATCTTCAGCTGACAAACCAGTGTGATAACTTTATCCCGTTTGCTACCGTGAGTAGATTATATTACGATAACTGCTGAAGAAAAAAGAGAATTTATTTTAAAATATTACCTACATTTGTATATACTTCACTGTTCTTTGTTTCTGATTTTTTGCCTGGATTTATTTGTGAAACTTTACAACATTTTAAAATATGAAACCGGACTTCCTTTTAAAAACTTCTCGTTATCTTCGCGGTTAGATAATAGAAGAACAAATTCAGAAATATCGGAATTGATTTAATCGCTTTTGGAAGCGATCTCATCACAATATATATTTTAAACAATTAATAGAGCACGGACATAACAAGTATTAACAGTTTTGACATTGTAGAATTTCAAAGTTTTATTTTTTATCATTTTATTTTTATTTATCATTTAAAGTTCATTTCATTGTTACTAAAACAACGTTTTGTTTGATAAGAATCCAAAATAATGCTTCCAAAATTTTTTAAAAGTTGATAAAAATTACATATTTTTCGGACTCTAAATATCCCATTTTTAGAAAATCCCTTTCATGCTATTGCATTTGACAATTTGTGAGTCTCGTAATTCTTTTCTGTTTTTAATATTTTCCAACACAATTAAAAAGTATTTATGAATTTGGTTTGTCTGTCTTTCTACCGCTTGTCTGTCTGTCTATGATTTAACTCCCGTAAATCAGAGTAGGGCAAATTTGTAATTCCAATTATCCACAATGTAATTACAGTTTAATTGTATGTAATTAATTATACTTAAAATTACATGCCGTAAAATATCTTGCAGCACTGTAACCGGAACCGCCCCCATCCCATTATTTGACAAAATTTCTGTGTTTGAGTATGTGTAACTATGAGCAATTACATGCAATTAACCTGTAATTACAATGCGGATAACTGAAATTACAAATTTGTCCAACTCTCACGTAAATACACTCAAATTGTCACGTAATTTACATGTTAATGAGGTTTATTATAGCATGTTCGGTATTGAAAATCAAGTGGGTAGCATTACATTTACAAGGGCATTCAAAAAAATTCAGTTACATTGCGGTCTATGGAGAGAAATCTTTTGCGGTGTATTTTAATGATATTATGCTATTTCAAGCATATTGAAATTGATATGCAGTGAAACCCCCCTGTGCGACCACCTCCATTAAGAGACCACCTCCCTGAACGACTTTTTTTTCATATTCCCATAAGCTCAATGATAATTTTACCTCTATTAGAGACCATCCCAGTTGAATTCCCTCCATTAGAGACTGATTTCTTTGAAGAAAATGAAATAAATTCCTTTTTTTTCTGGTCGCTTGAAGAAGGTTTTATTTGAACAATAATTCTGGAGAGCGCATTATTCATCAAACTTCTAAACTAAGTTTAGGATTTTTAATATATTCCGGTAACTTTTAAATGTTTAACCCCCTTTGTGACTTTTTAGGCAATTAATATATCTCTGATGACAAAGTAAGGATGACGGTCAATAAACTCCCCTGCCCTATTCTGTCAGAAAACTCAGAAATTAATGAAATTGTCATTATTTGTTCCTGTACAAAAAAAAAAAAAAATGCATTTATTTACTGAACTTTGAAAGGACTTGGAAATAAAATTTATAAAAGATAAAGCCATAAAATCAAAGCAAACGTCAATGCATTAATTTTTTAAACTCTGCAGTAATTAACTTATGTAATTAACTATTGTTTTTATATTTAAATTTTCATATTTTTTCCTAATGTGAAAAATAAATTTTAGTAACATTAATTGTTACCTTTTTTCAACAATTAAAATCTAGATTTAAACATGACCTCCATTAAGAGACCACTTCTCGGAGCGACCCATCTTTATTGGAACGGAACGTGGTCGCTTTAGGGAGGTTTTACTGTATATCACTGAGGTGAACTACAAAAGATTTACTACAGAATACGGTATGCATAGCATTCATCGTTCAGTTACAGGGACACACAAAATAATCCGGTTACAGGATCGTCTATTAACAATAATCGCTGGAAGTGCGTTTTAATTTGGGGTACGCGTTTTTAAGTTAAACTAATATTTTGCCTATTACTTGGTATGTATGAATTCTATAGATCATATACAGGGCAGCACAAAAGAGCTCGAATACATTTCCGTGTATCGACGGAAACTGCTGAAGAGAAATTTACAACTGTGTTACGCGTTTCCTAAATGATGTTCAGAATTCTATGTAGTATAGCACATACAGATCTATAGGTCATATGCAGGATTGCACAAAAGAATTATGACAGTTTCCCGACTATTGATGGTAATTCCTGAAATTGGATTTTCATTGTGGTATACGTTTTCCAAATTGTTTAGACACAATCTTTCATCTTATTAAACGATGAAGTTTTGTTAAAGTATTCTGGAAGGGTTGGAATGTGTTTCATAATCTATGTTTGATACATGATTTTTTTTGTTCTTGTTAAAATGAATGGAGAATTTTTTGAAAAATAACACCAACATTCCCAGAATTGAATCGGTGATTGAAAAAACTACATAATTTCCCGATTCAAAAATTTTAAGGAATCAATAAAAACTATGCTACACACAAATAATACATTTTTTTTAAAACTTTTCTATATTCACTATATTTCATAAAGCATTAAATATAAATGTCGGTTATCGATAACTTATTATATAACAATTAATATTTCAAAAAACTAACTTTGAATTTAGGTTGTTTTCGCAGCCAATGAGATTTATTGTTCTACAAATAATACAAAAGTAGATAATTATATTTTTATTTGATATTTTACAAAATAGACATATGATTTAAGTTAGCATCTTAAGGGTTGGCATTAAGTGCATAAGTGCCAAGTATTGCGAATGCCAGTACTTTTGAATCGCAGAACACTGCGATTAAATAATACATAGATTATTATTGAAAAATAATGGTATTAAAAATCTGTAATCCTTGACACCTATTCATTAAGGTACATGCCGTATATACTCGTGTATAAGCCGAAAAATTTTGACTTAAAATTGTCTTTTGAAAAGGGGGATCGGGTTATACGCCGGTCAGATTTTTGAATTAAAGTTCTAAGCCACAAAGCTTTCTGACTGGCGTAGGCGAATTGACGTAAACGCCAATAAATCATTTAGCGATAGATTGCAAAAAACCTAGATTGAGTGGATGTGTTCGCCGGATACACAGAAAACAAACGGCGGCAATTTGAAAAAAGTCCCTGCTGGCTCGGCCTACTGGCGGAGGTAGATTTTGAAGTTAAGTACTAATTTCACCAACAAAAACTAAATCAAGATTAGAGATAAACACAGTTTAACAATTTCATCTGGCCGCTTTTGACGAGTTTCTAATTTCATTTTCCTGTAAGAGCTGGTTTTATAAGAATCTTGTTATTACGATGATTTTTTCTTCAACGCCTATTTTTTTTTCTTTTCCTTTTTCCAGTAAGAGATGGTCCTATCAAAAACCTGTCAATAGAAAAGTTGTAGATAATATAATGAAGATTTATAATAAATTTAATTAGATTTGATATCTTGTGAATTGACGAAGGTTGGTTGGTTGGTTGTTTGTATTTATGTCGGCCAATTATCTGCACGTGGGATATAGGTCCTAAGGGGAGGGGGGAGTGCCTTCCGGGGAGGTCTTTCTAAGGGAACCTAACCCGTATTAACGCTTGGAGAACCAAGGTTCGAAGAAACCCACGAAAACTCCGAACGATTAGGCCGACGGGCGCGATTGGGACCGAACCCAGCACCTCCCGTCTACCAGCTTCGAGAGCAGAACCTCTCGGCCACTGGTGGGGCGTGAATTGACGAAGTAATGAATTCTTTTCTTCTTCAACTCCTCCTTTTTATTTCGTTCAGCAGAAGGCAAGAACAAATTATTAAAATCGTTGCGCTTTCTAAACTAAACATTATTTTGTCAGATTTTTTAAGGTGTCCTCGGATACATATCTTTTTAATAACATACTAGCAGACGTTGCTCGGGGTTTGTAAACAATAACCTTAAACAAAACTCAAGTTTGTATGATTTTATATCTTTTGAAATTCTTTTAAATGAACCTAATTTCGGAGTCCCCATTGCCTTCCGCAGCGTCTAGTGTGTTCCCAACAAACTTCTTTCCGAACGAATCTGTAACCTGGGTCCCCGCTACTTGAGGCAACATTTACCGGAAGTGCCCCGCACGTTCCGGAGACAATCGAAAACCAACTTGAGTGAGCCAAACCTCGTAGTAATCAAGCCGATATAATCCAAAAAAAGAATGCTCCATTAATGTTAAAAAATGTTGGTAACTGAAGTCTAAGGATAAAATTTCATAATACTGAGAGTAGCTGAATTGTAGTCTAAGTTGAATAAACCAAATCCCGTTGAAATTGGGCCCTTAGAACCCGAGGAAAGAATGCGTCCCCAAGCGGTGGAAGATGCCCGCTCCCCTTGCAAATTTCATGAATTACTTTCAAAATTAACACGATATTTAATAAACGAATGAAATCCCTTATCTAAAGTTACCTTTAAAATGCGTGATTTTTTAATTTACGGCTGCAGTGAGTAGACGTAAGTTGATGTTGAAAAAGGAGATTAATGTTCGAAAAAGGTGGTAGCTGAGGTATAAAGAAAGACCGGGCCTTAAGATCTAGGGTCTTAACTGGGATGTAGTTGGGTATAAGACATTTTTTTGGTGGTTTAAATTAGCTGGAAGAAGCTAAAGCTATGTTAAAGAAAATTGCAATAGAATAGGATAGTTTTTAAAGAAGCTGCAACAAAGACCCCAAGAAGGCGATTAATATTCAAAATTCGTGGTAGTTGAAGTCTGGAATTTTTTTTTGTCGTTCATGTAGTAGCTGGAGAACATAAGAAGTTGTTAGGAAAAAAAGTTTGTGAATCGGACCATTTTTAAGGGAGCTGTAACAGGGGCCCAAAAGGGTCCAACTGATAGCTGAAAGCAGGACCCTAACATAAAAACACATTTAAATGTTTTAGTTCTTAGCTTTTTAGATCTTTAGTTAGTTAAAATTAAGCATAGGGTATGAAATAATCATTAGAATAATATTTTAAAGAAATGCGCAAAAATGGGGTAAATGCTTAAAAAGGGGGCCATATGACCCCAATAAAAATATGAGGGTGCTGGTGTAGGGAGGAGTCCAAGACTCAATTTTAATACTATGCAATGAGAAGGTGATAAAATTAGGGGGTGACAAAGGCATGGCACACAAAAAATTCAAGGGGCACCGGATCGAGCCCTATGGGACCCTTGGTTGTACCAAGATTTTAACAGGAATATAGAACCGGAGAATAACTACATGGAAAAATGGTTCCAAAAATGAAGATCGGATTAAGAGGGACAATTTATTGACAATTTATGGTGCAAAAGCTTCAAGGGGCCCTGTACCGGGCCCCAAGGGGTCAGGGACGTAAGTGGTATGCAGCTTGGCATAAAAGTACTTTTTAGTATATTTTAAAGTAACCAGAGGACGCTAGAACTATGTTAAAGAAAATTTCAAGAAATTCGGATCATTTTTAAAAACTCCGCACCAAGGGCCCAAGAAGGCGATTAATATTCAAAATTGGTGGTAGCTGAAGGCTGAAAATTTTTTGTCGTTCATGTAGTAACGACGTTGTTAGAAGTTGTTTGAACAGTTGTTAGAAAAAAAAAGCTAGTGAATCGGACCATTTTTAAGGGGGCTATAATAGAGGGCCGAAAAAGGGGCCAACTGATAGTTAAAAGCAGAGCCCTAACATGAAAACATGTTAAAATGTCTTAGTACTTAACACTTTAGATCTACACATAGTCAAAACTAAGTATAGGGTATTAATTGTTTGTTAGAATAATATTTTAATTAAATGCGTAAAAAATTGAGTAAATGCTTTAAAAAAGGCCCAAGGGCCCCAATAAAAATATGAGGATGTTGATCTGGAAGAAGAGTCCAAGTCTCAACTTTAAAATTATGCACTGAGAAGGTGAAAAAATTAGTTGGTGCAATATGCATGGCGCACAAAAAGTTCAAGGGTCCTGGACCGGGCCCTCGGGCCCTACGGAACCACAGCGTCCCCAGGGTCTTAACTGTAATGTGTAGACGTGAGAATAACTAAATGGAAAAAGAGTTCCAAAAATGAAGATTGTATTAAGAAGGGACAATTTATTAACAATTTATGATGCAAAAATTTCAAAGGGCCCGTTACCGGGCCGCATAGGGCCAGGGGCTTAAATGACATGTAATTGGGTATAAAGATATTTTTAGTAGTTATTAAAGTAATCAGAGGACTCCAGAACTATGTTAAAGAAAATTTCAAGAAATTCGGATCATTTTTAAAAACTCCGCACCAAGGGCCCCAAGAAGGCTATTAATATTCAAAATTGGTTGTAGCTGAAGTCTTAGAAATTGTTTTGTCGTTCATTTAGTAGCTGGAGGACCCAAGAAGGTGTTAGAAAAAAAAGCTAGTGAATCGGACCATTTTGAAGGGAGCTATAATAAGGGGCTCAAAATGGGTCAACTCATAGCTAAAAAAAGGGCCCTAACATGAAAACATGTTGAAATGTCTTAGTACTCAGCGCTTTAGAACTTCAATTAGTCAAAATTAAGCATAGGGTATGAATTATTCGATAGAATAATATTTTAAAGAAATGCACAAAAGATTGGGTAAATGTTTAAAATAAGGGCTCTAAGTGCCCCAATAAATATATGAGGGTGTGGGTTCAGGAATAAGAATCCAAGACTCAACTATAAAATTATTCGCTTAGAAGGTGAGAAAATTAGTGGGTGAAAAACGATTGGCGCTCAAAAATTTCAAGGGGCCTTGAACCGAGTCCTGTGATTCCCTAGGGGGCCCCAGGGTTTTAAGTCGTTAATGTAGAAACGTGACAATAACTAAATGGAAAAAGGTTCCCAAAAATGAAGATCGGATTAAAAGGAAGCAATTTATTAAGCATTTATTAGCACAAAAATTCAAGGGGCCCTGTATCTGGCCCCAAGGATCCAGGTACATAACTGGACAGTAGAATGGCGAAAATAACTAAATGGTGAAAGACCACCAAAATGAAGAAGATTGGATAAAAAGGGGGCATGTTATTAACAATTTTGTGCATAAAAATTTAAAAGGGCCAGGCCCTGGCCCTTAAAAAATAAAAAATCTGAGCCTCTGGTGCATCAGGACCTGTCTTGAATTAAACTCACCTAAGTTTTCAGACTTCTACGTGCGGTAGATTTTGCTAGCCATCGCATACACACACACACACACACACACAGACAGACAGAGCGACGCGTTCTTTTATTAGTATAGATACTAATTTCAAAGAAGGGGGTAGAGTTGAAATTTCGGATAGGGGAGGCGTCGCCACCAGAATATCGATGCCTTCTTTCGAAATCTAAATAAGAAATAGATTGGATAATTCGTAAGAATGAGTAAAAAAATATTTTACATAGGTGAATACATATTTTACGGAAGTGTATACAAATATAGATTTCAGTTATCATCATTTTAGAACAGTAACGTCTTTTCTCGGGTTCTACAGGCCCTATTTCAACGGGAAATGGTTCATGTAACTTGAATTCCGAAGGTTCGTCGTGAAAGAGGTTTGTTTAGAAAAGAATGCGCCTCCTTTCGGTGGAAAAATAGAACTAAAATATTTTCCGGCGCTTGCGCCGCACTCTTGCTATAATGGGCCGTAGGCAGCGGGGACTCGTGAGATTGATTCGTTTGCAGAGAATATAATGTGCCCTGCCTGTGGAATGTGGAACTAAAAGAATTTCTGGCACGTGCGGAGCACGCCCAGTATATGCTGCCGTAGTCAGCAGGTACTCGAACCAGAGATTCGTTTATTCTTCGAGGTTCGTATAAATTCGAGGCCCCGATGTAATTAGATTCCCGCTCGCGAGCAAAGTCAGCTAGTAGCATCCTATAATTTGTGAAGGCAGCTAATTTTACTATAGGTGTAATTAATTTGAAAAATGTATTGAAACTTTTTTTGAATGACTTGCATTTGATTAAAAGTGTATAAATAATATTTTCATGTTCTTGTGGGATTAGCTTTGGATATGTGCTGTTATAGATATGTCCGTAATGAAGTTGGGGATTAAATTTCATTTCTTTTACAAATCACGTTGTTAAAACCGTGTTTGTTTTCATACAGGGTGTATTTTCTTAACGTTTACCAACAGCTAATTTCTTACCCTTTAGTTTTAGAGGTATAGTTTCAATTGCCAAAAATTGTTTTAAATTTTGTTCTGTATCATATAAAAAGCGATTTATTTTTAAATAATTACTTTTAAATAATTAAGAAATTAAAAAAATTATATAATGCCTGGGTCCTATCAGGTATATTTAGAAAAAGTTTCTCCATCTTCTAACAAGTAAAGCATTAAAATTTATTCTTCTGCGAGTATAACCAAGACTTAAGGAATTATAATATGATATTTGGAATTTTATGAATTTTCAACATTTTAATCACAAAAAATGGAAAAATGTGTTTTTAGAGTCAGAAAACGTTGAAATGCATAAAATTCAAATTGCCAGAACTAGGCAAAATTTGACGCGCAAAAAAAATGATTCTACAATAAACTGTTACGATTAGTTCTTATACGTTACAAAAATAACACGTTGCTGGAACATGTTGCCTATGCAATTGTGGATCGATGCAACCTGTTACAAAAGTAACGCTATTTAATATCTCTAACACACAAGTACACATACACACAGAGACAGACAGGCAAAGAGACAGACACACACACACACACATATATATATAATACAGTAGAATATTGTTATAACGAATGTCGCTTTAACAAATTTTTCAGTTTAACGAATATTATTTTGGATTGGTAAACAAAATCCTATTATCCTATTTCATTATAAAAATATTCACTTTAACGTATTTTTCAGTATAGAGAATTTAATCAATGCTCTCCAGAGATTCGTTGTAACGACATTTTACTGTGTATTATTATAATGTGTACATAATATGTGTAACATATATTGCATTATATTGTTTTACTTTTATTGTATATTATACATAATATATGTTATATGTTACATTGTTGTATATATACACATGACAATTTGTCGACGTGTTTAACGGAATAAAAATGAAAGAAGACAATAAATATTACTTGCTAACCAGAAGATAATTATCTAAGACATTTTGAATTTGTATAAGAAGAAAATCTCATCAACCTCTTGACATAGTGTCAAGGTTTTTTGTAGGCCTAACCCTCCCAACCATGATCACAAATTATATATCCCTAATTTTTCTTCACGATGCTCGCTCAGCTGGGTAGCAACTTTTTTGCGAGAATGGGGTCAGCAAGTGAAAGCTGCCAGTACTTCCTTTAAACACTGCCCACAGCTTTCTCTTTTTCAGTTTTCTTTTTTTCTCTCATCAGGTGAGAGATCTCGGATCCAGCTTGTTTTTACCGTTACAGGCAGAGTTAGGTAGAGAAGTCTTCTTCCTGGAGCCGCGTTTCCTTGCTGAGATATCCGGACGCAGTCTTCCAAAAAGAGGCGGTGATAGATAGAACTTTTAAAACCCTTGTTAAAGAATAAGTCTCACAACTATAGACATTATCTGATGAGACATAAGAAACCCTTTTGTAGTTGTTTGTATTTGAACGTGTTTACATAAAATAATCATTTATCACATAATTTTAATTAAGATAGAAAACCTGAAAGACCTTTTCTTTCATGGCGGTATACAGAAACATCGAAAAAAAAAAAGGCTCGGCGTTGACAATAACTTCTTCCTGTTCTTTCTGTTAATTAGAAGTTAGGAAAATTTTATTGAATGAGTTTGTTGAAGATTAGAATCTGTGAATGAATTTTTATAACATAATAGATTGTTCACAAATGTTGAATAGTTTTTAATACTTACCAACATTGATCAAAAGGGTTTGTGATTTCGGTTTTTCTGTTTGCTGCCAGCCAGTCCGTGCTCTAGCTCTCGTAAATATACTCGGATTGTCATATAAATGCTATATATTATTGGGGTTTAATAGAATGTTTTCTATTGAAAATGGGGTATGTAGATGTTATAGTTCGTTTGCAGAGAGATTCAAAAGAATCCCGTTACATTATGGTCTTTGGGGGAAAGTTGTTTATGGTGTATTTTATAGTTGTTAAACTATTTCAAACGCTTTGAAATCGATACGCATTTCTTAAGGTGGAATAAAACATTAAACATTCCTTCTGTAGAATATAGAGTGGAATGCATTTATCATTCATTTACAGGGTCACTCAAAAGAATTCAGTTACATAATGATCAAAAGGGAGAAATTGTTAACAGACTATTTTAATGATGTTACCGAAATGTAAACATAATGAAATTTTTATACGTTATTGAGGAGATGCATTTCAAGGTGCTTACCATAGAATATGACGTGCATTACAGTTATTGTTCTTTTACAGGGGCACACAAAAGACTTCTCTTACAATACTGTTTATGAGCGATAAAAACTGGAAATGCGAATTTAAAATTGTGGTATATGTTTTAAGTTTAAGGGTGTATTCCGATCCAAACTGCTAATTTTCTGATTCATTTTAAAATTCATTTTTGCTCTCAAATGCATCAAACTTGGAAATTCTCTTATTTAGAAACTATATAATGTGTGGTGCTTCTTAATTTTTCGATAAATGCAGAAAATACTGTAAAAAACGCTGTCAAAGTTGGCATTTTGAACCGAGTTTTCCGAAGCGGGCGATCAGGGAATGAAAAAAAAAATGGTCATACTGAGAAAATAATTGTTTAAAAATCAAATTCTAATTAATTGAGCTGAAAATGAAATCACACGGCATGTTAAACATGTCTTCAGAAATCACCCCAGCAAGTTTCATGTTTTTACTTTTAAAAATGAGTCTGAAAATGTCTCAGAAAATTTCGAGCTGTTGAGGGTGGAAAAATATTTTTTCGAATACACCCTTAACTGCATTTTTGTATAATACGGCGAGTGTATAAATTCTATAGATTATATGAAGGAATACACAACATAGTCATAAGCATCAATGTGCATGATTCAGAATCGCTTTAGGGTGTTTTTTTAATTCAGCTATGTATTTCCCAGCGGAAGTATATTTAGTATACACCGGAGTGTAAAATGATGGGAACGATCATGTAATTGATTAAATAAAAAATATAATTATATTAATCCACGTACAAACTATATAGATAGATTTTGTGAAACTAAATAGGCAATATAAACACAAAGAAAACAATAAAAAACAATTATTCTAATTACAATATAATATATTGCATTTTTACTGAATATGCAATGGAAGCAAAATGATAAGAATAGAACAGATTTTTCTAAATTATTGAAATATTATGTGTCAATTGGGCTTCTTTTGTTTTTTATAATTTCGATGCAACATTGTGGCATAAAGTTTACATGGTTTAGAGTTCGTAGAGGTAACAAAACCCGCTATTATACACAAATGGGAGTATTAATTCTTCTTTCGAGATATACTGGACGGTTTAAACATTTTTCGGGTAGATATTGCGCACATAATACCGCAAAAGTTTTCTATGGAATTTAAGTACGGATAATTGGCCGGCCAATCAAGTCTGGTAATCTTATTTATCTTCAAACCACTTTTTTGTGTCTTTTTCATTGTGAATTGAGGCATTGTCTTGTTGACAAATATGGGAGGGTAGTACACAGTGAGACGAAAATTATTATTACTTAACAAATGGCGACGATTTTTATTCTTTCGAATTTTTTTTTTTGCTACATCTTTAAGCTACATAAATGCGCTACACATTGATGTATAAATGGTTTTTAAAAAGTTATTTATAAAAGCACAGAAGCAGCATAACGGAGTATCGAAAATTGTCTCATTGTGTACCACAAGTAGTACACAGTGAGACAATGTATATATTTTCATAAATCATACATTTTTACACTCTATTAATAATTTTCTGCAGTTTTATGATTTCTAATTATTGTTTCTAGATTTTCAAAATATTAAAAATATGAGCCTCGGGTGGGCAATGACAGACCTTGGGCTGCCTTCATGCATATTTTCAGCCTCTTACGTTTAGTAAATTTCCCTAGACTTCGCACGCCCACACACACAGAGAGAAAGAGAGAGAGAGAAAAAAAAACATTCTTTTATTAATAAATAACTTTTTTAACATCAGAACCACATAGTAGGTACACAATAAGACACGTCTCACTGTGTACTTTCGTTACGTTGTAACAAAATGGATGCCACGTCTGTTACATCAATTTCATTGCTTTAAAAAGTTTATGTCGTTTTGCCGAAATAGGCTATTATTAGATATAGCTAGGTTTGGTTAAATAAATAGGTAAGCTACACAAATGCGCTACACATTGATGTATAAATGGTTTTAAAAAAGTTATTTATAAAAGCACAGAAGCAGCATAACGGAGTATCGAAAATTGTCTCATTGTGTACCACAAGTAGTACACAGTGAGACAATGTATATATTTTCATAAATCATACATTTTTACACTCTATTAATAATTTTCTGCAGTTTTATGATTTCGGGCAGATATTGCGCACATAATACCGCAATAATCATTTTGAAGGAAATAAACTCTAAAATAGACGTTTATGTAACTTTAACCACTATAAAATAAGTAATTATTTACTATTTTGTCGGACGAGTAATTGAAGTGCCGAAACTACATCCACGTGTTGCATAAGATGAGGCCGTTATGTGTGTGTGCCAGCTTGAAGAAAAAGTTATAACAATATGCCATAGTGGCTGCTGTCTCGCTGTGTACCATGTCTCACTGTGTACTCCCCTATTTTATAGTTAAAGCCGGCAATTTTTTCACTCTGGTTCAACAAATGTCTTTCTAAGATGTGAATATAAGTATATCTATTTTGTCGTTCTTCTAAAAAAGCAATTCTAAGCTTACCTCCCAATGAAAAAAACAACCCAAACCATGGAGTCACCACCTGGTTGTCGCGCGGAAAATACTTCTTTTTCCTTTCGAAGGCCATACCAGTATTAATGAATACCATCCAGAACATCGAAATGAAACTTATTTTAACCACTGGAAATAATTTTATACTAGTTCTTTTGTTGCTTCAGATGTTTTACTTTAAACTGAATGCGGGCTTTTTTATTGCCAGATATTAAACACGGACATCGACATGGTTTTATATATTTAAGAATTCCCGACATTTTTATTGTACTTCTTACAGTCCATACTGATGCTGGCGCCTTTATCTGGCTTCCAGTTTGCTTTGCTGCCATGCTTTTGCTTGGAAGCGTGTGAAAAATCAAACTTTCGGATCATTTCGAAAGAATTCTCGGTCTCCCTGTAGATTTTAGAAACATAAATGGTTGTATTCCATAAGAAATTAAAAATAACAGTCTTTGAACGTAAAATTTTATCAGCAATTCTTTGAAGTGACATTCCGGTGTTGTTATAAGCAAGAATTTCCCCTCTTAAGTCATAATGCATTTTTCTTCGACTTATCATCAAAACTTTTTGCGAACTAAACAAGTGCGCTCAGAATCTCTTTTAAATGCGTTGTTAAATGATATGCGAAAATATTTGCCAATCAGGAACCCCGTTTCGAAATATTTACTGCGTTCTTAATATTTTGCTCCAGCGTAAATTTAGCAAAATACATATTTTAAGTATATTAAAATGTATACATACAATTTTTGTAAACGATTGCTTTAATATTATATGAAATGTCATGTACTTAGTTTCAACACAAAGATTTGCGCATTTAGACAGTAAATGCCGAATGATTTCTTTGTTTTCGTATCGTTTCCTATCATTCTGTACCTCGCTGTACTAAGATATGTTTGCAGCATATAAATAAATTCATATACTGGGGGTGCAAAAGAGAACAGAATACATTCCCGTCTATGGACGGTAATTTCTGAAAGTACATTATTCTTTATGTTTGCGCTTTTTTCCTAAATTAAATTTTAGTCTAAAATGAGACGTGTATAAAAATCTGTAGAAATCATGCAAGGCTATACAAAGTTATTTGAGTCCATTTCTGTCTATTGGTTGAAATCGTCGAAGGTGAATTTTTGACTATGTTATGCGGTTTATAACTCTAGATTAAATTTCAGAACACTATATAGTGAAGCCCAGTGGTGTAGTGGTCAGAGCATCTCACTGCCGCACCGCAGGTCGAGAGTTCGACTCCCGACTGGGCAAGGTTCACACAGCCTTTCATCCCCTTTCGGGTCGATAAAATGAGTACCAAGCTTGCTTGGGAACTAAACATCGAGGGTCTCGCGTTAGGTTGACCACCTGGCCGGGACGCATGTTGCATAGCACCTCGGGGCCCAGGGTCAAGAAAACAGAGATGGGCACTGTCGGACCGGATCCTTCATGGATTGTATAGCCACAGAGTTCAGTTTAGTTTAGTTATATAGTGAATATACAAATTTATGGTATATGCATAGGGATGCACAAAGCAATTCGAGTATTTTTCCGGCTTATGGACGTAAATTGCTAAAATCTGGTTTTTCAAATGTAATATGCGTTTTTTAGGTTTTTTATTTGGATAACTTCTTTCACCTTTGCTAACAGTGAAGTTTCATTACAGTATTCTCTAAAGTGTTGGAAATTGTTTCACAACATATGCTAGATGCATGGTTTTTTTTCTTGTTTAAGAATGAGTTCAGCTTAAATTAGCTTAATGATTTAATTTTTTTACAAGAAATAATTGAACGATGCTATACTTTGTTTTTGAAATAATATAGAGGAAGTTCAAGTATTATTGAATGGTCGGCAATATGGAATACTTCAGTATCTGGCGTATACGTATTGCAGTCAAGCGAAAATATGCCGTGCGACTTCCTAGTACTCACATGAGGCATTATGCTCAGTTCTATTTGGATACCTGTTGTTGGAGTGACGCGGTGATATAAAATCTTAGTCTCAATTTTTGCAGTTTTTTGCAGGTAAATTTTGTAGAATTCACACTAAATATAAAATCTCATTATCAGTAATGTTAACCCAGTTAAGTATAAAGTCGAACAGTTGTATTTATTGCTGTGTTAGTCAGTTTTCCTCTATGCTAACTTGTTGACGAGTGAAGACGTTATGTTTTTTCAAGATGGTGTGTTTTGGGTAATATGGAATATATATCAAAAGTTTCAAGATGAGTCTAAAAATTAAAACAGTTTTTCATAGCACCTGAGGAGTTATAGTTGGTGTGGAAAGGTTTTCTCATTATATAATTTTGATTCTTCTTTTAAATCGTGGTTTTTTTTTCGCAATTTTAATATTCCTTATAACCCTGTTCTATATTATCAGACTGGTTGCTGTTACCAGGAAAGTGTGCATTTTTTAAAGCTAAATATTGATATGTATGTTTTTCTTTCACTTTAAACGCATTAAAAATGGGTTAAGAATTAGTCAAAGTTTGCTCTTTACTAACTTTTAATGTAATCTCATTTTATTTCTGTTGTCTTACAAATAAAAATGTAAATGGTATTCCATAATACCCGAACCTCCCCTCTCTCTCTACATATATATATATATTACACTCACTATTTTAAAACTTGTTTTAAACCGACTTCTTGATATGCTAGAATTATACAAATTATGTACAGTCGTGGAAAAAAAGAAGTAAACACCTCCTACTAACTCCTGCAACAAATTATTGTAAAAGAAAACAAATGGTTTTAAAAGAATAGAAATAGTGTCTACTTTTAAATGATGTAAATAAAATTTGCACAGGGGCCATCTAAATATCAAAACGAACCCTAACTTTTTTTTTTTTTTTCAATAGCAATACCCAAGTTTGACACCATAAATACAATCTACACCTTTCAATTAGCCTAAATCCAAATTTTCATGAAATTCGTATGATTGGTTTCCAAGAAATTAATTATTTTAAAATAAACATATTTTAGGGGCTGTATCCAAATTAAAGTTCGCTACTCCATTATTGAAACGTTACAGAATGTCTGTGTTACTTCTATTAATGTATTATTTCTTGCCAATATGAACATCTCATTCGCTTAATATGTTTCGATTATTGTCAACCCAAATGTTTCATTAAAATGAGTAGAATATATTTTTTTCAAATCATGCTTTTTTGGATATCAAAGACGGCCCCTTAAAACATCATTTTGACGTTTTTACTCGTAATTGGAAAACTATTTGGAAGAAAAATTTGAAATTGAGAATTCGCTTCAAGCAGGTCATAATGAATATAAATCTATCAAAAAAACTGTAGGTTGCAATTCATATTTTTTTTCGGATATTATTAATTTCATAATTCACAATTCATATTATAAAATTTTTAAAATTACAAATTCTATGTATTTATATTTGGGTTTTTTAGTATTATAACCAAACAAAAAAATTATCGCATTGGGATTATAATTTCAGGAGATGTAAATAAAAATATGAAAATGTAATTTAGCATTAGCAGCTATAAAATTTAAATGTTTATAATTCAAAAACTTATCATCCAAGTTATTTTAAATTTCGTTTCTAGTCAGAGTTTGAACCGAAGATTTCAAATTTATTGTCAAAGTTGGATGTTGTCATTGAAAAAAAAACAAAGTTTGGTCTGGTTTTGATTTTTAAATGGCCCACTAAACAAATTTTATATACATCCTTTAAAAGTAGACTTTATTTCCAATCACTTGGTACCCGTAAATTTATTCTATTATAATTAGTTGCAGAGTTAGTACGGGGTGTTTACTTTCTTCCCCACGACTGTACAATGGTAGGTTTCCGGTAACACTATAACATTTTAATATTTTTACAACATAATTATTAATTAACACATTAATTTTAAGGCATTTTTCAATTAGCCCGCCACAGTGATCAATCGACAAATATTCTCTCCAACTTGTACGATTGTATGGAGTTGAAAAAACAATAAATTGAATGATGCGCCAATAAATTCTCGCCAAAAAAAAGCTAAATTACCTTGAAACTGTAACAATGAAACATTTTAAAGACTAAAAATTAGAAAATAAATTATAAATAAAAAATGAAGAGAGTAACATATTTTTTAAAAAATACGCTTATGTCAATTTATAGTTTAATATTAATTTACGATTATATGCTGAGAAATCGATACAGAAATCCTAAAAAGAAACCCTAAAAAGATTAAATCTTGACTCTCAAGCTACAATCTCAATGTTCAGATGATTTATTTTATTTTTTCCTGCTTTTAATATAAGAGGCGGGCGGAAGTTTCTATCATGCGTTGGTCACTTGGATTGGTAGTGCTTGGAGCTTGAGATAACTCAGCGTTCTCTCTTTTTAGGTGCGTTCGTAATTATATAAATACGTAGCACCTATAGTCGTCGTTCAGTCCGTCTGTCCGCATATAACAGAGCAAAAACTACCCAACCGAATGGTCTGAAATTTTAAATATATAATTGTTGCAAAATTTTGTCGAGACATTTCAAATTTTATGAAAATCGGATGTATAGTTTAATTACAAGGACAGTAAAAAGTTTTCTGTTACATGACGGCCAATGGGAAAAAATTATTTCAAGTGCATTTTAATGATGTTACAGCCTTTCGAACAGAATGAAACGGATATGCACTTATTGAAGTGCACTAAAATATGCATTCAGTACAATATGCGGTGCAAAAAATATTTATAAAATTAGTTATAGTACGAACGCACCTCATTTGCCACGTTTGACGAGCAATTTCCAACTTGTTATTTTTAGTACTGGTAGTGGTTTAAAAAGAGAGATTTTTTTTACATTTTTGTCGCTGCAGAAGGAAATTCTTTGTGGTGCACATAATGGGACGTAAAAAGCTTACAATTGTCGAACAAACTCGTGCTTTCACTTTATTAAGTCAAAATGTTCCTTTAAGTCGTGTAATATTTTTATATGTGTTCAGTAACTTAAACTCAGAAAGTTGTGCACATATTTATTCAACCGTTAAATGTTTTGCTATTTTTTTTTCCCGTTTTACAAAAAATACTTTTGTATTGGACACTTACCAAGATTTAATACCAAACAAATCGTAAAACATTTTAATAGTTGTGTAATATACCTTGATGTCGGGATCGCAGATTAATTACCAGAAAAATAAATTCAAATTACTATTAAAAATGCTATTGAAACATTTGGTAATCAAAATGCCATTTCGTCATCACGTACGGCCGTGATCGTAAATCGCGATTATTTACTTGGCAACCTGAAGATTAAGAATTAAGTTAACTGAATTTACTAAAGAATAATTAAGTTGCCTTAAATTGAATTGAAGTTGAAAAGGAAGATAAACAAAATAAACTCAGCCATGGAAGAAACACATTACACACAAATTAACTTAAATCAATTATTTATTTAGGTAAACATATAAAAGGTAAAGGAACTGCGTAGACCCCTACATTCAATTAGGTATTAAAATATATAAAGATATACATGATCTATCACAAAAAAATATCATCTTTTAAACAAGTGATTTTTCATTTGTTGAATTTGTGAATGGATCGTAGACAAGAACACTTGAACAAAATCTGATATAAATCAGAGTGAATATTAGTAGTGGAAGAACTAAATTGCAAGATTAATTGATTGATAATTGGAGATCGTCCGATAATAGGGTTAAAATGGACCACCAGTTCGTCATTGTAGCAGAAAAGTTTCACATCTTTACGAAGCTATCATATTCGTTCCTATGTGATAGGAATCCATTCTGATTCGTTCAAAATTCGCCAGCATGAAAAAGGGGCTGCATTCAATCTTCCTCAAAGATATATTTGCGACGCAATAAATTGAAAAGCAAATTTACGTTACCATTTCCAGACATGAAGAGATAGAGGATACTTTCCAGAACAAGTTGAAACCCTCAGTTTTCACTGAATGTAATCCAAGAGCTATCTTGAAATGTCCAGATCATAACTAGTTATCAGATTCGTATTAGCAGTGCCTCATACCAGCTTGATTATGATATTATCTTCCAATTATTTTATTGCAATATTTTTTTTTGTTTGATCCGTGAAATTTAAAAATTGTAGAATCAAATGGATTTAAAAAGTGATCGGCCTTCAACCCGTATTGTCGAAGAACCGATTATAAAAGAAAATTATTGTTTCTTGGAGCGATGATGCACGCTTGTTCGCGCATCAACGTCCAGAATCGAAGAGAGAGAGACAAAAACCCCGTAGTATCTTTCGAAAAGGACGCTAAAATTTTAGAGAACCAATCAGTGTTCACCAAAAACAATTCCAGAGTGCGGACACCGAATCCGTCATGAAAACGCAACTCCCTCGAGCAAAAATGGCATAGAAGTACCAATAAGTTATTGGTACTTGTATGAAAAATGGCGTCTTGTGTGACGTCGCGATGTTGTTTTGCATCGGTGAAGAAGCGAAATCATGGCCGTCTCAGTGCGTCTTAAAATGGATGGCGCGCGTATTTAAAAGTCGTGAAAATAAATAAAACTTAAAATTCGGATAACTCGCGATTTATTGCGTCAAAATAGATGAAATTTTGTCTGCTGAAAGTAAATAATTATTTAAATCTAATAAATATATTTTGCAATGACTTTAATGAATATTTAAGAAATTTTACAAGGTGAATTTTAAAGACTTAGAGCTTTTTATTTACAATCTAGAAATCACTGATAAATAAATAATTTAATCGATATTTAATAAAAAAATTTTAGTAGTTAGAAATATTAACGTAATATAGATATTTTAAATTGTTATTTGGAAAGATAAATAAAATTTTTGAATGGATTAATTTTTCAATGATTAAATAAATAATGGTTAATAGATTTTAAATTGTTAAACTAATGGGAAAGTATGATGTATCCTAACAAGGTGCAGCACACTTTGTTAATTATGGAGTTTTATTGCATGTTTCTTAAATGACATGATTTTTTTTCTCAAAATTGTTGAGAAATCAGAATTTCAATCGTTAAATGATTACTCTGATTACTACTAATTTATTTATCCTTTGTGGCATGCTATTAAAAATAAAAATAAAATTTTTGTAAATAGTTTTTTTTTTTTTTTTTTTTTTTTTTTTTTGCGCGTCATTGTATCCAAACTAAGTAAAATGTATTCAAATGGATACAATGACGAAAAAAAAAAAACTAATTACAAAAAAGTTTGTTTAGATGTGTGAATATATCTTAGCTAAACCAAAAATAATTAAAATGAAATTTTAAAACAAATCGTTTAAAGCTAAATGAAGGCGTTATTTAAATTTTGATATCATACCTTTTAAAACTCATATTTTGAATTTATGAGATATGTGAATGATAAAGCATCCATGAATAAACTTTTATACCGAACATAATTTTTACACATGCGATTTATAAATAAATCAAAAATAAAATGGTGAAATAAATAATATACACATAGAGAGATTTTAATTAATAGTATAGCGTCACTCAAAATTTGATAGCATTATTTTTAAGTTCCATATTTAAAATTCTTAGAGCATAAGATAAAGTGCTGCGTCACAAACTTTTAACCCGTTAAGGGTTTTTGTATTCATATATATATATACACGTTTAGTAGATATTTTAACTTAATTTCATTGGTGAAGTAAATAAGTATAAAAGTAAACGTACTTAAAAAAAAAAAAAAAAAAAAAAAAAAACTCTTTTACAAGCATCCAATATTCATCTTGAAACTCACGTCTCCTTGTTTGATTCCACTTCATGTTTTTTCCTAAAATTTCCTTTACATATCATTAATTAAGTGTGACCACCCAGCTCGATTATGAAAATTTTTCCGATTTTTTTACGTTTGGTAGAAAGTATTAGCAAGTGGATTAATTAAAAAACTAGCAGACCCGACCGGCGTTGCCCGGGGTTTGTAAATAATAACCTTAAACAAAATTTAAGTTTGTATGATTTTATATCTTTGGAAATTCTTTTAAATGAACCTAATTTCGGAGGCCTCATTGCCTTCCGCAGCGTTTAGTGAGTTCACATCAAACTTCTTTCCGAACGAACCTGTAATCTAGATCCCCACTACATATGGCAGCATTTACCGGAAGTGCTCGCACGTGCCGGAGACAATCGAAAAACAAGTTGAGTGAGCCAAACCTTGTAGAAACCAAGCCCGAAGAGTCAAAAAAAGAAGAAAAAATTGCACGGAGTTGATCATAGATTTCGTACGCCATCAATTAAACATTAATAGTGTTATTACACGTAAAAATTTCAAGCGACAAAAATCGCCTGCGACTCGTACGTATTATCCAAGCATTTCATTGGCTGTTCGGAAAAAGGCTTTTCCATTGTCAGATTTCTTGGAAATCCATTTTAAATGAAATTTCATTCTTAAACTTCGAAACATCCCACGTTATTACTTTTTACACCGCCGTATAGAGAAAAAAATGTACTTTTAAATGCAATTTGTTTGAAAGCTGTATCTCAATTTGTTTCTGAGTTATTATTATTATTTTTTTTTGTAGTTTTTATTACTTTTTTGTCATAGTGGCAACAGAAGGTATCCATCTCTGTTGAAAGTAAAGGGAAATACAGATTACTGTATAGACCAATCAGAAAACGAATAAAATGCGGATTAAACCAATAAAAATTTCAGATATGCTTTTGATTTCCTACCCTAACGAGGACAATAACCATTTTTCCAAATGGTTAAAAAATCACGATTTTGCGATTTTTTTTTAAAATATATATAGAGAGAATTTTAAGTATGGTATTTTGCATTTTATAAATTTAATAAAAAGTTATAAAAGACAAAAATGTGCACATTTATATTTGTTCAATCGACATTTTCCTTTTATTTACAATTGTTTACAGTCTTTTACACATATAAACTTCTATTTTTCTCACCGAAATGGATTAAAATATGGTACACAAAATTAAACTATACTAATTTAATTTCCTTCTATTTTAATTATCCTAATAATTAAAATATATTTTTTTTTTAATTTTGATTTTTAAATTTTGAATGTATGACTTTTTTAAAAAAAAATGTTGTAGCCTTATATTTACAGTTAAAATAACGGCCTGTATATATAGTTTAACTTATAAGGGTAATGCGAAAAATAAAAACGCATATTTTAAATTTATGTACCGTAGAAAAACAGAAATTTATTTGTGTTAAAAATTTTAAATAAAAACAAAATGTTGTCGACTGAACAAATACAAACTGCGCATTTTTTTCTCTTTTCATTAAATCCACAAAAAAGCAAAATTTCATAGTTAAAATTCTCTCTGTCTGAACAAATGAATACGTAAAAATATTTTTTTTTAATATATATTTCTATCTTATATGAATTTATTTATATGTATTTTATCATCTATTAGTTTAAAATTTCATATGTCAAATGCTTACCCGACTGAAAAGAAGGGTTATGTGTTTCACGCATATCTGGGTATATGGATTTCTTTATACCCTCGAAACATCCCAACGGCTGGATGGATTTTAAAGAATAAGGTCTCTTTAAAATTCATCGATTCGTCTTAACCCTCCGATGGTTATAGGATAGGTTTTGTTTTAATAAATTCAAAATCGCGGTATTAGAGAATTTTTTTTTTTACGTACCCTATTGAGTGGCATATGATTGGATAGGTCTTTCAAAATGAAGGCGATGTTTCATTGACCATTTTGCAGTCAGAAGCTCCGTTTAAATATTACACAACCTGGAAGTTGTGTACTTTTGATCTCTACCTTTACTTTAACTCTAACCTTCCTAATAGACATCTATAGGCCTCATCAAAACAGTGTTTGTACAAGGAACTAATAATTAAACACAAATTAAAAGTGATCAATACAAGTAAATAAAAAAAAAGGTAAGTAACATAAAAAATAGTTTCACTTTGATGAGAAATAATTAATTAGTTCGCTTCTTACGCAGTCGGGTTTTTTGATTTTTTAAATTTAATATATTTATTAAGTATCCTTTTTTCCGCTTTACGCAAAAATTTATTTTCAACGGGACCTTGAAAACCTTTCCGTTTCCGCTTTGACAGATTCCGGGTTATGGAGCACATGTTAATGTTATTTTCTATTGATTCGCCGGGACTTAAAAATCTTTCCGTGGTAGAGAGAATTCCGGCTTACGCAGAGTTCGCCTTAGACAGATTTTAATGTATGTATATATATTGCTTTAGTCCCTTCCTTACAAATAAACGCAATGTGACTATAAAATTTTCCTTCAAACATTCTCTTCGATTTTAAAATATTTGTTTTCGAATATAAGAAAATTCTATTTGTTTATTTTAATTCAGAGAAGAAGCCATGAAGTTGAAAATTTTATTAATTATGGAAGTTTTAAGACTACAACCTTTTTAAATATAAACTCAAAGCATGGATTGTTTCAGCGTAAAGTTTACCTTCTTCGTCTCTGACGATTACTAAGAATCTATAAAAAATAAATAAATATTTTATTTAGTTATATTAATATCATGGATTGCAAAATAAATATTTTTATTTTTATGTGTATTAAGTCGACAAAAATTTTAGGCACACATATGTGTATCTGAGTTTTCAATTAGGCAAAACAGCATAATTTTCTCAATCGATAAAATGCATATGAAATAATTAATAATTTATATATATTGTAATGCTGTTATATATTTAAATTCTATTATTAATTAAAGAATTAAATATATATATTGAATTTACTTCATATTTATTTTTATAATTATAGATATTTACATGAATAATATATGTTTTGAATAATATACATGTTTGATATATGTAAAAATTCTCATAGTAATTATTCTTTACCCCTTCACTGCACGACTTTTTCTATTTTCATGAAAAAAAAAAATATTTGAAATCTATAAATCGGTCTAATAAGGGGAAAAATAGTAAAAAAAAAATTAAATTTCAAATTTTCAGCTAAAATTTTATATTTTATAGTGTCTGCCATATGAACACAATTAAGGTTTTAAAATATTGTATTGCTATATTTTGCAACTAAATCAGCTTAAAATAATTAATTTTATCTGCTTAACACTCTGCAACTTTTTTTATATTAATATTTTTAATTATTCAGTAAAAATAATGAAAGTAAATCTTACCTTAATAGCTTGATCGAAATTTTTTTTTGTTTCCGAAAAACAAATTCTAATTTGTTGTCGAATGAAGCCATCTGACATAGACAAAATAAATGTTATTCCATTCTTTGGACTGCTCTTGATCAGGGACAGATATTATATTGGCCAAAATCAATGGCACATAATGAGAATTATACTGTCTTTAAGTATGTGCCAGATATGGGACGTGGTGCACTGAAGGGTTAAGATACATAAACAGATTTTACATTTGTACACGTTGCTCGGGTTCTGGATTAACATCCTAAAAAAAGACATTTCGAAGCGTTTTTTCATCCATATATCTTGATAAATATGTACATTATAAAGTCTTGCTTCTTTTTTAGTCCGGTTACCAACTTTGCGTGTTTTGGGGGTTAACTCTTTATCATCTGAAAGTGGAATACACAGAGGTCTTCCCCTACGTGAAATCCCAGATATATTGTCTTCATACTTTAAAAGTGCTAAAGAAATATTCATTCTATATTCCATAACAAACATACATTCTTCAAAGTAGTGGATTTATGATAATGCACATAATAAATCCAACAATTCGAAATCAAAACATCCACAAAATGTGTAAACATGCTCACAGTTTATTTTTTTATTTTTACTGAACAACGATCGTAAGCTAATACAAATCGCAAACATCTGTAATACCTATGGAAGAAGTATATTATACATACGATATACAGTAGACTGAGGAATGCTAATGTTTTTCTATTCTTTTTTTACACCACTTTATGCAAGGTACATAAAGTTCCCTTCCTACTCATGAAGTAACAATCCTTATTGTCCTTCCATTAAAAAAAAAAAATATATTTTGTAATCGCCTAGTACGAGTATCTACTCATTCCATTCGCCTCACTTCAGTTCTTTGCCACTTATTAAGTTTCAGCCAAACCAGTTCTATTACTATTTACAGATCCAACTAAGAAAATATTTTGTTTGATTCGGTTGTTATTGAACAACTATTGAGGTAGATTTGACATTTGAATCTGATGTAGATTCATTAACGCCTTCATCGCTTTACTTAACTCTTTATCTATTGACGGTACTTACCGGGCGTCCCAAAAGTGACTGATAGATTTTTAAATTCAATAACTTGCAAACGATGACAGATATTAAAAAAAATTCGTGCAGGGGTATTATTTAAAATGTCAGGAGTTTTATGCTGCGATTCTCAGTTTGAGTTACAAATAGCATCGATAGATGGCGCGGCAATCAATAATAGCTAAATCCAGGCTCGATTTTTCGACCTCTCTCTTCTCCCGTAGGAAAAAAGGAGATTGAAATGTATTGAATGGATAAAGAAGTACCAAAAATCAGGTCTGGACTGAGCACCTATTGCTATCAGCGCCATCTATTGTTTGAAATTCGAACTAAAATTGAGAATCACAGTAAAAAAACTCCTGACATCATACATAACCCTCCTGTAAGAATTTTTAATATCTGTCACCGTTTGCAAGTTATTGAATTTTTAAATCCATCAGTCATTTTTGGGACACCCGGTATAAGTACCATTAAAATAACTTGTTATAAAATTCATTTAATACATCCATTAGTAGTAATACAGTTTAGAATGAGTTATAGATGCATTACTTTATCTTGTTCCAAAAGCATTATGGGTTACACAAACCAAAAATATTTTTAAAAGGATGATTTCTTTTGCCTTTGCATCTTTTCAGCTTTCTTGGCGTTAGATAGGGGGGGGGGGGATTTTTTAATTTGGAAATATTTCTCTATTTCTATTGTAAGAACTTTATATTTGTACATTTCCTAATTCTACAAAATACTAAGAAATATATTTAAAATAAAATATTTGAATGGGGGTTATAAATACTGCACAAATTCCCTATAAATTCAAATTGAATCAATCCTTCTAAATCCTTCGAAAATCCTTCTAAAATTTATTAAATGATTATGTAAATTTTCTAATGTAGCTTAAAAAATTCACGATAAATGCTTTAGAAGATAAAATTTTCATTTATTCATAATTCAGTACATAAAGGTGTAAGGGGACCGTGGACCTTTATATGAGCGGAAATCGACCCAAAAATCGAAAATTATTTTTATGCATATCATTATTTTCCAGTTTGTTCTAAGCCATTTGCGAAAATTCACATGCAGATGCGATTATTTTTCGCAAAGTTACAAGCGTTGGAATTTTGTACGCAAAAAAAATTTTTGGCGCTGTAATATATTTTTAATCTATTTTTCTCAAAACTGATTTTTCAGCGTTTTTAGATTTTAAAATTCTCCATGCATCATAATATTTGATCAAAATTCATTAAATTAATAAAGACGAATCCTGATATTGCTTACAAGAAAAACTGTGCATGCATTTTAAAATTCGACTTCATTAAAGTAATTAAATTTGATTTTTAGCTTATTAAAAGGTTAAATTTGGATGAAAATCACTATCGAATTATGAAAAAAATATCTAAAAAATTAAGTAATTCAAGCGATTAAAAAATCGATGCATAGATTTATTTGTAATAGAGGTTTAAGCGATTAAAATACCAAATCGAGGAAATATCTCAAAAAATTATGACGCATGCAGCATTATAAAATTAAAATTTATAAAAAAAAATCTTAAAATTATAATAAGATTGGAAATTTATTTTAAGGTAGTTTATATACTTCTGGTGAAATGTATATTGCCACAAAATTTTATATCTTTATGATAAAAATTAAAAATTAAAAAAAAAAAACTAACGTCCACCGTCCTTTTAAACAAACCATTCGTCATCACTATCACTTCATCTATCAAAGAAATTACTCTGCTGTAAAACTGTGTCAGTCTCTTCTTGAGTCATTATGCCTAGAAAAATAATTTTCTGAAAAAAATTCAAGAATTACAATATCAATACTTATTTACTATATATTCTAAATCATTAACGAAGTTTAAACTCAATAAAGTAAATAAATGCTTGAAAATTTCGTTAAAAAGTATCATACTTGAAAATTTTTATTGTAAATGTTTTAAAATTAACTTTAAAAATTAGTTAATAAAATAAAAAACAAGATACTAATGACGCCTGTGCATTTAAACCATTATTACTTATAGACCAGGAGGTGGCAGCACACACAATCACCTCATCGAGTTCACGGCTGAAATTCCAGAATTACTTAAAACTGGATTCACATATTAAAACCCAATCGATCTGCCAAGTCATATCTTGGTGGAAAACACCTGAAAAACCGATTTTAGCGGTTGACTCGTAGATTTACCATTGTGTTTTCCTGCTCCCAGTCCTCCATGTTTTCTTACACTGTTAAAAATCTGCAGCGTTAGCTGCATAGTCACTCCACCGCTTTTATAGAAAACTATTACTTAACTATATTATGGAGCATTCTCATTGGTCAGAATAGAGATATTCTATAAAAGCGGTGGAGTGACTGTGCACTTAAAATTGCAGATTTTTAACAGTGTACCTTTGGGTGCAGGAAAACACAATGATAAACCTACGAGTCAACAGCCAAAATCGGGTTTTTAGGTGTTTTCCACCAAGATATGACTGGGCAGATCGATTGCGTTTTAATATGCGAATCGAGTTTTGACCAATTCTAGAATTTCAGCCGTGAACTCGATGAGGTGATTGTCTGTGCTGCCGGCTTCCGGTCTATTACTATACAACTAGATAAACAGACTTTTAACAAACAGACTTCTAACGCGTTACACTAAATTCCGTGAAACGGACGAAGGTACACATATGTGTGCCTAAGTGCTATTCATGATAAAGTTTTTCAATAAAAACTATTTTACAAGAAAAACGACAGTAAACAGATATCGAAACATTAACCTTTTAGAACGTAATTTCATTGTATCCACAAAAGATATTTAAAATAGTGAAAATTAGTTATGTTTCCGAGGACGCCGATTTTCCATCATTTTTAGGAAATCACTTCTTTAAGCAAATATTTCATGAGGAGGTTCGTTTTCGTGCAGCTATCTAACGGATTCATAATAAAACTTAAAGATTCATGAACATAAATATAAAATGGGAATTACAAATAGTTCTAATATGGAATTTTAATAAAAAATTAAATTAAAAAAATAAAAAATCCCGACTGCGTAAAAAGCGAAATAAAAAGAGGGAAACAAGATGACGTAAGAAAATAGTAGAGTGTGTAATGGAAATCCTTTTTTTTTTTTTTTTACTTAAGTAATTGCAGTTGGGGGCACCAGATTCATGATTAGGTATGTACTGCGGCTCCTTCTACCTACATGTTTGCCTCCAACTGCAATTAAGAAAAAAAAAAAAGGATTTCCATTACACTACACACCCAACTATTTTCCTACGTCATCGTGTTTCCTTCTTTTTAGTTCGCTATTTACGCAGACGGATTTTTGGTTTATATTACTTACCTGTTGTTTTTATTTACTTGTATTGACCTTTTAAGATGTGTTTAATTGTTAGTTCCTACCTATAAACACTGTTTTGATGAGGCCTATAGATGTCTGTGAAGGTTAGAGTTACAGTTAAGCTAGAGATCCTACCTACACAACTTTCAGGTTTTGTAATATTTAAACGGAGCTTCTGACTGTAAAATAGTCTAGGAAGAGTCGTATTCATTTTGAAAGACCTATCCAATGATATGCCACTATATAGGGTGCGTAAAAAATTTTTTCGTCTCGACCGCCATTTTTTATTTTTCCACCGCCATTTTGAATTTATGAAAACAAAACCTAGCCTATAACCATCGAACTGTTAAGACGAATCTATAGAGACCTCCTTCATTAAAATCCATCCAGCCGTTGGGATGTTTCGAGAATATAAAGAAATCCACATACATACAAAGATACGCGTCAAACCCAAACCCTTCTTGGCAGTCGGGTAAAAAACAGATATTGTGAGTGTCAGGTAAAAACAGATATTCCACATATGTAGACCTACGTAACGAAGAGGTTACTTGTGAAAAGTTTCTTCAAAATGGAAATATTTGTGTTAAGTATGATGTAAAATTGTTTTAAAATTTAGTTTCATAACTTTAAACCATGAAATAATAGAAGTATTCGGTATTCATTCAGACGAAAGTTCGGTATTCAGCAGGCCGAATATCCGTATTCGGTTTACCAGTGTGTTCAATATTCGGCAATCAGTATTCGGCCAAAATCACTATTCGGGGCATCCGTAATGTTTAGTGAAAACCAATTATGGGGACAATTACAACTGTTCGAGTTGTAATTTTCCAACTGGGCAAAAAATGTCTTGTTTAACCTTTTGAGGGGCAAGCAATTGTGTTTCAGTAATGTTGAATTCCCACCGGAAAAATGGAAAAAATGTATTGCAAAATAAGGGAATGCAATTTTACAGTTTTTTTTTTTTTTTAAACCAAAGTTTAAAAACAAAACTTAATTAAAAGTTTCTGGTGGAAATCTGAATTAGAATTAGGTGGGATATAATATATCTCACCCTTACCTTATTGATCATAGCCGTTGTCCATAATTTCTTGCTCATATTCAGTAGCACTTTAGTGGCATGTAACCGGACGATTCTTTTATTTAATAATTATACATACAATATCCATTATAAAAGATTAAATGAACATTTTATAATCTATTATTTCACCGATCACATTTCAATTTTTTCCCTAGTTGTCTGCTTGCACAGATAAAGCATAATAGATATTCGCATTTTGCCAAATACATTATTATAATTTATTTACTAATTAAATTCATTTTTCGTAAAGCGATAGGATGCATCCATGTCTTTCTCACAAATAAATTGTTACTATTTTATTTACTTGCTTAAACCGAAATTCGGAAAAGAAAAAAATTAAGAAGAAAGAGTAAAAAAATTAATTAAAAATAAATAAATAAAACAAGTAATATAAAAAAAAAATTTAAGTCAATTCCTACTGGGTCAATAAGAGCAATTTTTTTCTCCCATATAAAACTAAAATTAATTAATTAAATTTAATTAATGAATTAATATTTATGTCTTAACATCAAGTGTCATCCACTACAAGTTTTAAAAAATGTACTTGAACTTGAGTGGATGAATAATAAGTATTTTATTAATGATTGAAAATTTGAATAAAATTAATTAATTAAATTTAATTAATGAATTAATATTTGAAAAAACTGTATTAACATCAAGTGTCATCCACTACAAGTTTAGAAAAATGTATTTGAACTTGATAGGAGGAATAGTAAGTATTTTATTAACGATTGAAAATTTGAACAAGATATATAAATATAGGGAGAGTGTGAACTATAGTAGGAATTGAATAAAAGTAAATTGGTTCTAAAAAAAAGTAATATGCTAAAGTCACGTTCAGGCTAGTCATGTTTTGAATTGAAATCCTAGAAAACTTTTTCTCTTCACAGTGTCTAGATCAATTACATTGTTTTGATTTCATTTTCGCGAAAAACCAGACAATGCTATTTCTCCTTTTCTATCGTAACAATCATAAATGGAGCAGACGGGGATAAAATGAATCGTGTGATATTTTTTTCTCCTGAAAACTAGAATAGCTGAATGTTAAAAATAAAAATTTTACTCTTGGTGAACCACCCTATCACCACTCATTTCTGATTCACGTCAAATTGACCAGAACGTGTTCTTATATAAGCACACCCTAGAATATTATAATCACACTATCTGTGATACAATTAAATTCTTCAGTATTGTTATGAGATCTCATGCTCATCTGTTTTTTTTATCTTTAGGTCGCGTGAAATTGGTTTATCTTGACCCACAAAGATATGGAAGGATAATGAATAAAAATTTCGCATTGAAACAACAACAATGACAAAATAACATATTTAATTTTTTATTAGAAAAAATTGAGTTGATTTTTTAAAATTAAAATCATAATCTTGAAAGAATCACCAATTTTCTGTGGTACAAAATCTGGCACAGATGTTTTGCAAAACAATTTTAATAATTAGATGAAATATCGAAAAAACTTATGACGTTTAATTAAAAGATGATTTCGTTTGAATATCATAAAATTAACGAAGAATAATTTCTTCACTTTTGATTTATGTATTTCCCAATCATTTTATGTATCGAATTCTAAGCCATTTCATTTTATTTTACATTTAAGGAGGCTACATCAGCTTCCGATTTCCCTTCACTAATGTAAAGTCTATAGGCATTGGAAGCATTCGTACACTGTAAAAAAAAAAATCTGTAAAGTTACAAAAGTTTTTCTAGGAAACTGGGATACCTAAACCTTTTTATGTAACGGCAACAACAAAAATTCCTGTAACAGCGTCTGTTACAGGAATTTTTCTTGTTCCCGTTACATAAAAAGTTCTAGGAATCCTAGTTTCCTAGAAAAACTTTAGTAACTTTACAGATTTTTTTTTTTTACAGTGTATATTTAAAATATCTCCTCGGAAAATTAATAGTTTTAACTTCTATTTTTTGTGTACACTTCCTAAAAGATGTCTCTCTTTTTCTTAGTTCTCAAAATATTTCTAAAGTACAGACTTAATTTTATAGGAAGTGTTAAAATCTAACTCACAGTTCGCCCGATTTTAACACATAAAATATTAAATTCAGCATAGATTTTAGAAATGTTTTGAAATCGAAGAAAAAAAGAGACATCCTTTAAGAAGAGTATGCAGAAAAAATATGTTAAAAATATGAATTTCCCTAGAAGATATTTTAAATATACGAATGCATCAAAAGTCCATAGATTTAACATTATGCAGGAGAATTCCGAAGCCGAGAGACAAGCCCCCTTAAGAGGCCACACTAGTCACGGCTTGAAGTTCGAACGCTAATGATAAGTCTATGGGAACAATATTTTCAAATATCTTGCTTGATTTTTAATATTTTTAAATGATTTTTTTTGCACAGGATAGCTGAGGACTATCTGTTTACGGGTTATTTTTTACTTTTCCGATTTTCGTTGTAGTTTAATTCTCAGGATCCTGTCAATTTAGGATCCAGTGAAATTCGAGGTGCTGTGTCGTTTTTAGTCTTATAACATTCATATCAGCAAAATTCAGGAAAATTTTTTTAATAACAACGAAAATATAGAGTTTAAGCTTTCCAATAACATGCTTTCAATAGTTCTACTACAATTAGGCTGAGCAAAATATGCAAAGATTTTGATGAAAAATGTGTCAAAAATGGCCTCGTAATGTTATGCTCTCCGCC
Source organism: Maratus speciosus (assembly GCA_963932465.1). NCBI lineage: Eukaryota > Metazoa > Arthropoda > Arachnida > Araneae > Salticidae > Maratus > Maratus speciosus. The sequence goes on from OZ010791.1 coordinate 96,054,072, forward strand.
TCTACCAAGACAATGAAAACCACGCCTATTAAAAATATGATTGGCTAGTATCCAAACACTTTAGCAAATGGAAACGATTTAATTGTGATTGGATTATTGTATCGTGTTAAAATAGATCACTCCTATTTCAAACCTTGGATTTATTTTTTTCTAAAATTATTGTTTAATTTCAACAAAAGACTCTTGAAAGAATGAAATATTTTAAATTCTATATTTCTATGAATAACGAAGGAAATTATACATTTCGTTTATATAAACAATTTCAGAACCGCACAGAGAGAGTTACAACATATAGAAGTTATTAAGGAATCAAATTTCAGTCCTAGTTTATTAAGTAAAATGGTAAAAAAATAGACGAGTATTTTTTAAAATAGTTAACAAATAATTACGAAGTCATAATTTGTTAGAACATATTTGTGGCCTGGCCAGGAGACTAGTTTTCAAGCCTCCTATTCTTGTATATGTATAAAATATTCGACAATTTAACATTTTACGTTCGAAAAACAGTTTTTTTAATTAAAAATCAGCAGAATTTAAAGTTAATAAGTTTTAAAGATTGTTAACTTTAAAATTGTAAATCAACTTGTTCAAAATTTTAAAGAAATATTTTTATAGTTCATTACTTTAATATTTATTATTTTTAAGGGGACAGTACACCTTTAACAGTCGGAGAACGAAATTTGTCCTGTGTAACAGATATATTTTTTAAAGAGCCCACTTCAGACACGGAGAGAAAGTAAAACGAAGTCTATGGGGGCGTTAATTTAAAATTTCTCGCTTTGTTTTAATATTATTGAATGATGTTTTTTACATAGGATAGTTGAGAACGATCTTCAAATATATATATATATATATATATATATATATATATATATAAAGCCCAGTGGTGTAGTGGTCAGGGCATCTGACTGCCGCACCGCAGGTCGAGAGTTTGACTCCCGACTGGGCAGGGTCAGCCTTTCATCCCTTTGGGGTCGATAAAATGAGTACCAAGCTTGCTTGGGAACTAAACACCGAGGGTCTCGCGTTAGGCTGACCACCTGGCCGGGACGCATGCTGTATAGCACCTCGGGCCTAGGGTCAAGAAAACAGAGATGGGCACTGTCGGCCCTGATCCTCATGGATTGTATAGCCGTAGAGTTTAGTTTAGTATATATATATATATTAGGAAAGTTTCAATTTCAGAAACGATTCACCCCTGTTCCGAAATTAAAAGTAATTTTTTTAAAATATCTGAAACCAAAATCGAAAGAGTAAAAACTAGCCCGGTTGTAGATCGTCTTCAGCTATCCTATACAAAAAAAAAATCATTTTAAAATGTTAAAAAGGAAGTGTGATAAAAAGGAAGTGAGATTTGAAAATAACGCTCCCATATATTTAACGTTAGCGTTTACATTTTTTTCCCGTAACCTGCATGGGTTCTCAAATGTAACGCAAAGATATTTTTTTTTGAAACGGTTAGGAAACGCGAAAATTTATCATTAACTTTAATAATGTAAAACTAAAAGTTATGAAACTGTAAGATAAAATATAGCATTTTATAAAAATATACTAGCTAGCAATTTTTTTTTCTAATACGTATTACCTTTTAATATTTTATACTTCACTTACATGGACATTCAAAAGTATTTTATATTATGGTCTATGTGGGAAAATACATTTGCGTGCATTTTAATGACATAAAACAATTTTAAACATACAATTTTTTCGCATTATTGAAGAGCATAGGTACTTGTACAGGGGAATTAAAAAGTATATTTCGTTACATTATGGACTACGAAGAAAAAACGTTTGCGGGGTATTTTAATAACGTTTTCTGTTACAACATAATGAAATTGATATGAATTTATGAGGCGCAGTAAAACATGCTTTCTGAAGGGATAGCAAAGCATTTATCATTCATTTACAGGGTCACAGAAAAGGGTTCAGTTTTATTACAGAAAAAACTGCTTGCAAAGTGTGTTTTAGTTATGTTTCACGATTTCAAACAAGATGGAATTCATATACGTTACTGAGGTTTGCAATATGATGCTTACATTATAATATGATGTGCATCACACTTTATTTACTTTACAGGGGCACATAAAAGATATTGGATACAATATTGCATATGAAGTATTGTCTATTAGGGATGATTGCTGAAAGTGAGATTTCAGCTATGATATACGTTTTTAACTAAATTTCTGCATACTAGATTATATATATAAATTCGATAGACTACGTATAGGGCTACGCAAAAGAACTAGGAAGAATTGTTGAGAAATTGATTAATTTTATTTTCAAATTCAACTACATTTAGAAAGATATGTTTGGAAAATAAAAATATAATAATATACAAAGCTATTCAAAGAATTGGATGCATGCACGCCTATTTCAGACACGGGAAGGAATGAAAACGCTAATTTTAAGTCTATGGGGGGGTGGGGTCAATTTCATATTTCTCGCTTTGATTTTAATATTTTTGAATGATTTTTTCTTTTTCTTTCTTTTTCTTTTTTTTTTGCATAGGATATCTGGTGACTATCGACAGTGAGGCTAGCTTTTACTTTTCGATTTTGGCTATAGTTTTTTTTTATATATATAATAGGATAGTTTAAATTTTAGAGCGGATTCCAACCGGTTATGAAAGTAAAAGTAATTTTAAAGAAAAATATCTGAAACAAAAATCGAAAAAGTAATAACTAGCCCGGTTATAGAGCGCCTTCAGCTATCCTATGCAAAAAAAGTCATTTTAAAATGTTTAAAAGGAAGCGAGATAATTGAAAATATAATGCTCCCATAGACTTAACATTAGCGCTTTCATTTTTTTCCTGTTACTGGTGTGGGTTCTCAAATGAAACATAAAGATATTATTTGTAACGGTTAGGAAACGCGAAAATTTATCTTTAAATATCTACCCTATATATATAAAATCCTAATGAAACGAATTTATGAAACGATTCTTTGAAACGACTGATTAAACGACTGATTCAGTTTCACGGCTATTTTTCCTAAAATATGGAATACATTGCGATGAAATTAACACCAAAAATCCGTATTGATCTGCCGTTCTCAAAGCTGGTATTAGAACTTTTAAATTCGAATTAGTTTTCGAAATATTAATTTTTTTCTAATTAGGGTTTCGTTCATCTGACGAAACCCTATTCGTCTCGCTCCTCTGTCTGTCTGTCTGTCTGTCTGTCCGTCTGTCCGTCACAGAGCCCGTTCTCAGAAACTATACATGTTAGAGACTTGAAATTTTGGGTACTTATAGCTGAACACCTCACATCAAACAACAAATCATAAAATTTTGAAAAAGTTGGTAATTAACCTTATTACGGGCTAATTAAATTCTAAAATTAACCAATCAACCTTTTGAATGCAGGTGAAAATGCACGTTATCGAAATCCTCCCCAGTTTCTCCTAATGGTTGCCAGTAAACTCGGCGGATGCTCCGTCAAATCAGCCGGTGCAGGGTTACCACGGAGTACTTTAAGCAATAAATGAAGTGGACCTTCAAAAAGCAAAATTGGATCTGCCGAAATATCGGTCGTACAAATTCGTAACAGGTGTAGAAATACGCGGAAAAAATTCTACTTTATTTTGGTATAAATTTCAAATTTCTGCATAGGATAGAACGCAAAAAATCCACTAAAAATCGATCGATAAAATTTTAATTTCTGTGTTTTTAAAAACAATGAAAACAGATTTCCATTCACCGGAAGGCAACTGTCATCATTTCTCGACATATCGGCGCGGGAGAAATTTAAGGGGAGGAAAGTCTAATACGAAATTTAAACTTTTAAAATATTAAATTTTTCGATTAAATTTTTTGGCATCCGGGCTGGAAATTTCTCGCAGATTCCATACATACCCGGTTCAAAGAGATTGTTTCATTACGAGCTGAGATATTAATTATTATTTTATTCCTTTTATTTCCATCAAATGCCAGATTAAGATGGAGGCACGTGCTTTTTTAACGGAGATTTCATTTAAATTGTGAAATTAACAATTTGCGTGGTGTGTTTCGACGGCGCGCTATGAGATAAGTATTAATTATTCAATATGAAAAAGTTTATAGGTTTATAAGTGTTCATCCCACTATTTCCGAATAGCAATTTCAGGAAATATCTTAAATTATTGTTTAAGACCGCCACTCGATGTCTTCGAAACTTTAAGATACTTTATAACACATAAGAAAAAGTGTAAAAAAGAATGGAGTGTGATATTTCGAGGAGTGGAGGGGGGGGGGGGGACTAGATTTATTTATTAAATCTTAGCGTTTGTTATCGCAGAAAATGTTTTAAATTGTTGGTTAAGACTGCACCGCCACCCTCCCGACCATGTATCTACGGAGAGATTGCGCAAAGGAGTTTCGTTCAGATATGCTTTTGTTAAGAATAGAGTGCGCTCCCTGGTGGTGGAATGCGGTACTAACGTAACGCGATTTTGTTAAAATTAGGAAATATAACAAGGCGATCCGTTTGCAACTTTAAGATACTTCATGACACATAATAAAAAGCTTATAAAATAATGGTGCATGCAATTTCCTGTGAAGGGAGGGCGGGGGAGGGGCGCTGGATTTCTTTTTTAAAAAATAGCGTTTACGACCTTTTTATGTGTCGTTTTTTGAGCACTATGATATACTCAGACACGTGCTGCTTATGAAATATAAAAATGTCAAAATTTTAGTTACCACTATTTCCGAATAGTACTTTCAGCAAATTTCTTAATTTCTCGCTTAAGGCCGCCACCAACTCCAGTAACACATCCACTGATAGGTTGTTTAACAGAGTTTCGATCTGATACACTTTTGTTATGAATAGTGTGCGCTCCCTGGTGGTGGAATTTGCAACTAACATAACGCAATTTTGTTAAAATTATGAAATCTAACAAGTCGATCTGCTGGAAACTTTGACATAGTTCATAGCACATAATAAAAAGCTTATAAAAGAATGTTCCGTGCAATTTCCTGGGGCGCCTACCTATCTCGGGTGCTATAGACCCGATCCCCTCGACTAATATGCCTACGCATAGTTTGTAAAACGGAGTTTCCTTTGGATAGAGGTTTGTGTAGAATAGAGTGCGCCCCTGGTTGCGAAATGTGGAACTAACAGATTTCACAAAAGGATAAAGTGTTTTAAAGGAATATTAAACGAAACCCTCTGTGAGATCTGTGATCACACTTACCCACTTGTTTTAAGTACATTTTTCTAATGATGGCAACTGAAATTTTAATCAGAACAGATATAATTTTTTTTCTTATTTCAGAAAAGGTTATTTTAAATTAATTTGGCGACCAGTTTGGCCTCCCTTAAATATATGCCAAAAAATGTATCGTGCTACTTTTATTTATAATTCAATTTACTTGAACAATCTTTCGCCAAATCGAAAGATTCTGATTGGCGCCAAAATGGCATTATTTTGATTGACATGGTAACTCGGCTATTGTTGTTTATTTAATAATAAATGTTTATTTACTTTTATTTCTTTTTTAAAATTATATAAATTGTTTTGTTCTATAGTTATTAATTATTATTTTTTTTTTGTTATTTCCTTTTGAAAATAATAGAAAATAATTTAAAAATACGCTACTACTTACGTAAATAAGTGCGAGTAGTAAATCAAAATTACGTCCATTACGAATCATATCATAATATTAAAATATTTATTTGCTTAAAATACGTTATAAAAACACATTAAAATTAAATTAAAAATCTATATTTTGTAAATATAGATAAAATATATTTATAATATGGATTTTTAATTTACTTTTAATGTGTTTTTATAACGTCTTTTAAGCAAATAAATATTTTAATATTATGATACGGTACTACTTAGTTATTCCGTCGACCAAATTCGCCAAATTATGTAAATCGCCAAATTATACAAATTGACATAATTTTTATTTTAAATAACGAAAGAACAAATAAATTAGTATAACATTAATAAATATACAAATAAAACGTCGAAATAAAAATCACTTGATGACGTAAGCATGTGTAACTTACATAAAGTCAAGTGAATGTGACATTTACGATCAACCATTATTGACATTTAATATTATAGTTTAGCGATAGATTTTTGGTCGACGGGATAACTGATACACAAAATGCATATGTAACTGCTATTCGAAAACAAGGTTTTCGCCAAATTTTTGTAAAAAAAAAAAAAAAAAAAAAAAAAAACACGCCAAATCTGCGGTGCGTATGTGACATCTGGCCAAATGTTAAATAATGCGGGAAGAGTTCCATATTGTGTGCTGGGTTTTTTTTGGCGTTAAATGAATCGATGTCGTTGCGATCTTCAGCCTTTGAGGTTGTTTTTTTTCTGGAATGAACTTTATTCATATGTTTTTTTTTTTTTTTTTTTTTTTTTTTTTTTTTTTTTTTTTTGCATTTAGCCTATATTTTTCGGAAAAATATATAACTTTGTTTTAATTTGACATGTATAATAAATATAATAAATACATAAAATATAAGTACATAATATTTATTTATAGGTGTATATATACTATATTTGTATAAGGTATATCTCTATACGTGATATATATAAAACTATCTGTGTAAACATCGTACTTTTTTTAACATGTGACATACATAAGATTTATTAAATATATATATATTTACAAATATTTAAAGACCATGTTTTTCCGACATCCTGAAAAAATTTATAAGACGCTAAAAATGGCTTTTTGACGCCATTTTGGATTCATTCGCCAATCGCGCCAACCAGAAAACAATATGGAACTCTTCCCAATAATGCAACAAACCATGACATTTAATTTCAACTTCAAATCAATGTTTTAATTTACCGCTCGAAAAAAAAATGCTATCTGGCAATTTGAAAAAAAGCTATTGGCGAGATTTGCACCCGGCTAGCGTAACAGTACCAAGAATTCTTTGTGACCATGACAACTTTTATATAGTTTTATTTGAAAAAAAAATTTGATTTTTAAACCAAAATGGAAATCTTTTGTACAGATGTTATATACGGACCCATATTGGCGCGATTTTTTTTCTGACGCCAATGGCATATACGCAACGGGTACTGGCGCCAAAGTATTGTTATTTTGCTTGATATGGCAAGCCGGATGTTGTTGTTTATGCTGTTGATGAGTTTCCCAAATTGGCGTCGGAAAAAAATCGCGCCAATATCCTATATGACATCTGTGCCAAAGTTTCATATGAAAGGCGAAGGGATCAGACCGTATTTGTTTATGACAGTTGTTGACTTGAACTATTATAATATAGATGAAACGATGGCGATAAAATAATATTTGGCGACTTATCACCTGTGTATGGCTAACATTAAAGTACCAAAATGGCACCTAGAGTATAAAAAGCGAAATGGCCCCCCCGAAACTGTTGATGATAGTCACATGACTTAGGCTATTGTTATAGAGATTGTTTTAAAATACCGGGAGACAAAGACTCTGTATACTTAATTCATTTTATTTCAGCTATTTTTCAAATGTTTAACTGATCCTCTTTAATCAAAAACGAAAATAACCATTGGATGTCTTAACAGCAACTGATTCGGCCTTACATTTTTGCAATCAAATGGAATTGAATGGAAACCCATTTACAGTGAGATCTGCACAGCTTTTTTCAGTATAATTCAATCTTCTCTTATATTTTTTAAACCCATCAGATTAGCGTGTTTTTAGATTCTGCGGTGTCTGAACGGGGGTTGGCGAGCGTAACTTGCAGGGGGCAGAGCCCCCTAGTAATAATGTAAAACTAAAAATAATGAGACTAAGGTAAAATATAGCATTTTATAAAAGTCTGTCAGCTGACAAATTTATTTTGCAATATGTAACTGTAACGCAATCCTGGTTTAAATTGAATATTTTCATGGTTCCCCTAAAAATATTTTACAATTGTATCAGTTAAGACGGATACAACCCACCTAAAACGGTATTTCGCACTCAATGTTTTTTTCCCGTCCTACCAGGTTTTATAGCGTCACGTTTTTAGCATGAGGGGTCGAATTTTAATTACTATCAGATCGCGCGTATTCTTTTATATTATGGCCTATATGGGAAAAATCATTTGCGGTGTACTTTTATGATGTAAAACAATTTTAACATAAAAATTATGCACCTTATTTAAGTGCACAGCTCCTATGCGGAAAGGTTGGCTGTCCACGAGTGGGTGATTTCGGTACGTGTACAGGGGAATTAAAAGTATATTTCTTTATATTATGGCCTATTAAGAAAAAACATTTGCGGCGTATTTTAATAACGTTTCTCTGTTACAACATAATAAAATTGATATGAATTTATGATGCGCAGTAAAACATGCTTTCTGAAGGGGTTGAAAAGCATTTATCATTCATTCACAGGGTCACAGAAATGAGTTCAGTTTTATTACAGAAAATACTGCTTGCAAAGTGTGTTTTAGTTATGTTTCACGATTTCAAACAAGATGGAATTCAAATACATTACTGAGGTTTACTACAAGATGCTTACATTAGAATATGATGTGAATCACATTTTATTTCATTTACAGGGGCATATAAAAGTTGCTGGACACAATACTGTATACGAAGTATTCTCTATTAGAGTTGATTGCTAAAAATGAGTTTTCACCTATGATATCCGTTTTAATACTTGATTATATATATGATTTCTATAGACCGTGTATAGGGCTACGCAAAAGAACTAGGAAGAATTGCTGAGAATGAGAGTGAATTGCTAATTTTTTTAATTAAATTCTACATTTTCAAGTTCAACTATAATTAGAAACTGTTTGTAAAATATAAATATAATAATATACAAGGCTATTCAAAGAATTGGATGCATGCGCGCGCCTATGAATGATAATTTCTGGAAGTACGATTTCAGTTGTTTTAAGCATGTTTATACTGCAATAATTTTGATCTTCACATGTTGTGTGTATATAAACTTGTTCGAATGCAAGGGCTGTACAAAATAATGCAAATATACTGCCGGTTATTGGTAGAAATTGCTGAAAGTTTACTTTCATCTGCATTAATCGTTTTCTTATTATATTAAATTTTATCATTTTTTTCATGCCGTTAAAACAAGCCCAAGAATATCCATTGATGACTTTATCATTTTAATTTTTCAATAATTTGAACAATTTAAATTTACTAAGATTTAACAAAAACTTAAAGCTAGTAAGTATTAAAGAATGTTTACTTTGAAAGTTTTGATCAACTTTAAAGGAATATTGTTAATATTTATTACTTTTAATATTTGTTATTTTTAACGAAAATGTACAACTTTAACAGCCGCAGAAAATGCGAAATTTGTCCTGTATTACACATCTTTCTTTAAGGACCCACTTCAGACACGGGAAGAAATAAAAAAGCTAATTTTAAGTCTATGGGGGCGTTAATTTCAAATTTCTCGCTTTATTTTAATAGATTTTTGCATTGGATAGCTGAGGACGATCGACAACCAGACTAGTTTTTACTTTTTCGATTTTAGTTTTAGTTTTTTTTAATATTAGGATAGTTTCGACTTCAGAATGGATTCCAACCGGTTCCGAAAGAAAAAACTAAATATAATAATATACAAGGCTATCCAGAGAATTGTATGCATGCACGGGCACGCCTATGGATCATAATTTCTGGAAGTGCGATTTAAGTAGTTTAAGCATGTTTATACTGGAATAAATTTTATCTTAACATGTGACGTGTATAAAATCTTGTTGCTAATGTAAGGGCTGTACAAAAGAATGCAAATACACTTCCGTTAATTGGGAGAAATTCCTGAAAGTTGATTTTTATCTGTATTATTCATTTTCTTATTATATTAATTTTTAGCATATTTTTCATGCCTTTAAAACATGCCTAAGAACATTATTGATGACTTTATTATTTTAATTTTTCCTAATTTTGAACAATTTAAATTTACTAAGATTTAACAAGAACTTAAAATTTGTAAGTTTTAAAGATTGTTAACTTTAAAAGAGTTGATCAATTTGTTCGAAACTTTAAAAAAATATATTAATATTTATTATTTTTAATATTTGTCATTTTTATGGGTACAGTATACCTTTAAAAGTCTAAGAAAATGCGAAATTTGTCCTGTGTAACATATTTTTTCCAAGAGCCCACTTCAGACACGGGAAGAAATGAAAATGCTAATTTTAAGTCTATGGGGGCGTTATTTTCAATTTTCTGGCTTTGATTTTAATATTTTTGAATGATTTTTTTTTTTTTTTTTTTTTTTTTTTCGCATAGGATAGCTGGGGGCGATCAACAACCAGGCTAGGTTTTACTTTTTCGATTTTAGTTTTCTTTTATTATGATAGTTTCAATTTCAGAACCGATTCCACCAGTTCCGAAAGTATAAGTAATTTTTTTTTTAATATCTCTAACCAAAACCTAAAAAGTAAAAAACAGCCCGGTTGTAGATCGTTCTCAGCTATCCTATGCAAAAAAAAATCATTTTAAAATATTAAAAAGGACGCGAGATATTTGAAAATAACGCTCCCATAGACTTAACATTAGCGCTTACATTTTTTTTCCCGTCACTACACTGTAAAAAAAGGATTAAATTACGGAAATACTACTGGCAATCTAGACGATAGTACTATTTCCGTATTTTAACGGAACTTTTTCCCTATAAATTACAGAAAAAATCCGTTAAATTCCGGTCTAAGTGCTGGCGTCTAGATTGCCAGTAGTATTTCCGTATTTGGTCCTTTTTTTTTTCTACAGTGTTGTATGTGTTCTCAAAGGTAACCTAAAGATATTTTTTGTAACGCAAAGGGAACGCGAAAATTTATCATTAACTATAATAATGTTAAACTGAAAATAAGGAGACTGTATGGTAAAATATTACATTTTATAAATGTCTGCTAGGTAACAAATTTATTTTCTGATACCTAGCTGTAACGAAACCCTGGTTTAAACGGAATTCTCATTATTCCCCTAAAAATACCCTGCAATTGTATCTGCAAAGACGCAAAAAACCCATCTAAAAAGGTATTTAGCACCTATTGTTTATGTTTCCGTCTTACCAAGTTTTATAGTGTCATGTTCTCAGCATGAGGGGGTCGAATTTTAATTACAACTAGGACCCGCATTTTTCTTGAACTCCGCCTTTTTTTTTTTTTTTTTTGGAGGGAAAATAAAATTTGATATCGATACGAGTGTGTTTCGAAAGGTTATTAGCCCGACAAAGAAAATGAAAAAAATTTGACAATATTTAATTTTTTTAACGTAGTTCCTTACAACTTAAAAAAATTAAACCAACGAGTTTCCGACTTTTTATTATCTTTAGCATAATATGCCTTATCTAACTTTGGAAATGAAGTGGTGGTCTCTGCTTTAACCCCATATTTTGAAGTGAATTTCCGACTACCGAGCCATTTCTTCAGGCTTGGGAAAAGGAAATAATCGCTGGGAGCAAAATCCGGTGCATGTGGAAGCACTACAGAGCGTAGGTCATTGACTTTCGTAGCGAAAACTACAAGCATGTGTGCAAGAGCACTGCTGTGGTGAAAGAACACGTATTTGTTGCTCAGGTATAGACGTTTTGTCGGAATAAGCACTCTTTAATTGGTCCCGTAGAAATGCATAACACTTTCCGGTGACGATTCTACTTTTTTGCCGGTGCTCTATGATCACCACACTTTGTGAATTCCCGAAAACCGTATCCATGGCTTTTCCAGCAGATGGAACCGTTTACACTTTCTTTGGCGCAATTTCAGCTGCTCTTTCACATTGTTTAGATTGCTGTTTCATCTCTGGTGAATAATGGCGAATTCATGTTTAATCCACCGTTATAAGACGTTGATGAAAATCAGAAGATTGGTTAAGTTTTCTAACTTAACTTGAAATCACCATAGTCCACATTACTAAAGGCAGTGGGCCATCCGCACTACCTTCTTTTGAAAAAAAAAATCGAACAGTGAAGATGGAGAAACTCATAAAATGATAAAGAAAGGAGGGGGGGGGGGGGTTGGGCGTGAAGAAGGAGACCAATTTCACAAGGTTTAATTTGATTATGTTAATAAATGAAGTGTTTTCATGAAGGAATTTTCAGCAGAAAGTCCACCCAAATTAGCATTTCATTGCAAAGTATATACATGTGATAAAATCATAATAAAATCTCCACTTTTGAATTTGCCAAATTCGATCTATAAGCGATGTTCTAATGGAGGCAAATCAGACAAATTTCTACCACTTATTTTAAAATGTTATTATTGTCTTAATTAACTGAAGTTATTAAATAGGATAAAAAAATGTAACAATTTTTAATAGAAGTATGCCTACTTCATCCTCGTGAAGTCGGAACCTACGGTTCGATCCAGCACGTTTCGGCCTGAAATTTTTTCTATAAGCGAGGCTCTATGATTGAATACGAGTCATAATTGATTGTATCAGTTTCTAAGCCTTTGCTGTCTAAAAATTTGAATGTACAGGTCTCCTCGGACGGAAATTTCTTGTTCCCGGAACCGGGCAGTACAAAAAAATTACGTATTATGAAGCTAAAACTTTGGCCCGACTCAATTTCTACAGAATATGTCAATATTTTTAAAACAACATTATTCTACATTGTTCAAAAACCAGATTTACGCATAGTTTTTATTTTCAGATTATATTCGTAATTCATGGAATATAAGGAATAATAACAATATTAATATTTATTTAGACTACATTGATGACTACTTCGAAGAGGCCTTTTAATCAAAGCAAAAGTCAGTTTCTTACCCACAGAAGCTTTTTCTTCGCATTCAGTGAGACAAGAAAATTGTTTATTAATAGATATTACTTGGAAACTATAGCATTAGTTTGCAGAAATACTGTTTATAATTAAGTGAATTAAATCAAGCAATCCGCTAGAAGCAGCTTCAAATAATCAACAATTAGGCATTGTTTTCCAACAAGACCACACGTATCTTTGCCCACTGTAGACACAAAATATTATAATTGAGATGAAATGTTTCAATCCAAGTACCATTCTCCAAAACTTACTTCGTCGAATGACCGTTTATTTAAATCACTTAAAAATATTTTGAGGATAAGGTATTTTATTTTTTGGAAGATTTGAGAAAATACATCGATTCTTTAGCCAGATGAGCTCTAATTATGTAACTGCTAGGAATTGAAAATTTCACGAAATACATTTTCTTTAATTTCCATCAACAATATGCAACAAACTTTTACATCAGTCCCAAAAATCTGAATTTGGTTACGGATTCTTCTCTGGTCTTTATCTATGAATTTTAGTAATACTCCATCTTTACTTTCAATTTACATATGTATCCTGGTTAAAGATTGCCTTAGTTAACATTTTTATTTCATGATGTATTTGTAATGGCACACACTTTCGTTTACTAAAATTCATTATTCAATGACAGAGTTTTATCAAATGAGTAGAGAGGAAATTAAGGCTCACAAAGCAACAGGTAGTAAATTTGTCATTAGCTTTTCAAGAATTATACAAGAAGGATAATACTGTCATCAACCAGTCTGTCACTTTGAAAGACTGCGTTATTTACATAGAAAATGTCAGTAGGACATTTTTAACAAACTGATGAAAACATTTTATGGGAATCAATGAATGATAGCTTAACATTGTCTTGATCGGCAAGTTCAAGTAGAAGCTGCAAATTAAAACCACTGCTAATTTACCAAATTAATTTATAAACTAATAAAAACAGTTTCTGAGCGACAACGAATGATAGCTTAACACAATCTTGATCGGCAAGTTCAAGTAGAGACTATAAACTAAAAGCACTGCCAATTTACCAAATTCCGATATAGGATTGGTAAATTAGTGGTAATATAAATACATAATAAGTAATAATATAATAATACATCCTTTACAATATAAATAAAAAATAGATTGGTAAAGGATATTACGGCAACTCTTCCTGATTATTAACTTGGAAATAGAGGAAGAAGATGGAGAATTTCTGGAGATATCTGACAGTGAGGTTGCAACTGACAAGGTAAAAAAAAAAATTCTATCAGCAATGAGGGGAAAATAAAATTATAACTTAATCTAAAGATAAAGATGGAGAGAAAAATAAATTTATTTCCTCTGACTTCTGATAAAGAAAAAGAATGCTTTGGTAAAATTGGAAGAAGTTCGAAATTTTGCTTTGAAATGGAATTCTAAGAAATTCATTATCAGAATTACATATCAATGTAATGAAAAATCCATGCAGTTTTCAGAGAAAATAAAAACAGTCTTTCTCAAACAATTATAAAAAAAAAAAATTACAGCTGTATTTGTTACAAAAAACTCCAAAATGAGACTAATGAATTAAAAAATGTTTTTATACACTATCTAGGTATAAAAACACAGAATGTTTTTGTGCCTGTCCACAGATTCCTAAAAAATGATACAAGATTTCACAGGAAGGGATTTGTTCGACGGGTGGCAATTGCACAGACTATCAGCTCATCAAGTTCAAGGCTGAAATTTTAGGATTATATAGAACTTAATAAGCATATTAAAATGCAAATGGTCTGCCAAGTCATATCTTGATAGAAAACACCTGCACACCGGAGTTTAGTATTTGATCGATTGGTTTATCATTGTATTTTCCTGCACCCAAATGTAAGAAAACATTGAAGTTTGGGTGCATGAAAACACAATGATAAACCTGCAGATCAACCACTAAATTGAGGTTCTGCAGATGGTTTCCACCAAGATACGACTTAGCAGACCAATGCATATAACTTTTATATAAAATAAACAGTCAAGTATGAGTATTACTCGCGCTCAGGGGGTTCCGTACAATAAATATATGAATTATTAACTGTATTATTTAAAAGAGTAATTAAACTTTGTAAAAACCTATACAACGTAGAGTTGGGTATAGCTGTATATATTAAAAAAGTATGAATGAGTATACCACAAAAGTTCAAAGAGATATGAAGCCGAAATAAAATTAAATATTGCTATTTTGTATAACTCTTTTTTTTAATCTTATCTTAATCTACATATGACGAATTTAATTCGGTACTGACAATAAAAGTACTGCATATTTAAATTTTATTTGGCATTTCATAAAACTAAATTCAACATAGTAATATTTTTCTTTTTACAGTGTAGCTGAAACAAAATCCTTGTTCAAAGTTTAAACTTGGCGTTGTACTAAGCGCGCTTCGAAAGGAGGTCGCAAAGATGCAACTCGACTTTGTCCGTGCCGCGTTTTTCCAGATAGGTTTTTAATTAACTTTTAAAGACACGGGAGGTGTATTGAGAGATCCACTCAACGCAAACTAGTCGCGAATCCCATAGTATTTGTGTGATTAATTCTAATTAAATTGGTCTGTTTTTAACAATTTGACCTTTACTGCTTTTATGCTGCTACTGGGTATTGCATTACACAAATATATCGTTAAAAGTTGTTATCTAGTATTTAAAAACCGATGGCATATAGAGTACGCCACCTATGCCATTATGTATGTCCAAACTACCCGTGTTTTTATGTGTTAAGGCTCCTGCCCCTGCCGGCGAAGGCACTTACGAGCTAATGTTAATCGTATGGGGAAGGATTTTCTAATATCTCTTTTGCATTTCGACATTTTTAAATATTTTTTTAGGCATTGGATAGCCGAGATCCGTCTATACATCGCACCTTTCTTTATTTTTTCGATTTTGGTTGCAGATATTTTTTTAAATGACACTTTTATTTTAAGAACCGGTTTTGAAAGTGAAAGTAACTTTATAAAAAATATCTGCGACCAAAATCGAAAAAGTAAAAAAGGTGCGATTTAGAGACAGACTTCGGCTGTCCAATGGCAAAAAAAAAAAAAAAAAAAAAAAAAAAAAAAAAAAAAAATGTCGAAATGCAAATGAGATATTAGAAAAATCCCTTTCCATAGGATTAGCATTAGCTCGTGAGTGTCTTCGCCGGCAGGGACAGGAGTCTTAATATCTCGGCGAATTACGGACGATTTTTTTTCGAAAATGATTATAAACAATGCTTTCATACTTTTGATACGTTAGGTACCTTTAGTGCTCCTCAATACCTTTGCTGAATGCCCGCATATAGAAATCTGTGTGTAACAGAAAAATGCGCTTTTATGAAAAACTATGCGACCTAGGATAATCACTATAATTTTCCTGCAAGGCTTAAATTAACCACTACTACCTCCAATTTTTTTTTCATAATTTTAGTTTCAGTAGATTTGGAAATAGATGGGGGGGGGGGGGACATATTTTTGCGCTACATTTCCGACGATATCTCTGAAAATATAATACCTAAAATTAAAAGGAATATTTTTGAGTTCGGCGTTACGTAATCTTTTAACTGATATCCCGCACGATATACAAAGGAAATATTTTTTTTTTTTCAAATAACCTAATTAACCCCTCTACGTTTTTTCCCGCATATATTTGTGAATGTTTAATAATCTGTAAATATGTGGGTTAACAGTCTTTATTACATCCCCAATTTGAACTTTCCACGTTCCATAGTTTACGAGTAAAATAGCTGTGACAGACGGACACAGGAGTGATCTTATGTTTCCGTTTTTAATTCCGTTTTTACTCAATTCCGTTTTTACTTTTTAAGAACGGAACCCTAAAAATCATGATTATTGCAACTGAGAAATAAAAAAACATAAGAAGATGAATTATTGACGATAAATAAAACAAGAAAGGAAAACCATGTGCCTAGTATGGATTATGAACCTTTTCCTACATTTTAATTTAGTTAGAAAAACATAACACGTTTGAAAATACACATTTATTAATTCCTAACAATAGACGGAAACGTACTTCAATTGTTTTGTGAAGCCCTGTACGTTCCTTATAAATTTTTATACACGCCACATACTGAGCTGAAATTTAATTCAAAAATAAATACGCTGAAAATTACTGAAATCACACTTCTAAGGCTAATGTCAGACGGACGTCTTTTTGCACTCTTTTTTCCTTCCGTTTTATCCTTACACAATGCCACTAGCATTGTGTAGGGATAATACGTAAGAAAAAAAGCGTGCAAAAAGACGTCCGTCTGACATTAGCCTCAGAATTGCTATCCATGGACGGCCATGTACCTAGTTTTTTGCCATAGCCCTATATACTTATATGCTACAATGTCATTTAGCAGACAAGACATTTAGCAGAGAGCAATTAGGCGACAGGATATTTAGCCGACATGACAGTTAGTCGACAGCGACAGTTAGCCGACTAGACAGTTAGCCAACAGAGGACAATTATTCGACATGGACATTCATCCGACAGGACATTTAGCCAATGAGCAAATACCAGATAAGGGAATTATCCGACATGAAATTTAGCTGACACGTACATTTTGCCAAAAGAATTTAGAAGACTCGGTCTTACATCAACAATGTAAACCTCAGTAACTCGTCATCATCATAAATCAGCTTTTATATTGTTTCAGCGTTTTTGTTTATGATATACACTTAAACATCGAAATTTCGTCACCCTCATAAAGTAATTTTTTTCTTCAATCACTGTTATTCTATAAAGCTTTTCAATTAAGCATCAATAACTAACATTCGCAATATTCTTTTGTTCATTCGAACAAAATTATATACAAAAATAACTTTTTCTACAAAAAATATTGTTTGAAATGCGGTTTTTAGACGGATCCCTCCGATAAATATTATTTACTTATGTTTATGTCTTAGACTCTCGATAGCTCATTATACTCATTAATTAAGAAATTTATAAAATAAAATGGAAATAATTCATTTTAATTATTCATTATACCTCAATAACTCGTCATTCTCTTAAACTGCCATTATATTTTACAAATACAGTTATATTTATAACATACACAAAAAATTCGATAACTCGGGGAGGAGCCAATAATTTTTTAATGACGTTTTCTACAATAAATATTGTTTAAAATGCGGTTTTTTGACGGATCCCTTCCATAAATATTATTTAATAAACATAAGAATTTAAAAGAAAGGGGTGCGTGAAGTCCGGGAACAAAAGACAGGACCCACGGTGTGGCAATTTTTAAACTTGTTTCGTATCTGTCACGTGATATATCATCGGAAAGTCCTCGGACCACTCTTTCATATTGTGACCCTTTCTTCTCACCTCCCCCTATTCGCCACCCCTCCAAGAGGGCATTTTTCATTTTTTTCGAGATCGTAGAATTTTCATCATTTTAGATCCGATTTTTTTACGAAGACCTACAAAAATACTTTTATAATACTATATACAAATTTCAAAGAGGTGGGGCACTTTTATATCTTTTGCCGCCACCCCTCATGTGATATATAGTTGGAAAGGCAGTGTGACACCCAAATTTCATAATATATACCTTCCGCGCCACTCCCTCCCAGTTTGCTCCCCTGAGCCACTTTTCTAACTTTTACCGACACCCCTTACGTGATATATCTTTGGAAAGCCCTGTGACCTCTTATACATATTATGCATCTTCCGTGCGTCTTCTGCACTTTTCCCCGGGCGGCACTTTCTAAATTTTGTTGACATCCCTCTTATGATATATCATTTGTCTAATACTGGTTCCCCTCTTTGATATCAGATGTATACTCCTAGATCATAGATCACTAGTTCTTTTTAACGCAAAACTAAGTTTATTTATAAAAATGCAGAAGGACAGTACAGATATTCGGCGAGGACAAGACGATAATACTCACACGAAGTATATGAATTATATCCAGTGGAACACACTACAATATTCCACAATTATACACTTTGTGCTATTACACCATTTGGCTTCACCTACAATACAAACTTTTTACATACCAGTGCCCGTAGCACCTGTGTAATTTTATATCTAACTTTTGGTTTTTCAAAAACTCCGCTGGTACACATGCACGACTTAAAAACCTCCACCCTTCACTCTCTAAAAAGGAAATCTCCTTCCCTTCACTCCTACGCTCGCACGTCACGTGAGTCACATAACCAAATGGGCGCCAGCACTGGCTAAAGAAATGCTATCCAGACATCATAGTTTGGAAGACCTGTGACCACTTATTCATGTTATGCGCCTCCCGCACCCCAGACACAATTTCCCACCCAATGGGAAGCACTTTTCTAAATTTAGCCAACACGCCTCATGAGACTTATCGTTGCAAAGCCCTGTGACCATTTATATTATGCATATCTCGTCGTGCCCCTCCTCCACTTTGCCCCCGGTGGATACTTTTCTAAATTTTTCCGACAGCCCTCGTATGACATATCATTGGAAAGGCCTGTGATCACTTATTCATGTTATGCACCTCCCGCAGCCACCCCCCCCCCTTTGCCCTCACAGTGGGAGGCAGTTTTCTAGATTATGCCGACACCCGTCATGGGCCATATCGTTTAGAAAGCCCTGTGACCACTATTTCATATTATGCAGTTTCCGCGTCTCTTCCACCTCTTTGGCTCCCGGGCGGGACAATTTTCAAAATTTTGCCGTTACTCCTCATATGTATAGCGGGCGCGCGCGCTGCAAAGTAAGTAACAGTGATAGTAATTATAACGTAACCGTAACCTAACTGTTCCATAAACGTAACCTAAACGTATCCAAGCCGTAACCTAACTGTTACTTAATAACCTAACAGTAACCTAACCGTAACATAACTGTAATCAAATTATCACCTAACCGTAACCTAACTGTAACGTAACTGTAACCTATTTGTAGCCTAATTGCCGAAACGTCAGTGAAGGCTTACTGTGGAGACACGAAATGTTTTGGTTTCCGTTTGTTCGGACCTTGTGCGCATGCCGAACGAGCTCCGTAGCTTTGCGGTCATGTGACCCAGTTCAGTTGTTGCTTAGCTGCCATTGCGGCACGTTGTGTATTCGAGCGGGTCTTATCCCCAAGTATATAGTTGTTCTTTAGCTGCCATTGCGGCACGTTGTGTATTCGAGCGGGTCTTATCCCCAAGTATAGTATGTTGTTCTTGAGCTGCCATTGTGGCACATTATGCTATAGCGGGTCTTATCCCCAATTATTCTGTTGCTTATAGCGGGAGTATTCCCCAAAAGATGTTTTACGAACGCCACTTGTTCTAACAGCGGGTTATTACCCCAACGTCACTTCATCATTCTATGTTCTTCAGTGTTCGTGATTGTTTGTAACATTTGTGTGCTGTGTGTTATAAAAAAAAATGTGAAAAAGAAAACTATCGTCTTCATTCCTAAAGTTACGCACAGTATTCACATACATTGTTGTGGTCCGTCGATTTCGCAGCGAAATAGCTGCTATGGAAAAATTAAATAGAACAAAAGGTGCTCTAAAAGGTGCTATAACGAAATTAGAAAATTTCGTAAAAGATAATACAGACGAAATTAATTACTCGAGTACCGAGCTCGAAATAAAGATTCGAAAATTACCTGAGCTTCAAGCAAAAGTATCGGAAATACGGGATAAATATTATGATATCCATGATATTAAGGACTTACCAGAAATCGAAAACGAGTTAGATGAACTCGAAGATCGTCTCGAGAAACTTGAGGTAAGTCTCAACATATTTCTTAAAAATCTTAAAGTTTCTGAAATAAATGTGCATGCTGATAGTATTGAATCTATAAGTTTGAATAATATTAAAGTTAAGTTACCTGAAATCCCACTACCAACATTCAATGGTAAATATGAAGAGTGGTCAATCTTTAAAGTACAATTTACAAATTTAATTATCAATAATGCTCAGTTAAATGACGCTCAGAAGCTGTTTTATTTGCGAGCATCGCTAAAAAATGAAGCAAAACAACTAGAGAGCCCAGACGATTCCTTTCAGTCATTGTTTACAGCACTTACTGAAAGATTCGAAAATCAACGTTTGCTCATTGACACTCATTTATCGGCCACAATTAATTATGAAAAAATACATTACGAGTCTTCTAAAGAATTGAGATCCTTTATTGATTGTGTAAATAAAAATTTGAGGGCCTTAAAAGTATTACAATATGAACAAAACAATCTGTCTGATGCTATCCTTATCAATATTATATTGCAAAAGGTAGATAAGGAATCTCGAAAATTATTTGAATATTCGATTAAAAAATCAGAATACCCGCAATTTAATGAATTAATGTCATTTTTGGAAAACCGCAGTTCTACGTTAGAAAGCGTAAATAGATACTCTGCTTCAAAACCCTTAAACAAAAACATTGCTCTTTCGAACAAACAAAAAAATTTCATGCTAAATTCGAATGATAAATCGAATGGAAAAACTTGTATTCTGTGTAAATTGGCTTTTCATAATTTGAACAAATGTTCTCAGTTTCGAAAAATGAATGTTTCTGAACGATACGATTTTGTGAAGAAAAATAAACTGTGTATTAATTGTTTGAATAATTCTCATTTCATAAATTCTTGCATTTCAAAATATAATTGTAATACCTGTGGATTGCGACACAGCTCATCGCTTCATCGAGAAAAAGAAAATAAATCCAAAAATGAATTGGCTTCCCCCCAAATTTCCTCCCCTCTTGCAGGTGCGGTAAATAGAGAAATGAAAAACATTTCAGTAAATAATGACGAATCTTTAAAGACCTTGAATAATATAAGTAAAGAAAGAAAATCAATTTTATTGAGTACATGCTTTGTTTTTATAGAAGATAATTTCGGAAATAAACGAAGGTTTAGAGTCATTTTGGATAATGCTAGCAATGTCAATATTTTAACTAAGGATTGCGCTGACATGCTGAAATTTAAAAAAAGGATAATTAATGTACCCGTTACAGGATTAAACGGTTATACTTATAATGTAAAAAAATAAAATTTCGAGTGTAATTACAAACGAAGATGGCTCTTTCAGGGAGAATATAGATTTCTTAATTGTTCCCAAAATCACGGATGTAATTCCATCAAAGCAATTAAATGTATCGGACATTAATTTACCGAATATTGTGGAATTGGCAGACCCCACATTTTTCAAACCGGGAAAAGTTCACGCATTGGTTGGCGCTGAATTATTTTATAGAATTTTAAAGCATAATTCAGTTAAGATAAATGATAAACTTTTTCTGCAAGACACTGTTTTTGGATGGATCCCAACTGGGGCGCTAGAGGAGAACACGCAAACAAACAATATTACTATGTGCAATTTCGTTAGAGATTTCGATGAAATAAATGATAATTTAAAACAATTTTGGGAGCTTGAGTCTATAGGCATTAAACATGGAGATCCGAAAATATCGGAAACTGATCAAGCACAACAAATATTCGATAAAACTGTCAAATTTGTAGGCGATCGTTATGAAGTTCAGTTACCGTGGAAAAAAGACTGGAAGGATTTAAATGATAATTTTAATGTTGCGAAACAGCGTTTGGAAGGTCTAAAAAGAAAATTTTATCGAAACCCAGAGCTTTTTCGACAATATTCTGAAATAATCACGGAATATTTAAAGCAAGGAATTATAGAGCAGGTGCAAGAAAATGAACCTGTTTTAGACAGGGCAGTTTATTATTTGCCCCATCATGCGGTCTGTAAAGAAGATAAACTTACTACAAAGGTCCGAATCGTCTTCGATGCCAGCTCTCATGATAACAATGATTTGTCCCTTAATGATTGTTTATGGCCCGGCACCAACTTAAATCCACTTCTATTTGATATTTTAATCCACTTCAGATTATACGAAATTGCCTTTTCTTCTGATATCGAGAAGGCGTTCCTTCAAATCTCACTAGCTGAAAAAGATCGGGATTCTGTCCGTTTTCTGTGGTATGATGATGGTTTAAAATCTTTCAAGGTCTTCAGATTCAAACGTGTTATTTTTGGAGTCAATGCCTCTCCATTCCTCCTATCTGCTACCATAAAGGAGCACATCAAGCGGTTTACGAACCTACACCCAAGAACTGTTCACCTACTCGATAAATATATTTATGTGGACGATTTTATATCTGGCGAAGATACGCTGCAAGAAGCTCTTGATGTTTCCCTGAATGCTAACAAAATAATGTCTGAAGCAGGAATGATTCTTCGAAAATGGATAACAAATGATGAAGCGTTACTGCAGTGCTGGCAAAAGGAAGGTTTAAATATTCAAGCAGAACATGCTGCAATAAGCCTAGGAAGCAATCTAAGCAAGGTATTAGGAATGTCCTGGAAAACAGAAGAAGATTGTCTGACATTCGAAGTCAAAAGTTTAATAGAATTCTTGTCATCGCAAAAAAGCTCAAAACGTCTACTATTGCAAGCAGTTGGTAAAATCTTCGATCCGTTAGGCATGCTGACGCCATTCACCATTAGAATAAAATGTCTGTTCCAAGAACTATGGCTAAAGAAGACAGCATGGGATGAACAGTTACCAACTAATGTGCACGAAAAATGGTTAAAGTGGCTTGAAGAACTTCCAAATTTAGCAGAATTAAAAATTCCGAGGAAAATTCTTGGTTGCTTGAATCAAGTAATAGCTGTAGAAATACACGCCTTTTCTGATGCTAGTAAAATAGCGTATGGATCTGCAATTTATCTGAGAATAAAAAGAGAGAGTGGTGTGGAAGTCAATCTCGTGACTTCAAAGAGTCGTGTTGCACCGATAAAGGAGATAACTCTGCCTCGGCTAGAACTTCTCGGAGCCTTACTAAGTGCAAGACTGACCAATAAAGTAAAACCCATCCTAGATCAAAAAATCACATCGAAGGTGTACTATTGGACAGATTCCAAAATAACCTTATTCTGGATCAAAGGATCATCAAAGCGATGGAAGCAGTTTGTGGCAAACCGTGTCATAGAGATCAATGCACTTTCAGATTCGAACTCTTGGTATCACTGCTCCAGCAAGGACAGCCCTGCCGATCTCTTGACCAGAGGTGCGAGTGTTAATTCCCCTGTAGAGAATCCAATGTGGTTTAGGGGACCAAAATTCCTAGCAGCTGATGACTTAGTGACTGAGCAAGAAACTATTTCTGTGCCAGAAACAGATTACATTCCAGAGACTAAATCAAAATATAAAAATAACTGTAATGATTTCAATTCTAATATTTCTCTTTCTCTTTTCAGGAATCCTGAAGAAGTAAATTTTTTTCTCAACATAAGTGATAAATACTATAGTATTCTTCGCATACTGGCATATGTTTATAGGTTTTTTCACAATTGCAAATGTAAGTTCGTAGACCGGATGAAAAATTAGCTAATTACCTTACTTCAGAAGCTATTGAATGGAAGTTCATTCCTCCTAGATCGCCCAACTTCGGTGGTTTATGGGAGGCTGGTGTAAAATCTTTCAAGTATTATCTTAAACGAACATTAAAAGGTGCTAGATTGACTATGGAAGAATTCCAAACAGTCACCACCCAAATCGAAGGGGTACTAAATTCGCGTCCCTTAACTCCGTTATCGACCGATATAAATGATTTTAATGCATTGACACCAGGCCATTTCCTAATTGGTCGGCCTATCGATGCCATTCCAGAACCTCAGTTGATTGATATCACAGAATCGAGATTATCTAGGTGGCAGAGAATCACTAAATTCGTCCAATTAATTTGGAGAAATTGGCAATTAAATTACTTGAGTCATCTCCAAAATCGTTCAAAATGGCAGGTAAAAGGGGAAAACATCAAACCAGGGGCGATGGTAGTCATAAAGGAGGACAATTTACCTCCCTGTAAGTGGATGCTAGGACGAATCTTAGAGGTTATACCAGGAAAGGATGGTAATGTTAGGGTTGCAAAGGTTAAAACAGCCTCAAATATCTTTCTTAGATCCATATCTAGATTGTGTGTCTTGCCCATTAATGAAACCTAATGTACATACCTTTTCTCATTGTCTACTTATTTTAAAGTGCACCTAAGATTTACATGTTATTTTACATTCAACTTTTCTTAAGAATACATCGAACTATTTTTAGAAAATAGCTTAATTTTGTAACAAAGAATTTAATTTTATTGTATTGTATAGTCCTTGTTATTGCAACTTATTATTATTGTATTTGTATTGTAATATTATTTTATGGTATTGGTATTTTATTTAGTTCTTGTATTTATAGTGTATTTTTAATATTTTGAATGTGCTACGCACATTGCAACGCGGGGCGGCATGTTCGGACCTTGTGCGCATGCCGAACGAGCTCCGTAGCTTTGCGGTCATGTGACCCAGTTCAGTTGTTGCTTAGCTGCCATTGCGGCACGTTGTGTATTCGAGCGGGTCTTATCCCCAAGTATATAGTTGTTCTTTAGCTGCCATTGCGGCACGTTGTGTATTCGAGCGGGTCTTATCCCCAAGTATAGTATGTTGTTCTTGAGCTGCCATTGTGGCACATTATGCTATAGCGGGTCTTATCCCCAATTATTCTGTTGCTTATAGCGGGAGTATTCCCCAAAAGATGTTTTACGAACGCCACTTGTTCTAACAGCGGGTTATTACCCCAACGTCACTTCATCATTCTATGTTCTTCAGTGTTCGTGATTGTTTGTAACATTTGTGTGCTGTGTGTTATAAAAAAAAATGTGAAAAAGAAAACTATCGTCTTCATTCCTAAAGTTACGCACAGTATTCACATACACCGTTTGTCTGTCTGTCTGTCTGTCTGTCTGTCCGTCTGTTCCGCGATAACTGCCGTAAAAAGCATCCGATTAGCTTAAAATTAAGTATGCATGTTGGTAAAATCCCCGGATTTAGCTGTATAGTTTTTGGTTAAATTTGGTTCATGCGTTCGGAATATATAGAACATTTTATTTTGCGACTTAATGCTTTCCTATAGCAATTCAGACGATTTTTCCATTTTTATTTTTTGAAAGGAAATGGCTCATATGATTGAAGGATTTAAATAGTAAATTATGGATGATGTAATTTCTAATTAGAACCATACATTATTCATATTAGTTTGAAATTTTGTGTATACATTTGTCAGAGTTTTTAAATTCGGTGTTTAACTTATGGAGGTATTTTATATATGTGTTCCAATAATATATCTTTTTATAAATTTACTTTTTTTCAAAGCACATATTTCATTGTTTTATTTTCTTTTAACTGTTGCCTAGCGACGGAACTACACCTAAAAATATCGTAAATGTGAAAGTATTTGTAATTGTTTGAAGTCAATCAAAGTCAAAAGGGACGAATTAATGCCTTTGTGACTTTACATATAGATGAAATTTACCCCAGAAATAAAGAAAGACTATGTTCTGCTTATTTTGTTCAAATATTTTTTCTTTTAAATTAAGAAGTTCATTATTTTCATAAGGAATAAATTAACATTTTGCTATAAATTTAACAATCATTTTTTTTTTTTTTTTTTTTTTTTTTTTTTACCGTTGCCAAGAAAATCCTATCCCAGAATAATAATTTATCCTAAACAGTTAATTTTGATTTGAAAGATTTTCATGTGCAAGAGGAAAATGAAATAAAAAATAGACATGAATACGTCTTCATATTGGAAATAAAACTAAAATACGAAAAGAAGGTGAATTTGATCTCATATATCAAAAATAAAACTAATATGCTTTGAGGTTGAAATAAAAAGGGCTTGTGTTATGATATTAATTCTTATTATTAAATGAAATGTTACTAATATCTCATGGTTTATCGTCTGCACACAGCTAACAGAAATGTTAATTTTTAATCGAAAATTTCAATGAGAAAAAAAAAAAAAACTTTTGAAAATCAAATATATAGTAAATGTCAAAATTTTACACCGCAAAATTATCGCTGTCGAAAATGACGTCATTGTATTGGGAAATAAATATTCTCATTCTTAAAAACCAAGCATTAACTAGATTACCTAAAAAAATATTTTATGACGAGTGTTACTTCTTAATGCCGTCTCATTTCAGAAAATATGAATGAAAATTATTTTATTTTTAAAAGGAAATTATATTTTCATTCATAAAACCTAAACTTTTAATATAATTGCGTCAATGTGAATCATTTTCTGTCCACCAGTATTGAAAATTAAGGCTCGGAAGTATAAAAAGAAATTTAAGATTTGCGATAACCATTAGTGCAATAAATAAAAAGTTACATATGTAAATTAATGACACCACGGGGAGTTCAGGAGGCGGAGCCCCCCCCCCCTGAAGAAATCTGTTTTATTATTAAAAAAAATATCAGAATTAGTAGCTCATGAAAATTATTTCAAAATATCCTTCCATAACAACGTTTTTAATTTAATGCTTCTAATGTCTGAAAACTTCGTATTTTTTATTCTTATAAATAATTACATAATTTGAAAACTTTAAATTGCGGTTTGCATGAAATTGAATATTACCAAAGTGTGTCTAAAAACAGTGACTTGCAGAGCTGACGTTGAGGCTCCTGATCTGCAGATTTACTAGTTGTAACGTAACAGTAACCTAACTGCAACATAACCGTAACCTAAGGTAGGCCGCGCACTGACGCAACACGAGCAACATGAAATACGATTTAGGAGAAAAAAAATATTGAAACAAAGAAGAAAGCTGTTTCAAACATGTTTTAAAGCTGTTTTTCTCCGAAGTCAACCAAAATGTTCCATGGGTCGCCTCAGTGTGCTACCGGCCTAATTGTAACCTAAACGTTTCCTAATTGCGACATAACCGAAATCTAAATGTCACGTAACCTTGACCTAACTCTAAACTTACTGTGAACTAACGTTAACCAAATTATAACCAAACCTAACTGTAACTTAACTGTAGCATAGCCGTAACGTTACCATGACCTATCTGTAACCTAACCGTAATCTAAATATCCCCTAACCGTTACCTAACTGTAACATAATCATAACGTAACTGTAGCCTATCCTTAACTTAACCGTGACTTAACTCTAACTTAACTCTAACCTAACCTTAACCTAATTATAACCTAAGAGTAACCTAACTCTAGCGTAACTGTAACCTATCCGGAACATAATCGTAACCTAAGCATAACCTAACAGTAACGTAACTGTAACTTAACGTAACCTATCTGTAATCTAAATGTAACTTAAGTGTAACGTAACCGTAACCTAAGTGTAGCCTAATTATAAAGTAACCGTAACGTAACTGAAACCTAAAAGTAACCTAATTGTAGCCTAAATGTAACCTAACTGGGACGTAGCCGTAATTTAACTGTAACTAACGTTTACCTAATTATAAGCTAATCGTATGCTAACTGTAATGTAACTGTAACATAACTTTACCATGACCAAGCTGTAAGCTAAGCGTAATCTAATTATCACCTAAACGTAACCTAATTATAACCTATCAGGTACCTAACCATAATCCAAGAGTAACTAATCGCAACTGTATCCTAACTGTAACCAAACTGCAAATTAACTGTAACATAACGGGAGGTGCATAATATGAAAAAGTGATCAAAGGGCTGCCCAGTCTAATGATATATCACTTGAGGGATGTCGGAAACGTCAAAAAAATACATCCAGTGATACAATTTGAGGGAGAGGGAACGGGAGGTACATAATATGAAAGGGTGATCAAAGGGCTCCAATGCGATATATCTCATGAGGGGTGTCGAAAAATGTTAGAAAAGTGCGGCTAAATATCCTATCGGCTAAATGTCCCGTCGGCTAATCGTCTTGTCTTTTAAATGTCCTGTCGGCTAAACGTCTTTTTGGCTAAATGTCCTCCCGGCTAATTGCCACGTTCGGCCAGTTGCCCCGTCGGCCAATTGTCTGTATTGCTAAAATTATTACTATATGTCCGTTTCGGTCAATTGTCCTGTATGCTGTATGTAAATTTCAGCTAATTGTGTTGTCGGCTATATGTACGTATCAGCTTAATGCACGTGTCAGCTAACTGCTATCTGCTAAATGTCTTCACGGCTATTTGGTTGCCGGCTGAATGTCTGCGGCCGGCTAGACAGCCGGCCGCAGACATTCAGCCGGCAACCGGTTAAACATCTCTTAGTATACTAAATGTAGTTGAGCTTGAAAATGCATAACTCAAATTTAAAAAACACTTTTAAGTAATTCATGATTATTCTCGGTAATACTCACGAAATCTTTTTTGTAGCGTCTATGCAATTCATATACACCACCTATGTGCCAGTGCAAGAAAATTAGTTTAACTTAACTTATACCATAACTTATCATAAATAAAACATATCATAATTTAAAACTCACTTTCAGCAATCATCCCTAATGTTTCCCTGTAAATGAACGATAAATGCGATGTACACCATATTCTTATCCAAACATCTTGCAGTAAAACCATCAGAAATTTCATTATGTTTGAAGCATATGTATGTAGCATAATTCAAATACGTTGCGAACAGCTTTTCTACGAAGAACTTTAAAAAACCGAACTCTTTTGTATGACTCTTTTGTGTAGTAACCTTCTTCCAGTGCACCTT
The DNA here is from genome assembly GCA_963932465.1 of Maratus speciosus. NCBI lineage: Eukaryota > Metazoa > Arthropoda > Arachnida > Araneae > Salticidae > Maratus > Maratus speciosus. The sequence continues at coordinate 96,083,211 of OZ010791.1, forward strand.
AATTATGTAAATGAATTTCATTATGTATAAATTTGTTTAACGCTATTAAAACACACCACCAAATGGTTTTTCCACATACACCATATGTAACAAAATACTTTTGAGTGACCCTGCAATGGGTTCCCGTTAGTCCTTAAAGATGTTTAAATTTTTCAAAAGTAATTTTTGGTTCATAAAAGTACATTTTTTTAGGCAAAATCTGCAAAAAGTGCCTTAAAAGTTCTTAATTTTGCTCTTGTATTGTTTTGTAATCAAGGGTAAAACTCTTCCCAATTTCTCTGAAATTCTGATTTAAAAAAATAATAATGTAAATCACCCTTTGCCTCCCCTTCTTCCGAAATTTTGCTTCCCCTTTTGCCCCCCTTAAAGTATCAAGGTTTAAAATCTTTAAAACTCCTTAATTTTTTCTTTAATTTTCTGTTTTATTTGTTACTTCAAAGTAACAATAAATAATCAGTCATAAATTTCATTATCAATTTATTTCACCGCATTCATTTCATTAAAAGTTCTTGTAAATTGCTCCTTCTGAAAATGTCATTTCTCCCTTTTGTTTCTTCCCCCACAGTACCCATATTTTAAAATAGAAACCCTTTAAAACTCTTTCATTTTTTAAAAATCTTTTCTGCTCAATATGCCACTTTATTTTAACAACTAGCAAATCCCGCGGCTTTGCTCGCGTAATATTTGAAATATGCCAAGTGGTATTTATATGTCTAATTTTTATTAAAAGGTACTAACTAAATTTTTATTTTATTAAAAGGTAATATTTTATTTTATTAAAAGGTACTTATTACTTTTAGGAATAATTAAAAAAATTACTATTTAAAACACAGTTTGATTAAACATCATTGTTACACTGCATAAAGCAGAAATGAGGCTTAAATTAATAAAACGAAATAAAACTAAATAAATAATAATTTAGAAAATATTTTGAAACTTTTATGCTCAATTAATACGCTCATTTCAGTATTCATTTGAAGTTTTGAATTTTTTAGAAACCATCTTCTTACATCTTAAAATTAATCATCATGTCAAATTCCAAGTCCTACCACCTCTCTCAACATAAAGGGCTATGTTGAAATAGGAACTGTCACCATTAATTTGCCAACATTAATTTTGAAATTGGTTTGTTATTTCCTAATTATCACAGAAACGTAATTTAGAAAGCTTTTAAAGACCTTTTTTAGAGCGTTTGTTGTTCCTGTGAACCTCAGGTGGTAGAATCATCGGCATAAAATATAGCCTGTGTAGGATCAGAGACTGTTACGATTGATTCGCAACTATTACTTTTATATTTGGTTTATATTCCCTGAAATTGCGTTGAAATCGTAATTTAGGACTTTTTTAGAATGCTTTTCACACCTCCCCTTCACTTCACCCCTTTTTAATTCGAATTTATTTTCGACAGACCTTCGAGGGCATTTATATTTTATAACTAACTACCATGCCATATTTAAAGTTTCTAGCCTTTTCAGTATCACAGAAATCGCAATTTAGAAAGTTTTTAGCTACTGCAACCTTCTGGTGGTAGTGGCACAAACATAAAATATAGCTTATGTTTGAGCAGGTTCTATCACCAGCAATTTGCCATCATTATTTTTTTAATCGGTTTGAAATCTGATAAGATTACATAAAAATTGTAATTTATAACGCTTTTCGCTCACTTCATCTTTTTAAATTTGAAGATTTCTTTCGACAGCTCTTAGAAAGCAGTTGCATCTTGTAAGTAAATACCATGCCATACTTCAAAGTGTTAGACACTTCAGTTATGCAAAAAACGCAAATTAGCACATGTTTTGCTTTTGCAACCCTCAGATGGTAGTGACAGCAACATAAAATATAATCTATGTTATAGCAGGGACTGTCACCATTGATTTGCAACTATTACTTTTGAAATAGCTTTGGAATTTCTTGAGATTGAGTAGAAATCGCAATTTAGAACATTTTTAGAACGCTTTTCGCACATTTTCATCCCTTTTTAAATTTCCAATTTTTTCGAAACTGTTCTTAAAGATCATTTATATGTAATAAATATGTACCTTGCCTAATTTTAAGTTGCTAGCCCCTACCGATCACAAAAATCGAAATTTGGAACGCTTTTTTGCTCCTGCAACGTCTAGGTGATAGTGATACCGACTTAAAATAGCGTCTATGTTAGAGCAGAGGCTATCAGCATCAATTTCTTACCATTACTTTTGAAATCAGTTTGATTCTTCCTGAGATATTGGTGACAAATCGGCATTTAGAACGGTTTTAGAACGGTTTTCGCTCATTTTGCCCCTGCATCTCCTCTGGGGTAGTGGAAACAGATATAAAATATAGCCTATCTTGGAGCAAGATCTGTCCCCATCATTTTTACACCATTATATTTAAAATCGGTTCAGTATTTCCTGAGATTGCTAGAAATCGCAATTTAGAACGTTTTTTACAACGCTTTTTGCGCATTTTGACACCTCCCCCCCCTTTAAATTTCGACTTTTTTAGGAAATGTCCTTAGAGATAACTGATATCTTATAACTACCTACCATTCTAAATTTCACGATTCAAGGCCCTTCCGTCACGCAAAAACCGCAATTTAGAATGTTTTTTGCTCCTACACCCCCTTTGGGGTAGTGGCACCGACATAAAACATAGCCTATGTTGGAGAAAGGGTTTTCACCATCATTTTGACGCCATTATTTTTTTAATCGGTTTGGTATTTCCTGAGATTGTGTAGAAATCACCATTTAGAACGTTTTTTAGAACGCTTTTTGCACATTTTCACCCTTTTTAAATTTCGAATTGTTTAAGAACTGTTCTCAGAAATCCTTTATATCTAATAAGTAGCTGATACTTCAAATTTCATATTTCTAGGCCCTTCAGTAACACATAAATCGCATTTTTAGAACGTTTTTTGCTCCTACACCCCCTTTGGGGTAGTAGCACCGACATAAAACATAGCCTATCTTGGAGCAAACGTTGTCACTATCATTTTGACACCAATATTTTTTAAATCGGTTTGGTATTTCCTGAGATTATGTAGAAACTACCATTTAGAACGTTTTTTAGAACGCTTTTTGTGCATTTTCACCCCTTTTAAATTTCGAATTGTTTAAGAACTGTTCTTAGACATCATTTATATCTTATAAGTAACTAATTCTCCAAATTTCATATTTCTAGGCCCTTCAGTAACGCAAAAATCGCATTTTTAGAACGTTTTTTGCTCCTGCACCCCCGTTGGGGTAGTGGCACCGACATAAAATAGAGCCTATGTTCTAAGTTGGACTAACACCATCATTTTGATACCACTACTTTTGAAATCGGTTTGGTATTTCCTGAGATTATGTAGAAACTACCATTTAGAACGTTTTTTAGAAAACTTTTTGTGCATTTTCACCCTTTTTAAATTTCGAATTGTTTAAGAACTGTTATTAGACATCATTTATATCTTATAAGTAACTAATTTTCCAAATTTCATATTTCTAGGCCCTTCAGTAACGCAAAAATCGCATTTTTAGAACGTTTTTTGCTCCTGCACCCCCTTTGGGGTAGTGGCACCGACATAAGATATAACCTATGTTCTAAGTTGGACTAACACCATCATTTTGATACCATTACTTTTGGAATCGGTTCGGTAGTTCCCGAGCTTACCTCCGACAAATAAACAATTTTTTCCTCTTTATAATAGGAGTATAGATAAGCAAACGATAATAAAAATTTCTCTCCGCCCCCCCCCCCCCCCCAACTGAAATTGGTATTTCCCCCTCGCCTCTCCCTCTTACTAAGCATCTGAAATTTAAAGTTCTTAAAACTTTTTCGTTTATTATTTTTTTTAACCTATTTGTAAATATTTTCTAAAGTAAATAAATAATAATCCAATAAACTTCCGTCACCCACCAAAAAAGAATAATTCTGCTTATTCCTCTTTTTTCTTACAGGTCACAAAATTTAAACCTTAAAAATCACTGATTTTTCTAAAACATTTTGTACTCTATCTGTTAATTTATTGATATCATAAATAATCAGTCATATAACTATACTCCTCCCCAATCAAAATTGACGTTTGCTCTGTCGCTCTCCTTACCAAGCACACAAAATTTAGTCTTTTTTTGTCCGATTTGTTATTCTTTAGTAAGGTAAATAAATAAGTCATCTAATAAAATGCCCCCTCCCTTGTTTCCTTCTTTCGCTTATCTAAGTTTAAAATCTTTGAAAATATTATTTTAATACATTTTCAGCTTTATCTGTTTCATATTGAACAATAAATAATCGATTATATAATTTCTTCCACCCCCATATAAAATCGACATTTTCTTTCCTCCACCATTATTTCCATGCACACAAAATTTAAAGTCTCTAAAACTCTTAATTTCAATGTTTTTGTCCTGTTTGTAAATCTTTAATAAGTTACATAATCAGTCATCTGTTAACCCCCCCCCCCCCCCCAAAAAAAAAAAAAAAAAAAAAAAAAAATTCTGTTTCTTCCCTTGTCTTACCCTCAACTCATGAAGTTAAAAAAGTCCTTCCGGCCAGTGCCGGGAGGAAGAGGTAGCTTTCATATTCCTTATTTTTAAAAAGCCAACTTATATTATTCAAACACACGAAGCTCAATTAAGTGGAAACCGAATGTAGGAGATTCAATACTAATTTTTATCAATACTAAATCATTATGAATGAGAATTTCGCGAAATTAGTCAGCTTTATCCAAGCTGCTTTTATTTAAAGTCATTTATATTTGGCTGCCAAATTCGGCGATTTCTTAAAGTGCCTGCCATTTTAAGACAACATGGTAGATGAGGCTAACCAGTGAACTTGGTCGAGACCTTAGTAATTGCTGTGCACATGATCACTCATATCGGAATCGGTTGATATATACGAGTGCTGTCGCAGGCAAAAAATCAGATTTTTCAAAATGTCACCAACTTTAGAAATTGAAACTGCTATATCTGAGCCATTTTTTAAGATAAAGACAAACAAAAAATGCTCCTGAATCCTTATATCAAGGTCAAATACTTAAGAAAGAAACCTTTTTCAATTTCTAATTTTTTTGCACCTCACTTTAAATATAATTTTTTTTAATTTAATGGCCGCCATTTTGAAACAAGATGGCTGATGAAGCTGGCCAGCGAACTTGGTCGAGATATTGATGTATACTATCCACATGCCTTCTTCCATCGAAATAGGCGAATACGTGTGGTATCGCGTGACAAATATAAGATCGTTTCAAAGTGTTAGCCATGATAGAAATTCAAAGTGCTATAATTCAACCACTTTTTAAGATATAAACAAAAGAACAAATTTTCAGAAACAAAAACTGCTCCAGAATCTTTGTATCAAGGCCAAACACATAAAAAAAATGCTTTTTCATTTTCCAATTTTTTAATACCTCATTTTAAATTTTAAATTTAATTTATTTTTAAATGGCAACCCTTTTGAAACAAGATGGCGAATGAAGCTGGCCAACGAACTCTGTCGAGACATTGGTCTGTACTATGTACAGACCCAGTTACATTCAAATCGGTTCATAAATACGCCTGTTATCGCGTGACAAAAATCAGGTCGTTTTAAAATGTCAGCCACAATAGAAATTCAAAATGTTATAACTCAGCCATTTTTTTAGATGTAGACGAAACAAAACCTGTTCCGGAATCTTTGTATTAAGGTCAAACACATACAAAAAAATCTTTTTCATTTTCCAATTTTTTGGTATCTCATTTTAAATGTATTTTTTTTTTAATTTTTTTAAATGGCCACCATTTTGAAACAAGATGGCGAATGAAGCTGGTCAACGAACTCGGTTGAGTTATTTGTATGTACTATGTACACACCAAGGTACATCCAAATCGGTTCATAAATACGTCTATTATCACGTGGCAAAAATCAGGACGTTTCAAAATGTCGGCCACGCTAGAAATTCAAAATGCTATAACTCAGCCATTTTTTAAGATATAGACGAAACAAAAACTGCTCTCGAATCGTTTTATCAAGGTGAAACACATAAGAAAAAAATATTTTTTCAATTTTCAATTTTTTGCTACCACATTTCAAATTTAAATTTTTCTTAAAATTTTAAATGGTCGCCATTTTTAAACAAGATAGCGGATGAAGCTGGCCATCGAACTCGTTCGAGACATTGGTCTGCACTATGTATAAACGAAGTTACCTCCAAATCGGTTCATAAATACGCCTTTTATCGCGTGACAAAATTCAGGACGTTTCAAAATGTCAGCTTCGCTAGAAATTCAAAATGCTATAACTCAGCCATTTTTTAAGATATAGACGAAAAAAAAAACTGCTACGGAGTCTTTGTATAAAGGTCAAATACATAAGAAAAAAATATTTTTCCATTTTCAATTTTTTGGTACCACATTTCAAATTTTAAATTTTTTTAAAATTTTTAAATGGCCGCCATTTTGAAACAAAATGTCGGATGAAGCTGGCCAACGAACTCGGTCGAGACATTGGTATGTACTATGTACACACCGAATTACATCCAAATCGGTTCATAAATACGAGAGTTACAGTGTGACATAGGTCAGATATATATATATATATATATATATATTGATATATATATATATATATATATATCAATTTTGAACGGAGGGTGGTTTCAGGGTCTGGGGGTCATGATCGATGAAAATATACCAAAATTTTTTGAAATCGCTTTCCTCCGAACGGCTGCAATAGGTAGCTTTTTGTAAAGAAAGCTACCTAAAAATCTAATTTAAAGTCTTTAAAACTTTTTAATTTATACTTTTTTGGTCCTAATTATAAATCTTAGCTATCTATAGTAGTAACTAAATCTTTTCAACTATGTACGAAAGTGTTAACAATAAAGTGATAGGTAGACATTTAATTGTGCATAAAAAACATTTTAACTGTATTTTTCAAAGCAAAATGTCTTTGGAGAGATATTTCTAAGGAAAATATTATGGTTTCTCGTCAACTTGCAAGTAAATTCTCAAAACCTTTCGAAATCATTTCATTCCGACTAGCTCAGAAAGAACCACCAAACTTAGATACCAAAGGTGCCTGAGTTATCGACTGAACCGAGTATATCCATAAACAAAAAAGAAAAATCATGCGTCAACGTCGACACTTTCCAACACTTCCAGAACATTGTAACAAAACTTCGCCGTTTAATAAAGTAAAGAAGATATCGAACTAAACAGTTATAAAACGTATGATACATTTCAAAACCAGATTTCAACAATTGCGTCCATAACCCGGAAGGTACTCCAATTCTTTTGTGAAGCTCTGTATATATTTTTGTTCTGCATATATTTGTACAGATTCTACATACTTTGTTGAAATTTAGTTTTGTAAGAAAATACATAAAAAGTTGAAAATTCACCTTCGGCAATTTCTACCAATAGGCGGAAACATGCTTGATTTCTTTTGTGCTGCCCTGTATATAGCATACAGATTTTTATACACGTCAAGTACTAAGCTGAAATCTAATTCAAGCAAAAATATGCCTAAAATTACTGAAATCACACTTCCAGGAATTATTTTCCATAGGCGTCCATGTATCCAGTTTTTTGAATATCCCTGTATAGGATTTTATTTGTATGATACAAACATCTCTTAGCATACTAAATGTAGTTGAGCTTGTGCATTTGTAACTAAAAAACCAAACACCTTTAAGCAATTCATACTTATTCTCAGTAATGGTTAGGAATTCTTTTGTGTAGTCCTGTATAGGGTCTGTAAAATTTATGCACACCATGTAGTACGCAAAATTTAGTTAATCTTAAAAGCGCATTCTATAATTGAAAAATGCACTTTCAGCATTAAATTTTAATAGCTAACACGTCGGATACAGTATTGTATCAAAATATTTTATGTGTACCTGTAAATGAACGCTAAATGAAATGCAGACCATATTTGAATGCAAGCATCTTGTAGTAACTCGAAATAATGTGTATCTATTTCGTCATGTTTGAAATAATGTAACGTAATCGAAATACGCTACAGTTTTTCCTCGTAGACCATATACAAGCAAGCTCTTTTGTCTGACCCCGTAAATAATTGTTAAATGCTCATGTTGTACAGAAAGTAGGCTTAGGACACTCAGAAATTCATATCAATTTCATTGTCTTTGTGACAGAGTAATATCAATCAAATACGCCGCAAATGATATTTCTTCATGGGGTATAACATAACGGATTACTTTTGAGTCCCCTATACTCATACTTTAAGCGTTACACATAACATAGTGTATAGTAACCGTTTTAAAGTGTATCTCAATGTACATAAATTTAACTATGTTTAAGAATGTGTAACACTATTAAAATACACCCTAAAGGATTCCCCCCCCCCCATAGACCATAATTTAACGGAATACTTTTGAGTGCATTTGTAAATGAACCATGTATGATACATACTTCATTTTGCATACCGAACATACCATGATGATTTTGAATATCGTATATCAATTGCATGGCAATCCGACTGCATTTACGCTAGTTAGAGCACGGACAGACAGACGGACGGACAAACTCAATCCATAAACAGTTTTCAACTTTCTTGGGAAGTGTTAAAAATGGAAAAATGTAATGAAAATAAAAGTATTTTAGTGTTATTTAGATTACGAACCGCTACAAAAAACATTCTTATTTGACCGCATCATTTAAAAAATATTTAGTGCTCAGAAATCCCCCCCCACACACACACACCTGAATTTACTCCTGTGCACTTAAAATTTCAAATTGTTAAAACTCCTTTATGTTTTATAACATTCTTGTAAAAATAATCCATAATCTAAATTTTCTTCTGCCTGAAAATTTCACTAAAATTTTTGCCATCCTTCTTTCTGCTAACATCACACAAGTTTTTAATATTTGGAAAACTTTATTTTTTCTGTCGCATATTTTAGTGCTAACAACAATAAATTGTGTACTATATCTATAAATGACTACGCTGGGATTTAGATTTATACCCCCTCTACAGATGTACAGTACAAAATATACAGTTTATTTGTTTAACTTTTCCTCTCCTAATTTTATGAACATCTTATTTTTAACCTTCAATGCTATTTAGCTTTTATAAACCTCATAAATTTTATGTACTAAAAAGAATTCGCACAAAAGATAGTTATTTTAGAATATTTGTATCTGATATATTTCCCCCCTCATTCAATATCTCCCCCTTGATTTTAAATGTAATTGCCTTATGTGAAATAAAATAGTTTTTATACTGCACTAATTTCAATTTTATGTTTGTAAAAGCTGTAAAATAAACCTAAAAAAAAAAAAAAAAAAAAAAAAAAATGAAAGTCAAATCGTTTTAATTTTTGCACTTTTATCATAAACAGATTAAAATTCTTTTTACGGCTTTTACCGTTATCGAGTCTCCACAAAACAGTGGGCTTTGATCTACGCTTGTAAAGCGAAGACAATTGAAAAAAAAATCCTTTACACCTGAAACCTACTGGAAATTATCACATGTAGCGCTCAGCCGAAGTGGGGTGGGGGTTGGAATCGTGCCAGATAATTGGCCATTTGCTGATTGGAAGAGCTCGCTTGTCAATCATTTGAATTTAGACCATCCTTTCAATTCAGCTAAAATGCCAGCGGCCATCTTGATTTCTTTTTGTCTGTGACTGCAGTGAGCTCTTAAGAGGCCACACTAGTCACGGCTTGAAGTTCGAACGCTAATGATAAGTCTATGGCAACAATGTTTTCAAATATCTTGCTTGATTTTTAATATTTTTAAATGATTTTTTTTGCACAGGATAGCTGAGGACTATCTGTTTACGGGCTATTTTTTACTTTTCCGATTTTCGTTGTAGTTTAATTCTCAGGATCCTGTCAATTTAGGATCCAGTGAAATTCGAGGTATTGTGTCCTTTTTAGTCTTATAACATTCATATCAGCAAAATTCAGGAAATTTTTTTTAATAACAACGAAAATATAGAGTTTAAGCTTTCCAATAACATGCTTTCAATAGTTCTACTACAATTAGGCTGAGCAAAATATGCAAAGATTTTGATGAAAAATGTGTCAAAAATGGCCTCGTAATGTTATGCTCTCCGCCTCTACCAAGACGATGAAAACCACGCCTATTAAAAATATGATTGGCTAGTATCCAAACACTTTAGCAAATGGAAACGATTTAATTGTGATTGGATTATTGTATCGTGTTAAAATAGATCACTCCTATTTCAAACCTTGGATTTATTTTTTTCTAAAATTATAGTTTAATTTCAACAAAAGACTCTTGAAAGAATGAAATATTTTAAATTCTATATTTCTATGAATAACGAAGGAAATTATACATTTCGTTTATATAAACAATTTCAGAACCACACAGAGGGAGTTACAACATATAGAAGTTATTAAGGAATCAAATTTCAGTCCTAGTTTATTAAGTAAAATGGTAAAAAAATAGACGAGTATTTTTTAAATTATTTTTTAAGTTAAAATAGTTAACAAATAATTACGAAGTCATAATTTGTTAGAACATATTTGTGGCCTGGCCAGGAGACTGGTTTTCAAGCCTCCTATTCTTGTATATGTATAAAATATTCGACAATTTAACATTTTACGTTCGAAAAACAGTTTTTTTAATTAAAAATCAGCAGAATTTAAAGTTAATAAGTTTTAAAGATTGTTAACTTTAAAATTGTAAATCAACTTGTTCAAAATTTTAAAGAAATATTTTTATAGTTCATTACTTTAATATTTATTATTTTTAAGGGGACAGTACACCTTTAACAGTCGGAGAACGAAATTTGTCCTGTGTAACAGATATATTTTTTAAAGAGCCCACTTCAGACACGGAGAGAAAGTAAAACGAAGTCTATGGGGGCGTTAATTTAAAATTTCTCGCTTTGTTTTAATATGATGTTTTTTACATAGAATAGCTGAGCACGATCTTCAACCAGGCTAGATTTTACTTTTTAGATTTTTATTATATATATATATATATATTGAATGTTTTCCATTGAATGTTTTCTTTTCGTTCATGGTTTTGTTAGTAAGTTTTTTCCATGGTTATTTTGTTAATATATATATATATATATATATATATATATATATATATATATATATATATATATATATATATATATATATATATATATATATATATATATATATATATATATATATATATATATATATATATATATATATAAAGCCCAGTGGTGTAGTGGTCAGGGCATCTGACTGCCGCACCGCAGGTCGAGAGTTCGACTCCCGACTGGGCAAGGTTCACTCAGCCTTTCATCCCTTTGGGGTCGATAAAATGAGTACCAAGCTTGCTTGGGAACTAAACACCGAGGGTCTCGCGTTAGGCTGACCACCTGGCCGGGACGCATGCTGTATAGCACCTCGGGCCTAGGGTTAAGAAAACAGAGATGGGCACTGTCGGCCCTGATCCTCATGGATTGTATAGCCGCAGAGTTTAGTTTAGTATATATATATATATTAGGAAAGTTTCAATTTCAGAAACGATTCACCCCTGTTCCGAAATTAAAAGTATTTTTTTTTTTAATATCTGAAACCAAAATCGAAAGAGTAAAAACTAGCCCGGTTGTAGATCGTCTTCAGCTATCCTATACAAAAAAAATCATTTTAAAATGTTAAAAAGGAAGTGAGATAAAAAGGAAGTGAGATTTGAAAATAACGCTCCCATATATTTAACATTAGCGTTTACATTTTTTCCCCGTAACCTGCGTGGGTTCTCAAATGTAACGCAAAGATATTTTTTTTGCAACGGTTAGGAAACGCGAAAATTTATCATTAACTTTAATAATGTAAAACTAAAAGTTATGAAACTGTAAGATAAAATATAGCATTTTATAAAAATATACTAGCTAGCAATTTTTTTTTCTAATACGTATTACCTTTTAATATTTTATACTTCACTTACATGGACATTCAAAAGTATTTTATATTATGGTCTATGTGGGAAAATACATTTGCGTGTATTTTAATGACATAAAACAATTTTAAACATACAATTTATTCGCATTATTGAAGAGCATAGGTACTTGTACAGGGGAATTAAAAAGTATATTTCGTTACATTATGGACTACGAAGAAAAAACGTTTGCGGGGTATTTTAATAACGTTTTCTGTTACAACATAATGAAATTGATATGAATTTATGAGGCGCAGTAAAACATGCTTTCTGAAGGGATAGCAAAGCATTTATCATTCATTTACAGGGTCACAGAAAAGGGTTCAGTTTTATTTCAGAAAAAACTGCTTGCAAAGTGTGTTTTAGTTATGTTTCACGATTTCAAACAAGATGGAATTCATATACGTTACTGAGGTTTACAATATGATGCTTACATTATAATATGATGTGCATCACATTTTATTTAATTTACAGGGGCACATAAAAGATATTGGATACAATATTGCATATGAAGTATTGTCTATTAGGGATGATATCTGAAAGTGAGATTTCAGCTATGATATACGTTTTTAACTAAATTTCTGCATACTAGATTATATATATAAATTCGATAGACTACGTATAGGGCTACGCAAAAGAACTAGGAAGAATTGTTGAGAAATTGATTAATTTTATTTTCAAATTCAACTACATTTAGAAAGATATGTTTGGAAAATAAAAATATAATAATATACAAGGCTATTCAAAGAATTGGATGCATGCACGCCTATTTCAGACACGGGAAGGAATGAAAACGCTAATTTTAAGTCTATGGGGGGGGGGGGGGGGTCATTTTCATATTTCTCGCTTTGATTTTAATATTTTTGAATGATTTTTTCTTTTTCTTTTTTTTCTTTTTTTTGCATAGGATATCTGGTGACTATCGACAGTGAGGCTAGCTTTTACTTTTCGATTTTGGCTATAGTTTTTTTTTTATATATATAATAGGATAGTTTAAATTTTAGAGCGGATATGAAAGTAAAAGTAATTTTAAAGAAAAATATCTGAAACAAAAATCGAAAAAGTAATAACTAGCCCGGTTATAGAGCGTCCTCAGCTATCCTAACAGTTTCTTAGCAACAACGAATGATAGCTTAACACTGTCATGATCGGTAAGGTCAAGTAAAGACTATAAACTAAAAGCACTGCTAATTTACCAAATTCCGATATAGGACACAGATTGGTAAAGGATATTACGGCAACTCCTCCTGATTATTAACTGGGAAGTAGAGGAAGAAGATGGGGAATCTCTGGAGATATTTGACTGTGAGCTTTCAACTGACAAGGTAAAAAAAAATCTCTATCAGCAATGCGGGGAAAATAAAATTGTAACTTAGTCTAAAGATAAAGATGTAGAAAAATAACTTTATTTTCACTGATTTCTGATAAAGAAAAAGAATGCTTTGGTAAAATTGGAAGAAATTCGAAATATTGCTTTGAAATGGAATTCTATGAAATTCATTATCAGAATTGCATATCAATGTAATGAAAAATCCAAGCAGTTTTCAGAGAAAATAAAAACAAAGTCTTTCTCAAACAATTGTAAAAAAAAAAAAAAAAAAAAAAAAAAAAAAATACAGCTGTATTTGTTACAAAAATCTCCAAATTCAGAGTAATGAATTAAAAAATGTTTTTATACACAATCTAGGTATAAAAACACAGATAGGATGTTTTTGTGCCTGTCCACAGATTCCTAAAGAGTGATACAAGATTTCACAGGAAGGGATTTGTTCGACGGGTGGCAATTGCACAGACCATCAGCTCATCAAGTTGAAGGCTGAAATTTTAGGATTAGATAGAACTCAATTAGCATATTAAAATGCAAATGGTCTGCTAAGTCATATCTTGATAGAAAACACCTGCACACCGGAGTTTAGTTTTTGATCGATTGGTTTATCATTGTATTTTGCAGCACCCAAATGTATGAAAATATTGAAGTTTGGGTGCATGAAAACACAATGGTAAACCTGCGGATCAACTACTAAATTGATGTTCTGCAGATGGTTTCCACCAAGATACGACTTGGCAGACCAATGCATATAGCTTGTATATAAAATAAACGGTCAAGTACGAGTATTACTCGCGCTCAGAGAGTTCCGTACAATAAATATATGAATTATTAACTGTATTATTTAAAAGAATAATGAAACTTTGTAAAAACCTATACAACGTAGAGTTGGGTATAGCTGTATATATTAGAAAAGTATGATTGAGTATACCACAAAGGTTCAAAGAGATATGAAGCCGAAATAAAATTAAATATTGCTATTTTGTATAATTCTTTTTTTAAACGTATCTTAATCTGGATATGGTGAACTTAATTTGGTACTAACAATAAAAGTACTGCATATTTAAATTTCATTTGGCATTTCATAAAACTAAATTCAACATAGAAATATTTTTCTTTTTACAGTGTAGATGAAATAAAATCCTTGTTCAAAGTTTAAACTTGGCGTTGTACTACGCGCGTTTCGAAAGGAGGTCGCAAAGATGCAACTCGACTTTGTCCGTGCCGCGTTTTTTCAAATAGGTCTTTAATTATCATTTAAAGACACGGGAGGCGTATTGAGAGATCCACTCAACGCAAACTAGTCGCGAATCCCATAGTATTTATGCGATTAATTATAATTAAATTGGTCTGTTTTTAACAATTTGAAGTTTACTGCTTTTATGCTGCTACTGGGTATTGCATTACACATATATATCATTAAAAGTTGTTATCTAGTATTTAAAAACCGATGGTATATAGAGTACGCCGCCTCTGCCATTATGTATGTCCAAACCAACCGTGTCTTTAAGGGTTAAGGCTCCTGCCCCTGCCAGCGAAGACAATCACGAGCTAATGCTAATCGTATAGGGAAGGATTTTTCTAATATCTATTTTGTATTTCGATATTTTAAATTTTTTTTTTGGCATTATATAGCCGAGATCCGTCTCTACATCGCACCTTTCTTTACTTTTTCCTCCCCATCGGATTAGCATTAGCTCGTTAGTGTCTTCGCCGGCAGGGACAGGAGTCTTAATATCTCGGCGAATTACCGACGATTTTTTTTCGAAAATCATTATAAACAATGCTTTTATACTTTTGATACGATAGGTACCTTTAGCGCTCTTCGATACCTTTGCTGAATGCCCGCAAATAGAAATCTGTATGTAACAGAAAAATGCGATTTTATGAAAAACTATGCCACCTAGGGCAATCGCTATAATTTTCCTGCGAGTATTAAATTAACCTCTACTACCTCTAATTTTTTTCATAATTTTAGTTTCAGTAGATTTGAAAATAGATTGGGGGGGGGGGGGCACATTTTTGCACTACATTTTCGACGATATCTCTGAAAATATAATATCTAAAATTAAACGAAATGTATTTTTGAGTTATGCGTTACGGAATCTTTTAACCGATACCCCAAACGATACACAAAGAAAATATATTTCTTCTTTAAATAACCTAATTATCCCCTCTACGTTTTTCCCACATATATTTGTGAATGTTTAATAATCTGTAAATATGTGGGTCAATAGTCTTTATTACATCTCCCAATTTGAACTTCCCACGTTCCGTAGTTTACGAGTAAAATGGCTGTGACAGACAGACACAGGAGTGATCTTATAATGATTCCGTTTTTACTTTTTAAGTACGGAACCCTAAAAATCATGATTATTGCAACTGAGAAATACAAAAACATAAGATGAATTATTGAAAATAAATAAAACAAGAAAGGAAAACCATGTGTCAAGTATGGATTATGAACCCTTTCCTACATTTTTAGTTCAGTTAGAAAAACACATAACACATTTGAATATACACATTTATTAATTCCTAACAATAGACGGAAACGTACTTCAATTGTTTTGTGAAGCTCTGTATGTTCCTTATAAATTTTTATACACGCCACATACTGAGCTGAAATTTAATTCAGAAATAAATACGCTGAAAATTACTGATATCACACTTCTAAGGCTAACATTAGCTTAAGAATTGCTATCCATGGACGGCCATGTATCCAGTTTTTTGTCATATCCCTATTTATTTATATGCTACAATGTCACTTAGACGACGGGACATTTAGCAGACAGCAATTAGACGACAGGATGTTTAGCCGACAGCGACTGTTAGCCGACAAGACAGTTAGCCAACAGAGGACAATTATTCGACATGGACATTCATCCGACAGGATATTCATCCGACTTAACTGTAACGTAACTGTAACCTGATCTTAACCTAATTATAACCTAAGCATAAACTAACTGTAGCGTAACTGTAACCTAACCAATACCAAACTGTAACGTAACTATAATCTATCTGTAACCTAAACGTAACCTAAGTGTAAGATAACCGTAACCTAACTGAAACCTAACAGTAACCTAATTGTAGCCTAAATGTAACCTAACTGGGACGTAACCGTAATCTAACTGTAACTAACGTTTACCTAGTTATAACCTAATCGTATGCTAGCAGTAATGTAACTGTAACACAACTTTACCATGACCAAGCTGTAACCTAAGCGTAATCTAATTATAACCTAAACGTAACCTAATTATAACCGAACAGTTACCTAACCATAATCTAAACGTAACCTAAGTGTAACCTAATTATGAAGTAACCGTAACCAAACTAAAACCTAACAGTAACCTAATTGTAGCCTAAATGTAACCTAACTGGGACTTAACCATAATCTAACTGTAAATAACGTTTACCTAGTTATAACCTAATCATATGCTAAATGTTATGTAACTGTAACATAACTTTACCATGACCAAGCTGTAACTTAAGTGTAATCTAATTATCACCTAAACGTAACTTAATTATAACCTAACCGTAATCTAAGAGTAACTAATCGCAATTGTAACCAAACTGCAAATTAACTGTAACCTAGCGGGAGGTGCATAATATGAAAGAGTGATCAAAGGGCTGTCCAGTCCAATGATATATCACTTGAGGGATGTCGGAAAAGTCAGAAAAATGCTCCCGGTGATACAAATTGGGGGAGGGGGAACGGGAGGTACATAATATGAAAGAGTGATCAAATGGCTCCAATGCGATGTATCTCATGAGGGGTGTCGAAAAATGTTAGAAAAGTACCGGCTAATTATACTATCAGCTAAATGTCCTGTCGGTTAATCGCCTTTTCGGCTAAATGTCCTCCCGGCTAATTGCCACGTTCGGCCAGTTGCCTGTCGGTCAATTGTCTGTATTGCTAAAATTATTACTATATGTCCGTTTCGATCAATTGTCCTGTATGCTGTATGTAAATTTCAGCTAATTGTGTTGTCGGCTATATGTACGTATCGGCTAAATGCACGTCTCAGCTAACTGCAATCTGCTAAATGTCTTGAAGGCTATTTGGTTGTCGGCTAAATGTCTGCGACCGGCTACGGGTCAAACATCTATACTAAAAGTAGTTGAGCTTGAAAATGCATAAATCAAATTAAAAAACATCTTTAAGTAATTCATAGTCATTCTCGGTACTACTGATGAAATCTTTTGTGTAGTGTCTATGCAACGGAATAGCAATAATTTCAGCAATACAGACAATTGGCCGACAGACAACTGGCCGAACGTGGCAATTAGCCGGGAGGACATTTAGCCGAAAAGACGATTAGCCGACAGGACATTTAGCTGATAGTATAATATGTCGGTACTTTTCTAACATTTTTCGACAACCCTCATGAGATACATCACATTGGAGCCCTTTGATCACTCTTTATATTCTATGCAATTCATATACACCACCTATGTGCCTGTGCAAAAATATTAGTTTAACTTAACTTATACCATAACTTATCATAAATCAAACATATCATAATTTAAAACTCACTATCAGCAATCATCCCTAATGTTTCCCTGTAAATGAACAATAAATTCGATGCACACCATATTCTTATCCAAACATCTTGCACTCTTTGTCTCCCCTTCTTCCGAAATTTCGTTTCCCGTTTTGCTCCCCTTACAGTATCAAGGTTTAAAATCTTTAAAATTCCTTAATATTTTCTTTAATTTTCTGTTTTATTTGTTACTTTAAACTAACAATAAATAGTCAGTCATAAATTTCGTTATCAATTTATTTCACCATATTCATTTCATTAAAAGTTCTTGTAAATTGCCTCCATCGAAAATGTCATTTCTCCCTTTTGCTCCCTCATCCACGGTACCCATATTTTAAAATAAAAACCCTTTAAAACGCTTTAATTTTTTTAAATCTTTTCTGCTCAATTTGCCACTTTATTTTAACAATAAACAAAGGATCATAAAAATTTCTCCTCCCCCCCCAACCCCAACTGAAATTGGTATTTCCTCCTCGCCTCTCCCTCTTACCAAGCATCTGAAATTTAAAGTCCTTAATTTTTTTTCGTTTATTATTTTTTTTAACTTATTTGTAAATATTTTCTAAGGTAAGTAAATAATATGTCGCCGATAAACTTCCCCCCCCCCCCGCAAAAAAAGAACTAATTCTGCTTATTCCTCTTTTTTTTCCCTCAGATCACAAAATTTTAACCTTAAAAGTCATTGCTTTTTTAAAAACATTTTGTACTCTATTTCAAATGAAAATCAAATTTCAGATTTCAAAGTAATTGCTTAAAAGGCGCAAAGGCCAACATAGTGAAAAAGATTCCAAGCCGGGACTCGAACCCGGGCCATCAGTATAGCGCACTGACGTTCTACCGACTAAACCACTTGGTCCCAGGTCGGTGACTCACGATAAATATTCCATCTTGTGCTGCGTTTGTAGCCTTTCCAACATATAATAGTGAGAAATTTTCCGAGCTAGGTATCGTTCCAAGTGGTTTAGTCCGTAGAACGTCAGTGCGCTATACTGATGGCCCGGGTTCGAGTCCCGGCTTGGATTGGTTGATTTTTTGACGGCCGATTATCTACACGAGGGATATAGGCCCGGGGGGGAGTGCCCTCCGTGGGGGTCTTTCTAAGGAAACCTAATCCATATTTACACATGGAAAATCCACGGCTCGAAGAAAACCACGAAAACTCCGAACGATTAGGCCGACGGGCGCGATTGGGATCGAACCCAGCACTTCCCGTCTACCAGCTTCGAACGCAGAACCTCTCGGCCACTGGTGGGGCCCCGGCTTGGAAACTTTTTCACTATGTTGGCCTTTGCGCCTTTTAAGCAATTACTTTGAAATTTGAAATTTGATTTTCATTTGAAATATTGTATGCAAGGCGAATGTTTCTCTCTGGAATAATTTCCATGTATTAATATAATTTCTATCGATGCTGGATTTAATTATGTTTCGTGTTTGTCCCAGGTCGGTGACTCACGATAAATATTCCATCTTGTGCTGCGTTTGTAGCCTTTCCAACATATAATAGTGAGAAATTTTCCGAGCTAGGTATCGTTCCAAGTGGTTTAGTCGGTAGAACGTCAGTGCGCTATACTGATGGCCCGGGTTCGAGTCCCGGCTTGGAATCTTTTTCACTATGTTGGCCTTTGCGCCTTTTAAGCAATTACTTTGAAATTTGAAATTTGATTTTCATTTGAAATATTGTATGCAAGGCGAATGTTTCTCTCTGGAATAATTTCCATGTATTAATATAATTTTGTACTCTATCTGTTAATTTATTGTAATCATAAATAATCATATAACTATACTCCTCCCCCACAAAAATTGACGCTTGCTCTGACTCTACCCTTACCAAGAACACAAAATTTAGTCTTTTTTTGTCCTATTTCTTATTCTTTAGTAAGGTAAATAAATAAGTCATCAAATAAAATCCCCCCTTTTTTTTTTCTTTCCCTTATTTAAGTTTAAAATCTTTGAAAGTCTTTTTTTAATACATTTTCAGCTTTATCTGTTTCATATTGAACAATAAATAATCGATTATATAATTTCTTCCACCCCATATAAAATTGACGTTTTCTTTTCTCCCCCCATTATTTCCATGCTCATAAAATTTAAAGTCTCTAAAACTCCTAATTGCAATGTTTTTGCCCTATTTGTAAATCTTTAATAAGTTACATAATCGGTCATCTATTAAATCCCCCCCCCCCCCGCCAAAAAAAAAAAAAAAAATCTGTTTCTTGATTTGTCTTACCCTCAACTCATGAAGCTAAAAAATCTAATTTACAGTCTTTAAAACTTTTTAATTTTTACTTTTTTTTCGTCCTAATTATAAATCTTTATTATCTATAATATTAACTAAATCATTTCAACTATGTACGAAAGTGTTAACAATAAAGCGATAGGTGTACATTTAATTGTGCATAAAAAACATTTTAACTGTATTTTTCAAAGGAAAATGTCTTTAGAGAGATATTTGTAAGGAAAATATTGTGGTTTCTCGTCAACGTGCAAGTAAATTCTCAAACCTTTCGAAATCATTTTATTCCGACTAGCTCAGAAAGAACCATCAAACGTAGATACCAAAGGTGCCTGAGTAATCGACTGAACCGAGTATGTCCATAAAGAAAAAAGAAAAATCATGCGTCTACGTCGATACTTTCCAACACTTACAGAACACTGTAACAAAACTTCGCCGTTTAATAAAGTAAAGAAGATATCTAACTAAACATTTGTAATACCTATGACACGTTTGAAAAGCAGATTTCAACAATTGCACCCATAACCTGGAAGGTACTCAAATTCTTTTGTGCAGCTCATATGATATATGCAGCTCATATGAGGCAGTGTATATGATATATTTGTACTGCATATATTTGTACGGATTCTACATACTATGTTAAAATTTAGTTTTGTAAGAAAATACATAAAACAGTTGAAAATTCACCCTCGGCAATTTCTACTTATAGACGGAAACATACTTGAATTCTTTTGTGCATTTCTGTATATAGAAATTTTTATACACGTCAAACAGTATTAAGCTGAAATCTAATTCATGCAAAATCATGCTCAAAATTACTGAAATCACACTTGCAGGAATTATTTTCTATCGGCGGCCCATGTATCCAGTTTTTTGAATATCCCTGTATAGGATTTTATTTGTATGATACAAACATCTCTAAGCATATTAAATGTAGTTGAGCTTGTACATTTATAACTAAAAAAAACCTAACATCTTTAAGAAATTCATACTCATTCTCAGCAATGGTTACGAATTCTTTTGTGTGGTCCTGTATAGGGTTTGTAAAATATGTGCACACCACGTAGTGCGCAAAAATTTAGTTAAACTTAAAAACGCATTCTGTAATTGAAAATGTACTTTCAGCATTAATTTTTAATAGCTATATCGGATACAGTATTGTATCAAAATATTTTATGTTTCCCTGTAAATGAACGCTAAAGGAAATGCAGACCATATTCGAATGTAAGCATCTTGTAGTAAATCAAAGTAATGTGTATCTATTTCGTCATGTTTGAAATAGTGTAACGTGATCAAAATACGCTACAAACAGTTTTTCTCGTAGACCATATTGAACCAAGTTCTTTTGTCTGACACCGTAAATAATTGTTAAATGCTCATGTTGTACAGAAAGTAGGCTTAGGACACCTCAGAAATTCATATCAATTTCATTATCTTTGTGACAGAGTAATATCAATCAAATACGCCGCAAACGATATTTCTTCATGGGCTATAACATAACGGAATACTTTTGAGTCCCCTATACTCGTACTTTAAGCATTACACATAACATAGTCTATAGTAACAATTTTAAAGTGTGTCTCAATGTACATAAATTTAACTGTGTTTAACATTGTGTAACACTATTAAAATACATCCTAAATAATCCCCCCCCCCCCACATAGACCATAATGTAGCGAATACTTTTGAGTGCATCTGTAAATGAACCATGAATGGTGCACCGAACATACCATGATGATTTTCAATATCGTATATCAATTACATGGCAATCCGACTATATTTACGCTAGTTAGAGCACGGATAGACAGACAGACGGACGGACAAGCTCAATCCATAAACACTTTTCAACTTTCTTGGGAAGTGTTAAAAATGGAAAAATGTAATGAAAATAAAAGTATTTTAGTGTTATTTAGATTACGAACCGCTACAAAAAACATTCTTATTTGACCGCATCATTTAAAAAATATTTAGTGCTCAGAAATCCCCCCCCCCCCCACACACACACACCTGAATTTACTCCTGTGCACTTAAAATTTCAAATTGTTAAAACTCCTTTATGTTTTATAACATTCTTGTAAAAATAATCCGTAATCTAAATTTTCTTCTGCCTGAAAATTTCACTAAAATTTTTGCCATCCTTCTTTCTGCTAACATCACACAAAGTTTTTAATATTTGGAAAACTTTATTTTTTCTGTCGCATATTTTAGTGCTAACAACAATAAATTGTGTACTATATCTATAAATGACTACGCTGGGATTTAGATTTATACCCCCTCTACAGATGTACAGTACAAAATATACAGTTTATTTGTTTAACTTTTCCTCTCCTAATTTTATGAACATCTTATTTTTAACCTTCAATGTTATTTAGCTTTTATAAATCTCATAAATTTTATGTTCTAAAAAGAATTCGCACAAAAGATAGTTATTTTAGAATATTTGTACCTGATGTATTTCCCCCCTCATTCAATATCTCCCCCTTGATTTTAAATGTAATTGCCTTATGTGAAATAAAATAGTTTTTATACTGCACTAATTTCAATTTTATGTTTGTAAAAGCTGTAAAAAAAAAGAAAAAAAAATGAAAGTCAAATCGTTTTAATTTTTGCACTTTTATCATAAACAGATTAAAATTCTTTTTACGGCTTTTACCGTTATCGAGGCTCCACAAAACAGTGGGCTTTGATCTACGCTTGTAAAGCGAAGACAATTGAAAAAAAAATCCTTTACACCTGAAACCTACTGGAAATTATCACATGTAGCGCTCAGCCGAAGTGGGGTGGGTGTTGGAATCGTGCCAGATAATTGGCCATTTGCTGATTGGAAGAGCTCGCTTGTCAATCATTTGAATTTAGACCATCCTTTCAATTCAGCTAAAATGCCAGCGGCCATCTTTATTTCTTTTTATCTGTGACTGCAGTGAGCTCTTCCATTTGCTGATTGGAAGAGCTCGCTTGTCAATCATTTGAATTTAGACCATCCTTTCAATTCAGCTAAAATGCCAGCGGCCATCTTTATTTCTTTTTATCTGTGACTGCAGTGAGCTCTTAAGAGCTCACTGCAGTCACAGACAAAAAGAAATCAAGATGGCCGCTGTCATTTTAGCTGAATTGAAAGGATGGTCTAAATTCAAATGATTGACAAGCGAGTTCTTCCAATCAGCAAATAGAATATTCTTGGCTCATGTCCAATACGTTTCAGGTGGTCTAAGAGATTTCTTTTTTCAACTGTCTAGCGTAGATCAAAACCGTCTGTTTTGTGGAGAATCTGGATAACGCTGAAAGCCGTAAAAAGAATTTTAATCTGTTTATAATAAGGGTGCAAAAATTAAAGCGATTTGACTTTCAGAAAATAAATGAATATTTTATTCAGATATATTCTTTTTTTTATCTTCAAGTTCATTTTACAGCTTTTACAAACATAAAATTGAATTTAGCGCAGTATAAAAACTATTTTATTTCACATAACGAAATTACATTTAAAATCAAGGGGGAAGATATTGAATGAGGGGGGAAATACCAGGTACAAATATTCTAAAATAACTATCTTTTGTGGGGATTGTTTTTAGAACATGAAATTTATCAAGAGATATATAAAAGCTAAACAACATTGAAGGTTAAAAAAAAAGATGTTCATAAAATTAGGAGAGAAAAAGTTAACCAAATAAACTGTATATTTTGTACTGTAGAGGGGTGGAGGGGAGAACGGGAAATATTAATTTTGAGGAGAAGGGGGGGGGGTATACATCTAAATCCCAGCGTAGTCATTTATAGGTATAGTACATAATTTATTGTTGTTAGCACTAAAATATATGACAGAAAAAATAAAGTTTTCCAAATATTCAAAACTTTGTGTGATGTTAGCAGAAAGGTAGAGGGCGAAAAGTTTAGTGTAATTTTCAGGCGGAAGAAAATTTAGATTATATTTTATTTTTACAAGTAAGTTATAAAACATAAAGGAGTTTTCACAATTTGAAATTTTAAGTGCATAGGAGTAAATTCAGGTGTGTGTGTGTTGGGGGTGGGGGGGGGGAGATTTCTGTACACTAAATATTTTTTAAATGATGCAGACAGTTAAGAATGTTTTTTGTAGCGGTTCGTAATCTAAATAACAATAAAATACTTTTATTTTCATTTACATTTTTTTCATTTTTAACACTTTCCAAGAAAGTTGAAAAGTGTTTATGAATTGGGTTTGTCCGTCCGTCTGTCTGTCTGTCTATCCGTGCTCTAACTAGCGTAAATATAGTCGGATTGCCATGTAATTGATATACGATATTCAAAATCATCATGGTATGTTCGGTGCACCATTCATGGTTCATTTACAGATGCACTCAAAAGTATTCGCTACATTATGGTCTATGTGGGGGGGGGGGGGTTATTTAGGATGTATTTTAATAGTGTTACACAATGTTAAACACAGTTAAATTTATGTACATTGAGACACACTTTAAAATTGTTACTATAGACTATGTTATGTGTAATGCTTAACGTACGAGTATAGGGGACTCAAAAGTATTCCGTTATGTTATAGCCCATGAAGAAATATCGTTTGCTGCGTATTTGATTGATATTACTCTGTCACAAAGATAATGAAATTGATATGAATTTCTGAGGTGTCCTAAGCCTACTTTCTGTACAACATGAGCATTTAACAAATATTTACGGGGTCAGATAAAAGAACTTGGTTCAATATGGTCTACGAGAAAAACTGTTTGTAGCGTATTTTGATCACGTTACATTATTTCAAACATGACGAAATAGATACACGTTACTTTGATTTACTACAAGATGCTTGCATTCGAATATGGTCTGCATTTCATTTAGCGTTCATTTACAGGGAAACATAAAATATTTTGATACAATACTGTATCCGATATAGCTATTAAAAATTAATGCTGAAAGTACATTTTCAATTACAGAATGCGTTTTTAAGTTTAACTAAATTTCTGCGTACTACGTGGTGTGCACATATTTTTCAAACCCTATACAGGACTACACAAAAAAATTCGTAACCATTGCTGAGAATGATTATGAATTTCTTAAAGATGTTAGGTTTTTTTTAGTTATAAATGTACAAGCTCAACTACATTTAATATGCTTAGAGATGTTTGTATCATACAAATAAAATCCTATACAGGGATATTCAAAAAACTGGATACATGGGCTGCCGATAGAAATTAATTCCTGCAAGTGTGATTTCAGTAATTTTGAGCATGATTTTGCCTGAATTAGATTTCAGCTTAATGCTATTTGACGTGTATAAAAATCTGTATTCTATATACAGAAATGCACAAAAGAATTCAAGTATGTTTCCGTCTATTAGTAGAAATTGCCGAGGGTGAATTTTCAACTGTTTTATGTATTTTCTTACAAAACTAAATTTTAACATAGTATGTAGAATCTGTACAAATATATGCAGTACAAATATATCATATACACTGCCTCATATGAGCTGCACAAAAGAATTGGAGTACCTTCCAGGTTATGGGTGCAATTGTTGAAATCTGCTTTTCAAACGTGTCATAGGTATTACAAATGTTTAGTTAGATATCTTCTTTACTTTATTAAACGGCGAAGTTTTGTTACAGTGTTCTGGAAGTGTCGACGTAGACGCATGATTTTTCTTTTTTCTTTATGGACATACCCGGTTCAGTCGATTACTCAGGCACCTTTGGTATCTACGTTTGATGGTTCTTTCTGAGCTAGTCGGAATAAAATGATTTCGAAAGGTTTTGAGAATTTACTTGCACGTTGACGAGAAACCACAATATTTTCCTTACAAATATCTCTCTAAAGACATTTTCCTTTGAAAAATACAGTTAAAATGTTTTTTATGCACAATTAAATGTACACCTATCGCTTTATTGTTAACACTTTCGTACATAGTTGAAATGATTTAGTTAATATTATAGATAATAAAGATTTATAATTAGGACCAAAAAAAGTAAAAATTAAAAAGTTTTAAAGACTGTAAATTAGATTTTTTAACTTCATGAATTGAGGGTAAGACAAAGGAAGAAAGAGATTTTTTTTTTTTTTTTTGGGTGGGTGGGGGGGAATTTAATAGATGACTGATTATGTAACTTATTAAAGATTTACAAATAGGGCAAAAACATTGAAATTAGGAGTTTTAGAGACTTTAAATTTTATGAGCACGGAAATAATGGGGGGGGGGGGGAGAAAAGAAAACGTCAATTTTATATGGGGGTGGAAGAAATTATATAATCGATTATTTATTGTTCAATATGAAACAGATAAAACTGAAAATGTATTAAAAAAAGACTTTCAAAGATTTTAAACTTAAATAAGGGAAAGAAGAAAAAAAGGGGGGGGGGATTTTATTTGATGACTTATTTATTTACCTTACTAAAGAATAAGAAATAGGACAAAAAAAGACTAAATTTTGTGTTCTTGGTAAGGGTAGAGTCAGAGCAAGCGTCAATTTTGGTGGGGGAGGAGTGTAGTTATATGATTATTTATGATTACAATAAATTAACAGATAGAGTACAAAATGTTTTAAAAAAAGCAATGACTTTTAAGGTTAAAATTTTGTGATCTGAGGGAAAAAAAGAGGAATAAGCAGAATTAGTTCTTTTTTGCGGGGGGAGGTGGGCGGAACTTTATCTGTGACTTATTATTTACTTACCTTAGAAAATATTTACAAATAATTTAAAAAAATAATAAACGAAAAAAAAATTAAGGACTTTAAATTTCAGATGCTTGGTAAGAGGGAGAGGCGAGGAGGAAATACCAATTTCAGTTGGGGTTGGGGGGGGGAGGAGAAATTTTTATGATCGTTTGTTTATTGTTAAAATAAAGTGGCAAATTGAGCAGAAAAGATAAAAAAAATTAAAGAGTTTTAAAGGGTTTTTATTTTAAAATATGGGTACCGTGATGAGGGAGCAAAAGGGAGAAATGACATTTCCGATAGAGGCAATTTACAAGAAATTTTAATGAAATGAATATGGTGAAATAAATTGATAACGAAATTTATGACTGACTATTTATTGTTAGTTTAACCCTAGATCTACCGGGAATTTTATTCAAGTTTTAATAAAACGTTCTACACCAGAATTTTTATTTAAAACTATTTAACTTATTTATTTACCTTATTTTTGTCTGGTTTATATACTTAGTTTATTTTAAAGAAATTTCTGGTTTGAATGAATATTTTGTATGTACCTGTCGGGTCCAATGGACCCGTCTGGTAGACGGAGGGTTAAAGTAACAAATAAAACAGAAAATTAAAAGAAAATATTAAGGAATTTTAAAGATTTTAAACCTTGATACTGTAAGGGAAGCAAAACGGGAAACGAAATTTCGGAAGAAGGGGAGACAAAGAGTGCAAGATGTTTGGATAAGACTATGGTGTGCATCGAATTTATTGTTCATTTACAGGGAAACATTAGGGATGATTGCTGATAGTGAGTTTTAAATTATGATATGTTTGATTAATGATAAGTTATGGTATAAGTTAAGTTAAACTAATATTTTTGCACAGGCACATAGGTGGTGCATATGAATTGCATAGAATATGAAAGAGTGATCAAAGGGCTCCAATGCGATGTATCTCATGAGGGGTGTCGAAAAATGTTAGAAAAGTGCCGGCTAATTATGCTATCAGCTAAATGTCCTGTCGGCTAATCGCCTTTTCGGCTAAATGCCCTCCCGGCTAATTGCCACGTTCGGCCAGTTGTCTGTCGGCCAATTGTCTGTATTGCTGAAATTATTGCTATTCCGTTGCATAGACACTACACAAAAGATTTCATCAGTAGTATCGAGAATGACCATGAATTACTTAAAGATGTTTTTTAATTTGATTTATGCATTTTCAAGCTCAACTACTTTTAGTATAGATGTTTGACCCGTAGCCAGTCGCAGACATTTATCCGACAATCAAATAGCCTTCAAGACATTTAGCAGATAGCAGTTAGCTGACACCTGCATTTAGCCGATACGTACATATAGCCGACAACACAATTAGCTGAAATTTACATACAGCATACAGGACAATTGACCGAAATGGACATATAGTAATAATTTTAGCAATACAGATAATTGGCCGACAGGCAACTGGCCGAACGTGGCAATTAGCCGGAAGGACATTTAGCCAAAAAGGCGATTAGCCGACAGGACATTTAGCTGATAGTATAATTAGCCGGTACTTTTCTAACATTTTTCGACACCCCTCATGAGATACATCGCATTGGAGCCCTTTGATTACGCTTTCATATTATGTACCTCCCGTTCCCCCTACCCCAATTTGTATCACCGGGAGCATTTTTCTGACTTTTCCGACATCCCTCAAGTGATATATTATTGGACTGGGCAACCCTTTGATCACTCTTTCATATTATGCACTTCCCGCTAGGTTACAGTTAATTTGCAGTTTGGTTACAATTGCGATTAGTTACTCTTAGATTACGGTTAGGTTATAATTATGTTACGTTTAGGTGATAATTAGATTACACTTAAGTTACAGCTTGGTCATGGTAAAGTTATGTTACAGTTACATAACAGTTAGCATAGGATTAGGTTATAACTAGGTAAACGTTAGTTACAGTTAGATTATGGTTAAGTCCCAGTTAGGTTACATTTAGGCTACAATTAGGTTACTGTTAGGTTTTAGTTTGGTTACGGTTACTTCATAATTAGGTTACACTTAGGTTACGTTTAGATTATGGTTAGGTAACTGTTCGGTTATAATTAGGTTACGTTTAGGTGATAATTAGATTACGCTTAGGTTACAGCTTGGTCATGGTAAAGTTGTGTTACAGTTACATTACTGCTAGCATACGATTATGTTATAATTAGATAAACTTTAGTTACAGTTAGATTACGGTTACGTCCCAGTTCGATTATATTTAGGCTACAATTAGGTTACTGTTAGGTTTCAATTAGGTTACGGTTACTTTATAATTAGGTTACCCTTAGGTTACGTTTAGATTATGGTTAAATAACTGTTAGGTTACGTTTAGGTGATAATTAGAATACGCTTAAGTTACAGCTTGGTCATGGTAAAGTTATGTTACAGTTACATTACAGTTAGCATACGATTAGGTTATAACTAGGTAAACGTTAGTTACAGTTAGATTACGGTTACGTCCCAGTTAGGTTACATTTAGGCTACAATTAGGTTACTGTTAGGTTTCAGTTAGGTTACATTTAGGCTACAATTAGGTTACTGTTAGGTTTCAGTTAGGTTACATTTAGGCTACAATTAGGTTACTGTTAGGTTACGGTTAGGTTACGGTTATGTTACACTTAGGTTACGTTTAGGTTACAGATAGGTTATAGTTACGTTACAGTTTGGTATTGGTTAGGTTACAGTTACGCTACAGTTAGTTTATGCTTAGGTTTAATTAGGCTAAGATCAGGTTACAGTTACGTTACAGTCAAGTGGGATGAATGTCCATGTCGAATAATTGTCCTCTGTTGGCTAACTGTCTTTTCGGCTAACAGTCGCTGTCGACTAATTGTCATGTCGGCTAAACATCCTGTCGTCTAATTGCTGTCTGCTAAATGTCCCGTTGGCTAAATGACATTGTAGCATATAAATAAATAGGGATATGACAAAAAACTGGATACATGGCCGTCCATGGATAGCAATTCTTAAGCTAATGTTAGCCTTAGAAGTGTGATTTCAGTAATTTTCAGCGTATTTATTTCTGAATTAAATTTTAGCTCAGTATGTGGCGTGTATAAAAATTTATAAGGAACATAACAGAGCTTCACAAAACAATTGAAGTACGTTTCCGTCTATTGCTAGGAATTAATAAATGTGTATTTTCAAATGTGTTATGTTTTTCTAACTGAACTAAAAATGTAGGAAAGGGTTCATAGTCCATACTTGGCACATGGTTTTCCTTTCTTGTTTTATTTATTGTCAATAATTCATCTTCTTATGTTTTTGTATTTCTCAGTTGCAATAATCATGATTTTTAGGGTTCCGTACTTAAAAAGTAAAAACGGAATCATTATAAGATCACTCCTGTGTCTGTCTGTCTGTCACAGCCATTTTACTCGTAAACTACGGAACGTGGGAAGTTCAAATTGGGAGATGTAATAAAGACTATTGACCCACATATTTACAGATTATTAAACATTCACAAATATATGTGGGGAAAAACGTAGAGGGGATAATTAGGTTATTTGAAGAAGAAATATATTTTCTTTGTATATCGTTTGGGGTATCGGTTAAAAGATTCCGTAACGCCGAACTCAAAAATACATTTCTTTTAATTTTAGATATTATAATTTCAGAGATATAGTCGAAAATGTAGTGCAAAAATATGTCTCTCCCCCCATCTATTTTCAAATCTACTGAAACTAAAATTATGAAAAAAATTAGAGGTAGTAGAGGAATGTAGTAGAGGTACTCGCAGGAAAATTATAGCGATTGCCCTAGGTGGCATAGTTTTTCATAAAATCGCATTTTTCTGTTACATACAGATTTCTGTTTGCGGGCATTCAGCAAAGGTATCGAAGAGCGCTAAAGGTACCTATCGTATCAAAAGTATAAAATCATTGTTTATAATGATTTTCGAAAAAAAATCGTCGGTAATTCGCCGAGATATTAAGATTCCTGTCAATGCCGGCGAAGACACTAACGAGCTAATGCTAATCCTATGGGGAGGAAAAAGTAAAGAAAGTGCGATGTAGAGACGGATCTCGGCTATACAATGGCAAAAAAAATATTTTAAAATATCGAAATTCAAAAGAGATATTAGAAAAATCCTTCCCCATACGATTAGCATTAGCTCGTGTGTGCCTTCGCTGGCAGGGGCAGGAGCCTTAACCCTTAAAGACACGGTTGGTTTGGACATACATAATGGCAGAGGCGGCGTACTCTATATACCATCGGTTTTTAAATACTAGATAACAACTTTTAATGATATATTTGTGTAATGCAATACCCAGTAGCAGCATAAAAGCAGTAAACGTCAAATTGTTAAAAACAGACCAATTTAATTATAATTAATCGCATAAATACTATGGTATTCGCAACTAGTGTGCGTTGAGTGGATCTCTCAATACGCCTCCCGTGTCTTTAAATGATAATTAAAGACCTATTTGAAAAGAATGCGGCACGGACAAAGTCGAGTTACATCTGTGCGACCTCCTTTCGAAGCGCGCTTAGTACAACGCCAAGTTTAAACTTTGAACAAGGATTTTATTTCATCTACACTCTAAAATGAAAAATACTACTATGTTGAATTTAGTTTTATGAAATGCCAAATGAAATTTAAATATGCAGTACTTTTATTGTTAGTACCAAATTAAGTTCACCATATGCAGATTAAGATACGTTTAAAAAAAGAGTTATACAAAATAGCAATATTTAATTTTATTTCGGCTTCATATCTCTTTGAACCTTTGTGGTATACTCATTCATACTTTTCTAATATATACAGCTATACCCAACTCTACGTTGAATAGGTTATTAAAAAGTTTCATTATTCTTTTAAATAATACAGTTAATAATTCATATATTTATTGTACGGAACCCTCTGATCGCGAGTAATACTTGTATTTGACCGTTTATTTTATATACAAGTTATATGTATTGGTCTGCCAAGTCGTATCTTGGTGGAAACCATCTGCAGAACATCAATTTAGTGGTTGATCTGCAGGTTTACCATTGTGTTTTCATGCACCCAAACTTCAATATTTTCATACATTTGGGTGCTGCAAAATACAATGATAAACCAATCGATCAAATACTAAACTCCGGTGTGCAGGTGTTTTCTATCAAGATATGACTTATCCGACTATTTGCATTTTAATATGCTAATTGAGTTCTATCTAATCCTAAAATTCCAGCCTTCAACTTGATGAGATGATGGTCTGTGCAATTGCCACCCGTCGAACAAATCCCTTCCTGTGAAATCTTGTATCACTCTTTAGGAATCTGTGGACAGGCACAAAAACATCCTTTGTTTTTATACCTCGATTGTGTATAAAAACCTTTTTTAATTCATCACTCTGAATTTGGAGATTTTTGTAATAAATACAGCTGTATTTTTTTTTTTTTTTTACAATTGTTTGAGAAAGATTTGTTTTTATTTTCTCTGAAAACTGCTTGGATTTTTCATTACATTGATATGCAATTCTGATAATGAATTTCATAGAATTCCATTTCAAAGCAATATTTCGAATTTCTTCCAATTTTACCAAAGCATTCTTTTTCTTTATCAGAAATCAGAGAAAATAAATTTATTTTTCTGCATCTTTATCTTTAGATTAAGTTACAATTTTATTTTCCCCGCATTGCTGATAGAGATTTTTTTTTTACCTTGTCAGTTGAAAGCTCACAGTCAAATATCTCCAGAGATTCTCCATCTTCTTCCTCTACTTCCAAGTTAATAATCAGGAGGAGTTGCCGTAATATCCTTTACCAATCTGTGTCCTATATCGGAATTTGGTAAATTAGCAGTGCTTTTAGTTTATAGTCTTTACTTGAACTTACCGATCATGACAGTGTTAAGCTATCATTCGTTGTTGCTAAGAAACTGTTTTTACTAGTTTATAAATTAGCTTGGTAAATTATCACTGGTTTTACTTTGCAGCCTCTACTTGAACTTGCCGATCAAGACAATGTTAAGCTGTCATTCATTGGTGCCCAGAAAATGTTTTTATCAGTTTGTTAAAAATGTCCTACTGACATTTTCTATGTAAATAACGCAGTCTTTCAAAGTGACAGACTGGTTGATGATGGTATTATCCTTCTCGTATAATTCTTGAAAAGCTAATGACAAATTTACTAACTGTTGCTTTGTGAGCCTTAATTTCCTCTCTACTCATTTGATAAAACTCTGTCATTGAATAATGAATTTTAGTAAACGAAAGTGTGTGCCATTACAAATACATCATGAAATAAAAATGTTAACTAAGGCAATCTTTAACCAGGATACCAATGTAAATTGAAAGTAAAGATGGAGTGTTATTAAAATTCATAGATAAAGACCAGAGAAGAATCCGTAACCAAATTCAGATTTTTGGGAATGATGTAAAAGTTTGTTGCATATTGTTGATGGAAATTAAAGAAAGTGTATTTCGTGAAAATTTCAATTCCTAGCAGTTACATAATTAGAGCTCATCTGGCTAAAGAATCGATGTATTTTCTCAAATCTTCCAAAAAATAAAATACCTTATCCTCAAAATATTTTTAAGTGATTTAAATAAACGGTCATTCGACGAAGTAAGTTTTGGAGAATGGTACTTGGATTGAGACGCTTCATCTCAATTATAATATTTTGTGTCTACAGTGGGCAAAGATACGTGTGGTCTTGTTGGAAAACAATGCCTAATTGTTGATTATTTGAAGCTGCTTTTAGCGGATTGTTTGATTTAATTCACTTAATTATAAACAGTATTTCTGCAAACTACTTCTATAGTTTCCAAGTAACATCTATTAATAAACAATTTTCTTGTCTCACTGAATGCGAAGAAAAATCTTCTGTGGGTAAGAAACTGACTTTTGCTTTAATTAAAAGGCCTCTTCGAAGTAGTCATCAATGTAGTCTAAATAAATATTAATATTGTTATTATTCCTTATATTCCATGAATTACGAATATAATCTGAAAATAAAAACTATGCGTAAATCTGGTTTTTGAACAATGTAGAATAACGTTGTTTTAAAAATATCGACATATTCTGTAGAAATTGAGTCGGGCCAAAGTTTTAGCTTCATAATACGTAATTTGTTTGTACTGCTAATTGTACTGCCCGGTTCCGGGAACAAGAAATTTCCGTCCGAGGAGACCTGTACATTCAAATTTTTAGACAACAAAGGCTTAGAAACTGATACAATCAATTATGACTCGTATTCAATCATAGAGCCTCGCTTATAGAAAAAATTTCAGGCCGAAACGTGCTGGATCGAACCGTAGGTTCCGACTTCACGAGGATGAAGTAGGCATACTTCTATTAAAAATTGTTACATTTTTTTTATCATATTTAATAACTTCAGTTAATTAAGACAATAATAACATTTTAAAATAAGTGGTAGAAATTTGCTTGATTTGCCTCCGTCAGAATATTGCTTATAGATCGAATTTGGCAAGCTCAAAAGTGGAGGTTCTATTATGATTTTATGAGATATATAATTTGCAATGAAATGCTGATTTGGGTGGACTTTCTGCAGAAAATTCCTTCGTGAAAACATTTCATTTATTAACACAATCAAATTAAACCTCGTGAGTTTGGTCTCCTTATTCACCACCCCTCCTTTCTTTAGCATTTTTTGAGTTTCTCCATCTTCACTGTTTTTTTTTTTTTTTTTTTTTTAAATGAAGGTAGTGCAGATGGCCTTTAGTAATGTGGACTATGGTGATTTCGAGTTAAGTTAGAAAACTTAAACAATCGGCTGATTTTCGTCAATGTTTTATAACGGTGGATGAAACATGAATTCGCCATTATTCTTCAGTGATGAAAGAGCAATCTAAACAATGTGAAAGAGCAGCTGAAATTGCACCAAAGAAAGTGAAAACGGTTCCACCTGCTGGAAAAGCCATGGATACGGTTTTCAGGAATTCACAAGATGTTGTGATCATAGACCACCGACAAAAAGGCAGAATCGTCACCGGACAGTGTTATTCTTCTCTACAGGACCAATTGAAGAGTGCTTATTCCGACAAAATTTCCCTACCTGAGCAAAAAGAAGGTGTTCGTTCACCACAGCATTGTTCTTGCACACATGCCTGTAGTTTTCGCTACTAAAGTCAATCACCTACGCTCTGTAGTACTTCCACATGCACCGGATTTTGCTCCCAGCGATTATTTCCTCTTCCCAAGCCTGGAGAAATGGCTCGGTAGTCGGAAATTCACTTCAAAATATGGGGTTAAAGCAGACACCACCACTTCATTTCCAAAGATAGATAAGGCTTATTATACTAAAGATAATAAAAAGTCGGAAACTCGTTGGTTTAAATTTTATAAGTTGTAAGAAACTACGTTAAAAAAAATGAAATATTGTCAAAATATTACTATTTTCTTTCTCGGGCTGATAACCTTTCAAAACACACTCGTATCGACATCAAATTTTATTTTCCCTCCAAAAAAAAAAAGGCGGAGTTCATGAAAAATGGTCCTAGTTGTAATTAAAATTCGACCACCTCATGCTAAAAACATGACACTATAAAACATGGTAAGACGGAAACATAAACAATAGATACGAAATACCGTTTTAGATGGGTTATTTGCGTCTTTGCAGATACACTTGCCAGGTATTTTTAGGGAAATAATGAACAAATTCCGTTTAAACCAGGATTCCGTTACAGCTGCATATCAGAAAATAAATTTGTTAGCTAGTAGACTTTCCTCTCTCTTTTTCTCTCATTCTGTCCTTGATTCTCGGCAGTATTGCTAGGAGTTATCGACACTCTCTATCACAGTAGTGTTTCACTACACTTAGACTAACATTTCCTGTTTTTGCTATGATGTGGTATATACCAACTCATCGACAGGGCGTGGATTTGATCTTCAAATAGGTAGCCCCTGAACTGCGCTGCTGTTCACTGTTCAGACATTTATAAAATGTAATATTTAACCTTACAGTCTCATTATTTTCAGATTTACATTATTATAGTTAATGATAAATTTTCGCGTTTCCTTACCGTTACAAAAAATGTCTTTCCGTTACCTTTGAGAATATACACTAGTAACGGGGAAAAATGTAAGCGCTAATGTTTAGTCTGTGGGAGCGTTATTTTCAAATATCTCGCTTTCTTTATAATATTTTAAAATGAATTTTTTTGCATAGGATTGCTGAGGACGATCTACAACCGGGCTGTTTTTTACTTTTTCGATTTTTAGTTTCAGATATTTAAAAAAAAAATTACTTTTACTTTCGGAGCCGGTGGAATCGTTTCTGAAATTGAAGCAATAAAAAAAAAAACTATAACTAAAATCGAAAAAGTAAAACCTAGCCTGGTTGTCGATCGTCCTCAGCTATCCTATGCAAAAACAAATCATTCAAAAATATTAAAATCAAAGCGGTTTGGAAATAACGCCCCCATAGACTAAAATTAGCATTTTCATTTCTTCCCGTGTCTGAAGTGTGCTCTTAAATTAAGATGTGTTATACAGGACAAATTTCGCATTTTCTGCGACTTTTAAAGGTGTACTGTCCCCTTAAAAATTACAAATATTAAAAATAATAAATATTAAATTATTTTTTTAAAGTTTCGAACAAATTCATCAACCCTTTTAAAGTTAACAATCTTTAAAACTTACGAATTTTAAGTTCTTGTTAAATCTTAGTAAAATTAAATTGTTCAAATTATGAAAAATTAAAATGATAAAGTCATCAATGAAAGTTCTTAGGCATGTTTTAACGGCATGAAAAATATGCTAAAAATTAATATAATAAGAAAACAAATAATGCAGATGAAAATCAACTTTCAGGAATTTCTACCAATTAACGGAAATATATTTGCATTTTTTTGTACAGCCCTTACATTAGCAACAAGTTTTTATACACGCCACATGTTAAGATAAAATTTATTCCAATATAAACATGCTTAAAACTACTTAAATCGCACTTCCAGAAATTATCATCCATGGCGTGCATGTATTCAATTCTCTGGATAGCCTTGTATATTATTATATTTATATTTTCCAAACATATCGTTCTAAATATAGTTGAACTTGAAAATGTAGGATCTAATTTAAAAAAAAAAAATAAGCAATTCACTCTCATTCTCAGCAATTCTTCCTAGTTCTTTTGCGTAGCCCTATACATTAGGGTGGGTCGAAAAAACCGAAATATTTATAATCGAAACGTAATAGCGCGGAAAAGTTGCCTTTTGTAAAAAAGATAAAATACGTAAAATATTACACCGATTGGTTAATATCTTTTACCGCCGCAAGGTGTCCAAATTTCGAAAAAATCATAAAAAACATACTTTTAGCAATTTTTTTTAAATTATCCAAACATACTTATTCAATTTCTAATAGAACGCAATAGCCACGCCAAGATATTAGTAATGTAACATTAACATTTCATTTTTGTGACATCGTTGCTTTTACCGCCACAACAGGGCCAAAATTTCTAAAAAATGTTAAAAATTAAAGTTTTCCATTTTTTCAATTTTCATAACTTTTGTAATGTTTTCAGATTTTTTACATTTCTAATAGGCTGGGAAAGGCATTTTATGTTATTAATTTCATGCACATTGTTAACCATGATCACTGTAATTCTATAAAAAAAAATTGCTCAATGATAGAAACACCTGCAGCTGTCTGCACGTAAAATTAATTTATCGCTGCTAGAGGGCCACGTTTTACTTTGTTCGTTTTTTTTTTTTGTTTTTTTTTTTTTTGTAATGTACTCCTTTTACTCTATACTTTGAGGGCCCTAAAGGTAGAAATATCTGCCAGGTTAAAGAGGTGGCAAAGTTTCATCTTTTCGAAGTCAAGGAGGAACATATCTCTTTGTACTAGAAACAGGTCTGAATTATTTTCGTCATTTGACCCCATCGTCTGGCAAGGCGACTTCTATATGCAATGACATTATAGATTTTTTGAAGAAAAATGAAATCCCGACTGGAATAATAATTGCAGTTGAATTTCGCGGAATTGTCTTCAAAACAGGATGCAAAGGTGGTGTTATAGTAGGATTAGTTGAGAACAACTTTTAAAAAACCACTTTATTGGCTTCCTTGAACTCACTTCAATGAGCTTCCACTGTGACATCTTTTCAAACATCTTGATGACAAAAAAACAGGTTATCTATCATATTGTGGTCCAATTGGTTGATCTCTTGCGAGTTGCGAATTATTACCAATTGCAAAATTTAAGCCAATTTAATCTGATCACCTAGCTGTTGATAAAGATGATTTGTCAACTGACCAGAAGTATATGTCTGAAATATTGCAAGCACTTTCAACACGCGTGTATACAATTGACCTTTTTTGCTGAGTCCCTGGACAAATATTTCACGCAAGGTGGATCATTACTGCTATTCGAATTTTGAGACTCTACGTTGGAACAAAGAAACCCTCTTTTTAACTTGTCATACTCTTTGAGTACATCCTGAAAATGTACTGCATCAGTTGGTTCAGAATTAAAATGAATCACTCATGTTTTCCAGATCTGTGCACTATAGTTAGTAACTTACGTTACTTGACGGATAATCTACGAAAGATTATAGTTCCTGTATTTTCACGAGATGACTATTTCGCAAATCATACAAATAGCCTCTTTGGAATGATAGCATATGAAGAGGAGAACATCAGGGCCCCAGCCATGAAGAAAATTGCAAAAGCACGAAGTTTTGTGGACTAGAATAGTGCCATCCGTCACTTTATCATAGCAGACTTCAACACTGAAGCTTAAAATTGTATGGCTTTAGTCTACTGACAAAACTGGAAACTAACGGAACCACCTGTTATGGTTTCTTTATCGACTAAAAACGCTGGTGAGTTAAAAATTTTCGATTAAAGATACCAGATATTATAACTTTCCTTGTCCCACTCAATCACTAGAAAGATGCGTGAAATTATTCATTGAAGCACTGATAAAGTTTGTTTACTAGAACAGAGGGAGGATCACATCTGATCAGTTTTGTCCTCTCGAGAAATAATGGCTTCATCTGAAAGCAAGTTATATTATAAAATTCATTTACATTAAATTCTTCTTCATTTTAAATTTATTTAACCCGTTTCGGTTAAACGTCTCTATATTTTAATTCATAAAATACTAAAACATTTTGCTCATTTTATATAATTTTTGTGGCATGAATTGGCTGTTATGAAGTAAAACATCAGTAGATGAACCGATCGTCAAGAAAAATGAATGATTAACTTTATTTTCAAGTCTATTACAAATAGTTATAAAAAATTATGATATATTAATAGATATAAAGTAAAATTATTTATTTCTAGACATATTATAGAAATTATAAAAAATTAAAAAAAAATGAAAAAGTGAAATATTTGAAATTTTTACAAAAAATATGGTCTTTTGCGGCAAATAAAGATCTGATTTCATCATAATGAATATTTACCGGGACATTTCTCATATCTTCATGTAGTTATTGCGTTCTATTAAAAATTGTATTGGTATGTTTAGATAATTAAAAAAAAAATGATAAAAAAAAACATGTTTTTTGTGATTTTTTGAAATTTTGGCCCCCTTGCGGTGGTAAAAGATATTAACCGATCGATGTAATATTTTAGAAATTTATTCTGTATTACAAAAGGCAACTTTTCCGCGCTATTACACTTTGATTATAAAAATTTCGTTTTTTTCGACCCACCCTACTATACATGATGTATATAATTTAAATATATAACCTTGTATGCAGAAATTTAGTTGAAAACGTAAATCATAGCTGAAAACTCAATTTCAACAGTCATCCATAATAGACAATAATTCATGTACAGTATTTTATCCGACATCTTTTATGTGCCCCTGTAAATGAAATAAAATGTGATCAAAATCATCTTCTAATGTAAGCATCTTGCAATAAACCTCAGTAACATATATGAATTCCATCTTGTTTAAAGTAGTAAAACATAACTAAAACACGCTACAAGCAGTTTTTTCTGTAATGAAACTGAACTCTTTTCTGTGACCCTGTAAATGAATGAAAAATGCTTTGCAACCCCTTCAGGAAGTATGTTTTATTGCACCTCATAAATTCATATCAATTGCATTATGTTCGTAACAGAGAAACATTAAAA
Organism: Maratus speciosus; assembly: GCA_963932465.1. NCBI lineage: Eukaryota > Metazoa > Arthropoda > Arachnida > Araneae > Salticidae > Maratus > Maratus speciosus. Next base: position 96,122,854 of record OZ010791.1, read on the forward strand.
TACGCCGCAAAGGTTTTTTCTTCATAGTTCATAATATAGCGAAATGTACTTTTGAATTCCCCTGTACACGAACCTGTGCACTTCAATAAGGTGCATAAATTTTATGTTTAAACTGTTTTACATCATTAAAATACACCGCAAATGATTTTTCCCACATAGGTCATAATATAAAAGAATACTTTTGAAAGTCCATGTAAGTGAAGTATATAAATGATTACGCGCTTTATTATCAGTGCTATGTATCCCATGATAAACTTCAACAACGTATTTCAATTACATCACAATTCAAGTATATGTACGCTAGTTAGACCACGGACAGACGGGCAGTGAAACCAATTCATAAACATTTTCCAACTATGTTGTAATGTGTTAAAAATATGAGTACCCGTCCAAACGTTTTGTGTTGGATATACATATAGAAAATATAGAGGTTGTAGAGAAAAAAGCGGGACCTGGTATTAATTGACACTATATAACCTGGTAAGACGGAAACACAAGCAATAGGTGCGAATTACCGTTTCAGATGGGCAGTTTCCGTCTTTGCATATACAATTACAGTAGAGCGCCGATTATCCGAACTCCAGTTAACCGAACTTCCAATTATACGAACAACCTATTTCTCTCAAAAAAATTTTTATCCGAACAACCTATTTCTCTCAAAAATTTTTTTTTTAATGATGATGAGATTGTGGATGAGATTTAAGATGTAAAATAAATTGAAGAAATGAAAACGAATGCCCTGAAAATGACCCAAATCCATCGCATAACGAAGCCTTTGAGTGTTTGGAAACAGCTATGAAATGGCTTGAATGGCAGAAGAACTCTGATCCTATTCAAATAACGTATTTAAGAAGAATTCGAGATATGGCAACATTGGAAAGAACGTCTTATTTGAAGCAAGCAACAATCGAAAGCTATTTTGTTTAAATTATAATCTCTGGAGTTCAGAAAATGATAAAAAGAGAAAAAGAAAATTTTAAATGATAAAAAAGTAAACAAAAAGACAGTTTTTAAACACGCTAGCACTAACTGGCGCTACCAGTCCTAAGCCTGGATAAAGTGTGAAGGTATTAGTATAGTGAGAAACACCCCTTAAATTGTCTGTCCATTTATCCGAACTTTCGCTTATTCGAACTAGGTTCGGTCCCGACTTGTTAGGATAATCGGCGCTCTACTGTATAAGATATATTAAGGGGAATCAGGGAAATATTCCGTTTAAACCAGGATTCCGTTACAGCTGCGTATTAGAAAATAAATTTGCTAGCTAGCAGATTTTATAAAAGATTATATTTTACCTTACAGTCTTTTTTTAGTTTTACATTATTATAGTTAATGATAAATTTTCGCGTTTTCTTACCGTTACAAAAACTACCTTTACGTTACATTTGAGAACCCACATTAGAAACGGCAAAAAAATGTAAGCACTAATGTTAAGTCTACGGGAGCGTTATTTTCAAATATCTCGCTTACTCTTTAATATTTTAAAATGAAATTTTTTTTCATAGGATAGTTGAGGAGGATCTATAACCGGGCTAACATATACTTTTTCGATTTTGGTTTCAGATATTTAAAAAAAAATTACTTTTTCTTTCGGAACCGGTTGGAATCCGTTCTGAAATTGATACTATCCTAATATTAAAAAAAATTAAAAACAAAATCGAAAAAGTAAAAACTATTCTGGTTTTCGATCGTTCTCAGCTATCCAATGCAAAAAAAACAAAACAAAAAAAATCTATTAAAATAAAGCGAGAAATTTGAAATTAACGCCCCCATAGACTTAAAATTAGAGTTTTTATTTATTCCCGTGTCTGAAGTGGGCTCTTAAAGAAAGATGTGTAATACAGGACAAATTTCGCATTTTCTGCGGCTGTTAAAGGTGTACTTTTTCGTTAAAAATAATAAATATTAAAAGTAATAAATATTAACAATATTCCTTTAAATTTTCAAACAAATTGATCAAAACTTTCAAAGTAAACATTCTTTAATACTTACTAACTTTTTGTTTATCCTCTGTTTATGTTAGTTTGTTTATGTTTGTTGTTGCTGTTTGTTACTTTATGTGTTATATTTGTTTGTATGTTGTTGTGTTTTTGTTTGTTATATTAACTAAGTTTTTGTTAAATCTTAGTAAATTTAAATTGTTCAAATTACTGAAAAAGGAAAATGATAAAGTCATCAATGGATGTTCTTAGGCTTGTTTTAACGGCATGAAAAATATGATAAAATTTAATATAATAAGAAAACGAATAATGCAGATGAAAGTAAACTTTCAGCAATTCCTACCAATTAACTGCAATATATTTGCATTATTTTGTACAGCCCTTGCATCCGAACAAGTTTATATACACGGCACATGGTAATGGTAAGATCAAAATTATTGCAGTATAAACATGCTGTAAACAACTGAAATCGTACTTCCAGAAATTATTATTCATACGTGTGCGCATGCATCCAGTTCTTTGAATAGCCTTGTATATTATTATATTTATATTTTACAAACACATCTTTCTAAATATAGTTGAACGTGAAAGTGTAGAATTTAATTAAAAAAAAGCAATTCACTCTCATTATCAGCAATTCTTCCTAGTTCTTTTGCGTAGACCTATACATGCTCTATAGAAATCATATATATAATCTAGGATGCAGAAATTTAGTTAAAAAAGGATATCATAGCTGAAAACTCACTTTTAGCAATCGTCCCTAATAGACAATACTTCGTATACAGTATTGTATCTAGCAACTTTTATGTGCCCCTGTAAATGAAATAAAATGTGATTCACATCATATTCTAATGTAAGCATCTTGTAGTAAACCTCAGTAACGTATACGAATTTCATCTTGTTTAAAATATTGAAACAGAATTAAAACACGCTGCGAGCAGTTTTTTCTGTAATAAAACTGAATTCTTTTCTGTGATCCTGTAAATGAATGATAAATGCTTTGTAACCCCCTTAAAAAGCATGTTTCAGTGCACCTAATAAATTCACATCCATTTCGTTATGATTGCAACAGAGAAACATTATTAAAATACGCCGCAAACGTTTTTTCTTCATAGTCCATAATATAATGAAATGTACTTTTGAATTCCCCTGTACACGTATCTGTGCACTTCAATAAGGTGCATAAATTTTATGTTTAAATTGTTTTACATCAGTAAAATACACCGCAAATGATTTTTCCCACATAGGCCGTAATATAAAAGAATGCTTTTCAATGTCTATGTAAGTGAAGTATAAATTATTACACGCTTCATTATCAATGTCATTTATGACATGATAAACATCAACAACGTATTTCTATTACATCACAATCCGAGTATATGTACGCTAGTTAGAGTACTGACAGACGAGCAGTCAAGCCCCACTCATAAACATTTTTCAACTATGTTGGAGAGTGCTAAACATCTGAGTACCCGTCCAAACGTTTTGTGTTGGATATATAAATAGAAAATATAGAGGGCTTAGAGAAAAACGCGGGGCCTGGTAATAATTAAAATTCCACCCCCTCAACTAAAAACATGACACTATAAAACCTGCTAAGACGGAAACATAAACAATGTGTACGAAATACCGTTTTAGGTGGGTTGTTTCCGTCTTTACAGATACAATTGTAAGATATTTTTAGGGGAATCATGAAGCTATTCCGTTTAAACCAGGATTCTGTTACAGTTACGCATTGCAAAATAAATTTGCCAGCTGACAGACTTTTATAAATTGCGATATTTTACCTTACAGTCTCATTATTTTTAGATTTACATTCTTATAGTTAATGATAAATTTTCGCGTTTCCTAAACGTTACAAACAGTTCCTTTACGTTACATTTGAGAACCCACACTAGTAACTAGGAAAAAATGAAAGCGCTAATGTTAAGTCTATGGGAGAGTTACTTTCAAATATCTCGCTTCCTTTTTAATATTTTAAAATGAATTTTTTGCATAAGATAGCTGAGAACGCTCGATAACCGGGCTAGTTTTTATTTTTTCAATTTTGGTTTCAGATATATATTTTTTAATTACTTTTACTTTCATAACCGGTTGGAATCCGTTCTGAAATTTAAACTATCCTAACATAAAAAAAACTATAACCAAAATCGAAAAAGTAAAAACTAGTCTGGTTGTCGATCATCCTCAGCAATCCTATGCAAAAAAAATCATTCAAATATATTAAAATCAAAGCGAGAAATTTGAAAATGACGCCCCCAAGGGCTTAAAATTAGCGTTTTCATTTCTTCCCGTGTCTGAAATAGGCGTGCATGCATCGAATTCTTTGAACAGACTTGTATATTATTATATTTGAATTTTCCAAACATATCTTTCTAAATATAGTTGAACTTGAAAATAAAATTAATCAATTCACTCTCATTCGCAACAATTCTTCCTAGTTCTTTTGTGTAGCCCTATATATAGTCTATAGATTAATCAAGTATGCAGAAATTTAGTTAAAAATATATATCATAGCTGAAAACTCACTTTCAGCAATCATCACTAATAGACAATACTCATATACATCATTGTATCCAATATCTTTTATGTGCCCCTGTAAATGAAATAAAATGTGATGCACATCATATTTTAATGTAAGCATCTTGTAGTAAACCTCAGTAAGGTATATTAGTTCCATCTTGTTTAAAATCGTGAAACATAGCTACAACACATGCTGCAAGCACTTTTTTCTGTAATAAAGATGAACTCTTTTCTGTGACCCTGTAAATGAGTGATAGATGCTTTGCAACCCCTTCAGAAAGCATTTTTTTTCACCTTATAAATTCATATCAATTTCATTATGTTGCAACAGAGAAACGTTATTAAAATACGCCGCAAACGTTTTTTTCTTCATAGTCCATAATATAACGAAATCCACTTTTGAATTCCCCTGTACACGTACCTGTGCACTTCAATAAGGTGCATAAATTTTATGTTTAAAATTGTTTTACATCATTAAAATACGTCGCAAATGATTTTTCCCACATAGGCCATAATATAAAAGAAAATTTTTGAATGTCCATATAAGTGAAGTATAAATTATTATAAAATAATACGTATTACAAAATAAATTTTCTAGCTAGCAGACTTTTATAAAATGCTATATTTGACCTTACATCTCATTATTTTTAGTTTTACATTATTAAAGTTAATGATAAATTTTAGCGTTTCCTTGAAGTTACAAAGAATATCTTTATGTTACCTTTGAGAATTCGCACTTGTTACGAGAACAAAATGTAAGCTCTAACGTTAAGTATATTGGAGAGTTATTTTCAAATATTTAACTTCCTTTTTAATATTTTTAAATGATTTTTTTTGCATAGGATGGCTGAGGATGATCTACAACCGGGCTAGTTTTTACCCTTTCGATTTTAATTTCAGATATTAAAAAAAAATTACCTTTACTTTCGGAACCGAGGTGAATCTGTTCTGAAATTGAAACTAACCTAATATATATATATTAAAAATACTATAACCAAAATCTAAAAAGTAAAACAGGGTTCGTACGGTCCTTGAAAGTCCTTAAAAGTGCTTACATCATTCAAAGGAAATTTTTGGTGCTTAAAAGTACTTATTTTCGTGCAAAATCGGAAAAAAGTCCTTAAAAGTGCTTAATTTTACTCTCATATTAATTCTTAATCAAAGGTGAAACTCTTCTGCATTTCTTTTAATTTCTGATTTAAAAAAAAAATCTTAATCCCGCCTTGCCTCCCCTTCTGAAATTTTACTTTCCCCTTTGTAATATCAAATTTAAAAACTTCATTTTTTTAACCTTTTTCTACTCTCAGGGATGTAAGACCTGCGCCAGACGAAGCCAAAATTTGCGCAAAGCTGCTACAAAAGAGCTATTTTTTTTTCCATTTTGCGCCAAACCTACACCAAAACGTACTTAGTGCCAAGATGAAATTTAGCAGGATTTCGTCGATCCGAGAAACAAAAAAAAAAAAAAAAAAAATCAATTTTTTCTATGCCGCCAATTGCGTCAAAAAAAAGCAAAAAACCGCGGTCAAAAGATCTCGAAAAACACGCGATGTTTGTCAAATGATCACAAAAAAAACGTGAATTTTGTCAAAGGATCGCTAATTTCGTCAAAAACGAACAAAACGCGGTCAAAAGATCGTAAAAACGATAATTTTGTTAAAAGATGGCGAAAAAAACGCGCAAATTTCATCAAAAGGTCGCAAAAACCCATAAATTTCGTCAAATGATCGCGAAAAACACGCAAATTTCGTCAAAAAATCGCGAAAAACACAAGAATTTCGTCAAAATATCACGAATAACATGCGAATTTCGTCAAATGATCGCGAAAAAAACGTGCATTTTGTCAAAGGATAGCTGACTTCGTAAAAAAACGAACAAAACGGGGTCAAAAGATTGTGAAAAAACGCGAATTTCGTTAAAAGATCGCGAAAAATACGTGAATTTTGTCAAAAGATCGCGAAAAATACGCAAATTTCGTCAAAAGATTGCCAAAAATACGCAAATTTCGTCAAAAAATTGCCAAAATACGCAAATTTCGTCAAAAGATCGCGAGAAACACGTGAATTTTGTCAAACGATCGCGAAAACCATGCGAATTTTGTCATAGCAAAAAAAAAATACGTTAATTTTGTCAAAGGATTACCAATTACTTCTAAAAATGAACAAAACGGGGTCAAAAGATTGTAAAAAAAAGCAAATTTCGTTAAAAGATCTTGAAAAAACCCACAAATTTCATCAAAAGGTCACAAAAAACCGCAAATTTTGTCAAAAGATTAAAAAAAAAACCCACCCTAATTTCGTCAAAAGATCGCGAAAAATACACGAATTTCGCTATAAGATCGCGAAAAATACGCGAATTTCGCCAAAAGATCGCGAAAAATACGCAAATTCGTCAAAAGATCGCGAGAAACACGCGAATTTCGTCAAACGATCGCGAAAAACATGCGAATTTTGTTATAGCGAAAAAAAAACCGTTAATTTTGTCAAAGGATTACCAATTACTTCTAAAAACGAATTAAACAGGGTCAAAAGATTGTGAAAAAACGCAAATTTCGTTAAAAAATTCGAAAAACTTCACAAATTTCATCAAAAGGTCACATAAAATCGTAAATTTTATCAAAAGATTAAAAACAACCACGCTAATTTCGTCAAAAAATAGCGAACAGCACGCTGATTTCAACAAAGGATCGCAAAAAATACGCGAATTTTGTCAAAACATCGCGAAATATACGCGAATTTTGTCAAACGATCGCGAAAAATACGCTAATTTCGCCAAAAGATCGCGAGAATTACGCTAATTTCGATAAAAGATCGCAAGAAATATGCAAATTTCATCAAAAGATCGCGAAAATACGCAATTTTCTTTTTATTAGCATTAGAATTTCAATTTGCGCCAAAAACAGTTTTTATTGCTACAAAATTAATTTTTGCTGCTACAAAAAAAGGATTTTACTGCTACAAAATCAGATTTTTGCTGCTAAAAAAATAGATTTTACTGCTCCAAAATTCGATTTTTGCTGCTACAAAACGGCTTTAGTGTACTTTCATCCCTGTGTTTGTCAAATGATCACGGAAAAACGTGAATTTTGTCAAAGGATCGCTAATTTCGTCAAAAACGAACAAAACTCGGTCAAAAGATCGTAAAAACGATAATTTTATTAAAAAATGGCGAAAAAACCCCGTAAATTTCATCAAAAGGTCGCAAAAAACACACGAATTTCGTTAAAATATCGCGAAAAACACAAGAATTTCGTCAAAATAGCGCGAATAACACGTCAATTTCGTCAAAGGATCGCGAAAAAAATGTGCATTTTGTCAAAGGATAGCTGACTTCGTCAATAAACGAACAAAACGGGGTCAAAAGATTGTGAAAAAACGCGAATTTCGTTAAAAGATCGCGAAAAATACGCGAATTTTGTCAAAAGATCGCGAAAAATACGCATATTTCGTGAAAAGATTGCCAGAAATACGCAAGTTTCGTCAAAAGATCTCCAAAAATACGCAAATTTCGTCAAAATATCGCGAGAAACAAGCGAATTTTGTCATAGCGAAAAAAAAAACTTTTCTTGTAAATTTTTCGTAAGGTAAATAAATAAGTCATCTAATAAACTCCCTCCCTAAAAAATTAAAAAAAAAATGTGCTTGTTACTTTCCCCCCTCAACTTATAAAGTTTAAAATCTTAAAAATCATTGCTTTTTTAAAAACTTTTTCTGCTCCATTAGTTAATTTATTGTAACAATAAATAATCGATCATACAGTTTTATTCCCCCCCCCCCCTCCAAGTCTTTAAGTTAATTATAAGTCTGTTAAACAACCCCCCCCCCCAATAATTAAAGAAAATTATGTTTCTCCTCTTTGTTTATCTTTACAATAAGAAAGTATTTGATTCGGAAAAATTTTCGACCGATTTACACGTTTTAGGGGTTAGATATCCTGAAAAACATGTTTTTACAAAATGAGTCTGTGACCCTGTTTGTCTGTATGTGACACAAATTTTGTGGGTGGTGTATCTCAAGAACTAATGCACAAAACTTAATAAAAATTTATATTCAGTTAACCCTCGATATAAATTAGTGTTGATTAGTTTTTGATGTAAATCGCCCAACAGGTGGTGCTGCTATGCTGCATTTTTCATGATTTACGCCATAGCTATATCTCAAGAACTAAAGCACGAATTTTCATCAAACTTCAGATTCAGGTATACCTTGCTAATTATAGGTGCTGATTATGGTTTGGTCTTAATCCCCTAACAGATGGCGCTGCTATGCTGCATTTTTCACGATTTCTGTAATACCTATATCGCAAGAACTAATGCACGGATTTTCACCAAACTTCAGATTCAGTTAGATGTTTACATAAGTTGTTGCTGATTAGGTTTTGGTGTAAATCACCCTACAGGTGTCGCTGCTATGCTATATTTTGCAGGATTTGCACGGTTTTAACAATAGTTGTATCTCAAGAACTAATGCACGTAATTTCATATCTTTAGAATGCTTATGAGGGGCATAGACCATTTAATTTTGGCACTCTGATAATGAATTTGTAGTATTAACATGTATTAGATAGAAGAAAGTTTTGGGATTGGCACATCTGACTAGTTTTTTCTTCTGCTGTATGTTATTTTAAAATTTTCCAAATTTCTACTGCCACATGGTGAAATTCCCCCCCCCCTTCCCATCCATTTGAATATTTAAAACTTTTACAAAAATGAAAGAAACCCTTTATTAAAAAATGCATGTTATAATTTATTAGTTTATTTAATTTGAAGGTCCTTAATTTTTTTTGGTTATGGTCCTTGAAAGTCCTTAAAAATACTTGATTTTTATTTAAAGAAATGTGTACGAACCCTGTAAAAGCTTGCCTGGTTGTAGAGCGTCATCAGCTATCCTATGCAAAAAACTTCATTCAATAATTTTAAAATCAAAGCGAGAAATTTTAAAATAACGCCCCCATAGACTTAACATTAACGTTTTACTTTCTTCCCGTTTCTGAAGTGGGCTCTTAAAAAAAGATCTGTTACACAGGACAAATTTCGTTCTGCGATTGTTAAAGGTGTACTGTTCCCTTAAAAATAATAAATATTAAAGTAATGAATATTAAAAACATTTCTTCAAAGTTTTGAACAAGTTGATCTATAATTTTAAAGTAAACAATCTTTAAAACTTTCTAACTTTAAATCCTACTGATTTTTAATAAAAAAAAAAACTTTTTCGAACTTAAAATGTTAAATTGACGAATATTTTATACATATACAAGAATGGGAGACTTGAAACCGTGTCTCCTGGCCAGGCCACAAACATGTTCTAGCAAATTATGACTTCGTAATTTTATTATTTGTTAACTATTTTAACTTAAAAAATACTTTAAAAAGAACGCGTCTATTTTTTTTACCGTTTTACTTAATAAACTATCTGTATCCCCTGGTAACTTGGTAAAAGTTGTACCTCTCACTGTACCGTTCAGAAATTGTGTATATACAAACGAAATGCATATTTTCCTTCGTTATTCATAGAAATATAGAATTTGAAATATTTCATTCTTTCAAGAGTATTTTGTTGAAATTAAACAATAATCGTAGAAAAAAATAAATGCAAGGTTTGAAATAGGAGTGATCTATTTTAACACGATACAATAATCCAATCACAATTAAATCGTTTCCATTTGCTAAAATGTTTGGATACTAGCCAATCATATTTTTAATAGGCGTGGTTTTCATCGTCTTGGTAGAGGCGGAGAGCATAACATTACGAGGCCGTTTTTGACACATTATTCATCAAAATCTTTGCAAATTTTGCTCAGCCTAATTGTAGTAGAACTATTGAAAGCATGTTATTGGAAAGCTTAAATTCTATATTTTCGTTGTTATTAAAAAAATTTTCCTGAATTTTGCTGATATGAATGTTATAAGACTAAAAAGGACACAACACCTCGAATTTCACTGGATCCTAAATTGACAGGATCCTGAGAATTAAACTACAACAAAAATTGGAAAAGTAGAAAATAGCCCGTAAACAGATAGTCCTCAGCTATCCTGTGCAAAAAAAATCATTTAAAAATATTAAAAATCAAGCAAGATATTTGAAAACATTGCTCCCATAGACTTAGCATTAGCGTTCGAACTTCAAGCCGTGACTAGTGTGGCCTCTTAAAAGCCTGCACTAGGCAAGCGAAGAGAGTCTCAAACTGTTGTTAAGCTAATGGCAGCGTTCTTTTGAAATTACTCCCTTGTATTTCAAAATTTTTAAACATTTTTTTCCGTAGGGTAGCTGAGATTGGACTCTAAATAAATACTTTTTTACTTTTTGATTTTGGTTGCAGTTTTTATTATTATTGAGCTACATTCTATTTCGGAATCACTTCCGAAATATAAAGTGGCTTCAAAAAATCTGCAATCAAAAAAAAAAAAAAAGAAAAGAAAAAAAAAACACTATCCCGATTAAAGATTCGCCTCTTTCATCCTAGTAAAGAAAAAAAAATCATTTAAAAATATTAAGATAAAAGCGAGAAATTCGAAAAGAACGCTCCCATAGGTTTAACATTAGCTTGCGAGTGTCTTCGTGTGACTACACTGTAAAAAAAAATCTGTAAAGTTACTAAAGTTTTTTTAGGAAACTGGGATTCCTAGAACTTTTTATGTTACGGCAACATCAAAAATTCCTGTAACAGCGTCTATTACAGGAATTTTTCTTGTTGCCGTTACATAAAAAGTTCTAGGAATCCCAGTTTCCTAGAAAAACTTTAGTAACTTTACAGATTTTTTTTTTTTTTTTTTTTTTACAGTGTAGAGCAGTCTCTTAACATTATTTTACTGAAACATAAGATTTTCAAGACATAGTGGTTAATATAGAGAGGACTCTCATTTGAAACCTATTCTTTCTCCAGACTGTGAAAGAAGTCACAATATGATAGTCTTTTTTTCTCCTTTCAATTATGTAATGTTTTTTTTTTGGTTATATTCACGACAATTTAAATAGATTATTCATGTAACATATTTACCGAAGCAATATTTGGTTTTCTTTTGGCTTTTATTTAATCGACTATTAAAACGTTTAATTTTATGTAACGAATATATTTATCTAAGAGGTTGTACATCATTTCGAATAAGGCATTGTCGGAATTGAAGAAATCTGTGTATAACTAAAAAAGTTGCATGAGTGAAAAGACACTGTATGACTCTATATAGAAGATCATAGTAAGATGTAAAGTACTTCCAAATTCATGCAATTCAGTTTGTTTATCGTTTCAGTATGTTTTCAGTTTGTATATCGTTTTATGTAAAAGAGGCAGGGGAATTTTAACTAGGAAAATATTACAAAGTTTTAGATCGATGGGTGGAATAGAGAGAATAAAAATCACAATCACATAGGGATTAATCACATGTCTATGAGGATATTTCAGCAACACATATCGGATGTTTAATTTAATATTGTGTATATATTGCTTACAGTTATTTTTGCTTGAATTATTAATTATATTTATTTCAGAATAGAATTTTTTACGTCACGTCAACTTTAAAATAGATTTTTAATTCAACATTTACTTGAATAATTTTTCAGAAGGCATGAAAAATGAGAATATGAAAATTTGCACAGTTAACATAATATATTTGAATAAATCATAGCCAGAAATTTGAATAAAAGAAAAAATACTTGGTATCACCCTGTAAAATAAAATGCACGAAATGATCTATCGCTGCAGAATACAAATTTGTGGATGCTGTGCAACATGTTTACTGATTTGTGTAGGAATAGCACGTATATTCATAGCGATTTTTTTTTTAAGTTCAAAATATTCTTGCATGTTTCTAGCTTATATCATGCAGGGTTTTCAACCACATTTAACACCAGTTTCAGAAAAATTAGCAAAGTATAGTAGAAACAATATAACGCAATTGGAATACATATACAGGGTGCAATATGTTATCTATCGCCGATCTTTAATTTCTCAACCGTTGGCCGTAGACATATACGAGTAGTTCCAATTACAAAAACGTTTCAACTGAGCTAAATATTCATGTTGTGGCATTATTTAATGTAAAAAATCAATTTTATAAAAATTACGAAAGCTAACTTTTTATACGGTCCCCAGTCCCTATAGTTATATTTAGTAAAAGTTTACACATATCATAGCATATATAACACACAAAGTTTGACATCTGTAATGCAAAAATAGACACAGTTATTAAATTTCAAAGTTTGAGATTTTTGTACATGATTTTGTCTTTTATTGAGGGATCAGTTAAAAGATGAATTAAAGTAATTCGAGATCAAAGTCAGGGTGCAATGTCCTTTTTACGGTGAAACCACCTTCAGCCGGTATCGCCACATCGGGGGATCACCAAAGAGGGTTATTTCATCTAAAAATTTGAGCTAACTTTTATGGGTCGAACAACATTCAAACGTCAAAGTAGGTAGAATCGACAACCGGAAAATAAAACATACTCACTAAGGATTAGATAAATAGGTGCGGAATTGCACCCTGATTTTGATCTCGAATTACTTTAATTCATCTTTTAACTGATCCCTCAATAAAAGACAAAATCATGTGCAAAAAATTTCAAATTTTGAAATTTAATTACTGTGCCAAATTTTGTAGTACAGATGTCAAACTTTTTGTGTTATATCTGTTATGATATGTGTAAAATTTTACTAAATATAACTATAGGGACTGGGGGACCGTATAAAAAGTTAGATTTCGTAATTTTTATAAAATTGATTTTTTACTTTAAATATTGCCACAACATGAATATTTACCTCATTTGAGACGTTCTTATAATTGGAACTATATGTCTATGACTAACGATTGAGAAATTAAAGGTCGGTGATAGATAACATATTGCACCCTGTATATATTTAATATTTTACGAAATATGAGCAGTTGTATGAAATAATTTTTATCTGCGCATGCGCGAACGATAACAAAGTTTTTTTTTTTCTTTTTTTTTACATAATTTAATAGTAAACTCTATAGAGCAAAATACACATGTTACAAGTAAACTCTATAGAGCAATTCTTAAAAAAAAAAATCCAGTCAAATATCGTGAAAATTCAGGAAGCTATCGGTGATAGAGTGAGCTAATTTTTAGTTGCTCTCTAAAAGCAGCTGAATGATAAGGAATTTTCTACAAATTGTCAATTTTAATTTAATTTTTTTTTCATTTCTTATTGATGCTTTAGTTTTTCTTGGATAACGACCAGAACGAGCCTTTTTCATGATAAAAAGAAGTGTCAAAATAAAGCATTTGTTCCAAATCTACTCATTGATTTTCATTAAATACTAACTTTTTCAGAAAGTCAGTTAATAAAAAATGACAATTTGTGGAAAATCCCTCATCATTCAGCTGCTTTTAGAAACCAACTAAAAATCAGCTCACTTTATCGACTATATCTTTCTGAATTTTCACGATATTTGACTAGATTTTTTTATAAGTTACTCCATAGAGTTGACTATTAAATTATGTAAATAAAAACCTCTTTGTTATCGTTCGCGCATGCGCAGATAAAAATTATTTCATACAACTGCTCATATTTCATAAAATATTTAATATATTTATATTCCAATTTCACTATATTATTTTTATTAGATTTTTCAGTTTTTCTGAAACTGGCGTTAAATTTGGTTGAAAACCCTGCATGATATAAGCTAAAAACATGCATGAATTTTTTGAACTTTAAAAAAAAAAATCGTTATATTTCCATGAATATACGTTCTATTCTTACAAAAATCAGTAACATGTTGTACAGTATAAGCATATTCGTATTCTGCAGCGATAGATTATTTCATGCATTTTTATGTACAAGGTGATCCCAAATATTATTACTTTCTTTGACTTTTTGTTGGCCACCTAATTGTCCTCCTTATCAAATAGAATTTGATAAATTTGGGACCAAACATTTTCTTTATAATTCTGAAATTCCAGAAGAATCTGACAAGTATATTTCTAAATATTCGACAAAAGGTCTAAAATTGGAAGTTTCCTGTCATTAATGGCCATATAGTGCATACATATGTATTATAAATCATGAAGGTGATTTATCAAAGGAATTTTTTTGGTTACAAAATAAAGACTTATGCATACTGAGGCAAAGTAAATGAATCAGCAATTTTAGTTCTCCTGATGCAAGTAATAACCAGAATGTTACATAAATTTCAGGATAAAATAACCTATGTAACTCATGTAAGGTTATATAATTATATGATATGCAACTACGCTGGGACCATACAACTTTCCAATCTTGCTTAACGTAAGGCAGGATTACGTAATAGATAATTTCCGTTTTTACAATTTTCATCGCACTAAACATTTGCTTTAAATTTCGTAAAACTAGAATTTTCATGTGTAAAAAAATGTATTGCAGAATCAACTTTAACATAAGTCATCTCGTTCGATCTTTTCACCCCGTAGCTAATTAGTCTAAAACAGAACCAACCGTAAATCTAGTTTTCGGAGAAAGTGATTCCTCATCATGGGTGTGTGTGTAAGCATCGATTAGATTTTCATGTCACGCACGACCCACTCTTTCCGAACCCTCTTCCTCATCCGATGTATCTTAGAAGGATTACTCCACCCTGCTTGGGAAACAGCCCCTGGGGATACGGTCATTGAGAAAAAAAGATCTTTATGAGCAACAATCGGATGTTATCAGTCTGGAAACTAGAAACTGCAGTGTTTAGCAATATATGGATTTTTTTTTTTATGTGTTGGCACTTGCTTGATTATATACATTATTCATTTAGAATAAAGAGATAGTTTTTGTTTGAAATTATCGTCTGCCAAATGATGATTAACGTCAGTATTTAGCTCATGTTATTTTTTTTATACTTCAATAATTCTTTTTAATAATTATACCCCTGTCTTATTATTTTTTAGCTGATGTGTTAAGTAACAATGTACCGAATTTTGTAATGTTTTATTTTTTTGGAATAATTAATTAAATAAGCAACTTTAGCATTCATATACATTTTTTGAGAAATGATAATAACGGGAGAAGGACTTAAAATTAATTTCTTGTTCTTATGTGGCACAGACTTTTTAAAAAGCCAAATGTAACAAATTCCAAAGAACCAAATTACATATCACGCCGTCGCTTAAAAAATACATAAATGCGAAAACTGGCGTAATTTTGTGTTGATAATAATTGTTGATACTTATTGTTGAAAATTATAAGTGTTATAAAATAACAATTTAGGGTTTGGATCAGATATTTTTTATTCGATGTTTAGAAGATTGAGGGTTAAAAAAAAATAATAGAAACTTTTATCAACAACTGAATAGTGTATAATCGTATGCACATGCATGGGACGAAAGAAATGCCCTAAAAAGAACAAAAATTAAAAAACTAAACATGTGGCTTTAGGATTGATTAATGATCAGGACCTGCAGCGCCCAACCCTGCTTTCGCGACCCTGGATTCCGAGGTGCTATACAGAATATGTCCCGGTCAGGTGGCCAGTCTAACGCGGGGTCTCATAGTGGGTAATTCCCAAGCAAGCTTGGTATTCATTTTATCCAGAACAAAGTGGTGAAAAGCTGTTTGAACCTTGTTCAGCGCGGAGTCGAACTCTGGACATGTTGCGTACACTAACAACACGAAGCCTAAGACTATACACCAAACTATAAAAGAACATTAAACTTAAAATTCATTAATTTACTTATTAAGTGTAATAAAAATAGAGGTAGTGGCGGAATAAGTGACATGTTATGCATAAGTGACATGAAATACTTTTTAAATTACTACCTATTAAACTTATTAATTACTCTATAAACATGGCATTTACTTCAGCTTTATATTTATAATTAATGAATTAATTTTCATTAATTAAAAATGTCCTTAAATTTATAATTAATGAATTCATTCATTTAAATATTCATTTATAGCCAAATAATAATGAATAATTATATTTTAAAGTTTGGGTATCCTTTTTGGATACACCGTGCAATAAAGCATTCAATAAAGCATCTTTATTATTTAAATTATTTAAATAAGCAAAAGAAAGAAAAATGTTTTTGAGCAAATGCTTAATAAAACCCGAATCACCTATCGATGCAGCCCTTCAAAAGACATTTTCCGTCAAACTGATGTTTATAGCACCACGTGTTCAGGTTGAGGTCATTGTAAGATATAAAATTTTGTATTAATTTATAACATCTTGCTATCATAAACGTTACTTTAGGAATTACATAAAAAGGGGGAATATATTAAGAAAGAGAAACAGCGTAGAAAGACAAAAATATAAATATGTATAGAACACATATAGCTGTTTCGAAACCCCTAAGGTTTCATCATCAGTACTTAAAATTAAAACTCTGGATTAAAGGGGGTGGGGAGAGACAGGGCGACAGAAAGGCGTACCTCACAGCTCGACTGTCAACGGCGAAATGCGATTCACAGTTGTCAAACAACCGCGGAGTACAGCTCGACTGTCAACGGCTAAATGCGATTCACGGTTGACAAACAACCGCGGAGTACAGCTCGACTGTCAACGGCTAAATGCGATTTACGGTTCGCAAACAACCGCGGAGTTTGTCAACCGTGAATCGCATTTTGGCAGTCGAGCTATGAGGTACGCCTTTCTGGCTCTCTGTCTCCCCTCCACTTTAATCCAGAGTTTTAATTTTAATTTTATCTTTAATTTCAAGCACTGATGATGAAACCTTAGAGGTTTCGAAACAGCTGTATGCGTTTTACACATATTTATATTTGTGTCTTTCTACGTTGTTTCTCTTTCTTAATACATTAGGGAATACTGATTTTCCACAACGTATTTTAGAGGCATCTGTAGCTAAAATTAATGAACATAATGAGGCCATATATTATAATTTGGATTTTGAAGGTATAGAGAGATTTATCACTCCATATAAAAAGCACCAACAATCGATTACCAAAATTCTTCTGAAGTTAGATACAGCAAGATAGGGCGCACACTGAGCACAATTCATAAGTCCTGTAAACAAATTATTAGCCTAAAAGTACCCAGTGCCTTTTCAAGGGAAATTAATGACTCTGCTGTCAATAGCACATAAAACTATTTGCATAATCCATTCGACTAACTGCTGTTAATGCAAATATCTGATCTTTTTTTACTCCGAAAATGCCAGCATTTTTCCTATCGGTAATTTTTGTGCTAAAGTGTTGTGTTTTTTCAAGGAATTCATCTTTCCATGTCTTCAAAAATCTAATAACTATAAAATTTGGTCACCTTCCGTTCATTATCCCACAATAATAATTTGTTTTCGGATTCTTGATTTGGAAAGATGCATCCCATGTGTCCGCACTGTCGAATCGCATTCCTCCCTCTTTATTCTCTTTTAACTGTCCGTCTGAGCTTTAAATCATCACGTAGATTGCCAAAATCACATAGGGGAAACACTTCATTGTGTTCCCAATGGTATTATCATCTTCACTTCTTTTAAAACATACTTTGTTTTATTTTGAGATTTAGCGAGTTAACGTCTTAAATTTTTCCGTTTTTATGATTTTTATTGCTTTTACTATTGACAATTTTCTTTCCTTACGCTTCTATGACTGTAGCTAGATTGGAAACTTCATCCAGATGACTGAGCTTTATGTTATCTATATCATTCACTACAATTTAACATAATTTTATGTTAGTACTCATTTTTTAAATATCTTTGCTGATATTAGTATCATTTTAAAATTTTTTTGGCTCGGCATTTTCCAGTGAGGAACTTGCGCTACTAAATATAATACCGCTATTACCTACACTTGTATGAAGTATGATTTCAGCTAGATGGGAAACCCAATCTAGATGAGTTAACTCTATGTTACCTATATGGTTCACTTTATAATTTAACTTAAGGTTACATTAGCAGTCATTTTGTAAATGTCTTTGCTGATATTAGTGTTATTTTAATTTTTTTGCGCAGCATGTCCCAGCGAGGATCTTGTATCACTAAACCTACTACCGCTACTACCTACACTTATATCATTTCAGCTAGATGAGAAACCACATCGAGATGACTCAATTCTACGTTATTTATATCATTCACTTTATAATTTAACGTAATTTTATATTAACACTCATTTTCAAAATATCTTTGCTCGTATTAGTTCATTTTAACTTTTTTGGCGCAGCATGCCCCAGTGAAGACCTTGCGCCACTAAACTTCATCCATCCATCCATACGTTAATTAGTTTTAGCTAAGGATACCTCCAAATATGGAAATTTAATTAATGGCCACACTGTACAATTTTTAACACATATTGCAATAGATTTTTTTAAACTTTGATGTAACATGAGAAGGTAAACTTTCTTCTAAAAAGCACACTATGATATTTTATTTACTTTCATATGTTGTTTTATTTATAAATACATTTTCATGAAGTAATTATCTCCGTGACTCAGAAATTCTAAACTGTATTAGTGAAATGCATTTTTCTATTTTTTTCCTTTTCCTTTTATATACTATTGACATAATTAAAGATGACTGGAATATATTTCATGCGCAGTTGAATAACAGGGCTCACATGTCGTGTGGTTTACAAAACGGTTTTGGCAGCTCTTCAACCTTTCTGACATTAGAATTTGATCAAAAACATAACCATCGTTGCGTAAAAACGTTTAAATACCAGAAACCCAATAATTCCGCCAACAATAAAAGTATGGCGGTTGGTAACATTCCTCATAAATAGGTTAATTAATTTAGAATATGTGTTTTGTTATGATGAGGATCTTCAACTTATTACTCTAAATAAAATTTTAGCATAACAGTAAGATGAAATTGTTCCTTTTTGTAAATTTAAATATTGAACCATGAAAACTTCAATATTATATGATGTACGATGAAGAAAATCGTTGTTTTTCTTTTTTTCAGTTGAAAACGCTTTTGACATTCCAATTTTATAAGAAGCAGATGCATTTTATTATCTATACATACAAATTTATATATAAAAAATAATGAGTAAAAAAAAAATCTTGTTTTTTTTTTTTTTTTTTTTTTTTTTTTTTTTTTTTTTTTTTAGAGACAAAATAATTAAACACAAAAGGATGTATAAGCAATTAATTTAATCGTCATTGAAAAGTAAAAATTTAAAAAAATAAAAAAAAAATGTGTATGTATTTTTTAATGGATCCTAATTAAAAAAAACACTCTTCAGGAAAGTCAAAAGAGTACGGTTAGAGACTTCAGATTAAAAAAGGACAATCAAGTATTAAATCAATCATTAATGAAACCTTAAAACGTTTCATGCTTTAAATTCAATCTGATACAATTTATTGAATAAACGAATCTGAGATACAGTGCTGCATTCCAAGGGAAAGACTAAGCAGTATTATCAATTTAACCCTTCATCTACTGGCAGTACTTACAAGTGCCACTCACTTTAAACTTTTATCCCATAGTGAATATTACTAATATTCTAATGGTACTTTGCAAAAACACTCTTTTAAGTCCACTTTACCCAGATACGAGGCAGCAGTAGTTCTAGGTTTGCTATTTTAGCGAGGAATTAAACTATCTTTGAAACAGTCGATTATGTTTTGTGCCGACATTTTGTACAGATTGTCACGTTCGTTTCTTTATTGCTGCAAACAGAGTAAAGGATATAATATAAGTGTTGGATTTTTTTTATGTGTTCATTATGATATTAGAATACAATTTGACAAGCTATTTTAGGAGAACGGTTTATGTATTTGATTTAACAGTTGAATTACTCGGTGGTACTTATATGTACCGTCAGTACGCTGGGTGTTAGAGAAAAACTTCTTGTTTACTTTTCGTCTGTGTAGTTATCCATCGTTTTCATACGCTTTAAAATGTAATTACTAAAATGTAGTGTAGTAATAATTTTCCTAGTATTTCTTTTCTGTTTCATTATTATTTTTTATAAGAAATCGAAAAAATTGTGCCGGTTCTTTTTTGGTATGTGAGAAATCGCATACGTAAATTCATATAATGCATATGTGGAGATGAGAGAGAACATGTTGTGCCTGGAATATAAACTTCGCATAGCTAAAGGACTGCTAACAAGATCGAAACCTAAAAAAAAATAGTTTTTTTTAACCCTTTCAGGGGCAAAGCATTTTCAGTGTTAGAGTGTTTAAATAAATGATTGGCACCAGAATTTGCCAAAGCATTTATTTGTAAATAAGAAAAAGGCTATATTTCACATACTTATCAAATCGAAAATATTTTACCACAATTTTGGTGCCATTTGAAATACCTTTTGGGTTTTCTGTTACGATATTTTAGTCATGGTGTACTGGCGGTACTTTAAAGTGCCGCTTTAATTAATTACCTCAAAGGGATTAAATTGCTCACGGTTGAGTATTTTTTTATGTTTGTCCTTTTATTTTCATTGCAGTAACTGTAAAATAAATTATATGAAAAAAATTGCAGTAGATCATAATGCAGTAGATAAAGGGTTAAAAGGTAAAAAATGAATTCATCACTAGCGACAGTCTGAATATGTGATGAACTTCAATTATATTGCCATTCGGAAATATATTTATTAATTAGAGCAGAATTTAAATAGGGGAGACCGGGGCTAGTTGGCTACAGGGGTAAGTAGGCGCAGTCCTCATAAATCACCTGTTTGTAGATAGGTTGCACAACCAGTCACAGAGTACCTTTCTTCTTGCTTTTTACAATCCTCATTGTAGTTTTGCAGCGTTACCTATGTGCAGTGGACATTTATTACGATTTTTCTGTTTTTTGCACTCAGAAGTAATTTTTTATTGCTTCATTCTTTTTCTAATTTCTAATACTTATCTTAATAATTGCGATTTAACTTGTGCAGTTTTTCTTAGTGTATGAATAACTGCACCTACCCCATATGTGATTTACTTGCATTATTTATGCTTATGGGCAAACCTTGTGTGCCCAAAATCTTGCATTGCAACCACTTTTCTTGGTGTCTGCTGTTTTTCAAGCTATCAGCACACACGAGAACCGAGCAAACTTGTCCCGGGTTCAGTGCGCCTACTAACCCCATAATGAATTTATTCACAAAAGGGACACGTAACCATCTAAATTGGAGACACTCAATTTTTTATTTATGACAACTGTAACTCTGATGAGGATATCAAGTAGGATGGAAGTTACTCAAAGTTAATGTTTTATTCATTATTTTTATGTCTGTATAGTTTAGAATTTACATTGTACGGCGATAACGCCTTTGTTTAAACTTATTGGTAATAATGAAATTGATTTATCTTAACTGCATGTCTTATTTGAGTTTTTATTTATATTTTTATAAAGCGTGTGCCAACTTATCCCATAGGCAACTTGCTCCGTGACGGGGTAGGTTGGCGCACAATTTTCCTTTTACTTTAGGCTTCCGCTAAACATAAACTAGAAAAGCTACAAACTCAGAACTCTGGTAGTTATAGCCCAATACTTGTTCTTTAAAAGTACAGTTAAAGTTTCATAAAAAAACTTAAACAAAAAATTAATAAAAATCAATAACTTTAAACTGCGCCTACTAGCCCCGGTCTCCCCTAACACTGTTTTTTTCATTTGGAAAAGTAAAAACTAACTAACGAACCTTAAAAAAGTACTTAAAGAACTAATTCAGCCACGTTATAATAAATTAGTGCAGAACATTGGCGTAGCTAGAGGGGGGGGGGGGGCAAAGGGACGCCACCCCGGGCGCCGAGGCCAAGGGGCGCCAAATTGAGAGAGGTTTAAACAGAAATTATTTCACAGGTTTTGACAATAAACAAAAATTGTTGATAATTTTTTTCTTTTTTTTTTTTTTTGTGTGTGTGTGCCTGTGTGTGAACATTTTCTTTGGTAAGATATTTTGTTATAGCCAAATAATGAAGAAAGAAAAAGCATCTGTAAAAGTTTCTAGGGATGCCTCATTTGGTACTTAAGATAATTATGTACCTGAATTGAGGCGCAAAGTGCGATTAAATAGGGGCGCCAAATTGAGAAAAGCTTTAAGAAAACCAAAAGTGTTTCATATATTTTAAAAATAAATAAGAATTGTTGACCTTTTCTTTTGTGTGAGTAAATATTGTGAAGAAATTCAGTGAAGGTGGGGGAATAGAAAGATCCATAATTGTAAATCACTCATGGAGGTTTCCAACTATCTAGCCTCCCGTTTATAAAAATCAAAAGGCCAGTTGGCTACTTGGAGTCACATTTCTGGTATCAAAAGAACATTGTTCATTTGTATGCTAACTGATACACCCGTAGGTTTATCCAAACGAACCGCAAATGATTAATACCTCTGTTCACATTAAAATTTAAAAAATAATAACGAATCTCACAAAATGAACCTCTGGTATGGGTCCTCACTGTCTTCGGCAGCGTAGACCGGATCTTCTACGCACGCATTTCTAACCACTAAAAACCTACATTCAAAATTATCTCTTTCAAAATGAATCTCCGGCACGGGTCCCCCTATAGCAGATGGCAGGAAAATCTGAAGAGAATCGTAAGATGAGTTGAAAGAAAAAAATTCCGCAGAAATCGGGCCCATGAAACCACAGATGAAAATGCCTCCGGCGGTGGAAGGTATGGCTAAAAACTGTAAGACAATCGAAAATCAAGTTGAATGAGCAAAACCCAGCTGAAATTGCGTTCATAGAACCCGAGATAAGAATACGCCCTCTGTACTTGAAGGGGGAGCTGAAAATTGCATGAAAATCGTAAACTAAGTTAAATGAATCAATTTCCGTTAAAATCTGGCCCATCAGAATCCGAGAAAAGAATGCGCCGTTAATGTTCAATAATGGTGGTAAAAGAAGCCTATATTTTGGAAAACATACTTTTAAATGTAAATAAGGGGTAGAAACCCTTGTAGACGAACTCTTAACTCATATCACGGGACTCTAGCCACAGAACACATTAATGATCTTCGATTAAATTGATAAAATGCTTTTAAATTATGTTTAAATTATGCAGCGTTTAATAATCAAGTCGATTGTCTACATGTCATATAATCTCTGATCCATCGATTTTCGGAAATTAAATGGAATGGTCGGTCGGAAAAAAATCTCTTTTTAATTAGGTTTTTAATGAATGTTCGTCCCTGTATAGTTCTTTCTTCGAACATTTGTACTGTCGCCGTCAATTTTTTGAAAAAAATTAAGAAAATTGACCTACCCAAAAATTTTATACACAGATGTAAAATATTTTTCTACATGTGCTCTGAAACTTTCAAATCGATATCTTAATTAGTTTTCTTAATTTTCTCTGATTAGTGAAAATGCTTAATTCCTTTCATTTCGGTTGTGGAATCAGGTTCAGATAGGCCCGCGATTTTGCCGTTTTGTGAAAAAAAAATCTCGTTTTCTGATGAGTTTTTAATTAATATCCTTGCCTAATTATTAAAAAAAATTTGAAAACTGAGCCTCATGTTCATCAGGAACTGCCTTAGACTACCCTCACCCAAATTTTCAGACTTGCATGTACGGTAGATATTTCTAGCCATTTCTGTCACACACACACATACATAGATTGGTTTTCCCGCTGTTTTTTGTGTTCTTAGCATTCCATATGAATATTTTCGTGTAATGGGGGCTTCTGTGAACCAACAAAATGGAATTTAGCTGGAAGAACAACAAGTAAAGATATTATTTCTTCCTCATTGTGTCGAATTGGCATTGGGAAAAGCCAAATAATAAAATATGGGTGACCTACCCCCAAATTTTCCATTCTTAAATCGTATAACAAACAAACAGGACTTTTCATTCTAGTACGACCAGTACAAATGGTTGTTTTCGCCATTTTAAAAGTTAAGTATATTTCACATGCACTTAAATTCAACGCATCTGCATCAGAGAAAGCTATAGCTAGAAAAGCTATAGCAGAGAAAGCTATATATCTATATATATGTAAGGAATAACTGAAAGATTAATGGGAAAAAAGAATTTGACTCGGGAACCTCTTTGTGAACTGAACTCGTTTATTTCGTCGCTGCATCTTACAATAATCTCCGCGACTTCGATCAGATGTCTCTCGAGCCATTTATGCCAATTTCGGACGTACATAGTTGTAGGTTGTGCAGAGCAGGCACCTCGAATGGGCAAAATCTAATCTTTTTTGTGCACGTTCCTGTTAATATGTTGGGGCTTGTAATATTTTCCAGCAAGGGGCGAATGTATCAATTTGGGAGGGACATTTAGTTTAATTGGTTAATTAGCTCTTGATTGACTTGTGGTCAAGACCTGCACAATTCTCGAGATCTTTGACGTACAAGGCTTTAAGTACAAACAAAGGAGAATTGTCCAAACGTCAGCCTTTTCTATCTTAAATTACTCTGATTTTAATGGTGAACGTAATAATGTTATGTTGGGAAACAAAGTTACAAGGGGTAAAACGGGTTTTACAATATAAGATTTAAAGTTAGGAAAACGAATTTAAAGGTTTTAATTTAAATTTTTAAAATTTAATTTAAATTTTTAATTTTAAAAGAATTTTATTTCTTATCCCTTTCATTCTATATATATAGTAGATATATCTCCTTCTATAGATATCTGATCATTGTTATGCGACTGCACTCGTATTTATAAACCGATTTGGATGTGATTGAGCATATGTTAAGGATATATTAACCCTTTATGCACTGAGGATACTTTTAAGTACTATTGAAGAAAATTTAATTACTCTGTGTATTAATAAAAGTTTATTTTTCTTTCCGCAGAAAATACTATGCTCGATCAAAATTAGAAAGCGTAAAGAAACATACGAAGGTAAATATTTTCAAAAAGTGGTAATTTTCTCAATCATTTACATAAGTATAGCCTTTTTTTTCTCTTTTTTTTTTAAAAAAAGTTAAATGAAACATTTTCAACTGCAAAAGCCTTTTCATTTACAGAGAGGATCATAATACATTTAAATACATTGCTTTTATAAGAACTGTGGTATTTCCATAAGAGTATTTTTAATTAATTAATCTGATTATTTTTGTAAATATTTTACAAAAAAAGTTATAACTACCGATTTATTTAGTCAGTTTTAATGAGAACACATGTCTAAATTTTACATTATTATTCTTTAAAACTTATAGTTTATCTTCAGCTATTATAAGAAAATAACTATTGAGGTGAAGCAATTTCCTGATAAATAATTTCATAAATAAAGGGTTAAAATCTCGGCCAAATTCGTCGGACATCTTGATCCACCATTCTGCTTCACAATGGCGGCCCCTTAAATATTTCAAACTAAAAAAACATATATACAAAAATTATAAATGCAAATTTATTTCTTGCATAATCGTTAGGTCTTGATAGAAGGATTCAAGAACTTTTTTTTTTTTTTTTTTAATTCCCCTTCTATCTTAGAAAATGGATGAGTAGAGCAATTTGAAATTCTAGGGTGGCTGCCGTTTTGAAACAGGAGATATTTTTTTCCCATAATCGTGCGTAATTTGGGAGTTCTAGCTATTGGTTTTTTTTTTTTTTTTTGAAAATTTCTTTTTATTGTTGCTATTCTCACACGCTTAAAACAACAGTCATATTCGGGAACATTCCACTAAGTTTTTGAAATTCCCATTCAAATTCAGCATTGACCGAAAACTAGGATTCTATCTTCTATAATCGGGTTCCATACATTTTAGTTTCGCGTGTTTGAGCAAAATTAGTTGAATCCTTAAAAACAGGGAAAAGTGAAGCTGCCTTTTCCTCCCAGCACAAGCCAAAACGACTTTCTTTTTCGTCTTAAGGAAAAATAATGTTTTTCTTTTTTTTTTTTTTTTGGGGGGGGGGGGGGAGGTCGCAAAATTTATTTCTGCCTCGGGCGCCAAAAAACGTAGCTACGCCACTGGTGCAGAATTTAAATGACACTTTTTTGGGGGGGGGGGGCGGGGGGGTCAAGAACAAAACAACGAACCTTAAAATAGTACTTAAAGAATTAATTCAGCCACGTTAAAATAAAGTAGAGCAGAATTTAAATAACATTGTTTTTTTTCTTTGGGAAAACAAAAACAAAATAACGAACCTTGAAAACGTACTTAAAGAGTTAATTCAGCAACCTTAAAATAAATTGAAACTTTGTTTACTTTTGATATATTTCTTTTGTTGAAACAATAACAACATTGTTTACATTCTACTACTAAAACAACTACTTCTACTGCTACACACAAAAAAAGATCTAAGAATTAAAATGAAGCCACTTAAAATGCAGCAAGTAATCATTAAATGCTCCCGTTGTGTAAATTTTCCATATTTTCGATAAACATAGCGTTTTCTATTTCGAAGCGTTTGCGAATAGGTGAAATCTTGCCACACCCACTTCTATACGGAATCTTCTATTTCACTACGATGCATTCCACTTTCGCTTTGAAACCCAAAGGCTACGGATAAAGACGGCTGTTATTTCGGTTCTGTTCTTCTTATGTCGTCCGACTGATCTAGATCGACTGATCATCGATTCTTTTCCTCAAGCCTGTTTAATGAATCTCTCTTCCAAACAGTTACCGTATATAACTCGTGTTTACCTCGAAGTTTGATGCTAAAAGGATGATTAATCCTCGCAGGTTTTTGTTGTTAAAATCAATAATATGAGTGCACAAATATACAAATATACCCTGGTCTCCAGAAATTAACGGGCAAACACAAAATTCAAATTTTCGGATGCAAAAGTTAATTGTTGATTCGTCAAACGAAACGAATATGGATGGCAGACGTAGCAAGTAGATATTACCCTAGAATCACAAGACATTCTATGTAATGTCACAAACAGTCAAATCGAGGCTAACGAAAAAGACATCAGACCGCTAGTGTCACGTGTTGCTCTTTCATGCACCAACATTCGTGCATTCGAGTATCACGTGACTCAGGCGGTCTGAAAAAAGAGACACATGTAATGTACTGCAGCAGCTTGTCTTTTTCTTTAGCTTGGTAGTCAAATGTGCCTAAGTTACAACGATGAATCAAAATGTGATTATTTTTATTCGTCTCATTATTACTTTAACTGACCGTTGTTTGGCAAATCCACTGGAAAGTCGACGTGACCGTTGACTTGTGATGAATCACCAGATGACGATAAATGAAGTGAACATGAAGACTCTAATGTGACGGTCATTTGTAGACTCCCCTGTGAATTCACCGTGATGGTTTCTTTGTGACAAGATCCCAAGTGACATGATAATGAGGCCACCTGACGACTTTTCACAAAGCAACGGTCATAGTGACGTCGAAGTGAAACCCCCTAAGCGATCCATAAGCGACGGTCATCGGTGACTTGTCACAAAGCAATAGTCATGGTGAGTTCACAGTGGAGTCACCAAATAACGGCTATTTTAGAGCAATAATGAGACGAACAAAAGGACTGTGACCCTTGAGACCATTTTTGACGCCACTCTGACATCAGATCAATTGTCTGTGCTATTAGATTAGCACGTGTTTCCCACACTTGTCATTTATATCAGTTTCTTTCGACTACTCACAATTAAATACTGTGTGCGAAAATTAGCGCTTTGTGCGTATCCCTTAATTTATGACACCAGTTTATCTTACGGACTACACATGAATATAAAGTCTGAAATGCAAACATAAAATTTATTGTTTTTATTGTTACGGTTAATTAATAAATGAACCCTGAAGATCCAAAAGGAAAATATCAATAAAATTTGGAACCCTGAAAATGCTGCTTTATGGAACACTTTTGCTTTTCTTTATATAATCTTGTTCTACATGCTTCAAGCACAAGCAGATATTTTTCATAATTTATTACTCAATAAATTTTCATCTTAGGTAGAGGATAAAAATTTCAAGGACTGAATTTCAAGGTCGGACTCTCGTCGTAAAATGCATAACAGTTATCTTGTTATACTTAGATTCTTATATATATATTTTTTTAATTTTTAGACTTTTTAAATAAAACTGGAAAACACGATTGATTATTGCCAAGTCTGTTTTTGTCAAAAATCTTCTCTACCAGTCAAATTTTGCATATCACTACAATCGAATGAAAGTAGTACTCTAGTTGAACATATATCATCAATGCAGTACAGATCTGAATATGAAAGAGTTTGAAACTATCTGCTTCCTTTAAATAATAATAATAATAACAAAAATCAGTTTCGAAATCGAACAAAAAACCATTTTTGTTACTTGGCAAAAAGACAAAGAAAAAATCATATCCTGAGCATTTCACGCACATTCTTTTATTACATTGTTTTCCAAATACAGCTGATCGATGATGTTGTGTCAAAGAATCATTATTAAATGCGCTAACTATTCGTAAACGATCTAAGAATTTTTTGTGACCGAACCAAAGTGATATTTTTTGATCATTCAAAAATTTGATGATTAACTTTCAAGAATTGCTAATTCTACTCACTTAGAGTATATTACTGGTGAAAAATTGTAATGAACTTTTCTTGATATTTTTAGACAAATTTCATTTTTCAATTCGGATGATCTTCATTCAATAATGAGTGTTATTTTACCAGCAGCAAAATATAAATGGTATTGAATTGCTTGATCTAATATTTCTTGTAAGCTCCTCATTCGGATAGGTTTTTGCTACATGAATGAAACCCTACAAGCTTGCGTTTCCACTGTTAATGCGCTACATTACATATTAATTGGTCTAATATCCCTTTTAAGTTCCTCTTTCGAATAGGTTTTTGCTACATGAATGTAACCCTGCAAGTCTTCGTTTCCATTGTTAATGCGCTACATTACATATTGATTAATCTAATATTCCTTTTAAGTTCCTCTTTCGAATAGGTTTTTGCTACATGAATGTAACCGTGCAAGTTTGCGTTTCCACTGTTAATGCGCTACATTACTTATTGAGTGATCTAATATTCCTTTTAAGTTCCTCATTCGGATAGGTTTTTGCTACATGAATGTAACCCTGCAAACTTGTGTTTCCTCTGTTAATGCGCTGCATTTCACATAGTCTCAAATTTATGGTTAGCTCAAATAACATGAAAAAATTCCATTCGCTAAATTAAAAATAAAATAAAATGAAATAAAATGAAAATAATCATTTCATTCTACAAAATTAAAAACATCTCGACGTATTTTGTAAGAATTTAGTGTTTCTTTATGCGACACAAAAAAGGCGGGCTACCACTTTGAAAGCAGAAGTAAGTTGGATCAGGAGAATGACTTGCTGTTGTTTTCAAAATGGTGCACGTATTTATGTGTTTAAAGAAGAAAGACTAAGTTCCTTTGACACCAGTTGTGCATGTCTCACATTTTGTCGTATTTATTAAGTTTCTTCTGTTTTCTTTGCATTTTTTGGTATTGATTTAACTGCAGTTGCCAAACGTCATAGTTATATGACATAATATGAACGGAACCGGCTCCGCGTATTTTCTCACGTGAGGCGAATACCACTTTGCCATTCTCTTAATGCCGCATTTTATCCCTTTTGTTACAATACACTCTTACAATATACTGTTTATAATAACCGACAGCGTCTCCTTTAAAGCACTGTGACTGTGATCCGAATATGGACAAAATATGGAAGAGCCTTGATTTAACAACTGTAACTTTTGCTGCCCATATTGCCGTTAAGTGGTATCAAAAATGAGTCACCGTAAATTCGAAATGCATATGATTCAAACATCAAGATTTTTTATTTTCCAGAGGTAACTTGTGACGGTCACCTAAGATTCATAATATGACTAATTAAAAGCATCTCATTTTGGTCACCTTTGTAACTGTGACATTTCTGACTATTCTGTGACGTCACAATTACATCTCACCGACAGGCTGTGTTATTGGGTTTAATCACAAGGCTCATGAATTCATGTGTTCACTGGTAAAGGTATGTGAAGGGTTTCACATAAATAGATCCTTATTAGGCTTCGATGTACCCAACATGTGCCACTTTTATGCTCTTTGTGTTGTGAAGTTTGGTTGTAGACATCTAAGAGTATGTGTGCCAAAATTCAATAATTTGTTTAAAAAATGCGATGATCATATCTCCTTTTAAACGCCCGCAATTGGACGAACCTATACATTTAGAATCCTAATGATGGGCATAGATTGTCATTTAATTTTGTCACTGTGATAGCGAATTTTGAAGAATTAA
This sequence comes from Maratus speciosus, assembly GCA_963932465.1. Classification (NCBI taxonomy): domain Eukaryota; kingdom Metazoa; phylum Arthropoda; class Arachnida; order Araneae; family Salticidae; genus Maratus; species Maratus speciosus. The sequence continues at coordinate 96,153,283 of OZ010791.1, forward strand.
TATGTATGCCACAGAAGAAAGTTTTAGGATTGTCACATCCCACTAGTTTATTAAAGTGAGTACTGTAATATGTTTTAATATAGCGCACAGAAAATAACTTAATATGGGTCTTTTTCCATACACAATAATTTGCATTTACTCATACGTAGTTCTGCCATCTACTTCTGGTATGAATTTTCGTTTGACTTTATCCTCGGAAAGGCGAAATACTGCAACCGGAACAGGTGTCATGCTAAAAAAACGGTAGGATAGTTCTTGAATATTAATAGTAACTCATTGAGTGCGAAATTTCTTGGAAAGAACCATCGAGTCGGCAATCGAAAGTCGTTTCAACAGTCAATAATCAACCAGATATCCATACATTCGAGACAATCAATTAAAGCATCAAAGGAAAGTTAGATAATAATTTTATATGGCCGGACCTTCTAAAAGAAAGGCAATATGAATTCATAAACAATCTTCAAATTTCACACGCTTATGAGCTAAGGACTTGTCTTTACTACTACAGCCCATTCACCACCTCACTGCAAGTGTCACGCTCGGGTGTTCGTCTCTGGCAATGAAATCCTCAAAAATGTAGAACAATTTTTTTTAAATCCTCTTGTCTCTTTTTGTCATTTCTAGTCTCTCTGACTCCACCTCACTTCACTACGTACTGGATTGTCCTCTAACATATTACCACGTCAAAAAACACAGAGCTATGTCGATTCCGGATTGGATTAATTATATTAGTGAAAGTCCTGTTCTCATGAACAGAATATCAGCACTAATGAGATTTATAGAGAAAAATGAAGTCATTTTTAGAAATAATTATCCATACCTCTCGGACACTTCTTCAGACAATGATTTATGATTTTTTTTTTGTTATCTTCTGTGTTTCCATTGTAAATAGTTTTCATATATATTCATTAAATATTATTATTATTAATTTTATTATTATTGGTATTATAGTTATTACAAGTAGTGTCTTTGCTACTAATATTTTGTATTTATTATAATTCGTCATGGTTTGAGCCAGGCAGCTGTATTGAGAATCTTAAAGTTTTTTTTTTTAAATTACTAAAGCATAAATATAAACATTGAACATTTTTTTAAACTGCTGCCAAAAGGATGGACTAACATATGGGTTTCGGCCTTCCATAAGAAAACATTCCATCAGGATTGCAGCTTAGAGCTACGGTTCGGATTTCCCCTTACCCTCTCTGACTATAGTATATAAACTTTTTATTTCTTGTCCAATGTGTGGAGTCCTCATGCGTCATTGGGAGCCTCGTCGCGTGGTTTTCGTCGAGATAGAGCTGGAATTCTCATTAAGCGAGCTCCTGTGTAACAGAGAATTTCCGAAACAGACGTTAAAGGTCTGTACTATACCCTGGAACTCCAGTGTGATCGTGGGTCCCTCTGGAATCGTCCAAAACTAACTTTCTGCCATCGTTCTGCCAGATTCTGGATTTGCTGAAAGTATCATGGCGGCTCCTTGGAATCGAAAAACTCTTGACATGCTTCTTCAACTTCATTAAAGGATTCAAATCGACGGCCTTTGAAAAAGTGTTGCATTGATCGAAAAAGGCCATAATCGGATGGAGCCACATCCTGAACTCCTATAGATATAGGGGAGACTAGGGACGGTTGACCATACGGGAGGCTTGACCCACTCATCTATTTTCATATTTAAAAGAATTTCAGAGTTTTATCAATAGGTGTCAACCAAAGCTACTTTAATGCTCAAACAACAATCTTCGTTTCATAGAGATAATCGAAATAGGTGTAGAAAATCAATTGTGAGGCGTTTTCAACCTAAAAGTTCTGATTTTTAGAAATATTTTGTAAGCTTTTTTCCAAATAAATTATATCATAGAAATTTAAGTAAGTAGGTTTAAAGTAATGCAGAAATATCGAGCTTTCATTCCAGGCTTAAAGACTGTACAGTAAGTTACGCTTAACATAACAATATGGTATTCTTTAGAAAAGGTCTATGTAGGGAGGCTTGACCCAGTCAATGTGAGGGAGGGTTGACCAGATGCTCATGGCTCCCTTAATTAAGTGGTTTTGGAAATCTTTTTATTATGCACTGTGTATAATGAAAAGTTAATGGTATATACATTAAATAATCTAAATTATTCTTTAAAGCTTTAGTAAAATGGGGTGATGGAAAAGAAAATGTTTAAAACTCGCTATAGAAAAATGTAAAAAAATTGTCACAAAATGAGAAAGTTGATAGGAACTATTTTCCATTTTTAAATATTGCTTACAATAGGTAAATAGAAACAGTGGGAAAGGCTAGAAAGGACTAAAAAGTATGAAATCAGCAGTCTTAACCATTTTAGGGGCAGTGGTATGTTTATAAAATCACTTAATTTTAATTAAGAAACATTACAATGGCACCAGAATTTTGCTAAATTCTTTTCCATTTATATGTATGATAAAAAGTAGCCTTTTTCTTATTTCAAATAAATTTGGACGTAAAT